>OX246754.1:138446687-139646687 GCA_945910035.1 Brachypalpus laphriformis
TCAAATAATGGTGACGTCACTGCGTGTGGTTATTGTAGTTGCCAACATTCTCCCCAGCCGTGAACGAAGTTCGCAAATTTGAGCCGACATATGGTAGTCGTCAACTTCGGTTCGGTGTTTCATTTCGGGACCACCCTGTGACGTTCGCTGCAGCGCAAATCTACTACATCTGATTGTAATAAATGATTACATGTAAAGAGAAATGCGATTAGTCAATTGAAACATGAAAGAGACGACACATTGCGACATAGAGGAGAATAAATAGAGTGATAAGACGATAAGTCGATGTCTTTGGTCTATCAAAGAGACGATCGGTGGTTGATAGACATCTGCCTTTCTCTTACGTCTGCCATCATATGTACTCTTTGTTGTCCTTTTCGCACTAGCGTTGTAACGATGAATGGGATGAATTGGACGTGGATCATCGTGATGCATGATAGTAAACGGTGTCGTATAGTAATCGTCGGGAGTGTTTTGTGTTTTGTGGTTTTTTTTTTTTTTTTTGTGCTTTGTGTTTTGTGTAATTTCATTTTAGGAACTTTATTTGGAATTATGGAAGAGTGTTGCTGATTCCGGAACGCAGGTGAGTTTTATTTTGTTAAGCTTTTATTTTATTCAGACGATATCCTCACGTGGGTTTTTCGCGATTTTATGACGATATCCTCACGTGGGTTTTTCGCGATTTTATGAATGAATTTTACCGCTTTAGGTGCCCTGGCAGGGCCTGTCGTAAATAGCCTTACCGCCAGTAAAACCGGCTATTCTGGCGGTGGACACTTCTCACCGGCTTACTCGTGGGAACATGCATACAATTTCAAAAACGAAACCTAACAAAAAAACAAAAACAAGCACAACTACAAATTCCGAGGCTTTGCCTCCAAACCCAACGAACAAGGACAACGAACAGACCGACAAGCCTATATACAGAGAGACGACGGACAACGATACCTACACGAACCCTTCGGATTCTGATACCAGATCCATTGACAATTCCGCTTCATATGCGGAGCCCCAGGCAAAAGCCGTATCGGCACGTTGCGGGCGCGCAATCCAGAAGAGGAATTCCCCTAGTGCTAAAAAGTACAGAAACCTTCGCTTGGCAAAGCACCTGCTCGCACGGATTCTCGAAAAACCAGAGGAATCGTGGGAGCAGAAGGACAAGGATTCGCTGCGCTGGGCGAGTAGCGTTATCGCTGAGGAGACCAGTCAACCCGAGTCAAGAGGGCAGGCCCCCTCAACGAGTAAGAGTGTGCCACTTGATAACAAGAGTCCACCCCCGAAACGCGCTCGCCCGACAATACATAACAGGTCTCAGCCTGAGTCGGTGAGACCTGCGAATGGCAATAGGCCCTTCGGCAACACCCCAAACCGTCAACCCGAGTCGGGAGGACGTTCGGGCGTGGTGCCAAAAACGGACTCAACGTCCAAACGTCCTAGATCCCAGGACGATACCTCCAAGAAGGCCAAGAATACCGAGCCGGTGCTCAGGCCCTACAAAGAGGTGGCGAAGGATCACCTGGTGTTCGGTATCTGCGACAGCGGAAATGAGGAGGGCCGTATCAGTGGTGATAACTGGAGGCTCCTCAAGGCAAGACTTGCGTCAGACGTGCTGGTGCATTGTCTTAAGAACACAACTGCTACGCCACCGACCTTTTCGGACGCTGGCTGGTACCTCAACGGTGCAAAACTTTTAAAATGCAGTAACAGCAGTTCCATCGCGTTCCTAAAAGAGGCAGTACCCAAGCTTAACCACCGTTGGGCTAAAGCCGATTTATCGGTCTGTCACATAAAGCTCCGTCCAAGAGCTCGAACTTGGATTCCACCAGGACCAAGCAGTGAATCGGATATCCTGAAGTTGATCCGTATTCAAAATACTGACCTTCCAACCTCCAATTGGAAGGTCATTAAATCCGATGAACCAGTAGAGGCAAGAAGGTATTTATTATTTATTATTTATTATTTATTATTTATTATTTATTATTTATTATTTATTATTTATTATTTATTATTTATTATTTATTATTTATTATTTATTATTTATTATTTATTATTTATTATTTATTATTTATTATTTATTATTTATTATTTATTATTTATTATTTATTATTTATTATTTATTATTTATTATTTATTATTTATTATTTATTATTTATTATTTATTATTTATTATTTATTATTTATTATTTATTATTTATTATTTAGTCTCTATTCTTTATTATTTATTATTCATTATTTATTATTTATAATTTATTATTTATTATTTATTATTTATTATTTATTATTTATTATTTATTATTTATTATTTATTATTTATTATTTATTATTTATTATTTATTATTTATTATTTATTATTTATTATTTAGTCTTTATTCTTTATTATTTATTATTCATTATTTATTATTTATAATTTATTATTTATTATTTATTATTTATTATTTATTATTTATTATTTATTATTTATTATTTATTATTTATTATTTATTATTTATTATTTATTATTTATTATTTATTATTCATTATTTATTATTTATAATTTATTATTTATTATTTATTATTTATTATTTATTATTTATTATTTATTATTTATTATTTATTATTTATTATTTATTATTTATTATTTATTATTTATTATTTATTATTTTTATTTATTATATATTATTTATGAATTGTTATTTACTAATTACGTATATGTTAATTCGTTTTATTTATTAAGTATTTTATCACTTGTTGTTTTATTATCCAGTCCTTATTAACCATTATTGATGTTATTTATTTCTAATTTAATTATTTATAAAATAATTTTATTTTTTTTTATTTTTTTCTTTGCGTAAAGGTTTTTCTCGCTGTTTTCCTTTAAAGTAAACTTGTATCTATTATAAATTATAAAAGCTTAAGACGTATAAAAGACAATGGTTCAGTAGAAAAATAAAATAAAGATGGCAAATCCCTTTATAGTTTTATTGTAAACTAGCTGACCCACCCGGCTTCGCTCGTGGCCATAAACTATTTTAATTGCAAAGTCTTAGATATGTACATTTGATTTTATTTAAGTATTTTAATCGTATGTACCATTAATTTATTTTATTGAACCTCTATGATACGTTTTCGGAAAAATCCAATTAAGGGAATAAAAATTCGAAAAAAAAAATTGTTTAAAAAAACATTTTTTTGTATACTCCTGAAACTTTAACAAATGAAGGCTTCTACAATAATTTTCCAGAAAACTTGTCAGTCCCTTGTAAATTAATTAACAAATCAGTCGATATCTCATTCGTTGATCCTAAAACGTTGTATTTGCTGGTTAAATCTATCGCCTCATTTGTCCCTTGTGTTATATAGCGAAGTATTAGTTTTCCAAAATAGATCGCCGATTTTTAGTTGTAGTTGACATGTTTCAGCTGATACTAAGAGCTCAACTCGTTTTTTTTTTATGTATATTCGGCCAAACTACCATTTTTATAAACTGTGTAAATATTTAGTGCGAAGACGTACTAATGAAGCAGACAATTTTAGTGTTAACCAGAATGCACCACGAGGAGGTAAAGTGTGCGCAGCATTCCGCAGCCTTGGCAGGTACTTTTCTAAGCCCCGGTATTTATATGAATACTAATGGAGCTGTCGAATTAATCCAATGTGTTTTATAAATCTTAGGACTGTCGTTGAGTTACCTTTCTTTTTTTTTTCAACACCTCTCTGTATAGTTTACAGAGAGGTGTTGTCGTTTTTCCCTCACGTTGTAGAATGAACAGACTGCAAGGTGAGCAAACTCTCGAGCATGCCACATATAGTCGGCCATAAGAGAAGCAGGCTGCTCTTAACCCTGAGCCTTATTTATCGTTATCGCAAAACAAACTTTCGCTGGGAATCGCAGTCGTTTGAAACAAAACTGATAATTAGATGGAATAAGCGAGATGCGAGGAATGAACACAGTTTCTCCACGGCCGCAAATTCTTTTCGAGAACTTCTGTCTGCAATCTAGTGCCGTTGCAGATTTTGGGAGGGATATAGTCGGCCATAAGAGAAGCATAATAATTATAATTTATCTTAGTTTTAAATAATACATTATAGTAAATAAGTATTATTAATTAATTGTATAATACTTTAGTATTGGAATTACTTTATGTTTTGTGTACATTATTTGGTGTGTTCTTTAAGAGATGTCAAATAATGGTGACGTCACTGCGTGTGGTTATTGTAGTTGCCAACATTCTCCCCAGCCGTGAACGAAGTTCGCAAATTTGAGCCGACATATGGTAGTCGTCAACTTCGGTTCGGTGTTTCATTTCGGGACCACCCTGTGACGTTCGCTGCAGCGCAAATCTACTACATCTGATTGTAATAAATGATTACATGTAAAGAGAAATGCGATTAGTCAATTGAAACATGAAAGAGACGACACATTGCGACATAGAGGAGAATAAATAGAGTGATAAGACGATAAGTCGATGTCTTTGGTCTATCAAAGAGACGATCGGTGGTTGATAGACATCTGCCTTTCTCTTACGTCTGCCATCATATGTACTCTTTGTTGTCCTTTTCGCACTAGCGTTGTAACGATGAATGGGATGAATTGGACGTGGATCATCGTGATGCATGATAGTAAACGGTGTCGTATAGTAATCGTCGGGAGTGTTTTGTGTTTTGTGGTTTTTTTTTTTTTTTTTGTGCTTTGTGTTTTGTGTAATTTCATTTTAGGAACTTTATTTGGAATTATGGAAGAGTGTTGCTGATTCCGGAACGCAGGTGAGTTTTATTTTGTTAAGCTTTTATTTTATTCAGACGATATCCTCACGTGGGTTTTTCGCGATTTTATGAATGAATTTTACCGCTTTAGGTGCCCTGGCAGGGCCTGTCGTAAATAGCCTTACCGCCAGTAAAACCGGCTATTCTGGCGGTGGACACTTCTCACCGGCTTACTCGTGGGAACATGCATACAATTTCAAAAACGAAACCTAACAAAAAAACAAAAACAAGCACAACTACAAATTCCGAGGCTTTGCCTCCAAACCCAACGAACAAGGACAACGAACAGACCGACAAGCCTATATACAGAGAGACGACGGACAACGATACCTACACGAACCCTTCGGATTCTGATACCAGATCCATTGACAATTCCGCTTCATATGCGGAGCCCCAGGCAAAAGCCGTATCGGCACGTTGCGGGCGCGCAATCCAGAAGAGGAATTCCCCTAGTGCTAAAAAGTACAGAAACCTTCGCTTGGCAAAGCACCTGCTCGCACGGATTCTCGAAAAACCAGAGGAATCGTGGGAGCAGAAGGACAAGGATTCGCTGCGCTGGGCGAGTAGCGTTATCGCTGAGGAGACCAGTCAACCCGAGTCAAGAGGGCAGGCCCCCTCAACGAGTAAGAGTGTGCCACTTGATAACAAGAGTCCACCCCCGAAACGCGCTCGCCCGACAATACATAACAGGTCTCAGCCTGAGTCGGTGAGACCTGCGAATGGCAATAGGCCCTTCGGCAACACCCCAAACCGTCAACCCGAGTCGGGAGGACGTTCGGGCGTGGTGCCAAAAACGGACTCAACGTCCAAACGTCCTAGATCCCAGGACGATACCTCCAAGAAGGCCAAGAATACCGAGCCGGTGCTCAGGCCCTACAAAGAGGTGGCGAAGGATCACCTGGTGTTCGGTATCTGCGACAGCGGAAATGAGGAGGGCCGTATCAGTGGTGATAACTGGAGGCTCCTCAAGGCAAGACTTGCGTCAGACGTGCTGGTGCATTGTCTTAAGAACACAACTGCTACGCCACCGACCTTTTCGGACGCTGGCTGGTACCTCAACGGTGCAAAACTTTTAAAATGCAGTAACAGCAGTTCCATCGCGTTCCTAAAAGAGGCAGTACCCAAGCTTAACCACCGTTGGGCTAAAGCCGATTTATCGGTCTGTCACATAAAGCTCCGTCCAAGAGCTCGAACTTGGATTCCACCAGGACCAAGCAGTGAATCGGATATCCTGAAGTTGATCCGTATTCAAAATACTGACCTTCCAACCTCCAATTGGAAGGTCATTAAATCCGATGAACCAGTAGAGGCAAGAAGGTATTTATTATTTATTATTTATTATTTATTATTTATTATTTATTATTTATTATTTATTATTTATTATTTATTATTTATTATTTATTATTTATTATTTATTATTTATTATTTATTATTTATTATTTATTATTTATTATTTATTATTTATTATTTATTATTTATTATTTATTATTTATTATTTATTATTTATTATTTATTATTTATTATTTATTATTTATTATTTATTATTTATTATTTATTATTTAGTCTCTATTCTTTATTATTTATTATTCATTATTTATTATTTATAATTTATTATTTATTATTTATTATTTATTATTTATTATTTATTATTTATTATTTATTATTTATTATTTATTATTTATTATTTATTATTTATTATTTATTATTTAGTCTTTATTCTTTATTATTTATTATTCATTATTTATTATTTATAATTTATTATTTATTATTTATTATTTATTATTTATTATTTATTATTTATTATTTATTATTTATTATTTATTATTTATTATTTATTATTTATTATTTATTATTTATTATTCATTATTTATTATTTATAATTTATTATTTATTATTTATTATTTATTATTTATTATTTATTATTTATTATTTATTATTTATTATTTATTATTTATTATTTATTATTTATTATTTATTATTTATTATTTATTATTTATTATTTATTATTTTTATTTATTATATATTATTTATGAATTGTTATTTACTAATTACGTATATGTTAATTCGTTTTATTTATTAAGTATTTTATCACTTGTTGTTTTATTATCCAGTCCTTATTAACCATTATTGATGTTATTTATTTCTAATTTAATTATTTATAAAATAATTTTATTTTTTTTTATTTTTTTCTTTGCGTAAAGGTTTTTCTCGCTGTTTTCCTTTAAAGTAAACTTGTATCTATTATAAATTATAAAAGCTTAAGACGTATAAAAGACAATGGTTCAGTAGAAAAATAAAATAAAGATGGCAAATCCCTTTATAGTTTTATTGTAAACTAGCTGACCCACCCGGCTTCGCTCGTGGCCATAAACTATTTTAATTGCAAAGTCTTAGATATGTACATTTGATTTTATTTAAGTATTTTAATCGTATGTACCATTAATTTATTTTATTGAACCTCTATGATACGTTTTCGGAAAAATCCAATTAAGGGAATAAAAATTCGAAAAAAAAAATTGTTTAAAAAAACATTTTTTTGTATACTCCTGAAACTTTAACAAATGAAGGCTTCTACAATAATTTTCCAGAAAACTTGTCAGTCCCTTGTAAATTAATTAACAAATCAGTCGATATCTCATTCGTTGATCCTAAAACGTTGTATTTGCTGGTTAAATCTATCGCCTCATTTGTCCCTTGTGTTATATAGCGAAGTATTAGTTTTCCAAAATAGATCGCCGATTTTTAGTTGTAGTTGACATGTTTCAGCTGATACTAAGAGCTCAACTCGTTTTTTTTTTATGTATATTCGGCCAAACTACCATTTTTATAAACTGTGTAAATATTTAGTGCGAAGACGTACTAATGAAGCAGACAATTTTAGTGTTAACCAGAATGCACCACGAGGAGGTAAAGTGTGCGCAGCATTCCGCAGCCTTGGCAGGTACTTTTCTAAGCCCCGGTATTTATATGAATACTAATGGAGCTGTCGAATTAATCCAATGTGTTTTATAAATCTTAGGACTGTCGTTGAGTTACCTTTCTTTTTTTTTTCAACACCTCTCTGTATAGTTTACAGAGAGGTGTTGTCGTTTTTCCCTCACGTTGTAGAATGAACAGACTGCAAGGTGAGCAAACTCTCGAGCATGCCACATATAGTCGGCCATAAGAGAAGCAGGCTGCTCTTAACCCTGAGCCTTATTTATCGTTATCGCAAAACAAACTTTCGCTGGGAATCGCAGTCGTTTGAAACAAAACTGATAATTAGATGGAATAAGCGAGATGCGAGGAATGAACACAGTTTCTCCACGGCCGCAAATTCTTTTCGAGAACTTCTGTCTGCAATCTAGTGCCGTTGCAGATTTTGGGAGGGTTTAAATTCCTTAAGAGCATAACAGGTGCGCCGACTTTTAATGTTAGCTTATGTTATGAAATGCCTGGGAGATTGAGATTGTGTAGGAATTGCAGCGGGTAATGCACTACTTCTTCCATATGTACTACTGAATCTATAGATTTGTATTCCATTGTATTCGATTCTCTCTAACTGAATTTATCGCGGATTTTAGGGGAATTTAAATTTTACTTTTTTACTTCAAAATTCAATAGAAAAGTGTAGAGAAGAGATTTACTATGTATTGTATATAAACGCAACCTTTGTTGGAATACATGTCTTTAATTGGGTTATTTCGTATTTATACAAAGAATTTGGCATAATAATTATAATTTATCTTAGTTTTAAATAATACGTTATAGTAAATAAGTATTATTAATTAATTGTATAATACTTTAGTATTGGAATTACTTTATGTTTTGTGTACATTATTTGGTGTGTTCTTTAAGAGATGTCAAATAATGGTGACGTCACTGCGTGTGGTTATTGTAGTTGCCAACATTCTCCCCAGCCGTGAACGAAGTTCGCAAATTTGAGCCGACATATGGTAGTCGTCAACTTCGGTTCGGTGTTTCATTTCGGGACCACCCTGTGACGTTCGCTGCAGCGCAAATCTACTACATCTGATTGTAATAAATGATTACATGTAAAGAGAAATGCGATTAGTCAATTGAAACATGAAAGAGACGACACATTGCGACATAGAGGAGAATAAATAGAGTGATAAGACGATAAGTCGATGTCTTTGGTCTATCAAAGAGACGATCGGTGGTTGATAGACATCTGCCTTTCTCTTACGTCTGCCATCATATGTACTCTTTGTTGTCCTTTTCGCACTAGCGTTGTAACGATGAATGGGATGAATTGGACGTGGATCATCGTGATGCATGATAGTAAACGGTGTCGTATAGTAATCGTCGGGAGTGTTTTGTGTTTTGTGGTTTTTTTTTTTTTTTTGTGCTTTGTGTTTTGTGTAATTTCATTTTAGGAACTTTATTTGGAATTATGGAAGAGTGTTGCTGATTCCGGAACGCAGGTGAGTTTTATTTTGTTAAGCTTTTATTTTATTCAGACGATATCCTCACATGGGTTTTTCGCGATTTTATGAATGAATTTTACCGCTTTAGGTGCCCTGGCAGGGCCTGTCGTAAATAGCCTTACCGCCAGTAAAACCGGCTATTCTGGCGGTGGACACTTCTCACCGGCTTACTCGTGGGAACATGCATACAATTTCAAAAACGAAACCTAACAAAAAAACAAAAACAAGCACAACTACAAATTCCGAGGCTTTGCCTCCAAACCTAACGAACAAGGACAACGAACAGACCGACAAGCCTATATACAGAGAGACGACGGACAACGATACCTACACGAACCCTTCGGATTCTGATACCAGATCCATTGACAATTCCGCTTCATATGCGGAGCCCCAGGCAAAAGCCGTATCGGCACGTTGCGGGCGCGCAATCCAGAAGAGGAATTCCCCTAGTGTTAAAAAGTACAGAAACCTTCGCTTGGCAAAGCACCTGCTCGCACGGATTCTCGAAAAACCAGAGGAATCGTGGGAGCAGAAGGACAAGGATTCGCTGCGCTGGGCGAGTAGCGTTATCGCTGAGGAGACCAGTCAACCCGAGTCAAGAGGGCAGGCCCCCTCAACGAGTAAGAGTGTGCCACTTGATAACAAGAGTCCACCCCCGAAACGCGCTCGCCCGACAATACATAACAGGTCTCAGCCTGAGTCGGTGAGACCTGCGAATGGCAATAGGCCCTTCGGCAACACCCCAAACCGTCAACCCGAGTCGGGAGGACGTTCGGGCGTGGTGCCAAAAACGGACTCAACGTCCAAACGTCCTAGATCCCAGGACGATACCTCCAAGAAGGCCAAGAATACCGAGCCGGTGCTCAGGCCCTACAAAGAGGTGGCGAAGGATCACCTGGTGTTCGGTATCTGCGACAGCGGAAATGAGGAGGGCCGTATCAGTGGTGATAACTGGAGGCTCCTCAAGGCAAGACTTGCGTCAGACGTGCTGGTGCATTGTCTTAAGAACACAACTGCTACGCCACCGACCTTTTCGGACGCTGGCTGGTACCTCAACGGTGCAAAACTTTTAAAATGCAGTAACAGCAGTTCCATCGCGTTCCTAAAAGAGGCAGTACCCAAGCTTAACCACCGTTGGGCTAAAGCCGATTTATCGGTCTGTCACATAAAGCTCCGTCCAAGAGCTCGAACTTGGATTCCACCAGGACCAAGCAGTGAATCGGATATCCTGAAGTTGATCCGTATTCAAAATACTGACCTTCCAACCTCCAATTGGAAGGTCATTAAATCCGATGAACCAGTAGAGGCAAGAAGGTTAGTCTCATTCCTCCTCAACCAAGAATCCCTGGAGCTTTTAAGCAAAAGGGATTACAAAATCTTCTACGGCATGGAAGAACTGGTGCTGAAGGTCCATGAGAAAGACGAAAGGCTCATCTCAGGTATGGTTTCCTCTTTGAGCAGTCTTGGATTGGATACCGAATCAGATAGCCTCCCGTCGGACTCACTACCGACAGCTGCCACTTCGACCCAGGCCGTAACGCCAGCTGAGTCAGCAGGCGTCAAAGAAATGGGACCGGTTGGTACACCAGCTGAGTCAGCAGGTGAGGTAGAGACAGTTTCGCTGCCAAAGCAAAACAGCGGTGAATCTTCCGAGTCGGAGGATGGTGGCACCACAGTAATAGAGGCATCTGTACCAGTCAGGAATGATGCTCCGACTAGTGCAGATTAATCTACACCATTCCATAGCAGCTTCTGCTAACCTTTTGCTCCGCCTGCAGTCAGGAGGAGAGGACATTGCCCTTATCCAGGAACCTTGGGTGACAAGAGACAACCGCATAGCTGGATTAAGGGCAAAGAATTATTCCTTGCTTTATGCCAAAGGATCAGGTAAACCAAGATCCTGCATTCTAGTAAAAAATAACTTAAAAGCCTTCTTTCTACCAAATTTCAGCGATTCGGACTTCGCATGTGTGGAGTTAGACCGCGAGGGGAAAGACAGGCTATGGATATCGTCAGCGTATATACCCTATGATGACACAGGCCCACTACCAACACCAAATATACGCGAGACGATAAAGTCAGCCCAAGTAAGCAACATCCCCATAGTGATAGGCACTGACGCCAATGCCCACCACAACCTTTGGGGAAGCAGTGATACAAACAATCGAGGTGAGCGTCTTTTTGATTTCATCATAGAAACTAACCTCGTAGTATGTAATATAGGTTCTGAACCTACCTTTACTAACAAAATTAGACAAAAAGTAATAGATATTACTAAACATTAGCAAATGGATGGTGTCGTAAGATATCTCTTTTTCGGACCATAACTATATTCAATTTAGTTTTGAATTTACCAAACCTCCATCAAAATCCTTTAGGAATCCTAGGAATACTAATTGGCAGGTTTATAACACATTTTTAAATAAAGAACTTAGCACCGAGATAACTCAACCTTGCTCACCATCCGAAATCGACCAGATGGTGGACAAAGTCTCCGGAACTATGAACAAAGCCTTCTTGAAAGCTTGCCCAATTAGCAGGCACAGAAACGGCAATAAACCACCCTGGTGGAATTCTAACATAGCAAAACTCCGAAATAATAGTAGGAAACAGTTCAATATAGCAAAGTCTTCACGATCCCCAGAAGATTGGGATAACTATAAGAACAGCTTCAGGGTCTTCATAAAAGAGATAAGGAAAGCTCAGCGAGAATCGTAGAGATTATTCTGTAGCAATATTTTTTTTTTTTTTTTTTTTTTTGTATTTCCCAATGCAGTAAATACATCTGTCTTAGAAAAAGACATCTAATACTTGTTTGTACAATTTGAATTTTGGGATATAATTTGGACTAAGTGACCAATGTTCTTAGCCCTTTTCTAGGAATTTAAACTTATTAACAGTTTAACAATTAAACAAAAAAAAAACAAAAACAATTAAACAGTTGTAACAATTATTGAACGAGTAAAGTATGTTAGTTATAATAGAAATTGAATTTTTTTATATTTAGGATGTTTTAGTATGTTGACCTTGTGGTCCCTCTTATCAAGTCACTGGGTCTATTTCTCTATAGTCGTCGTCTTCCGAAGAATTCCTTCATTGGTAGTGAATTGACTTCGATGTTAGGGTGAACTACTATTTTTATGTGATGTCTTCTGCTTATGTTTATTATCTCTTCTTCCACTGTTGGTATTTTTAGGTCGCGATGGATGTTGATGTTAGGTATGTACCAGTCCGCATTGATTATGGTTCGTTATATTTTTGATTGTTGTCTTTGGATTATGGCGATGTTTATTTTCTTTGACGTTCCCCAGAGTTGTATCCCGTATGTCCAGATAGGTTTGATAATGGATTTATATAGTAGTAATTTATTGGTTGTCGAAAGTTTAGAATTTTTACGCAGGAGCCAGTACAGTTGATTATATTTTAGTTTAATTTGGTCCCTTTTTTTTGTATGTGGTATTTCCAGTTAAGTTTGTTGTCCAAGTGCATACCAAGATATTTGGCCACATTGTCGATTGGAATAGTTTTGTCTTTTATTTTTATTGGGATTGGAGAGTAGTTTGATTTAGTGGTAAATATTACTTGTTGGGTTTTGTCTTCGTTAATTTGTATGCTCCATTCGTCAAACCATTGCATTGTCTTATCCAGAAGTCGTTGTGCTCGAGTAGTTACAGTGTTCAGGTTTTCATCGGATATCAGCAGAATAGTATCGTCAGCAAAGGTTGCCATCATGGTTGTAGCTCCACTCGGTAGAGGGATGTCAGCAGTGTAGAGAACATATAGTAGTGGTCCTAATACAGATCCTTGCGGTACTCCAGCTCTTGTCTGTAGTATTTTGGATTGTTGGTCATTATATTTTACGAAGAAGTGGCGTTCGCTTAGGTAACTTTCAATGATTTGGTAGAAGTCTAGTGGAAGTAAGTTTTGAAGTTTGTATAGTAGTCCTTTGTGCCAAACTTTGTCGAAGGCTTTTGCTACGTCAAGAAACACCCCTATGCAGTATCTTTTTTCCTCTAGGTCCGTTGTGATTTTGGTAACTACCCTGTGAATTTGTTGGATAGTCGAGTGTTGTCTGCGAAAGCCGAATTGATGGTCTGGTATCATTTTATTATTAGTCAGTATTGGCTGTAGTCGATCATAGATTAATTTTTCGAATATTTTCCCTAATATGGGGAGTAAACTTATTGGTCTGTAGGATGAAGTAGTCTTTGCGTCTTTACCAGGTTTAAGTATTGCAATTATCTGCGCAACTTTCCAAGTTTTTGGAAAATATTTAAGTCGAATTGATGCATTATAGAGATTTCGTAAGTATATCATGGCTTGTCTGGGTAGTTGGGTTAATATCTTTCCGTTAATAGAGTCATATCCTGGAGCCTTCTTGTGGTCAATCCTTTTTTTGATGCAGTGTTCAATTTCATTTATTGTAACTTTTTTTATTTTTACGTTGGTGATGAGTGTGTTTGGGCGTGAAGATGGGACAGCCGTATTGCCCTTGTCGTTTGTGAATACTTCTTCGAAGTGCTTAGCCAGAATATTTGCTTTGTCTTGATTGGTTCTGGCCCAAGATCCGTCTGGTTTCTTTAGATGAGTTTGATGTACTATTTTGTTCTTGAACTTTTTAGTAGCTTTCCAAAGTGAATAGTTGGTCTCAGAAGTTGGGGTCAGATTTCTTAAGTAGTCATTAAATTGATTGTTTTGGATTGCCTTAAGTTTTGCTTTGAGTTCTTTGGTTGCTTTGTTGTATTTTGATTTGTCTTGGGGTAGTCTAGTGATTTGCCATCGTTTTCTGAGTTTTCTTTTTTCATCTATCTGTTGTCGAATTATAGTTGATGTAATATTGTTGTGTATTTTTGGTGTATTGATTGGGGTTGATTTAGATACTGCAGCAGTTACTATGTCGTTAATGTGAACTACAGCTCGTTCGACGTCATTTTGCGATTGTAGTGGTACATTAAGTAGTAGATGTCGTCCTATATATTCCCGAAAAGAGTCCCAATCGGTTTTTTTGTTGTATAGTTGGGACGAATTAGTTATGGGGGTTATTTTACACGAGTATTTGAGTTGGATAGGGGAGTGATCCGATGAAAGCTCAAATCTAGACTTAATGCTTAGTGTCTTTAGTTGGATGCTCTTGATGATGCAAAAGTCGATTAAGTCCGGTGTTTTATTTGGATCAGTAGGCCAGTAGGTAGGTTCGCCGGTGCTTAGATATCTACAGTTATTTTAAAGGATTGCTTTTAGGAGGTTTTTGCCTTTAGTGTTGGATATCCTCGAACCCCAGTCGATGTGTTTTGCATTGAAGTCTCCAACTGCTATAAATCTGCACCCAAGTGATTTGATGTAGTCTTCGTACTGTAGAGTTGTATAATGGTCCGTCTTTGTCTTCTATTTGGATTGTAGTCGATTGAATGTGTTCGTAGTTATGATGTTCTAATTCAATGCAGCTGAATTTGTTGTTAATTATAATAGCTGTGCCACCGTGTGCAGTTCCGTCAGGGTGATTTGTGTTGTAGATTCTATATCCTGGTATTTTGAAAAAGCTTTTAGCAGTAAAGTGTGTTTCTGATATCATTAAAACGTCAACGTGATTGTCTTTTATAAATTGCTTTAGTTCTAGTGCATGTTGGTTAAGTCCATTCGCGTTCCAGATGATGATATTAAGTTCTTTATGCATGTGGTCCATTAAGTTTCGTCGTTAGGATGGTCAATATTTGTAGCATATTCGTCATTTGTTGAATAAGGTTCTTCATCATTTCTTTTAGTTCAGCGAAGTCCTCTTTGTTGTTATTGCTGGTAGTTTGTGGGAAAATTTGTCTAGCTTCTACTACAGGAATACCTAGTGTGTCATTGGTTGCACTGACGCTTTCAGTTAGCTTGCCGCAATCTCGGGGATTGATATGGTGGGGTCTTTTGCATGCAGCTGCTTGGGCGTAGGTTGTATCTGGTCTGATGTTCGTGAGGGTTTCAGCAATTGTCTCTTCTCTAGCTGTCGGGAGATCCTTTTTACGCATTGGGGGAAGCGCTCTATTTTTAAAGCTTTATAGATTTCGCATCCTTTGTAGTTTGCCGTGTGGCTACCATTACATAAAGCACATTTTACTGTACCTTCTTCTGATGACATTTGGCAGTCCAAGGTCTTGTGGGATCCCGCGCATTTAACGCACACTGGGTCCTTTGTGCAGTAATTTTTAGTGTGTCCATACCTTTGACAATTTGTGCACTGGGATATAGTTCTTTTGTAATGTGGTGGTTCGAAGGAAACCTTGCATTGGAGTAAATGTGCAATGTCATAAATGTTTTTGTTATTGTCACCCATGGCTACCTCAACATTGAAAAGTGGCAATGGTTTTTTTGTATTTCGCTGTAGAATGTTATGAATATTCATGACTTTATGTCCTTTTTCTTCTAGCTCATTCTTGATGTCTTCTGTGTCAGTGGAGTGGTGCATGTTTCTTAGTACGACTTTAAATCCTCTTTCTTCTTTTGGTCTAAATGTGAAGTATTTTGTGTCATTTTTTCGTAGCATTTTTATTATAGCCGTGTAGTGAGTCGAGTCAGAGGGTTGTATTCGGATTTCATTGTTCTTTAATACTTTTAATTCAAAATTGTCTTTTGCAACTTCGTTAAGCGCGTTGTTTAGAATTTTAATGCATTCAACACTTTGCACGTAAATCGGCGGTGGTTTACTGGGTCTCTTAAATTGCGTTTTGCTAGGTTGGTTAATTTTATCGATTGTTTCGTTTTTTGTATTATTGTAGTCGATGTCTTCGTCCACGCTGAGGATGTCGAAACGATTTGACGAGGATAACTCCTTGGGTTTGCTTAACCAGTAGTTCAAAGTTTGTTGGTTTTTTGTTTTAAGTTTCTTTTGGTTGTTGTTGTTGTCTGTTGTTTTGATTGGGGATGATCTGTCTCTTTTTTGACTTGTAGGATTGTGTTTGTCGATATTTGTCATAGTATCAGTGGCGACAATGGGTTTGGAAATTGTTTGGTTTTGTGAATAATTTGTATTTTTGCGGTCCATGTGGGCAGAAGTAGGGGTCTTTGATTTTGGAGTTTGAGTACTTGCACGGTTGATTGATGTTCTATTGTTGCTGTAGCTTGGTTTTTGTGTTTCATTCATCGAAGTTGTTATGAAGGGTGTTGTTTTTGTTTGTCCTATATGTGTTGTCATAGTTGATGTAGTACTTGCTGAGGCAAGTGTTGTTATGACGCTAGTAGATGTCAAGGTTGTTGAAGTCATCATTGTGATGAAGTTATTATGGACATGGAGATCCGGGAATGCGTTGAGATCGCGCCCCATTGGGGGAGATCGTACAACACTCATCTAATTTGCAGTACAAGCCCAGAAGTATGCAATTGGTATTGCCAAGTGTATCTTTTGTAAGCTTTTTTAGAGGTTTTTCGCTATGCCTAGCGTAGGTCCAAACCCTTAAGCTTGTGCAGCTTTTAGTACTGATAAGTACTGATATTTCGGTGATTAGGTTCCACACCTACACAAAGAGCTTTGCGCCAAATCAGCTGTCACTGAAGAATATGGTATTGTTGGTGTTTGATAATTTACCTATTTACTTCAAGATAAGCAAGCACTGGATCAGAACTTTAGTATCCAGCGATGCGCGAACCAAACGCTGTGTGTTTGGTATATGCTCTCTATTTTTGGTATGAATTTATAGTGAGAAAAATTAAGTTTGATCTAGCACTGGTTTAAAACACAGCCTTATAACTTGACAGAGTTGCCAGCAATATAGAAAGGACAAACGATTCTAGCAGATTGAGGAAAATTCTTTCCAAATCTCCTCATATCCCTAGCTTTATCCAGAAACCTAACGGAGACTGGACTAAGTCCACAGAAGAAACATTAAACCTTCTTATGGACACGCATTTCCCAGGAAACTCTATAGATACGAACACATCTATACGCCAACACCACTCTATCATGGACGTTCCGGCAGGAGTAATAAACACCCACACTATTCATTGGGCTGTTAATAGCTTCCTACCATATAAATCTCCAGGCTTAGATGGTATCTCACCAGTGGAACTGCAGGAGGGCATAAAACCCTTAGGCCCCTGGCTCCACGTGATTTTCAACAGCTGCCTTAAATTCAGCTATACCCCATCCTCGTGGAAACGAGTTAAGGTGGTTTTCATCCCGAAATGCGGTAAGACCTCCCACTATAACCCGAAAGATTTCAGACCAATCAGCCTCTCCTCCTTCCTTCTGAAAACGTTAGAAAGGCTAGTCGATAACCATATCCGTTCAAAACTCAAGGTGCAAACCTTATCTAGCTCTCAGCATGCTTACCGGAAAGGTTTTTCAGTGGAAACAGCTCTACATTCGTTAGTAGGCACCATTGAAAAATCTCTTGCCGTTAAAGAATATACTATGGTGTCTTTCCTTGACATAGAAGGCGCCTTTAATAACGTCAATACAGAATCCATCACAAGAGCGCTCGCTGACCTGAAGGTGGACTGCTGCCTTTGTATCTGGATAGAGCGAATGCTGAACAGCAGGCAGATTCTATCCGAGCTCGGGTGCTGCTCAACCAAAAGGCTAGCTCACAGGGGCACACCCCAGGGGGGTGTTCTCTCTCCGCTACTTTGGATATTAGTAGTGAATGAGCTACTCACTTCACTAGAAAATAAAGGCTACAAGGTCGTAGCATATGCTGACGATATTGCCATAGCCATATCAGGTAACTGGCGGTGGTCAGACCAATCCTGCTTTATGGCGTTCTCGTCTGGTGGCCTGCACTCGAAACAAGGTGCAACACAAACTCTATCGAAAGAGTACAACGATTAGCAAGCAAATGCATCACAGGGGCTCTCAGGTCCGCTTCCACAGCCGCCTTAGAAACCCTACTTAACATATATCCCATTGATATCTTTGGGAAAATGGTAGCATCTAAAGCAGCCCTAAGACTTAGAGAATCTCTCCAGTGGTCAAGCTCACAAATTGGCCACATGAAAATCTTACAAAACTCCAATCTCAGAGTAACAGATTACATATCCCCATCTATTGAATTCAATATCAAATGTAACACCACCATCCCTGACAGATCCGCATGGGAGGAAGGTATCATTCTAAATGACGCCGCAATCGAAATCTATACAGATGGTTCCAAAACTTCGGAGGGCACAGGACTAGGTATATTTTCCGAATCACCTAGAATAAACGTAGCTCTCCGACTTCCAGACCACTGTAGCATCTTTCAGGCGGAAATATCGGCCGTTCGTGAAGCAGCGCGCAGACTCTCTATATACCCGATAGATGGTAAGTCTATCGTCCTTTATATAGGCAGTCAGTCAGCGATTAAAGCTCTGGAAACGCCAACAATAAGATCTAAGTTGGTCAAACATTGCCGCGAATCTCTTAACGAGATTGCGGCCAGATGCAATATTACTCTGTGCTGGGCCCCAGGACAAAGAGATATTCCAGGCAACTGTAAAGCGGATGAACTAGCTAGACAAGGCACCGTACTTCCTCTCGATGTAAATAGAGAGGCACTGGCACCACCAATACAATTATTGAAAATCCGTATGTTTAACGAAGCGCAATCTAGTGCAAACAACAGATGGAGTAATCTAGCTACGTGCGCATCGACCAGGAAGAACTGGCCCTTACTTGACGCAAAGAAAACCAAAAATCTCCATTCATTAAATAGAAGGAGCATAAGCCCCACAGTAGGAATAGTCACAGGACACTGCTTGTTAGGTAGACACGCCACTAGAATGGATGTCCCAGCAAACGATTTCTGCAGAAGCTGCAGAGATGAAGAGGAGGAGGAGAATAGTCTCCACCTTCTTGGCACATGCCCAGCGCTAGCCACACTAAGAAAGAAGCTACTAGGCGAATACATCTTTGAAGACCTAAGTGACCTGTCTAACATACACATTAGAAACTTAAATAGATACATAGGTAAATCCAACTAGTTTAGCTGAAATGCCCCCCTCCACATCACCACCACCCCTCCTCCCTCGTTATTGGTTACTATCAATCCCCAAGAGGTACTGCAACAGACACCTCCCAAGATCGATAGCTAACCCTCCCATAGCACTAGACCAGTGTGTGTAAATAACATTACTGCATAGAGGTAACAGAGATTGATTGAGTCAATCAATCCCCCTATTACTCACATGCGCACTACCTACACGGTGAACTAGGTATTAAGAGTTTGACTGAAGCAGTCACCCTACCTAACCAAACTATCCCCTAAAGTTCGACTGCATACTAGTGCAAGATTGACTGCATCAGTCATCTCGCTCTACTTTGCATTCCCCACTATTTCCACGGTCCACCTAGGTACGGGTTCGATTGAAACAATCACCCTACCTTGTTCACACTCTATACATAGCAATACTTAGAGTTCGATTGAATCAGTCACTCTATGTACGCTTATACTTCTCTACACCTACACGGTCCACCTAGGTATGAACGGTTTGACTGAATCAGTCACCCCACCTAGTCAATAGCATGCATAACAGTAATTAGAGTTAGACTGAATCAGTCACTCTACTATACGTATGCACCTCTACGCCTACACGGTTTATGGGACCTGCAAATAATAACTTGCACACACAGTATAGGGGGTTCGATTGAATCAATCACCCCCCATCACTTGCTACACACTATACCTTCTCGGTACACCTTGACTTCAGGGTTGACTGAGTCACCCTCTCTACCCTTTTCAGTCAGCATTCTCAGCCAACACTCTCATGAGAAAGGTTAAGGTTCCCCTGGTTTACCGGTGACTCGACCGGTCATTACTCATGCGGTATCACAATGGACCCATGTGGTCTAAGTGTATCCTGACCCTGTCAGGACAGCCACTTTTACCTAACCTAACCGAACCTACCGGTTCATAGGAAAATTTCGTTGATCGTTTTGTTTCGCGATTCTCGGTGCTTCGCGGTAATTTGAACGAGTTTATGTGGTATGCGAAAAAAATGGATAAATTTTAAATTTGTGAAGTGCATTAATGTCTTTAAATATGAGTGCAGATCGATTTTGATTTTATTGTGCTTAAATTGTGTTCGGTCGAATGCGTTGGTACGCGTCGTGTTGATACCCATCGCATTGCTTGTTTACGTGCAAAGTGGATGGTTATCATTTGATCGTTTAACCGTACCGTTCGATCGTTTGTGACATTTGTGGGTGGCAATGGGTTACCGTCAGTTGTTCATCGGTGACGATGAAGCATCAGTTCCGCTTCTTCGATTTGCAGCTAATGCCCCGTTTTGTGTTAGACTATGTTATGTACTTGCAATTGTACATACATACCTGGATGTGTTAGTGTTTACGTTTTGGATTAGGTTAATTTATATTTGTGAATTGTGTTGATTTAATTGTATTTTATAATTTGAATAAAGAATATGGCTAAATATTTTATCCTTTGCGTTTTTCTGGGTGTTGTGTGGGAAGGTAGTGAAATTTGTTTGAATTGTTGAAGTGTTTGTAGTGTTTGACAGTTTAGGTGTTGAAGTTTTTAAATTAATGTGTCGTTTTCGTTAGTTTTGTTCGACGGCAGGTAACAACTTTTTGATAGAGGACGTTTGAGTTTGCCGGTTTTTGTCCTGAGTGTTACCACGCGAATAAGACCGCCGGCTCCTGGATGTACCTGTTCTATGCGGGCGAGCACCCATTGGGAAGGTGGTAATCGTTCATCCTTGATGATGACGAGATCTCCTATTCTCGGTTGGTCCTCTGTTTTAAGCCACTTTGGCCTTTGTTGTAGGCGCGAAAGTTACTCACTGTACCATTTTCGCCAAAAGCCGTCGGCAAAACACTGAATTCTACTCCAGCGATCGATAGTGCTTACGTTTGCGCTCGATGTGTCTCCTTGAGGTACGGTGTGTAACGCTTCGCCTATTAAGAAATGTCCTGGCGCTATGACGTCCAAGTCCTCATGGTTGTCCGAGAGAGGGCATAAAGGTCTGGAATTCAGACAGGCCTCTATCTGTGTAACAGCTCCTCAAATGTAAGCTTCTCGTTTCCTGTCGCGCGTTTTAAATGGTGTTTGATTGATTTTACTCCCGCTTCCCAGAGCCCACCGAAGTGAGGCGAAGCGGGTGGGATGAAATTCCATTTTGTTCCTTGATCAGACAGGATTTCTGCGATTTCTGCCCAATCGTGTTTTGCTTCTTTCAGCATACGGTCGAATTCTCTGCTAGCTCCAACAAAATTGGTTCCACAATCGCTGTGGATTTGGCTGCATATACCTCTTCGTGCAGTAAAGCGTTAAAAGGCAGCCAAAAACGCTTGAGTGGTTAGGTTCGAGACAACCTCAATGTGTATAGCCTTGGTCGCTAAACAAATAAAGATCGCGAAGTACCATTTAATACTCTTCACATTACGTCCCTTCCAACTTTTAATCTCAATCGGTCCAGCGTAATTGACTCCAGCATTCGCAAAATGCCGCACCCGAGGTGCGGGTAGACTCCCCATCAACTATTGCATGTGTTGAGCCTTATGTCGGAAGCATACAACGCACTGGTGAATACACCTTTTAACAGCCCTTTTTATGTTTATTATCCAATATTAGGTCCGAATGTATGCCACCATTTGCTGTAATCCTCCGTAAAGAGTTCGATGATGTGCATCGCTGATTACGAGTTCCGTAAAGTGATGTTTTGTGTGCAGTATTACCCTCTTGTTCATAGGGTAGAAGTGCGAATTGAAGTCGTCCTCCTACGCGAGGATGCCCTGTCCGTCGAAGAAGGGGTTGAGTGCTCTCAGACCCTTTGGTATAGCGTTAGGAGCATTGTGTGGTTCTGATAAGCACATGTCCTTTTGAGTGGTACGAATCGCGACGAATGTAGCTTGTTGCAATTCCTTTGGTTCGATAGTGCTCATTTTCCTAGCTCTCGGCTCCGTTCGACAGTTCTGTATGAATCGTAAGCAGAAGGCTAAGACTCGGAGTACCCTTGGCAACCGAGAGAACTTGTGAATAACTCTGTTCACACTATCATATGTGTCTGGTGTTGTTACGTGATGAGTTAGAACTTTTTTAATCTCTTCCACTGTCTCTGTTGATAATGGCTGCTTTGGTTCCTGAAATTCCCATTGCCTTCGCAAAAAGGTTGGACCTTTCCACCATAAGTCTTGTGCTTCTAATGACGAAGGGGAGATACCTCGAGATGCCAAGTCTGCCGGATTGTCGTGTGTGGGAATGTGCCTCCATTCATCGTGCTGGGTGAGACGTTGAATTTCCGCAACCCTATTACTTACAAATGTCGTCCATTTCGTAGGGGGTGCGCGGATCCAGGCTAACGTTATTGTGGAGTCAGACCACGCGTAGCTGTGTTCCTGTTGCATCTCGAGGACGTCTAGATAGCAGGACTGCGCCGCAAAATTCCAGCCTAGGAAGACTTACTGTGTTTAACGGAGCCACTTTTGTTTTCGCCATAAGTAGGTGCATGTGTGCTTTGTTGGAGCAAGAGGACAGAATTGCCCTCTTTGTTAGTTCTTGAGCTTCAGCGTGAAAATTCTGAAAAGAGAATGAGGCGGTTTTTGGGAACCACATTATACCTAACGTTTTGACGTGAGCTGACGACCCTAGAGGAAGATCAAAATCGATTTCGCGATCCTTGTCAGGTATGTTCGCGATGTGTTCCTGGTGGTTAGTCCATTTGGGTAGATTTAGACCAACTGATGCTAACAACTTGCGGACCTCATCCCGTTTTTGCCGAGCTTCTTCAATGTTGTCAGCTCCACTTATAAGGTCGTCTACGTACATGTCTTCCTTAACCGTTCGTGCTCCTATGGGATATCGATGTGCTTCATCATCTGATGGCCAAATAAGGTGCACACGCTGTGCCGAACGTTACCGTTTTGAGTTTGAAGGCGCTTACCGGTTGACTCTCCCTTTCTCTCCAAAGGATAAGTTGGTAATACCTATCTAGTGGACTTACCCATATTTGGCGATACATTTTTTCGACATCTGCCGTAAAGGTGTATCGGTGTCTTCTCCACTGAAGTATGATGTCCACTATGTTGCCCTGAAGCTTAGGCCCTACCATTAATATCATTTAGTGATGTTCCGTGGGTGTTTTTTGCTGCGGCATCGAATACTACCCTAAGCTTTGTGGTGGTGCTGGCTTCTTTCAACACGGCGTGGTGTGGAAGAAACATGTGGTACGGTGACTTTATCACAGCATCATTGTCCATATCAACTTCCTCCATATGTTGCAACGTCAAATACTCCATGATACACTGGCTGTATCCAGTCTGTAACTTTTCATTGCTCTGAAGACGTCTTTCCAAGGAAGCGAATCTCCTGAGAGCCACCTCTCTGCTAGCACCTAACACTGGATGCTTTCCGCCTTTAAAAGGAAGTGTTACTTCATACCGTCCATCGGTCAGCCGCCTTGTAGTTGCAGTGAAGTGCTTCTCGCAAGCTATGTCCTCTTCAGAATCTTGAATTCGAAATGGAGCTTCTTCTATCTCCCAAAATTTCCGCAGGTGTGTATCCAGTATCGTTAGTTGGACAAAGCTCTGTATGGATCGTGGTTACTCTTCAGGCACCTTACCTATGACGACCCATCCCAGCTTGGTCTTTTGGGCGATGGGTGTGTTGACGTCGTCAGTCCTGATGATTTCCGGAAGAATGACCTCAGAATACTCATCGACTCCGAATAGTATTTCTATTTTTGTGGGTTTGTTGAAGTTGAGGTCGGCTAGCTGCAACCCATTTATGTGTTTCCAATTGTCAGGTATCACGGATTTGGCCGGAAGAAGCCCAGTTAACGACTTAAAGACTAAAGCCCTGGCAGAGCATTCGAACGTTGAATCCCTCGACGTAAAAGTAACGTCGACGTAGTGTTGACTGGTGCCGTTACTGACCTTCCCCAGCCCCGATACCTGGACATTTGTACGATATTTAGGGAGTTTGAGCGATTGCGCAGCTGATTCAGCTATGAACGTAGCCTCTGATCCCGGATCGATTAAGGTACGCAGGTAAACGTACCTCCCGTCCCCGTCCCACTATTTCCACGGTCCACCTAGGTACGGGTTCGATTGAAACAATCACCCTACCTTGTTCACACTCTATACATAGCAATACTTAGAGTTCGATTGAATCAGTCACTCTATGTACGCTTATGCTTCTCTACACCTACACGGTCCACCTAGGTATGAAGGGTTTGACTGAATCAGTCACCCCACCTAGTCAATAACATGCATAACAGTAATTAGAGTTAGACTGAATCAGTCACTCTACTATACGTATGCACCTCTACGCCTACACGGTTTATGGGACCTGCAAATAATAACTTGCACACACAGTATAGGGGGTTCGATTGAATCAATCACCCCCCATCACTTGCTGCACACTATACCTTCGCGGTACACCTTGACTTCAGGGTTGACTGAGTCACCCTCTCTACCCTTTTCAGTCAGCATTCTCAGCACACACTCTCATGAGAAAGGTTAAGGTTCCCCTGGTTTACCGGTGACTCGACCGGTCATTACTCATGTGGTATCACAATGGACCATGTGGTCTAAGTGTATCCTGACCCTGTCAGGACAGCCACTTTTACCTAACCTAACCTAACCTACCGGTTCATAGGAAAATTTCGTTGATCGTTTTGTTTCGCGATTTTCGGTGCTTCGCGGTAATTTGAACGAGTTTATGTGGTATGCGAAAAAAATGGATAAATTTTAAATCTGTGAAGTGCATTAATGTCTTTAAATATGAGTGCAGATCGATTTTGATTTTATTGTGCTTAAATTGTGTTCGGTCGAATGCGTTGGTACGCGTCGTGTTTATACCCATCGCATTGCTTGTTTACGTGCAAAGTGGATGGTTATCATTTGATCGTTTAACCGTACCGTTCGATCGTTTGTGACATTTATGGGTGGCAATGGGTTACCGTCAGTTGTTCATCGGTGACGATGAAGCATCAGTTCCGCTTCTTCGATTTGCAGCTAATGCCCCGTTTTGTGTTAGACTATGTTATGTACTTGCAATTGTACATACATACCTGGATGTGTTAGTGTTTACGTTTTGGATTAGGTTAATTTATATTTGTAAATTGTGTTGATTTAATTCTATTTTATAATTTGAATAAAGAATATGGCTAAATATTTTATCCTTTGCGTTTTTCTGGGTGTTGTGTGGGAAGGTAGTGAAATTTGTTTGAATTGTTGAAGTGTTTGTAGTGTTTGACAGTTTAGGTGTTGAAGTTTTTAAATTAATGTGTCGTTTTCGTTAGTTTTGTTCGACGGCAGGTAACAACTTTTTGATAGAGGACGTTTGAGTTTGCCGGTTTTTGTCCTGAGTGTTACCACGCGAATAAGACCGTCGGCTCCTGGATGTACCTGTTCTATGCGGGCGAGCACCCATTGGGAAGGTGGTAATCGTTCATCCTTGACGATGACGAGATCTCCTATTCTCGGTTGGTCCTCTGTTTTAAGCCACTTTGGCCTTTGTTGTAGGCGCGAAAGTTACTCACCGTACCATTTTCGCCAAAAGCCGTCGGCAAAACACTGAATTCTACTCCAGCGATCGATAGTGCTTACGTTTGCGCTCGATGTGTCTCCTTGAGGTATGGTGTGTAACGCTTCGCCTATTAAGAAATGTCCTGGCGCTATGACGTCCAAGTCCTCATGGTTGTCCGAGAGAGGGCATAAAGGTCTGGAATTCAGACAGGCCTCTATCTGTGTGAGTAAGGTGTACAGCTCCTCAAATGTAAGCTTCTCGTTTCCTGTCGCGCGTTTTAAATGGTGTTTGATTGATTTTACTCCCGCTTCCCAGAGCCCACCGAAGTGAGGCGAAGCGGGAGGGATGAAATTCCATTTTGTTCCTTGATCAGACAGGATTTCTGCGACTTCTGCCCAATCGTGTTTTGCTTCTTTCAGCATACGGTCGAATTCTCTGCTAGCTCCAACAAAATTGGTTCCACAATCGCTGTGGATTTGGCTGCATATACCTCTTCGTGCAGTAAAGCGTTAAAAGGCAGCCAAAAACGCTTGAGTGGTTAGGTTCGAGACAACCTCAATGTGTATAGCCTTGGTCGCTAAACAAATAAAGATCGCGAAGTACCATTTAATACTCTTCGCATTACGTCCCTTCCAACTTTTAATCTCAATCGGTCCAGCGTAATCGACTCCAGCATTCGCAAAATGCCGCACCCGAGGTGCGGGTAGACTCCCCATCAACTATTGCATGTGTTGAGCCTTATGTCGGAAGCATACAGCGCCCTGGTGAATACACCTTTTAACAGCCCTTTTTATGTTTATTATCCAATATTAGGTCCGAATGTATGCCACCATTTGCTGTAATCCTCCGTGAAGAGTTCGATGATGTGCATCGCTGATTACGAGTTTCGTAAAGTGATGTTTTGTGTGCAGTATTACCCTCTTGTTCATAGGGTAGAAGTGCGAATTGAAGTCGTCCTCCTACGCGAGGATGCCCTGTCCGTCGAAGAAGGGGTTGAGTGCTCTCAGACCCTTTGGTATAGCGTTAGGAGCATTGTGTGGTTCTGATAAGCACATGTCCTTTTGAGTGGTACGAATCGCGACGAATGTAGCTTGTTGCAATTCCTTTGGTTCGATAGTGCTCATTTTCCTAGCTCTCGGCTCCGTTCGACAGTTCTGTATGAATCGTAAGCAGAAGGCTAAGACTCGGAGTACCCTTGGCAACCGAGAGAACTTGTGAATAACTCTGTTCACACTATCATATGTGTCTGGTGTTGTTACGTGATGAGTTAGAACTTTTTTAATCTCTTCCACTGTCTCTGTTGATAATGGCTGCTTTGGTTCCTGAAATTCCCATTGCCTTCGCAAAAAGGTTGGACCTTTCCACCATAAGTCTTGTGCTTCTAATGACGAAGGGGAGATACCTCGAGATGCCAAGTCTGCCGGATTGTCGTGTGTGGGAATGTGCCTCCATTCATCGTGCTGGGTGAGACGTTGAATTTCCGCAACCCTATTACTTACAAATGTCGTCCATTTTGTAGGGGGTGCGCGGATCCAGGCTAACGTTATTGTGGAGTCTGACCACGCGTAGCTGTGTTCCTGTTGCATCTCGAGGACGTTTAGATAGCAGGACTGCGCCGCAAAGTTCCAGCCTAGGAAGACTTACTGTGTTTAACGGAGCCACTTTTGTTTTCGCATGCATGTGTGCTTTGTTGGAGTCATCTAGCACGCGTATATAAACTGCTGCTCCGTAGGCCTTTGTTGAGGCATCGCTAAAGCCATTCAGTTCAATGCCTCTGCAGGTTTTTTGAGTGTCCACCCACCGAGGAATCGCGATGTTTTCAATCGATGGAAGTTTTCGTTGAAAGTTCTCCCACTCATGCTTTAGCTCTGCTGGAATTGGCTGGTCCCAGTCACTGCCACGCTGCCATAGCTGCTGTATAAGGATTTTGCCTTTGATAATGCAGAGTGATATCCAACCGAGTGGGTCAAACAGCTGACAGAATTGCCCTCTTTGTTAGTTCTTGAGCTTCAGCGTGAAAATTCTGAAAAGAGAATGAGGCGGTTTTTGGGAACCACTTCTTCTTCCTTTTATCAGCGAGGCTATGATCCGAAAACAAGGGATCACAACCCTCCCACTTCACCGCATTTCTACTGATCCGCATGTGGGGTTCGCCTACGGTTTTTGGGAACCACATTATACCTAACGTTTTGACGTGAGCTGACGACCCTAGAGGAAGATCAAAATCGATTTCGCGATCCTTGTCAGGTATGTTCGCGATGTGTTCCTGGTGGTTAGTCCATTTGGGTAGATTTAGACCAACTGATGCTAACAACTTGCGGACCTCATCCCGTTTTTGCCGAGCTTCTTCAATGTTGTCAGCTCCACTTATAAGGTCGTCTACGTACATGTCTTCCTTAACCGTTCGTGCTCCTATGGGATATCGATGTGCTTCATCATCTGATGGCCAAATAAGGTGCACACGCTGTGCCGAACTTTACCGTTTTGAGTTTGAAGGCGCTTACCGGTTGACTCTCCCTTTCTCTCCAAAGGATAAGTTGGTAATACCTATCTAGTGGACTTACCCATATTTGGCGATACATTTTTTCGACATCTGCCGTAAAGGTGTATCGGTGTCTTCTCCACTGAAGTATGATGTCCACTATGTTGCCCTGAAGCTTAGGCCCTACCATTAATATCATTTAGTGATGTTCCGTGGGTGTTTTTTGCTGCGGCATCGAATACTACCCTAAGCTTTGTGGTGGTGCTGGCTTCTTTCAACACGGCGTGGTGTGGAAGAAACATGTGGTACGGTGACTTTATCACAGCATCATTGTCCATATCAACTTCCTCCATATGTTGCAACGTCAAATACTCCATGATACACTGGCTGTATCCAGTCTGTAACTTTTCATTGCTCTGAAGACGTCTTTCCAAGGAAGCGAATCTTCTGAGAGCCACCTCTCTGCTAGCACCTAACACTGGATGCTTTCCGCCTTTAAAAGGAAGTGTTACTTCATACCGTCCATCGGTCAGCCGCCTTGTAGTTGCAGTGAAGTGCTTCTCGCAAGCTATGTCCTCTTCAGAATCTTGAATTCGAAATGGAGCTTCTTCTATCTCCCAAAATTTCCGCAGGTGTGTATCCAGTATCGTTAGTTGGACAAAGCTCTGTATGGATCGTGGTTACTCTTCAGGCACCTTACCTATGACGACCCATCCCAGCTTGGTCTTTTGGGCGATGGGTGTGTTGACGTCGTCAGTCCTGATGATTTCCGGAAGAATGACCTCAGAATACTCATCGACTCCGAATAGTATTTCTATTTTTGTGGGTTTGTTGAAGTTGAGGTCGGCTAGCTGCAACCCATTTATGTGTTTCCAATTAAAGCGTTAAAAGGCAGCCAAAAACGCTTGAGTGGTTAGGTTCGAGACAACCTCAATGTGTATAGCCTTGGTCGCTAAACAAATAAAGATCGCGAAGTACCATTTAATACTCTTCGCATTACGTCCCTTCCAACTTTTAATCTCAATCGGTCCAGCGTAATCGACTCCAGCATTCGCAAAATGCCGCACCCGAGGTGCGGGTAGACTCCCCATCAACTATTGCATGTGTTGAGCCTTATGTCGGAAGCATACAGCGCCCTGGTGAATACACCTTTTAACAGCCCTTTTTATGTTTATTATCCAATATTAGGTCCGAATGTATGCCACCATTTGCTGTAATCCTCCGTGAAGAGTTCGATGATGTGCATCGCTGATTACGAGTTTCGTAAAGTGATGTTTTGTGTGCAGTATTACCCTCTTGTTCATAGGGTAGAAGTGCGAATTGAAGTCGTCCTCCTACGCGAGGATGCCCTGTCCGTCGAAGAAGGGGTTGAGTGCTCTCAGACCCTTTGGTATAGCGTTAGGAGCATTGTGTGGTTCTGATAAGCACATGTCCTTTTGAGTGGTACGAATCGCGACGAATGTAGCTTGTTGCAATTCCTTTGGTTCGATAGTGCTCATTTTCCTAGCTCTCGGCTCCGTTCGACAGTTCTGTATGAATCGTAAGCAGAAGGCTAAGACTCGGAGTACCCTTGGCAACCGAGAGAACTTGTGAATAACTCTGTTCACACTATCATATGTGTCTGGTGTTGTTACGTGATGAGTTAGAACTTTTTTAATCTCTTCCACTGTCTCTGTTGATAATGGCTGCTTTGGTTCCTGAAATTCCCATTGCCTTCGCAAAAAGGTTGGACCTTTCCACCATAAGTCTTGTGCTTCTAATGACGAAGGGGAGATACCTCGAGATGCCAAGTCTGCCGGATTGTCGTGTGTGGGAATGTGCCTCCATTCATCGTGCTGGGTGAGACGTTGAATTTCCGCAACCCTATTACTTACAAATGTCGTCCATTTTGTAGGGGGTGCGCGGATCCAGGCTAACGTTATTGTGGAGTCTGACCACGCGTAGCTGTGTTCCTGTTGCATCTCGAGGACGTTTAGATAGCAGGACTGCGCCGCAAAGTTCCAGCCTAGGAAGACTTACTGTGTTTAACGGAGCCACTTTTGTTTTCGCATGCATGTGTGCTTTGTTGGAGTCATCTAGCACGCGTATATAAACTGCTGCTCCGTAGGCCTTTGTTGAGGCATCGCTAAAGCCATTCACTTCAATGCCTCTGCAGGTTTTTTGAGTGTCCACCCACCGAGGAATCGCGATGTTTTCAATCGATGGAAGTTTTCGTTGAAAGTTCTCCCACTCATGCTTTAGCTCTGCTGGAATTGGCTGGTCCCAGTCACTGCCACGCTGCCATAGCTGCTGTATAAGGATTTTGCCTTTGATAATGCAGAGTGATATCCAACCGAGTGGGTCAAACAGCTGACAGAATTGCCCTCTTTGTTAGTTCTTGAGCTTCAGCGTGAAAATTCTGAAAAGAGAATGAGGCGGTTTTTGGGAACCACTTCTTCTTCCTTTTATCAGCGAGGCTATGATCCGAAAACAAGGGATCACAACCCTCCCACTTCACCGCATTTCTACTGATCCGCATGTGGGGTTCGCCTACGGTTTTTGGGAACCACATTATACCTAACGTTTTGACGTGAGCTGACGACCCTAGAGGAAGATCAAAATCGATTTCGCGATCCTTGTCAGGTATGTTCGCGATGTGTTCCTGGTGGTTAGTCCATTTGGGTAGATTTAGACCAACTGATGCTAACAACTTGCGGACCTCATCCCGTTTTTGCCGAGCTTCTTCAATGTTGTCAGCTCCACTTATAAGGTCGTCTACGTACATGTCTTCCTTAACCGTTCGTGCTCCTATGGGATATCGATGTGCTTCATCATCTGATGGCCAAATAAGGTGCACACGCTGTGCCGAACTTTACCGTTTTGAGTTTGAAGGCGCTTACCGGTTGAGTCTCCCTTTCTCTCCAAAGGATAAGTTGGTAATACCTATCTAGTGGACTTACCCATATTTGGCGATACATTTTTTCGACATCTGCCGTAAAGGTGTATCGGTGTCTTCTCCACTGAAGTATGATGTCCACTATGTTGCCCTGAAGCTTAGGCCCTACCATTAATATCATTTAGTGATGTTCCGTGGGTGTTTTTTGCTGCGGCATCGAATACTACCCTAAGCTTTGTGGTGGTGCTGGCTTCTTTCAACACGGCGTGGTGTGGAAGAAACATGTGGTACGGTGACTTTATCACAGCATCATTGTCCATATCAACTTCCTCCATATGTTGCAACGTCAAATACTCCATGATACACTGGCTGTATCCAGTCTGTAACTTTTCATTGCTCTGAATACGTCTTTCCAAGGAAGCGAATCTCCTGAGAGCCACCTCTCTGCTAGCACCTAACACTGGATGCTTTCCGCCTTTAAAAGGAAGTGTTACTTCATACCGTCCATCGGTCAGCCGCCTTGTAGTTGCAGTGAAGTGCTTCTCGCAAGCTATGTCCTCTTCAGAATCTTGAATTCGAAATGGAGCTTCTTCTATCTCCCAAAATTTCCGCAGGTGTGTATCCAGTATCGTTAGTTGGACAAAGCTCTGTATGGATCGTGGTTACTCTTCAGGCACCTTACCTATGACGACCCATCCCAGCTTGGTCTTTTGGGCGATGGGTGTGTTGACGTCGTCAGTCCTGATGATTTCCGGAAGAATGACCTCAGAATACTCATCGACTCCGAATAGTATTTCTATTTTTGTGGGTTTGTTGAAGTTGAGGTCGGCTAGCTGCAACCCATTTATGTGTTTCCAATTGTCAGGTATCACGGATTTGGCCGGAAGAAGCCCAGTTAACGACTTAAAGACTAAAGCCCTGGCAGAGCATTCGAACGTTAAATCCCTCGACGTAAAAGTAACGTCGACGTAGTGTTGACTGGTGCCGTTACTGACCTTCCCCAGCCCCGATACCTGGACATTTGTACGATATTTAGGGAGTTTGAGCGATTGCGCAGCTGATTCAGCTATGAACGTAGCCTCTGATCCCGGATCGATTAAGGTACGCAGGTAAACGTACCTCCCGTCCCCGTCCCACTATTTCCACGGTCCACCTAGGTACGGGTTCGATTGAAACAATCACCCTACCTTGTTCACACTCTATACATAGCAATACTTAGAGTTCGATTGAATCAGTCACTCTATGTACGCTTATGCTTCTCTACACCTACACGGTCCACCTAGGTATGAAGGGTTTGACTGAATCAGTCACCCCACCTAGTCAATAACATGCATAACAGTAATTAGAGTTAGACTGAATCAGTCACTCTACTATACGTATGCACCTCTACGCCTACACGGTTTATGGGACCTGCAAATAATAACTTGCACACACAGTATAGGGGGTTCGATTGAATCAATCACCCCCCATCACTTGCTGCACACTATACCTTCGCGGTACACCTTGACTTCAGGGTTGACTGAGTCACCCTCTCTACCCTTTTCAGTCAGCATTCTCAGCACACACTCTCATGAGAAAGGTTAAGGTTCCCCTGGTTTACCGGTGACTCGACCGGTCATTACTCATGTGGTATCACAATGGACCATGTGGTCTAAGTGTATCCTGACCCTGTCAGGACAGCCACTTTTACCTAACCTAACCTAACCTACCGGTTCATAGGAAAATTTCGTTGATCGTTTTGTTTCGCGATTTTCGGTGCTTCGCGGTAATTTGAACGAGTTTATGTGGTATGCGAAAAAAATGGATAAATTTTAAATCTGTGAAGTGCATTAATGTCTTTAAATATGAGTGCAGATCGATTTTGATTTTATTGTGCTTAAATTGTGTTCGGTCGAATGCGTTGGTACGCGTCGTGTTTATACCCATCGCATTGCTTGTTTACGTGCAAAGTGGATGGTTATCATTTGATCGTTTAACCGTACCGTTCGATCGTTTGTGACATCTATGGGTGGCAATGGGTTACCGTCAGTTGTTCATCGGTGACGATGAAGCATCAGTTCCGCTTCTTCGATTTGCAGCTAATGCCCCGTTTTGTGTTAGACTATGTTATGTACTTGCAATTGTACATACATACCTGGATGTGTTAGTGTTTACGTTTTGGATTAGGTTAATTTATATTTGTAAATTGTGTTGATTTAATTCTATTTTATAATTTGAATAAAGAATATGGCTAAATATTTTATCCTTTGCGTTTTTCTGGGTGTTGTGTGGGAAGGTAGTGAAATTTGTTTGAATTGTTGAAGTGTTTGTAGTGTTTGACAGTTTAGGTGTTGAAGTTTTTAAATTAATGTGTCGTTTTCGTTAGTTTTGTTCGACGGCAGGTAACAACTTTTTGATAGAGGACGTTTGAGTTTGCCGGTTTTTGTCCTGAGTGTTACCACGCGAATAAGACCGTCGGCTCCTGGATGTACCTGTTCTATGCGGGCGAGCACCCATTGGGAAGGTGGTAATCGTTCATCCTTGACGATGACGAGATCTCCTATTCTCGGTTGGTCCTCTGTTTTAAGCCACTTTGGCCTTTGTTGTAGGCGCGAAAGTTACTCACCGTACCATTTTCGCCAAAAGCCGTCGGCAAAACACTGAATTCTACTCCAGCGATCGATAGTGCTTACGTTTGCGCTCGATGTGTCTCCTTGAGGTACGGTGTGTAACGCTTCGCCTATTAAGAAATGTCCTGGCGCTATGACGTCCAAGTCCTCATGGTTGTCCGAGAGAGGGCATAAAGGTCTGGAATTCAGACAGGCCTCTATCTGTGTGAGTAAGGTGTACAGCTCCTCAAATGTAAGCTTCTCGTTTCCTGTCGCGCGTTTTAAATGGTGTTTGATTGATTTTACTCCCGCTTCCCAGAGCCCACCGAAGTGAGGCGAAGCGGGTGGGATGAAATTCCATTTTGTTCCTTGATCAGACAGGATTTCTGCGATTTCTGCCCAATCGTGTTTTGCTTCTTTCAGCATACGGTCGAATTCTCTGCTAGCTCCAACAAAATTGGTTCCACAATCGCTGTGGATTTGGCTGCATATACCTCTTCGTGCAGTAAAGCGTTAAAAGGCAGCCAAAAACGCTTGAGTGGTTAGGTTCGAGACAACCTCAATGTGTATAGCCTTGGTCGCTAAACAAATAAAGATCGCGAAGTACCATTTAATACTCTTCGCATTACGTCCCTTCCAACTTTTAATCTCAATCGGTCCAGCGTAATCGACTCCAGCATTCGCAAAATGCCGCACCCGAGGTGCGGGTAGACTCCCCATCAACTATTGCATGTGTTGAGCCTTATGTCGGAAGCATACAGCGCCCTGGTGAATACACCTTTTAACAGCCCTTTTTATGTTTATTATCCAATATTAGGTCCGAATGTATGCCACCATTTGCTGTAATCCTCCGTGAAGAGTTCGATGATGTGCATCGCTGATTACGAGTTTCGTAAAGTGATGTTTTGTGTGCAGTATTACCCTCTTGTTCATAGGGTAGAAGTGCGAATTGAAGTCGTCCTCCTACGCGAGGATGCCCTGTCCGTCGAAGAAGGGGTTGAGTGCTCTCAGACCCTTTGGTATAGCGTTAGGAGCATTGTGTGGTTCTGATAAGCACATGTCCTTTTGAGTGGTACGAATCGCGACGAATGTAGCTTGTTGCAATTCCTTTGGTTCGATAGTGCTCATTTTCCTAGCTCTCGGCTCCGTTCGACAGTTCTGTATGAATCGTAAGCAGAAGGCTAAGACTCGGAGTACCCTTGGCAACCGAGAGAACTTGTGAATAACTCTGTTCACACTATCATATGTGTCTGGTGTTGTTACGTGATGAGTTAGAACTTTTTTAATCTCTTCCACTGTCTCTGTTGATAATGGCTGCTTTGGTTCCTGAAATTCCCATTGCCTTCGCAAAAAGGTTGGACCTTTCCACCATAAGTCTTGTGCTTCTAATGACGAAGGGGAGATACCTCGAGATGCCAAGTCTGCCGGATTGTCGTGTGTGGGAATGTGCCTCCATTCATCGTGCTGGGTGAGACGTTGAATTTCCGCAACCCTATTACTTACAAATGTCGTCCATTTTGTAGGGGGTGCGCGGATCCAGGCTAACGTTATTGTGGAGTCTGACCACGCGTAGCTGTGTTCCTGTTGCATCTCGAGGACGTTTAGATAGCAGGACTGCGCCGCAAAGTTCCAGCCTAGGAAGACTTACTGTGTTTAACGGAGCCACTTTTGTTTTCGCCATAAGTAGGTGCATGTGTGCTTTGTTGGAGTCATCTAGCACGCGTATATAAACTGCTGCTCCGTAGGCCTTTGTTGAGGCATCGCTAAAGCCATTCAGTTCAATGCCTCTGCAGGTTTTTTGAGTGTCCACCCACCGAGGAATCGCGATGTTTTCAATCGATGGAAGTTTTCGTTGAAAGTTCTCCCACTCATGCTTTAGCTCTGCTGGAATTGGCTGGTCCCAGTCACTGCCACGCTGCCATAGCTGCTGTATAAGGATTTTGCCTTTGATAATGCAGAGTGATATCCAACCGAGTGGGTCAAACAGCTGACAGAATTGCCCTCTTTGTTAGTTCTTGAGCTTCAGCGTGAAAATTCTGAAAAGAGAATGAGGCGGTTTTTGGGAACCACTTCTTCTTCCTTTTATTAGCGAGGGTATGATCCGAAAACAAGGGATCACAACCCTCCCACTTCACCGCATTTCTACTGATCCGCATGTGGGGTTCGCCTACGGTTTTTGGGAACCACATTATACCTAACGTTTTGACGTGAGCTGACGACCCTAGAGGAAGATCAAAATCGATTTCGCGATCCTTGTCAGGTATGTTCGCGATGTGTTCCTGGTGGTTAGTCCATTTGGGTAGATTTAGACCAACTGATGCTAACAACTTGCGGACCTCATCCCGTTTTTGCCGAGCTTCTTCAATGTTGTCAGCTCCACTTATAAGGTCGTCTACGTACATGTCTTCCTTAACCGTTCGTGCTCCTATGGGATATCGATGTGCTTCATCATCTGATGGCCAAATAAGGTGCACACGCTGTGCCGAACGTTACCGTTTTGAGTTTGAAGGCGCTTACCGGTTGACTCTCCCTTTCTCTCCAAAGGATAAGTTGGTAATACCTATCTAGTGGACTTACCCATATTTGGCGATACATTTTTTCGACATCTGCCGTAAAGGTGTATCGGTGTCTTCTCCACTGAAGTATGATGTCCACTATGTTGCCCTGAAGCTTAGGCCCTACCATTAATATCATTTAGTGATGTTCCGTGGGTGTTTTTTGCTGCGGCATCGAATACTACCCTAAGCTTTGTGGTGGTGCTGGCTTCTTTCAACACGGCGTGGTGTGGAAGAAACATGTGGTACGGTGACTTTATCACAGCATCATTGTCCATATCAACTTCCTCCATATGTTGCAACGTCAAATACTCCATGATACACTGGCTGTATCCAGTCTGTAACTTTTCATTGCTCTGAATACGTCTTTCCAAGGAAGCGAATCTCCTGAGAGCCACCTCTCTGCTAGCACCTAACACTGGATGCTTTCCGCCTTTAAAAGGAAGTGTTACTTCATACCGTCCATCGGTCAGCCGCCTTGTAGTTGCAGTGAAGTGCTTCTCGCAAGCTATGTCCTCTTCAGAATCTTGAATTCGAAATGGAGCTTCTTCTATCTCCCAAAATTTCCGCAGGTGTGTATCCAGTATCGTTAGTTGGACAAAGCTCTGTATGGATCGTGGTTACTCTTCAGGCACCTTACCTATGACGACCCATCCCAGCTTGGTCTTTTGGGCGATGGGTGTGTTGACGTCGTCAGTCCTGATGATTTCCGGAAGAATGACCTCAGAATACTCATCGACTCCGAATAGTATTTCTATTTTTGTGGGTTTGTTGAAGTTGAGGTCGGCTAGCTGCAACCCATTTATGTGTTTCCAATTGTCAGGTATCACGGATTTGGCCGGAAGAAGCCCAGTTAACGACTTAAAGACTAAAGCCCTGGCAGAGCATTCGAACGTTGAATCCCTCGACGTAAAAGTAACGTCGACGTAGTGTTGACTGGTGCCGTTACTGACCTTCCCCAGCCCCGATACCTGGACATTTGTACGATATTTAGGGAGTTTGAGCGATTGCGCAGCTGATTCAGCTATGAACGTAGCCTCTGATCCCGGATCGATTAAGGTACGCAGGTAAACGTACCTCCCGTCCCCGTCCCACTATTTCCACGGTCCACCTAGGTACGGGTTCGATTGAAACAATCACCCTACCTTGTTCACACTCTATACATAGCAATACTTAGAGTTCGATTGAATCAGTCACTCTATGTACGCTTATGCTTCTCTACACCTACACGGTCCACCTAGGTATGAAGGGTTTGACTGAATCAGTCACCCCACCTAGTCAATAACATGCATAACAGTAATTAGAGTTAGACTGAATCAGTCACTCTACTATACGTATGCACCTCTACGCCTACACGGTTTATGGGACCTGCAAATAATAACTTGCACACACAGTATAGGGGGTTCGATTGAATCAATCACCCCCCATCACTTGCTGCACACTATACCTTCGCGGTACACCTTGACTTCAGGGTTGACTGAGTCACCCTCTCTACCCTTTTCAGTCAGCATTCTCAGCACACACTCTCATGAGAAAGGTTAAGGTTCCCCTGGTTTACCGGTGACTCGACCGGTCATTACTCATGTGGTATCACAATGGACCATGTGGTCTAAGTGTATCCTGACCCTGTCAGGACAGCCACTTTTACCTAACCTAACCTAACCTACCGGTTCATAGGAAAATTTCGTTGATCGTTTTGTTTCGCGATTTTCGGTGCTTCGCGGTAATTTGAACGAGTTTATGTGGTATGCGAAAAAAATGGATAAATTTTAAATCTGTGAAGTGCATTAATGTCTTTAAATATGAGTGCAGATCGATTTTGATTTTATTGTGCTTAAATTGTGTTCGGTCGAATGCGTTGGTACGCGTCGTGTTTATACCCATCGCATTGCTTGTTTACGTGCAAAGTGGATGGTTATCATTTGATCGTTTAACCGTACCGTTCGATCGTTTGTGACATTTATGGGTGGCAATGGGTTACCGTCAGTTGTTCATCGGTGACGATGAAGCATCAGTTCCGCTTCTTCGATTTGCAGCTAATGCCCCGTTTTGTGTTAGACTATGTTATGTACTTGCAATTGTACATACATACCTGGATGTGTTAGTGTTTACGTTTTGGATTAGGTTAATTTATATTTGTAAATTGTGTTGATTTAATTCTATTTTATAATTTGAATAAAGAATATGGCTAAATATTTTATCCTTTGCGTTTTTCTGGGTGTTGTGTGGGAAGGTAGTGAAATTTGTTTGAATTGTTGAAGTGTTTGTAGTGTTTGACAGTTTAGGTGTTGAAGTTTTTAAATTAATGTGTCGTTTTCGTTAGTTTTGTTCGACGGCAGGTAACAACTTTTTGATAGAGGACGTTTGAGTTTGCCGGTTTTTGTCCTGAGTGTTACCACGCGAATAAGACCGTCGGCTCCTGGATGTACCTGTTCTATGCGGGCGAGCACCCATTGGGAAGGTGGTAATCGTTCATCCTTGACGATGACGAGATCTCCTATTCTCGGTTGGTCCTCTGTTTTAAGCCACTTTGGCCTTTGTTGTAGGCGCGAAAGTTACTCACCGTACCATTTTCGCCAAAAGCCGTCGGCAAAACACTGAATTCTACTCCAGCGATCGATAGTGCTTACGTTTGCGCTCGATGTGTCTCCTTGAGGTACGGTGTGTAACGCTTCGCCTATTAAGAAATGTCCTGGCGCTATGACGTCCAAGTCCTCATGGTTGTCCGAGAGAGGGCATAAAGGTCTGGAATTCAGACAGGCCTCTATCTGTGTGAGTAAGGTGTACAGCTCCTCAAATGTAAGCTTCTCGTTTCCTGTCGCGCGTTTTAAATGGTGTTTGATTGATTTTACTCCCGCTTCCCAGAGCCCACCGAAGTGAGGCGAAGCGGGTGGGATGAAATTCCATTTTGTTCCTTGATCAGACAGGATTTCTGCGATTTCTGCCCAATCGTGTTTTGCTTCTTTCAGCATACGGTCGAATTCTCTGCTAGCTCCAACAAAATTGGTTCCACAATCGCTGTGGATTTGGCTGCATATACCTCTTCGTGCAGTAAAGCGTTAAAAGGCAGCCAAAAACGCTTGAGTGGTTAGGTTCGAGACAACCTCAATGTGTATAGCCTTGGTCGCTAAACAAATAAAGATCGCGAAGTACCATTTAATACTCTTCGCATTACGTCCCTTCCAACTTTTAATCTCAATCGGTCCAGCGTAATCGACTCCAGCATTCGCAAAATGCCGCACCCGAGGTGCGGGTAGACTCCCCATCAACTATTGCATGTGTTGAGCCTTATGTCGGAAGCATACAGCGCCCTGGTGAATACACCTTTTAACAGCCCTTTTTATGTTTATTATCCAATATTAGGTCCGAATGTATGCCACCATTTGCTGTAATCCTCCGTGAAGAGTTCGATGATGTGCATCGCTGATTACGAGTTTCGTAAAGTGATGTTTTGTGTGCAGTATTACCCTCTTGTTCATAGGGTAGAAGTGCGAATTGAAGTCGTCCTCCTACGCGAGGATGCCCTGTCCGTCGAAGAAGGGGTTGAGTGCTCTCAGACCCTTTGGTATAGCGTTAGGAGCATTGTGTGGTTCTGATAAGCACATGTCCTTTTGAGTGGTACGAATCGCGACGAATGTAGCTTGTTGCAATTCCTTTGGTTCGATAGTGCTCATTTTCCTAGCTCTCGGCTCCGTTCGACAGTTCTGTATGAATCGTAAGCAGAAGGCTAAGACTCGGAGTACCCTTGGCAACCGAGAGAACTTGTGAATAACTCTGTTCACACTATCATATGTGTCTGGTGTTGTTACGTGATGAGTTAGAACTTTTTTAATCTCTTCCACTGTCTCTGTTGATAATGGCTGCTTTGGTTCCTGAAATTCCCATTGCCTTCGCAAAAAGGTTGGACCTTTCCACCATAAGTCTTGTGCTTCTAATGACGAAGGGGAGATACCTCGAGATGCCAAGTCTGCCGGATTGTCGTGTGTGGGAATGTGCCTCCATTCATCGTGCTGGGTGAGACGTTGAATTTCCGCAACCCTATTACTTACAAATGTCGTCCATTTTGTAGGGGGTGCGCGGATCCAGGCTAACGTTATTGTGGAGTCTGACCACGCGTAGCTGTGTTCCTGTTGCATCTCGAGGACGTTTAGATAGCAGGACTGCGCCGCAAAGTTCCAGCCTAGGAAGACTTACTGTGTTTAACGGAGCCACTTTTGTTTTCGCCATAAGTAGGTGCATGTGTGCTTTGTTGGAGTCATCTAGCACGCGTATATAAACTGCTGCTCCGTAGGCCTTTGTTGAGGCATCGCTAAAGCCATTCAGTTCAATGCCTCTGCAGGTTTTTTGAGTGTCCACCCACCGAGGAATCGCGATGTTTTCAATCGATGGAAGTTTTCGTTGAAAGTTCTCCCACTCATGCTTTAGCTCTGCTGGAATTGGCTGGTCCCAGTCACTGCCACGCTGCCATAGCTGCTGTATAAGGATTTTGCCTTTGATAATGCAGAGTGATATCCAACCGAGTGGGTCAAACAGCTGACAGAATTGCCCTCTTTGTTAGTTCTTGAGCTTCAGCGTGAAAATTCTGAAAAGAGAATGAGGCGGTTTTTGGGAACCACTTCTTCTTCCTTTTATTAGCGAGGGTATGATCCGAAAACAAGGGATCACAACCCTCCCACTTCACCGCATTTCTACTGATCCGCATGTGGGGTTCGCCTACGGTTTTTGGGAACCACATTATACCTAACGTTTTGACGTGAGCTGACGACCCTAGAGGAAGATCAAAATCGATTTCGCGATCCTTGTCAGGTATGTTCGCGATGTGTTCCTGGTGGTTAGTCCATTTGGGTAGATTTAGACCAACTGATGCTAACAACTTGCGGACCTCATCCCGTTTTTGCCGAGCTTCTTCAATGTTGTCAGCTCCACTTATAAGGTCGTCTACGTACATGTCTTCCTTAACCGTTCGTGCTCCTATGGGATATCGATGTGCTTCATCATCTGATGGCCAAATAAGGTGCACACGCTGTGCCGAACGTTACCGTTTTGAGTTTGAAGGCGCTTACCGGTTGACTCTCCCTTTCTCTCCAAAGGATAAGTTGGTAATACCTATCTAGTGGACTTACCCATATTTGGCGATACATTTTTTCGACATCTGCCGTAAAGGTGTATCGGTGTCTTCTCCACTGAAGTATGATGTCCACTATGTTGCCCTGAAGCTTAGGCCCTACCATTAATATCATTTAGTGATGTTCCGTGGGTGTTTTTTGCTGCGGCATCGAATACTACCCTAAGCTTTGTGGTGGTGCTGGCTTCTTTCAACACGGCGTGGTGTGGAAGAAACATGTGGTACGGTGACTTTATCACAGCATCATTGTCCATATCAACTTCCTCCATATGTTGCAACGTCAAATACTCCATGATACACTGGCTGTATCCAGTCTGTAACTTTTCATTGCTCTGAAGACGTCTTTCCAAGGAAGCGAATCTCCTGAGAGCCACCTCTCTGCTAGCACCTAACACTGGATGCTTTCCGCCTTCAAAAGGAAGTGTTACTTCATACCGTCCATCGGTCAGCCGCCTTGTAGTTGCAGTGAAGTGCTTCTCGCAAGCTATGTCCTCTTCAGAATCTTGAATTCGAAATGGAGCTTCTTCTATCTCCCAAAATTTCCGCAGGTGTGTATCCAGTGTCGTTAGTTGGACGAAGCTCTGTATGGATCGTGGTTACTCTTCAGGCACCTTACCTATGACGACCCATCCCATCTTGGTCTTTTGGGCGATGGGTGTGTTGACGTCGTCAGTCCTGATGATTTCCGGAAGAATGACCTCAGAATACTCATCGACTCCGAATAGTATTTCTATTTTTGTGGGTTTGTTGAAGTTGAGGTCGGCTAGCTGCAACCCATTTATGTGTTTCCAATTGTCAGGTATCACGGATTTGGCCGGAAGAAGCCCAGTTAATGACTTAAAGACTAAAGCCCTGGCAGAGCTCTCGAACGTTGAATCCCTCGACGTAAAAGTAACGTCGACGTAGTGTTGACTGGTGCCGTTACTGACCTTCCCCAGCCCCGATGCCTGGACATTTGTACGATATTTAGGGAGTTTGAGCGATTGCGCAGCTGATTCAGCTATGAACGTAGCCTCTGATTACGGATCGATTAAGGCACGCAGCTAAACGTACCTCCCGTCCCTTGATTTTACCTTAACCACTGCTGTGGCTAGTAAAACATTCGTTGTGACCTGTTGCGATGCATGAAATTCGTTACGTCTGCTGCAGTTGGGTTGGTTGTCACTCATTGGATGAAATTTTGGAGCGTTGGGGTTCACGGCTACTTGCTCCGTTTGAATGCTACCATGATTTTGAATCCGTTGTGATGTTGTGTACGTGTGGGGTGGTGATGTGTGTGCGTGTGTACTTGGGTGTAGTAGTGAATGGTGGCGTTGGTGACAGAAGTAGCAATTCTTACTGCTGGGACATTCTCGTGTCGGATGGCTATAGGCGAGACAGTTCTCGCAGCCCTTGGCTTGGCGAACAGACTGTTGCCTATGCGTCACGTCCATGGCCAAAAATCGTTTGCATTTCCTCATGGAGTGTTGCCCTTGGTTGCAAACTTTGCACGAAAACTGCTTCCATTGTGCCGAAGCGTGAAAGACCTTAGGGTTGGACTCCGATTTTGACCATGGCTTGGCGATAGGCCGAGCTGCTCCCTGTTGCGCTACCGCCTCTAGCGTGCGAAACGTGTTTCCAAAAATTCGTTGAACTGGCTCCTCGTTGGCAGTTCTTTGCTGTTGCCCAACTTTTCTTCCCATAGCTGTTGCGTGAGACTCGGTAGTTTTTGAAAGAGGATGTAAATTAAAATAGCATCCCATTGCTTGACTGGGAGTCCTAAGTTCTCTAAAGCGTGCTGACTTTCAGAAGAAACATCTAAAATTGTTCTTAAACCATCTGCAGATTCTTTTCCTAACATAGGTTGGTTAAAAAAAACCTTGAATTGAGCGTTGACCAACACCCGCTTGTGGTCAAACCTCGCCTTTAAAATTGCCCACGCCTTATCATAATTCCCCGCATCTAGGGACAAATGTTGCAGAAGTCTCGCTGCATCACGCGTGAGAGACGACTTTAGGTAATGAAACTTCTGTATCTCACCAAGTGACCCATTGTTATGAATCAGCGAGACGAAAATGTCGTGAAACGCCCTCCATTTTGTATAGTTTCCAGAAAACTCGGGTATATTGATTTTTGGAAGACGAATACCCACGTTATTAGAAGCTGCGGAAGGTGGCGGGGGTGTAAGTGGAGCGTGTGTTGTTGCAACCTCTTGAACCTTACTTTTCGGAGCACACTTGTCCAAGCCATCTAATAACTTGCACTTGTACTCAAGGTAAGCTTCCTGGATTTGCTCAAAGACGTCCACTACAACCTCCTTTTTAAATTCCTTCTCCAGCTTAGCAGCATTCAGAATCTCCTCGTGATATCGCCGAGAAGCTACTAAGCTATCTTCTAACAAAGCAAGTCGAGTAGATAAATAATTTCTCGTCCGGCGAGATTCACCTGTCTTCTTGAAATTGGTGAGATCTCGTTTCATCTGCGACAAAACTATGTTTTGGAGCTCCTCAAATGACATTTTCGAGTTGATTTCTCAATAAAAAGACAAAAAAGAAGTAGGAAAAGTAAGGACTTACGTGATGCGCCTTTAATGAATATACCTATATACATATGTATACAGCAACGAAATTACACGTCGCGGGAATCCCGATTTGCACAATTGAGGTGCACTTTATTTTATCAATAAATAAAAAAAAGGACGAAAAAAAGAAATAGAAAAAATAAGGACTTACTTGATGTGCCTCGAGTTAAGATGTTTATGCAGGAACGAAATTACGCGACGCGGGAATCCCGATTTGCACAATTGGAGGTAAAATGGCTTCCGTGTAACAAAGGAAGACAAAGGAATTGCACTTTCACAATGTCTTAAGTATATAATAAAGTATTGCACTCAACTTTATAATTTTGTTCTTTTTGTCTTTTGTCTTAGCACATACACAATATCTGGCTTCGAAGGACCAATGAATTTATTACGGATTTTAGGGGAATTTAAATTTTACTTTTTTACTTCAAAATTCAATAGAAAAGTGTAGAGAAGAGATTTACTTTGTATTGTATATAAACGCAACATTTGTTCGAATACATGTCTTTAATTGGGTTATTTCGTATTTATACAAAGAATTTTGGCGCCAATGCATTTACTCTTACATAATAATTATAATTTATCTTAGTGTTAAATAATACATATAGTAAATAAGTATTTGTTTTCAACTATGTATGAGAGAAGTTGCACCCCGTCACTTCACTAGCTCTTATATATCTTTACATAAATCGATAACTGATCATCAAATAAAAAAACGAATAACCTTTTGTTTCCGCGTTATAATTATCTGTAGTTTTTTATTGAACACTATTTGACATTTATACAATGTTTGTAGGCGTTGTTGCAGTACATAACATTTGGGGGGCACTGGAAGTTTGTGTGACACTGCCAAGGTATGTTTAATGCCTTTATCGGTGATGACGTAATCGAGGTCGGAACATTCTCCCCTCCTGTGAACGAAGTTCGCAAGTCTTCATTGGGTTGTCTTCAGCATATTGTTCATCAGCCATTTGGTGAACATGTCCCTGCATGATCTTCATTAAAAAAAACAAATGCCTCCATAGCATCCCTGGTACTTAGCTCAGAACATGGAAAGAAAGAGAACTTGATTAATACACAACTTAACGAAGATGACAAAATGGCCGACAGCACAAACATAAAACATCAGCTATCCCTATCCTTCTTATGCCTCGAAGCTATGGTTGGCTTGCAGTACTTATAGTATGTAGTGTAGTAGCCATGGTTTCGTCGAATTTATGAATGGTGCGCGGTCGTATGAAAAGTGAGTGACTCGCGTTAGTGTTATTGATATGTGTTATGTTTAGTTACATTATTGCAGTGCAAGTAGGAGTTAAGATTCAACATTCCAGGTGAGTAAATTATGAATTATATTTATGCATGCATATTAAGTTGTAAAAATAGTTTGTTGTTTTGATTTGTGTAGCCATTAGTATAAGTGCGTGTGTGTGTTTTTATTTTGAATGACATTGCCGATAAGAAAAAGTATGGCTGATGGTTAGTGATGTGGTGAATTCGATAACTTAGGTATGTGATGTCACTGAGTTATCGAACAAACATTTTATTTCGATAAATTCAATTGTATTTAATTCTTGTTTAAGTTGAAGAAGATAAAATAAATTAATTAATTCATGCATGATAAATGATTTGTATGTTTAGTGTATGTTAAATGTGTTGGGTGAGTTCTGTGTGTGTATGAGTGTATTATATGTTCAGGATGTAATGAATATATGATTATTTTTGAAAAGTGTTGTGTAATTCGAATTTTTGTGGACTGTAATATTTAGTATAAATTTTAGGGTATGTGTAGATATATTATGTATAGTTTGTTTGCTATTGGAAACGATTTACGGTTTATGAGTGTGGTGTGTGTTTGTGATTAATACGTGTTAAGAGCTGTGAATAGGGTATATAGAGTGTAGTGTTGTGAAAACTCGATTAGCGAAACGTGAGTAGGGTTTTAATTTGGTTATTAACGAAATGCGACTGTGTTTTATATTTAGCTTTTCCAATAGTAAGATTCAGTTTTGGTTTCAGTGAAGCTTTTGTTTGATGGTAGAAGGCATATTTTTGTTATGGGTCGTTTTAGTTCGCCGCTTTGAGTTTTAACGGTGACCAGGCGAGTTAGATTGTCTGCTCCTGGGTGTGTTTTAATGATCCTAGCCATGTTCCATTTTGTCGGTGGTAGCCGCTCATCTTTTACCAAAACGAGATCTCCAACTTGTGGCTGACTTTCAAGCTTGAGCCACTTGGGTCGTTGCTGAAGCCGCGAAAGGTACTCCGTATACCACTGCTTCCAGAATGTTTGGTAGAGCTTTTGGTTCCCTGCCACCTATCGAGATAGCCAAGCTTAGCATCAGTTAGGTCCGGGTGAGGTACGCTGTTAAGTGGCTCGCCTATGGGGAAGTATCCTGGTGTCAATGGGGTGAAGTCGTCTGGGTTGCTGGTCACTGGGCAGAGAGGCCTTGAGTTCAGACACGGTTCGACTTGTGCAAGAAATGTGATGAGCTCTTCGAACGTGTACACCTCCGCACCAACAATTCGCCTTAAATGAAAATTGATGGACTTCGCTCCTGCTTCCCATAATCCTCCAAAGTGGGGAGAAGCAGGAGGAATGAAATTCCATTTTGTACCATCCATCGCCAGTGTTTCTGCGACTTCCTTCCAATCCGCTTTAGCGGCCTTTAGAATTTTTTGGAGCTCCTTGTCAGCTCCTACGAAATTGGTTCCGCAGTCGCTGTAAAGCTGAACGCTGATGCCTCTTCTAGCCGTGAACCTACGGAATGCTGCTATAAAAGCTTGAGTGGTTAAGTCACTCACCAGTTCTATATGAATAGCCTTTAATTCGCAGTATCCAATATTGGGTTCGCAAATACGCAATCATCTTCTGGATTCCTCCATGCAAGGTCCTCTCATGTGCATCGCATAATAATAGTTGCGTGAACTGATGACTTGGGCTAAGGATAATTGGGTGTTGTTGGTCGTAAGCCAGATTTGCATTATGCAACCTGCCGCCGACCCTAAAGATGTCATCCTGGTCGATAAATGGGTTTAACGATCTGTAGAGAAGAGATCAACAATTGTCTCTCTAGTCAGTCGCTACCGCACCGCCAGACGGATAACATACCTCGCTTCCCATTAACCATTACACTATTACTTATACTATTGAATTATTAACAGTTACTCTTAATCATATATTAATCATTATATACATTAACCTAATACTTAAATTAAATAAAGAATATATTGTACTTAACATTTTGGTGACGAGGACAATTGTTTTTTTCTCGAACAATCGCTGTAAGTTGATTAATTCGCGGCGCGGCTCAAGATTTTTTTTTTGCGTCTTCATCGACATTCACACGTGGAGCTACGGTGTGCAGTTCATCGTATATTTCTTCAAGCAGCCGCCTTGTATGCAATGGACAAGGATACGCTTACAAAACTGCTTGATCAGCAGCAGGCATTTTTCAAGTCCCTGATCGAGGGTCAGAAAGAGTGGATGGGAAAATGCATGAAGGCTCAAACTGTGGGAGGCAGCAGTGGCGGTGCAGCGCAAAGTGTGGCAATCCCACAATTTCACGAGTTCCAGAAGACAAAGCATCAGTGGGACTCATATTTGAAGCAGTTGGAACAGCATTTCGCCGCGTACGCAGTCAACGATGAGCAGCAAAAGCGTGCATTCTTCCTTTCTTGGGTAGGCTCAGAGATTTTCGAACTTACTCAAAAAATTCTAGGAAACGACTTAGAAGACAAAACATATAAGGCAATAACGGGAAAACTAACTGAACATTTTAAGCGGAATGTGCACACACTTGCAGCGAGGTATGAATTTCTTCAATCAAAAATGTCAGAGGGTCAGAGCTATGCAGACTGGGTAGCAGAGCTTAGAGGTATTGCATGTAATTGCGAATATATATGCTCTAATGTCAAGTGTAAGCAAGAATTTGTCGAAGAGCTACTTCGAGACGTAATCGTCATTAATGCGCCCCATGATGCTGTGCGCTCAGCAGCACTTCAAAAGCAAAACCCTTCTCTCGATGACGTGCTTCTTATAGCGGAATCGTACGAAGCAACTAAGAACACAGTTAATGTTATAAAAAATGCTAAACCTGCAACGGCAAATATGTCGACACAGGAGGTATATAGGCTCGAAGCGGGCTCGCGTCGACATCGTGAGATTGTGGGTAAATATAAAGAGAAGAAAGCAACGGGTGTTAAATCATGTTCGGGGTGTGGAATCGACCACAAGCGTGACAAATGCAAATTTCGTGATGCGATTTGCTACAAATGCAATCGGATAGGACATATTGCACCAGTTTGCCTAACGGGAGAAAAGAGAGATGGAAAAGGTAGTAACAGAAACGCTCACAATCGGTATCGTGCGCACAAGAAAGACAAAAAACGGAGAACATCGGAATGATTAATTCACACTCGATTGATTTTGTCGCAACCGAAAACATCGGGATGATCAGTGCTTATTCTATAAACGTAATTAACGCAAATTCAGGTAAAATTAATGAGCGCGAATCAAAATGTGCGCCATTGCGGCTCGGGAAAAAAATTATTGCGAACATTAAAGTAAACAGACGGGAAATGGATTTTTTAGTGGATACCGGTGCTTCATGTTCTATGGTTAGTAGGGACATTTACAACCAGTTAAATATCGAACGGTTATATCCCGCGGACGTAGTTCTCAAGGCCTACGGTAATATTACAATTCCGGTGCTTGGAAAAGCTTTTGTAAACGTGGAATATGGAGGAAATAAGAGAGTTTTGCCACTAATCATCACGAACGTGGAAGCTTCGTATAACATTTTGGGCATAGATTGGTTGGATGCATTGGGATGGAGCATGGACAATCAGGTAAATTCGGTAGCGACAGAGGCGCAGCAGTCAAAGGTAAATGATTTATGTAAGGAATTCGAATGCATTTTCGACGGATCATTAGGGCGATGCATACCATTTAAGGCACGCCTTCAATTAAAACCAAATGCTTCTCCTAAGTTTTTTAAAAGCAGATTTCTTCCTATTGGTCTTGAGGAACCGTTCAGGAAGGAAGCAGAGCGGTTGATAGCAGCTGGCGTGTGGAAGTCGATCAAATACAGCAGCTGGGCAGCACCCATCGTCGTAGTGCCGAAGCGAGAAGGCAGTGTTAGAGTGTGTGGCGATTTTAAGGCCTTGAATTTGCAGCTCGAGGTACAGCATCGTCCACCGCCTCGACAAGAAGAGGTTAACCACAAGCTGAGAGGCGGGGTATGGTTTTCAACCATCGATCTGGCAGATGCGTTCCTCCAGGTGGAGCTCGATGAGGAATCCAAGGTACTGTTAGTCGTGAACACTCCAATGGGGCTTATGCAGTATCAATGCCTTGAGCCCGGAATATCAAGCGCTCCGGCTATTTTCCAGGAGCTTGGAGAACAGGTAATTGCTGGCATTGATGACGCTATTATTTACATAGACGATATAGTAGTGAAGTCGACGACAATCGAAGAGCATCTGGAAACATTACGACTAGTTTTTGAGCGAATAAAATCTTTTGGACTGGCCTGCAATCTTAAAAAGTGTGTTTTTCTGAAAACGGAAATCACTTACTTGGGTCATACTTACAGTGCATCTGGCATCAGTACTTCGGAGTCAAAGGTCATGGCCATAAGGAAACTTCCCACTCCGTCAAACTTAAAAGAGCTGGAGGCTTTTCTTGGTAAAGTCAACTATTATAATAAATTTATTAAAAACCTATCCCAAGTAGCGTCTCCATTAAACTATTTGCGCCAAAAGGACGTTCCTTTTGTATGGAGGAAAGAGCAAGAGGAAGCTTTCCAAAATTTAAAGTTGCAGCTCGAGAATACAACAACGTTGTCTTACTTTCGAGACGACCTTCCTATTTTACTAGCCACAGACGCGTCTTCTCACGGCATTGGGGCCGTAATCTCGCATGTGCTGCATGACGGATCTGAAGTGCCTATTGCTCACGCCTCAAAAAACTCTGAATGTCCACCAAAGCCGCTACAGTCAAATAGAAAAAGAAGCTCTTTCTATTATTTTCGGAATTCAGAAATTTAACCACTATTTATATGGGCGCAAATTCATTCTGTACACTGACCACAAACCTTTAGTGTCTATTTTCAGCCCGGACAAAAATTTGCCAGTGTACGCTATACAACGGTTGCAACGATGGGCGATATTTCTGATGGGTTATCGTTTCGCAATTCGCTACAAGCCAACGAAGAAGCATGCAAATGCCGACGCGCTGTCTCGCCTACCAATGGGTAATGATGTGGAATTTGACGCCAGCGAGCTCTCTTGTTTTTCAGTCACCAATGAGCAACATTTAGAAGATTTTCCGGTTGATGCTAAACGAATCGCCCAAGCCACCCGATCTGATCCAGTCCTGCGAAGAGTAATTCAATTTATTCAAGATGGTTGGCCAGACAAACATCATATCACAGATAGTTTAATAAAGCCCTATTTCGATCGTAGATTTTCACTAACCATCCAACATAATGTTATTTTGCTTCAGACCGAGTACGTTCGAGTTGTTATTCCGGCATCATTGCAGCCCAAGGTTCTGAGTCTCCTTCATAGTGGTCACTGGGGCATAGCTCGAATGAAGCAGCTCTCTAGAAGGTACTGTTGGTGGCCTTGTTTGGATAAGTTCATCGCAGAACAAACGGCAAAGTGCCAGCAATGCCAGCAGTTAAGCAGCATTCCGAAGAAGGAATTTTCAGCATGGCCTACCCCTGATCATCCGTGGCAGCGCATACACTTGGACTTTGCCGGTCCATTCGTTGGAAGCATGTGGTTCATATGCGTGGACACATTTTCGAAATTTCCGTTTGTCATCAAGATGTCATCGACAACCTCTAGCGCCACTATTGCTACACTTCAGGGAATTTTCACTCTCGAAGGCTTACCAGATACCATTGTGACGGACAACGGTCGACAATTTGTGTCCGATGACTTCGAGAAATTCTGTTCATTGAACGGAATTCAGCATTTAACTTCAGCGCCATTTCACCCCGCATCCAATGGGGAAGCTGAAAGATTCGTGAGGACGTTCAAAACCTCGTTAAAAAAAGCTATTGAGGGGGGAGAGGATACGACCAGCGCTCTACTCAACCTTCTTCGTACATTTCGAGCAACGCCAAATCCCACGACCGGCAAGTCACCTGCAGAAATTTTGCACGGACGCCAGCCAAAAGTTCCGCTGTCATTGATGATTCCGAAACCTCAGCAGAAGATGAGCATCAGAGCAACAAGTCGGTTTTCCAACCAGCAAGCGGTCTTTGCAAAGAACTTCTCACGTGGCCCGACATGGGTGCAAGGCAGCATCTCGAAACAATGTGGTGGCATGATGTATTTAGTGGCGACACCCTTTGGAACATGGAGGCGGCACCAAAATCAGTTGAGAACTCGACGCGTTGACAGTCAGTTTGAGGAGCTCCCATTTTCCGATAGCTTTATGCATACGCCCACCGAGCAGGCAAGTAAAACTTCCGATAAAACTAATCAGTCTTCTTCTAATTCCAGTGCTGCAGTAAATGACGCTGAGCCAGAACGTGACAGAGAATCCGAACGGGTTCCCAGCGATGCAGCACTAAAGCAAGGAGTACCCAGGGAAGAGCCGATGCTAAGACGTTCAGCTAGAACAAGAACTCCTATAGACCGATTCAAGCACAGAGAATAAGGTCAATCTTTGTCTGGGAGGAATCTGTAGAGAAGAGATCAACAATTGTCTCTCTAGTCAGTCGCTACCGCACCGCCAGACGGATAACATACCTCGCTTCCCATTAACCATTACACTATTACTTATACTATTGAATTATTAACAGTTACTCTTAATCATATATTAATCATTATATACATTAACCTAATACTTAAATTAAATAAAGAATATATTGTACTTAACACGATCTCAAACCTTTGGCACCTGATCCAGCCTTGATTCCTGCGATTTCTGCCGGGAATATCTCACCTTGTTCTGTCCTTATTGCCAGAAGTGTAGCTGAAAATATTTCTAATGGTGAAAGTATACTAAAATTCCTACCCTCAGATTTCTCTCTACTGTTTGAAATGAATCTTTTGCAGAAGGCTATAACTCGCAAGGGCCTTATTAACCTAGAGTGATTTAAGATAAGAGCGCTTATGGTATCTTAATTTTTCAGTGTGCAGTGCGAACGAATTGTGCGTTTCTCCATCTCAGTTTCCAAATCAGTGGGCTGATGAGGGCAATGGAAATTCCAGCTGCTGCTTAGGAAATCTGGACCGTTCCACCATAGTTTGTTGTCTGCCAGAACTGAGGGTAAAACTCCACGAGATGTCATATCGGCGGGGTTTAATTGTGTTGGAATGTGTTGCCAGAGGTCACCCTTTGTCAGCCGTTGTATTTCTGCCACCCGATTGCTGACAAATGTTGTCCATTTGGATGGAACTGCAGCTATCCATGCTAACACGATGGTCGAATCCGTCCAGGCATACCTTCGAACACGTCTCAAGCCAAGGGCGGTGGATGTATAGTCCAAGAGAGTGGCCAAGATTACTGCTCCGCATAGCTCAAGTCGCGGCAGTCTCACCGTTTTCGGAGGAGCGACCTTGGTTTTGGACAAAAGCAGATGTACATGGATGTTACCTCGACTGTCCAATACTCGCAGATACACTGCAGCACCATATGCTCGCTGAGACGCGTCACTGAAGCCATGTATTTCCAGATCCTGTTGGGTTTCGTGTGTGTGAATCCAAGACCAATCCTTCTGAAGCTCTGGAGGAATTGGACTGTCCCAATTTAAACCTCGGGACCAAATTTGCTGCATCATCATTTTCGCTCTTATAACGCAGGGTGAGATCCATCCCAATGGATCGTATAACCTCGCAGTTGTGGAAAGAACTGTTCGTTTTGTCACGTTGGATGTATCACAGCTAATGTTCTGGAACGAGAAAGAATCTTCTAAAGGAAACCATTTAACACCTAAAGCCCTTTATGTGTTCTGATGCACCAAAGGGTAGAGAAAAATCGATTTCCCGTTGATCTCCTGGTGTTTCGTGAAGAATGGCATCAGAATTGCTTGTCCATTTCCGCAAGATGAACCCCGCGGAGGAGAGCAAGCTCCGAACCTCTTCTCGCTTTAGCAAGGCTTCTTCTGTCGATCCAGCTCCACTGATAAGATCATCAACATACATGTCACGCTCGATCATCTTTGCACCAACGGGATACCTATCTCTTTCATCAGCAGCCAACTTGTTGATGGTCCGTATGCAGTCGATAAACCTTGATTGTTTCCTTTTTGTTGTCTCGCCAATAGATGAGCTGATAATAGGAGTCTCGATGCGCTATGCGAACATGTCGGTACATCTTCTCGATGTCTGCAGTGAAGGTATATTTGTGTGTTCTCCACCTTAAAATGATGTCCATAATATTGTTTTGCACCTTTGGTCCTATGTACAGTTGTTCGTTTAATGATGTCCCATCCACGGTCTTAGCAGCAGCATCGAAGACAACTCGGAGTTTGGTGGTTGAGCTGGATTCCTTAAACACTGCATGATGGGGTACGAAATAGTGCAGAGGTGCTGCAAGGACTTCATCATTGGTGACATCAACTTCTTCCATATGATTGAGCAGTACGTACTCTTTGATACATTTTGTGTACTCTGCTTGTAGTGTTGGGTTCTGCTCAAATCTCCTTTCTAACTAAGAAACCTACGCAAGGCGCCTCCTTTTGAGGATCCAAGCGCAGGTTGTCTTCCTTCCTTAAATGGAAGAGATACCTCATAACGTCCATCGGGAAGTCGCTTCGTATGTGTCATATAATGCAATTCACATGCCTCGTCTTCCCTGGATTCTGCGATTTTGAAGGGTGTTTCTTCCATTTCCCAAAATTTCTTCAATTGGTTTTCTAGGTCCAGGCATTGAAGGAAGCTTTGGACCTTTCTTGGAGGATTCATTGAAACCTTACCTAAAAGTATCCAACCAAGTTGCGTTTTTTGGGCGATAGGCGACGCTAGCTCCTCCCCTCGGACGATGTCTGGAAGTATGAACTCTGGATAGACATCACTACCTAGGATTAGATCCACTCGAGCTGGCTTATCAAATGAGGGATCTGCTAGTACCAACTCTTTGATGTGGTTCCAAGGTTTGAGTGTCAGTTTGTCGGCCGGGAGAAGCCCAGTCAGCGATTTGTAGACAAAGGCGCGGGTGTTGGTCTCAAAAGTCGAGTGTAATAATCCGAATGTAATGTCGACATAATTGTGACATGCACCGCTGCTGACCAACCCTAGCCCTGACACCTCAACCAACGTTCGTCGGTATTTCAGACGCAGAAGTTGTACTGCAGATTCGGTAATGAATGTCGCTTCCGAGCCCGGGTCTATCAGAGCTCTCAAAGTGTGATATACTCCCGATGCAGCCCTAACCTTTATGATAGCCGTGGCCAGAAGCACTTGTGTATTGCGATCATTGGATATATGAAAGGTGTTAACTCCTGAGCCACCGGGCGTTAAGTCCTGAACGCGAGCAGATGGATGGAAAGCTGAGGTAGTAGCATCGAGAGTGGAGACTTGATATGCGTGGGTTGTGGGCGTCGTTGAGTGTTGAGAAGAAATGTTGTTGTATCGACCTGAACTGTGTGGTATGCGTGGATTAGCGGGGTTTTGTAAATTTGTGTTGGGTAGTGAAACGTGAAGCAGGGAATGGTGTGGCTGCTGGCAGAAATAGCAGCGGATTCTACTCGGACATTGGTGTGTACTGTGACTATAAGCCAAACAATTCTCACAGACTCCTATTCTCTCAACAGCTGATTTCCGCTGACTACTTCCCTTGTTTCCCTGTTGCTCAATTACAACTTCTAACGCCCTAAATCTGGCTTCCAGGAACTCGGAGAACTCGTCGTATGTAGGTAACTCCTTTTGTATCCCTAACTTCTCCTCCCATAACTGTTGAGTTATTGCAGGAAGTTTCTGTAGCATACAATAAATGAGGATTGAGTCCCATTGCTCAACCGGAAGCCCGAGATTCTGCAGTGAATGTCGGCATTCTGTGGATGTGTCCAAAGCCCTCTTCAACCTTTCAGCAGTTTCTTGCTGTATGGATGCTTGGTTGAAGAAAAGTTTCAACTGCGCATTTACGAGCATGCGTTTGTGTTCATACCGCGAAATTAAAATCTTCCAAGCCTTATCATAATTCCCTTGAACAATGCCTAAATGCTGGATCAACCTATCAGCCTCATCTGTGACAGCCGATTTCAAGAAATGTAGCTTTTGGATTTCGGAAAGGGACGTGTTGTTATGAATAATCGACTCAAAAATGTCAGGGAACGATTTCCAATCTTCATAGTTTCCACGAAAGGTAGGCAATTTAATGGTAGGTAGTTTTAGTTCACGAGATTGATTGTTATTTATTTCCACAGAACTCACCATCAATCCTGGAATCGGCTTTGTAGCTGCTTCGGACTTCGTTGCCAACTTTGCTGCTTCGGATATAGCTGCCAATTTGTCGATGCTGTCCATTAACGCAGTCCGGTAATCCACAAAGAAATCCTTTATATCGTCGTACAGTCGTTCTAATTCCTTCCGATTTTCAGAATCCTTTGCTGCAACTGCCTTTTTGTTGTACTCGGAACTAGCTTTGAAGTTGTTATCCAGTATGGTGATTCGAGCGTTGAGGTAATTCTTCGTTCGTTGTGCTTCAGACCGTTTCCCAAAATTTGAAAAATCCTTCTGCATTTGGGCGAAGATATTTTTCTGCAGTTTCTCCATTTCACTCATCGTACCACAAAAATATCGAGGTAAGAACAAATTCCGAAAAGAAAAGTACTAAATTGTACTTACTTGTGCTATGCTTTCAGCTTTCCGTAGCAAGAAACTGTCCGTTCAACGTAGCTGTATAATTCGGATTACGGTCCCACGCAGCGGCGCTTGTGCCGTAATTGTAGCGGTTGGTACGGTGGAAAAAACGGTTAACCCAAACGGCCCGACGAAGTGCTCCAACAGAACAACTGGATCTAGCGGATCTTCCTCCGCAACAAAAACTGGATCTTCAAAGTACACCACGAAGACAGAAAATAAAAAAATCTCCCGACAGTACTATTTGTTTTTATTGTATTCACTGAATTGAATTAACCGACGCGATAAAACCCAAATAATATTGTCTTTAAATGTCTAAAATAAATGTTACTTTTACACCGATTCAATTTCACGGATCGAATGGACCAAATGTTTTTAACTATGTATGGGAGAAGTTGCACCCTGTCACTTCACTAGCTCTTATATATCTTTACATAAATCGATAACTGATCATCAAATAAAAAAACGAATAACCTTTTGTTTCCACGTTATAATCATCTGTAGTTTTTTACTGAACACTATTTGACATTTATACAATGTTTGTAGGCGTTGTTGCAGTACATAACATTTGAGGGGCACTGGAAGTTTGTGTGACACTGCCAAGGTATGTTTAATGCCTTTATCGGTAATGACGTCATCGAGGTCGGAACAGTATTATTAATTAATTGTAGGTCTGTTCCTTTACTTTTTGGGCAAAAAATAGTAAAAGAGAAATTATCAACCTTAAGAGTAAAATTCTGTCTCAAAGAGAGAAGCTACAAAAAAGTAAAGGAACACGTTAGACAAAAAAACTTGCCCATAATAGGTCTGTTCCTTTACTTTTTGGGGAAAAAATAGTAAAAGAGAAATTATCAACCTTAAGAGTAAAATTCTGCCTCAAAGAGAGAAGCTACAAAAAAGTAAAGGAACACGTTGGACAAAAAAACTTGCCCATAATTAAACGTCAACGTTTTCAGCTGTTTCTTCCGTACTCCACATCTATGTAAACCATTTTCATTGAACTTTGAAGTTCGTTTTTATTGCTTTTAAATACAAATTTGCATATTTAAATGCGCAGGAATGTCCTAGGAAAATATTCAACTTTTATTCGGGTCCTCTTTTTTTCATTTTTTATTTGCCCTTTTGCTGCAAATTGAATTAAAATGAAAAATAACCCAAAACAAAAGAAAAATAAAAACATCCAAACAAAGTAACAGCTGACTTCGACAGAAAGTACACTTCTTACCGGCAGAAATTTGTTGAGTAAGAATTCGTAAGATTTTTCACTGGGGGGAAGTTTTTACTCTCTCGTTGCCTCTCTCTTTTACTACTTTTTTGACTAAAGGAACGCTGTTGAGTAAGAATTCGTACAAATTCGTACAAATTTGTGCGAATTTGCAAGTAAAGGAACAGACCTTGTATAACACTTTAGTATTGGAATTACTTTTTGTTTTGTGTACATTATTTGGTGTGTTCTTTAAGAGATGTCAAATAATGGTGACGTCACTGCGTGTGGTTATTGCAGTTGCCAGCACTAACCTTAGAAGTAACAGGTTAATGAGAAAAGTTTTTCCGTCCCACCTGGAGCGTCTAAAAAGAAAATGTTATTTTAAAGCTTTCAATGATTTCATCATAAATTTGCTTCTGATCGCAATTGAGTAGTTGCTGGTTTTCCAAAATCCTCTTGGATAGGTCGTCAATATCATATGACATTTCTCTTAAGTAATCACGGTTGTCAAAAGTTTCAGCTGATACTAAGGGCTGTGGTAAACCATAGTGCTTAAAATGTTGGCCTCCCATCCCAATTACTAAGTTCTCGAGCAATATCAAGCATTTGTTATAGACCATATCCATACTATGTTGATCATCCAGGCACAAAAATTCTTTTTGCAACTGTTTTTAAAGATCTTCTGTACTTCCGCCAGAGGCGAAGTGGATCGAATAGCTGACAGAAAACAAGCACAATGGTTTTTCTAGTGTGTGGTCCCAATGTCTATCGTCTTCCAATAGTCCCAGAGCCAGTTAAGTGGAATGTAGGATGAACCTGACCAGCTACTGTCTTAAGGTCTGAGAAGGATGTAGGCCCTCTAACTTCGTGAAGCAAGAGACGGAGGTAATAGCACTCTGCATTATTAGGATGAACAGTACATGGTATTTTTTTACCCCAGAGTGTCCGGGTACTTTTACTCCCTGTTTGCTTCTGCAAAATGTATTATTTCTCCAGACATAATAAAATGGTACCTCGCAATACAGAAGCTGTTTAGCGTAGTCATCGTTTTTGCATAACTCGAAAAATGGTATCAAAGTTGTCTTTGGATGACTGTGTATTCTTTCCATAACTTTGTCTGTAGAAAAGTACACTCTTTGGCCATTTTCCAAATGAACACTTAGATGCATAACTGATGGGAAGCGTTCATGTATGGGAAAGCAACAGATACGCAAAACGGCTTCTGAACTGGTGATGTACCACCCAGTCTCATGTAGTGTTACCTCATCATTATTTTTTTCAAGAGAAAATGCAGCTTGGTCACTTCCTTTATTAATAAACTTGCATATATATTTAATCGATTTTGCTGAATTGCAAAACTCAACATTAATATGAGCCAAAAAAACACGATAAAGGACGGGGTTGTAAGGAACCACCCATCGATTATCGGATTACTATCGCTCCTAAATTTACTTAAACGACAGCACTCACTGTTTTTACCTTTCCCTTGGCCCTGATTTATAACTTAAACACTACTTTGTTATTAGGGTTGGTGACGTTTTCCCAAAGACATTTTTCCCAGGACAAAATCCCCAAAACCAAAATCCCCAAACTAAAATTTCCAGTAGCAAAATCCCCAAAGAGAGAATCCCTAGGGCTAAAATCCCCTATCCAATATCTCCAAAAGAAAGATGTTCAAGTAGTGAATCATGCGATTAAATCCCGATTTAATAAGAAGTTTCACTTCCAACGCGAAAAAGTTTCTTGCACGTTCGTTTTTATTTCCTGTATATACTAATGTATTTATTTAGGACAGGTAGATATTTTCACATATACATATGTATGTACTTATGCATGCACACTAACAAAAACGAGGTAAGTGTGAAAAAATATTTTCTCCTGTTACTACTTGACAAAAGAATTCTTATGTAGTGTATGATTTTGATGAAAAATAATTATGGACGTGAATCAAGAAATTTTATTGATGGTGGGAAGGTGCTTATGAGAGGGAATAGCAAACGCCTCTTTTCTTCCATACCTTACGGTGTTAATGGAACGGTAGTGATGGCACTCGAGTTGCGTCAGGAAGTTGTTGATTACATTTTAGCCAAAGGGAATGCGTTCGCAATTTTAACGGCGATGACGAACGGCAACAATTATTCGACAAAAGAAGAGTATATTGGGCATGGGCTTATCTGGGAAATTTGGCACAACTTGTGAGCTAGTGGCAACGGCAACTCCCTTATGAGTTATAGATTTTAAGGAGTGGCGTTATGTTTGCACAGTTCGAAGAGCCTGTAGAAGCTTACGTTAGACTTCGGTTTTCTGGAGAATTGTTTGGGGGACATTTCGATATTTTAATTCCAGCCGAAGAACTAAGCACCACCTACACGTCAAAGCATACTCGTAAAGCTTCTCTGCAAACCATACCAACATCCTTACCATCAAAACAGAATAGAGTAAGGGCTAATGACGCCATACACAGGACAAGAATTAGACAATCCACGACCATATACCACAAAAAATGATCGAATCCTTAAAATCCAACAGATTCTAATGCCATTAAAATCGGGCATTGGAAACAGAAATCACTTTCAGCCTATAAGTGTAGTGTTTTTGTTGACTATCTCGGTGATAAAAGTGTAAACTTGGGAAAGTTGTCCAACATTTGTAAATGATGTAAGGCTAAAAAGTGGAAAGATGAAAGTGTAGGAATGTGCTGTAACAGCGGCAAGTTACAGCTGCCCCAATTTCAGATGCTGCCTGGACCTCTTCAAAGTCTCATCACTGATTATCATCCCCAGTCAGAACATTTTCTTAATATGGCTAGAAAATATAATGCTTGCTTTCAAATGACTTCTTTTGGAGCTAAGGTGGATAGAGAGGGTAACTTCATGCCAACATTTAAAGTTCCGGGGCAGGTCTACCGTCGAATAGGGAGCTTGCCACCTGCATCACAACATCAACCTAAATATCTCCAGATTTATTTCGTTAGTGATGACGAAAAACAAAAGGATATTAGGTGCGGCTATTTGTCAGATGTTAGGCCTGGTCTGGTTTCCCAGCTACAAAAAATGCTCCACAATAACAATGCATACGTGAAGGACTTCAAAACTGCGATAGACAGTGTTCCCAAAAGAACCGATTTCAAGGTTGCGATACATGCTGATAAGAAACCAGCAAATGAACGCAAAGGTCAATTCAACGCACCTTCAACCAATGAGGTAGCCATTGTTATTGTTGGACAGGCTTTCGGGAAAAGGGACATCGTTCTTCAAAGCAAAGACAACAAGCTATCACGAATCTGTGAGACTCATCGTGCCTACGACGCGATGCCCACCAGTATTCTCTTATATTTTGCCATGGTGAAGACGGCTACACTATAAATAAACCTATGTGCAACCCAAACCCAAAAGCACTTCTTGAGAAAGCTATATCGCCTGCTAATTTTTATTCGTATCGCATTATGGAGCGAGAAGGACAATACAAACATCTCCTTTATTTTCACAATCTTTTCAACCAATTCTTTGTTGATATGTATGCCAAAATAGAAACTGAGAGGCTAAATTTCATTAGGCACAACCAAACAAAATGAACAGTAGAGAACTACATACTTCTACGGGATGTCATGAAGAAAACGGATGCTCAACTGAGTAATCTTGGTAAAATGGTTGTGTTACCATCGAGCTTCACTGTGGGACCACGAAATATACACGAACGTAGGGAGTCGTATGAAATACCCAGAAAAAAATATCTCCATTGGACAAAATCTCCAAAAAATTAAATCCAACTTACTATTATCTCCTCAGACAAAATATTCACGGACAAAATCTCCAGCGAAACAATCTTTTTTGCCAAAATCCCCACGAATCTCCAAATCCCCGATGTCCATGAACATGTATTCATACGTCGTGTGCCATGCGCATGTAAAATTCTCACGAAACTCTCTTCAGTATTGTTATTACGTTTAACAGTTTCATGAATAAACAAAAAATTACAAGTAGAGCATTTTTTGTTTTACACACATATCAGAACTGTCATTTTGAAATAAATACCGTTATAAATATTAATATTATTCTTTTGAGTTTGTCCTTTTTGATTAAAACATTAATAGAAGCTTTATTTTGTCCGAATTCTTGTTATAAGTATATTACTACTCGTTTTGTATTAATTTTTAAAACGGACATTTTTTTCATTAAACATTACAAACGAGAATTACATTTACTTTGTGTATAAAATTTTATGAAACGTAAACCAAATATCTCCGAAAGAAAGATGTTCAAGTAGTGAATCATGCGATTAAATCGCGCGATTTTGCTAATGGAGATTTTAGTTTGGCGATTTTGGTTTTGGGGATTTTGTCCTGGGGAAAATGTCTTTGGGAAAACGTCACCAACCCACGAACGTACGCAGGATGCGTTGACATAAGTTCTGCATTATGGAAAACCAGACCTTTTCTTAACATTTACAATGCAATCCCAAATGGATTGAAATAACAGAAAACCTACATAAACTTTAAAACGCTAATCACCGTCATGACTTGATAGCCCGTGTTTTCTATTTAAAAGTGAAAAAGATGAACATCTTCTTACAAAAGTTGCTATTTTCGGAGCGTTGATGTGTTACATGTATTCCGTGGAATGGCAGAGACGGGGTCTACCACATGTTCACATCTTTCTTTGGTTAAAGGATATACTTAAACCCAATCAAATTGATGACATTATAAAAGCCGAAATTTCAGATCCCCATAAAGACGCTGCGCTCTACGATATAGTCAAAAGTAATATGATACACGGTCCTTGTGAGACCTTTAATGCTAATTCGCCCTGCATGTTGAAAGTTTCTTGCTGCGAGCGATTTCTCCTACCATTAATTAAAAATACACAGACTAGTGATGATGGCTATCCCCATGGCGATAATGGCGGTCTCCCGAAGATGGTGGCTTTATAGTGCATATAAATGGCACAGATCTCGATAATCGATGGGTGGTTCCTTACAACCCCGTCCTTTTTTGGCTCATATTAATGTTGAGTTTTGCAATTCAGCAAAATCGATTAAATATATATGCAAGTATATCAAAGCCAGAGCTGTGGTTGAGGACGGTTTGGGGGATGAGCAGTGCAGTTTTCGTCTGGGTAGAAGCACAACCGACCAGTTGTTCACTCTCAGAATGGTCCTTGAGAAGGCCTGGGAATATGCCAAACCTGTCTACACTTGTTTTGTGGATTTGGAAAAAGCATATGATAGGGTTCCTCGAGGCAAACTCTGGAGTGTTCTGCAGGAGTATGGGATTGTTGGTTCCCTGTTAAGGGCGATTCAATCTTTATATACAAACTGTAGAAGCTGTGTTCGGATAAACGGTGTTAAATCAATACCTTTCACTGTGGGCGTTGGACTCCGCCAGGGGTGCGTTTTGTCACCTCTCCTCTTCATTGTATATATGGATTGGATGTTGCAGCGCAGCCGTGGTGGGGAATGTTTCAAAGTGGGAGACATAAGGATTAGTCATCTGCTCTTTGCGGATGATTTGGTCATCCTTGGGTCCTCTCAAACCTAACTTCAGCGCGCACTCGAGAGGTTTATAGCCGTTTGTGATGATGCTGGAATGAAGATCAACGTGAACAAATCGGAAGTAATGGTCGTTTCCAAAAAACCCATTCAGTGCACTCTGCATGTTAGTGGAGTCCCACTGAAGCAGGTGGAGAAGTTTAAGTACCTCGGGGTTTTATTCACGAGTGATGGGAGGAGCAATGCCGAGTTATCCTGTAGAATTGGTCAGGCTGGTTCAATTTTGAGAAAGCTTGGCCAATCTGTTATAAGGAAGGCCGAACTTAGTGTTCAAGCTAAGCTATCGGTTTTTTAACTCTGTGTATGTTCCAACTCTCACCTATGGTCATGAAATTTGGGTAGTGACCGAAAGAATAAGATCGTGGATACAAGCTGCCGAAATGAGGTTCCTTCGCGGTGTTGTTGGAATAACTCGAAGAGATCGAGTGCGCAACACCAGAGTACGCGAGGCGCTCTGGTGTTGCGCGTTCTGCACCGCCTTTCAAAATATGTCTTTTCAAAGGAAGTTTTTAAGAAGTTTACCACAAAACCCATACTGGACTTCCTCGAAAAGGATATTTTTCACGCCTACGGTGTTCCTGAAACTATCATTAGTGATAACGGGTCACAGTTCAGATCGCGGGAATTTGAAAGCTTTCTCACGAAATATGGGATTGGTCACATGTTAACTGCAATACATTCCCCACAGTCCAACTCCTCAGAACGGGTAAACCGATCCGTAATTGCGGCCATTCGAGCCTTTATAGGAAAAAACCCAAAAACTGGGATATTCATCTTAGTAGTATAGCCTGTTCTCTGAGAGCGACACTGCATTGCTCCATTGGATGTAGTCCCTATTTCGTGGTATTCGGACAGAACATGGTACATCACGGCTCAGATTACGCGCTACTGAGGCGGCTGAATATGATCAATGGTGAGGATATACCCCTTACTAATAATGATAGACAAGCGGGTGCGTGACCAAGTCCAGAAAAACATTCAGCTGTCATTCCATAAAAATGCATCCGAATACAGCACTAGGGTCCAAACCTGTTGACTTTAAAGTTGGTGACGAACTTTACCGGCGTAGTTTCGCGCAGAGTAACTTTGAAAAGGGTTTCAATGCCAAACAAGCTCCAGTTTTCATTAAAGCGCGTATACTAGGAAAACTAGGCACCGCTTATTACGTACTAGAAAACCTCACGGGAAAGTTGGTAGGAACTTATCATGCGAAGGACATACGGCGTTGACCTTTCCTTTTTTACAGCTTAGGATTTCTACTTCATCAGCTACACCTAACCTGTGTTGTAACGGCGGTCATTTATTTTCTTTCTCCCCTGTGACGGTTCTCTGCAAACTTCGCCTGATAGGTATAAAGCAGGGGAGAGAAATAAAAAAATAGTGAGCGTATGAATGATACTACCTTTTGGTTCCCTCCGTGAAACGTTTTTTGGTGAGCGTCGTGTATCACTAAAGTTGAGAACCGATGACTACATTTCAGCAATATTGGATGTTTTTTATTGAAGGGCAGCTGTGCATTGGCCAACCTTCCCCCCACTCGCAATATGTTTCTCTCATCGCGAAATGGGTTGAGAATGTTGTATCCTCTGGTGTTGTTTTCTCCGTCTTCCGCAAACATCTCCTGCTGAACAATACTCACAATGCGTGTGAGCGCTTCCGCTAGTTCTTCTGGTGACAGAACCCCTGATACCCCCCTAAGTACTCCTGTGTTGTGTCGAAAACGTAAGCAATAGGCGACTATTCTCACTGCTCTGGATAAGGTGGGACACTTGACTAAGAGTTCGTTTACCAGACTATTACCCTTTTCTCGTAGCGTAGCGCAATGCACCTTAACTGCACGTGCTTCCTGCTGAGTTTCCAGACATGGCGGTTGTTCGGGGAATGGCGCATCCCATCGATGCCTTAAAAACGGTGGACCTTGCCACCACAACTCGTTCTGGATGATTTTGGACGGGAGGAGACCTGGAGATGCTAAATCCGCTGGGTTTAACTCTGATGGAATGTGCTTCCACAAGGCACTGCCAGTCAGTTTTTGGACCTGTGACACTTGGTTGCCGATGAACGTCTTCCATTTGGCCGGTGGTGCCTTTATCCAGCAGAGCGTGATTACGGAATCGGTCCACGCCCAAACATCAACAGCTCCCAACTTCAGCACCCGTGTTGTCTCGTATAGCAGCTTCGCCAATAGGACTGCTCCGCATAGTTCCAGACGAGGCAAAGTGACGGTATCCAACGGGGCTACCTTAGTCTTGGACATCAGCAGGTTCATGTGCACCTGTTGGTCTTGGTCTTGGACACGCAAATAGACCGCTGCTGCGTACGCCTTCTCAGATGCATCGCTGAACCCATGGATTTCAACCTTCCTGGTGTGATGGCAAGTCGTCACGAAACGCGATCCATTCCTGCTGCAGATCTGACGGTATTGGTTTATCCCACTCTAGACCTCTCCCCCACAGTTGCTGCATGAGGATCTTCGCCTTGATCGTACATGGTGAAATCCAGCCCATTGGATCAAACAACTTAGAGATGGAAGACAAGATGGACCGCTTTGTAACATTATCGTCGTAGAACCCTGTTACCTGAAACGAAAAGACATCTGCGTTTGGTTGCCACTTTATCCCTAAGGTTTTGATGCTGCTCTTGTCTTCAAATGGAATGGAGAAATTGAGTTCCCGATGCTCAGGCGGAATGTGTTGCAAAACCTCCTCCGAGTTACTCACGAACTTTCGGAGATGGAAACCAGCTGTGGCCAGGAGATCGCTTACAGCTTTTAGTTTGTGTTGGGCTTCCTGTACAGTGTCTCCCCCCGTAATGACATCGTCGACATAAGTTTCCTCTTTGATGATGGCTGTGGCGAGTGGAAATTTGGATGCCTCGTCAACTGCCAACTTCTGTAGGACCCTGATGGCCAGGAACGGTGCTGATGCTGTCCCAAATGTTACCGTCTCCAGTCGATAAGTCTTCAACTCCTGGCTGGGATGATCTCTCCAGAAGATCAGCTGGTAGTTCGCATCAGGGACGCCGACTCGGATTTGACGGTACATCTTTTCCACATCACCAGTAAAGGTAAACTTATATTTACGCCACCTTAATATGATGTCAATTACGTTGGTCTGTACCTTAGGGCCCACCATCAACATTTCATTCAAGGAAGAGCCAAAAAGGGGTTTGCACGTTGCGTCGAAAACGACTCGCAACTTCGTGGTGGTACTGGATTCCTTGATGACGGCGTGATGGGGAATAAAAAAATGGTATGGAGTTCGAAGGATTTCATGTGACTGCTCCATTTCAGTCATATGTCCTAGTTGGAGATACTCTGACATGCATTTTGAGTACTCTTTGTGTTGGGTTGGGTTGTTTTGAAGCCGCTTCTCCACTTGCATGAACCGTCTGACCGCACCTTCCCGTGTTGGTCCCATACTGGGATATTTTCAGCCTTTGAATGGCAGACAGACTTGGTATCGGCCATCAGGTAAGCGCTTCGTGTGTTGGTTGAAGTGTTCCAGATTTTATCCTCTTCTTCTTCTGTTTTTTCGTAGGGCTCCTCTTTTATCTCCCAGAACCTCCGAAGAGTCGCATCGAGATCCAGCTGGGTGACAAAGCTGTGAACCTTGCGCGGTGTTTCTAACGGCACCTTGCTTAACAGGATCCAGCCTAATCGTGTCTTTTGTGCTATTGGTCCTAAGCACTCAGATCCTCTCACCACGTCTCCCAGGATGATGTCAGGATAGACGTCGCTACCAAGGAGCAGGTCTACCTTCGCCGGTAGATGGAACGTTGGATCAGCCAGCTGCAACCCGTTAAGGTAAGGCCATTTGTCGACGTTAATTTTGTGGGCCGGAAGAAGCCCAGTCAGGGATTTGAAAACTAGGGCTCGCATTTGGCCTGCGAAATTGGAGGTCAAAGATCGGATCTCCAGATCGACAATCTTTTGTGTAGCTCCACTGCTGACCCTCCCCAACCCATTAACTTCGACGAACGTCCTCTTGGCCTTTAAACACAGCCTCTGCACCGCTGTCTCCGTGATGAAGGATGCCTCTGATCCAGGATCGATCAAGGCCCGTAAGGTTAACGAACTTCCACCCGTCGACCCTACTCTCACTAAGGCTGTGGCCAGCAAGACTTTGGCATCTGTATGGACGTGGAATGTGTTGACGTTAGCCTGATTTGCGGATGAGTGTGCGCTCTGCGATGGTTGGAACTCTGCAGCAGTGGGGCTAATTGTTGAAACTTGGTATGTGTGGCTGTGAGTGTGTGGATGTGTGTTGGCGAATTGGGTCGAACTTCGTTGAACGGTGTTGGGTTGTGTTGGTGTGGTGTGTGGCGCTGGTGTTACGGAATGGTGTTGGTACGGGTTGTGGGAATTGTCATGCAGCAATGAATGGTGGCGCTGTTTGCAGTAATAGCAACACTTTGGGCTTGGGCACCTCTGCTTGAAGTGCCTGTATGCAAGACAATTCTCACATACCTTCACGTTATAGACGGTGTGTCTCCGTTGGCCAACATCCATTTGCAAAAACCTTTTGCAATCCCGTAACGCGTGTTGACCCTTATGGCACACTCTACAGCTCACATCTCGACTGGGCACATCTCTGGTATGAAAAACGTGAGTTACCTTTCCTTTGCTCGTACTTGCGGGAGTTGTTTGCTGCTCGACCGCTTCCAAAGCTCTGAACCTGGTACGAAGGAATTCGAAAAATTCTTCCAGCTTCGGTAACTCCTTCTTACTGCCTAGTTTCTCTTCCCACAGCTGCTGAGTGACCTTCGCGATTTTCTGCAGCATCACGAAAATCATAATCGTGTCCCACTGATCAACCAGAACCCCTAAATTGCCTAGCGAGTGGAAAATTTCCTGCGATGTATCCAGGATGCATTTGATGTTTGCTGCTGACTCGGTGTTGAATGGGGGCTGACCAAAGAACAAGTTAAGCTGCGTGTTGACTAACACCCTCTTATGGTCGTAGCGCTCCACCAGTATTTCCCAAGCCTTCTGGTAATTAGCCTTGTCGATGGCTAAGTGCTGCAGTAACCTTTCCGCTTCACCCTCAACGCTGGACTTGAGGTAGTGCAACTTCTGTACTTCGGAGAGGCCACTGTTGGTGTGCACGAGGCTAAGGAACATGTCATGAAATGACCTCCATGTTTCGTAACCGCCGGAAAAAATGGGCAAATTGATTTTTGGGAGCCTGACAGCGTCCTGCCTATGATTTTCCGGCTGTGCCGCCGATGAAGAAGACGTCGATCCTTTCGCTACTTTAGGAGCTTCCTTGGGCCTCAATTTGTCGATTGCATCTATCACGGCTGTCCTGTAGTCGACGTAAATCTCCAAAATGTCGTCATATGCCTGCGCTAATGCCTTCCTATCAACACCCTCCTCAATTTTTCCGGCGCCTACAATCTCCTCATTGTATTTCTCAGCCAGTTGCATGGACCTCTCGATCATATCCAAACGCGTTTGCAGATAATTAATTTTCTTCAACCTGCTAGCATCAGCCTTGCCGAAATTGTCGAAGTCTTGCTTAAAACGCGCAAGTAAGCTTAGTTGTAGATTCCCACACGCCATTGTTTTATTTTATGTATATGTTTGCAGGGTATAAACAGATGCTAAAACTACTTGACTTACTTGTGTTCGGAACGTTGACGTTTCTCAAGGTGATAATGGATGGACTGGGTGCTCCTCTGGCTTCCTTCGCTGTTTCCTGCTTGCTGCACTTCCTGATGAAAATTGCTTCCGACGAAATGTATTTTCACGACGCGGGAAAATGTATTTGTAAAATTATTAATTTTTATTTATTTTTTTTAAATTCATTATGGGTTGGACATATGCTGTTTGTAACACACACGTTTGTAAAACAAAAAAAAAATAATGTTTAAAAAATACACCGCGTATAAATTTAATTTTTCAAAAGTTGTAAATTTTTTTTTTGAAGAATGTACCACACTTTTGTTGCACCACACACTATTGTTTACTATTTGTCTTTTGTTCTTTTTAATGTAATTTACGGCTCGATTGGACCAAAATGTTCAACGCCGTATTCGACCACTGTAATTATTCACTGTAAAACAAAAGAATTCTACGGAATAAAAGATTACCGTCTGTGTTGTGACGTTATAAAATGAGTTGTGTATTTTTCTGTTGATTAACCTTTTTATATAATGTTACATTTTATATGTCAATTTATGTGTGTGTATGTATTGGGAAACAAGGGAAATTATTATATAAATTCAAAACATAGAACTGACTTTACACTTCAACAGTGACACACTTTATGGTATATGTGGTAAACTCGAACACTTGACACTTAGTTCAGATCTTTTTAGAAGGCTGTGGTCGTAGAGAGGGAAGAGTCATGCGATGGGGTAAAGGGAGTCCACCGTTACCTTGACCACTCAAGTACCCAGGCTGCTAGAGTTGTGGGAATTGCAACTCTCCTAACCCACCTGCTGGGAAGCGGGAGCATCATGCGAAAAAGGGGGAAAAAAATCTAGTAGCATAGCGGTTTCACCCACGCTTGCTCGATTTTTGTTTCTCTCGCTAGTTTTGTTTGGCAAATTACCGCGGTTTATATAAAAAAAATAAAAATAAAAATATAAAAAAATCAAAACTATCAGTGGAAAAAAGGGGAAATAAAAATATAAAAAAACCTTTGTGATGCCTGCAGCTAATCAGTATTTAAGATCAACAGCACCTACTCGGAGTCAGCGAAAAAATTATTTTCCTATTTCTATCTACTAGTTTTCATTTCACATATACATATGTGAATACTCTTTTTTAAAGTTCCCATCTGAAATAAATAAAAAAAAGTACAAAAATTAATTATAATTTAGAGAAATTGTAAAAAAAAAAAAGAAAGTAGTTTTGTCTTTATCCCGGATTCGCCAAGTAAAAGTAAAAAAAAAAAGAGAAGAAAGAGAAAACAAATAAATGAAAGAAGAGCGGGTGTGTGTGCAAGAAAAGTGGAGAAAGCTTTCCTTTTGTTAATTTTTTTTTGCAGCTACAGGAGGTGTCCTAAGCGGCAGGCGAAGCAGAACCTCAGGTAAGAGCATAAGAGTCGCGTCGTTTCTTTTTTGTGTTAGCCTCTCTCAGTTTTTTTATGTCCACTTATCAGGGGCCCTGTAGACAGGGTTGCCAAATGATATCTTTTTTTTTTCTTCTCTTTATTTGAATTATGAATTTTCATTAATTTCGAAAAAGGAAAAAACGAATAAAATAGTAACACAGACAAAGATACTTTGATTTATTGAATGAATACTGTTTACGATATGGAAGTTACGCATAAGTATACATGTGTGCATAAATAAAGTATAGGTGTAATTTATGGATTAATAGAGAAAAACCCGCGTCTCATTTCAAAGGTGAAGTTTTTTGGTCGTAGTTGGCGGTTGGGTGTGTAAAGACCCGCATGGAGGACGACCATCTAATCCTCCCCGTAGTGGCATCGTTTACCTTTGTCAGACTTTTTTTTTGAGATACCAATTACCGATTCTGTGCATGTATTTTTGTTTTGTAGTGGTGATATTTGGGGGAACTTGGATGCAAGAACCCGCCCTCCGACGAGCTTTAGCTGCGACCAAGCAAGGCATGCACACCCGCATCTGAGCCTCTTCCAATCCTATCCCCGATCCCCTTTCCCTCAGCAATTGTTTTTTATTTCTTCCCGTATTAAAAATCTCTCCTTCCCCTTCACCCGTTCTTCTCTCCATCACACATGCGAATTGCATTATATACAAAATACGAAGCGACTTCCCGATGGATGCTATGAAGTATATCTTCCATTTAAAGAAGGTAGACAACCTGCGCTTGGATCCTCGAAAGGAGGCGCCTTGCGTAGGTTTCTTCAGTTAGAAAGGAGATTCGAGCAGAACCCAACACTGCTCGCAGAGTACACAAAATGTATCAAAGAGTACTTACTGCTCAATCATATGGAAGAAGTTGATGACACAAATAATGAAGTCCTTACAACACCTCTCCACTATTTCGTACCCCATCATGCAGTGTTTAAAGAATCCAGCTCAACCACCAAACTACCAGTTGTCTCCGATGCTGCTGCCAAGACCATGGATGGGACATCTTTAAACGAACATCTGCACATAGGACCAAAGTACAAGACAACATTATGAACATCATTTTAAGGTGGAGAACACACAAATACACCTTCACTGCAGACATCGAAAAGATGTACCGGCAAGTCCACATAGCACATCGAGACTCCTATTACCAGCTCATCTATTGGCGAGACAATAAAAAAGACCCAATCAAGGTTTATCGACTGCAGACGGTTAAATTCGGTACAACTTCAGCTCCCTACCTAGCCATACGGACCATCAACAAGTTGGCTGCTGATGGAGGAGACAGGTATCCAGGTGGTGCAAAGATGATCGAACGTGACATGTACGTCGATGATTTTATCAGTGGAGCTAGATCCTTAGAAGGAGCATTGCTAAAGCGAGAAGAGGTTCGATGCTTGCTCTCCGCCGCGGGGTTCATCTTGCGAAAATAGACAAGAAATTCTGATGCCATTCTTCACCAAATACCAGGAGATCAACGGGAAGTCGATTTTTCTCCGTCCTTGGGTCTCGAGGTTTAGATTGGGACAATCCAATTCCTCCAGAGCTTCACAAGGATTGGTCTGTTTTCTGTAGAGATCTTCCTTTCCTTAGAAAGATACGCATTCCACGATGGATTCACATACACGAAACCCAACACGATCTGGAAATACATGGCTTCAGTGAGACTCCTCAACGAGCATATGGTGCTGCAGTGTATTTGCGAGTATTGGACTGTCAAGGTAACATACATGTACATCTGCTTTTTTCCAAGACCAAGGTGGCTCCTCTGAAAACGGTGAGTCTGCCGCGACGTGAGCTATGCGGAGCAGTAATCTTGGCCACTCTCTTGGACTATACATCCACTGCCCTTGCCTTGAGACGTGTTCGAAGGTATGCCTGGACGGATTCGGACATCGTGTTAGCATGGATAGCTGCAGTTCCATCCAAATGCACAGCATGGATAGCTGCAGTTCCATCCAAATGCACAACATTTGTCAGCAATCGGGTAACAGAAATACAACGGCTGACAAAGGGTGACGTCTGGCAACACATTCCAACACATTTAAACCCTGCCGATCTGACATCTCGTGGAGTTTTACCCTCAGTTCTGGCAGACAACAAACTCTAGGTTATTAAGGCCCTTGCGAGCTATTGCCTTCTGCAAAAGATTCATTTCAAATAGTAGAGAGAAATCTGGGCGTAGGAATTTTAGCATACCTTCACGATTAGAAATATTTTCAGCTACACTTCTGGCAATAAGGATAGCCCAAGGTGAGATGTTCCCGACAGAAATCGCACGAATCAAGGCTGGATCAGGTGCCAAAGGTCTGAGATCGTTGAACCCATTTCTCGATCAAAATGACATTTCAAGGGTCGGCGGCAGGTTGCATAATGCAAATCTGGCTTACGACCAACAACACCCAATTATACTTACCCCAAGTCATCACTTTACTCAACTATTATTACGCGATGCACATAAGAAGACCTTGCATGGAGGAATCCAGAAGATGATTGCGTATTTGCAACCCAAATACTGGATATTGCAAATTAAGGGCTGCGTCAAGAAGTATGCACACGGCTGCAATATATGTTTTCGTTTCCGAGCACGACCCGCAAAACAAGTGATGGGCAGCCTACGAGCTCCCAGAGCTCGCAGTTCGCGATCATTTTTATATGCCGGAGTCGACTACGCAGGTTCCATTGACGTCAAGGCTTGGAAAGGAATACGATCCAAGGTATTTAAAGGATATTTTGCCATATTTATTTGTTTGGCCACCAAGGCTATTCATATAGAACTGGTGAGTGACTTAACCACTCAAGCTTTTATAGAAGCATTCCGTAGGCTCACGGCTAGAAGAGGCATCAGCGTTCAGCCTTTTAGCGACTGCGGAACCAATTTCGTAGGAGCGGACAAGGAGCTCCAAAAATTGCTAAAGGCCGCTAAAGCGGATTGGAAGGAAGTCGCAGAAACACTGGCGAAGGATGGTACAAAATGGAATTTCATTTTTCCTGCTTCTCCCCACTTTGGAGGTTTATGGGAAGCAGGAGTGAAATCCATCAAATTTCATTTAAGGCGAATTGTTGGTGCGGAGGTGTTCACATTCGAAGAGCTCATCACATTTCTTGCACAAGTGGAAGCGTGTCTGAACTCAAGGTCACTCTGCACAATGACCAGTAACCCGGACGACTTTACCCCATTGACACCAGGATGCTTCCTCATAGGCGAGCCACTTAAAAGTGTACCTCGCCCGGACCTAACCGATGCTAAGCTTGGCTATCTTCATAGGTGGCAAAGGATCCAAAAACCCTACCAAACATTTTCGAAGCAGTGGTGCATGGAGTACCTCTCGCGGCTTCAGCAACGACCCAAGTGGCTCCAGCTCGAACATCAAAATGGAATATGGCTAGGATCATCAAAACACACCCGGGAGCAGACAGTCTAACTCGCGTGGTCACGGTTAAAACTCAAAACGGCGAACTAAAACGACCCATAACAGAAATGTGCCTTCTACCATCAAATAAAAGTTTCACTGACGAGGCACTCATATAAACTAAAACTAAATCTTACTATTGGGAAATGTAAATATACCGAATTAAAACCCTATTCGCATTTCGCTAATCACCAAATTAAAACCCTACTCGCATTTCGCTAATCGAGTTTTATAACACTCTACACTCTAGATACCCTATTCACAGCTCTTAGCACACATTAAACACAAACGTACACCACAGTCATAACTCGTAAATCGTGTTCAGTAGTAAACAAACTATACATAATATATTTACACATACCCTAAAATCTACACCAAATATTACAGTCCACAAAATTCGAATCACACAACACTTTTAAAAAATAATCATATATTCATTACATCCTAAACATATAACACACTCACACACACAGAACTCACCCAACACATTTAACATAGATTAAACATATAAATCCTTTATGATGCATGAATTAATTAATTTATTTATTTGCCCGTGCAGGGACGGGTTAAGAATATCACTGCAGCGCCCCCCAACAACTAGCGCTTGTCGTAAAAGGCGACTAAGGGGACAAATCAGATCTAGGCAATATAACACCCAAGTGAGCCTAGCGACACATATACTACCATAAAAACCCTCCCACAGTGTGCATGCGAGTCCGTGGGTTGACACGACTGGAGATCACCGGTGTCATAAAAGAAAGATCAAACAATACTAAAACAGGAAACATGCACGTGTCAAACAACAAACACCATCGCAATATGGTGCAAAAATTGTATTGCAAAACTGTATCATTATGATAATACTTGCAAAAAGGAAAGGCACTACCCCGCCAGGCACTACCACTGCTGTGCATGGTACTGATCCTGGACCGAGCAGAAATGTTCGGGTCAGAGCTATACGGATTCCGGGGGCTAGCAACATAATGAAACAGTTTGGACGCAATTTAAGGGTCGCGAGTTGGAACGTTGGAAGCATGACCGGTCGAAGTTACGAGCTGGAAGAGATGATGAATAGAAGGCGGGTGGACATCTTGTGTGTCCAAGAGACGAAATGGAAAAACACCGGGAATCGGGCGCGTTTCTTGGACGTTAGGACAAAAGATTACAAGATGTTCTACTACGGAACGGAAAAGGCTAGGAACGGAATCGGTATCATCCTTGCGGCAGAGCTACTTGGAAACGTCTTGAGCATTTCGAAGTCCAGCGACCGTTTGATGTCTCTCAAACTAGTAATACAAGGAGAGGTGTGGAATATTGTCAGTGCATATGCTCCCCACGATGGGTACAATCAGAGAGATAAAGATGCATTTTGGCTAGATTTCCACAATCTCCTTAAGGACATCCCAAAGGAAGAATTTCTGTTTGTTGGAGGAGATTTGAATGGACATGTCGGGAAATCAAACGAAGACTATGAAGACTGCCATGGAGGACTAGGATATGGCACCAGGAACCTTCCTGGTGAAGACATCCTAAGCATGTGCAAATCACACGGTCTTATCGTGTTAAATACCATGTTCATCAAACAAAGCCGACACCTGATCACTTACAGCAGTGGTGGAGATGAAACTCAGATTGACTACCATTTGGTAGGCAGTTTCATGAAGCCTCGGGTAAAAGATTGCAAAGTGATCCTGGGAGAGGCAATCGCTCGACAACACCGTCTCCTGCTAACAGAAATTTTTATGAAAACACCAAAGAAAAGCAAACAAACAAGGGTCTCTGAGAAAATCAAGTGGTACAATCTGGACAAAGAAAAAGGCGAAGCTTTTGTTTTCGTAATGAAAAATTACCTCTCTCACACCATCAACGGAGCTGAGGATGAAGAGTGCAGAGCACAAAATATGTGGGATTCCCTACAGCGAACTTGCTTAAAGAAGGCCAAATCACTGCTAGGAGCTTCAAAAGGCCACCATCAACACGCCAAAGAAACATGGTGGTGGAGTGATGAAGCTAAGAAAGTGATAAATGAGAAGAAAGCGGCTTTCAAAGCTTGGTCAAAGTGCCCCTCTAATAATAGTGACGAAAAAGCTCGCCTCGAAATGGAATACAGATGCTGCAAGAAAAAAGCGAAGAAGAAGTGCGCTCAGCTTCAAGCAGAGAGTACGGAGGGCCTGTATCGGGAGCTGGAGAAAATATTTTCCCCGGTTGCTGATGCAAACCAGGTTATCCAGGAGCTGCGAAGACACAATATGAACAAGAGTGCCACTATCTTCAAAATAGCCGCCCAAAGAAGGAAGAATGCTCAGGAGATTCGTTCGCCAAAGTTCATTAGCAATGCTCATGGCCAGCTTCTTGTGGATGACGACAAAATTCTGCAGAGGTGGCGGCAGTATTGTGAAGAGCTTTTGAATGAACAGTTTCCCCGGCTATACTTTCCAAGAGCCACTCCTAACTGTGAAGAAATACCCGACATTACAGTCGAAGAAGTTAGTGAGGCGGTCAAATACTCCAAAAAACGAAAAGCGATTGGGCCAGACGAAATACCCTCTGAGTTCTGGAAAAAGATGGGAGATATCGGGTTCAGATGGCTCAGAATTCTCATCTCCAAATTCGTGAGAGGTGATCCAATGCCGAATCAATGGAGGGAAAGTTACCTTCTCCCTGTATACAAAGGGAAGGGTGATACGCGAAACTGTGATAACTACCGTTCGATCAAGCTGATGTCACACACCATGAAGATCGTTGAGCGGGTATTAGGTGGCCGACTGCGAAAAATAATACGGCTATCTGATGATCAGTGCGGGTTTGTCTCGGGTAAATCAACCACAGATGCAATCCAAAGTATAAGGATCATAATGGAAAAACATCGTGATTCCTTAAGGGATTTGCATATTGTATTGGTTGACTTTGAAAAGGCATTCGACAGACAACCACGAGATCTGATATGGGTGGCGCTAAGACATCGAGGGGTTCCAGAAACCTATGTACAGATGATTATGGACATGTACGAAGGAGCAAAGACAAGAGTAAGATGCCCCGCTGGAGTAACCGAAGAGTTCCCAATCAAAGTCGGGGTACACCAGGGAAGCGTTTTAAGTCCTTTGCTCTTTATTACAGTCCTTGATTATCTGCTTGAAGGTAAAGTGATGGACCCCAAGGTACATCAGTTATTCTTTGCTGACGATGGAGCCATCATAAGTGAGGATCCTACATCCCTGCAACGAGCACTTGATGTGTGGGTGGACGTTTTGGAGGGAAATGGGTATCGCATTAGTTCAAAAAAGACAGAGTACTTGTGCTGCCCGTTCTCTGATCCACTCAGGCCTATTCCAGACATTTATTTGAATGGAACAGTGCTTCCCAAGTGCGAAAAGTTCAAATATCTGGGATCTATGATCAATAGCAAAGGAACTTGTGATGACGACATCAATCATCGTGTAAGCGTAGGGTGGATGAAGTGGCGAGAAAATTCCGCTATCTTCTGTGACAGAAAAATGCCCCCTAAGTTGAAAGGAAGGCTCTACACCGCAGTTGTACGTCCAGCGCTCACATACGGTTCACAATGTTGGACGATGTACAAAAAGTATGAGAGTAGATTAACGGCAGCTGAGATGAAGATGCTTCGCATGACAGCAGGAGTGACAAAGCTTGATCGAATAAGAAGTTCGAAGATCCGTGGAAGCTTTCACATCAAGGAAACCATCGTACAAAAAATAGAGCGTGACCGGCTCAGTTGGTATTGCCACGTTCAAAGAAGAGATCATTTGAACCCTGTTAAAAAGGCAATATCAATGCACGTTCCAAAGACATCGCGATGTAGGAAAGGCAGGCCTATAAACGCCTGGATCAGACAAATGCGACGACATCGGCATTTCATTGGCCTCAGTAACCGAGTGATCCAAAATCGGCAGGCCTGCCGATATTTTCTGAGGTTAAATAGGCGAACCCCACATGCGGATCAGTAGAAATGCGGTGAAGTGGGAGGGTTGTGATCCCTTGTTTTCGGATCATAGCCTCGCTGATAAAAGGAAGATGAAGAATTAATTAATTTATTGTATTTTCTTCAACTTAAATAAGAATTAAGTACAAATTGAATTTATCGAAATAAATTTATTGTTCGATAACTCAGCGATATCACATACTTAAGTTATCGAACTCACCACATCACTAACCATCAGCCATACTTTTTTTCATCGGCAATGATGTGATTCACAAATAAAAACACACACACGCACTTATACTAATGTATACACAAAAATCAAAACAACAAACTATTTTCACAACTTAATATGCATGCTCTAATATAACTCACAATTTGCTCACCTGGATTACGTCGCACATCAACTCCTTCTACTTGCACTATAATTAAATTAAACACATAAGTAATAATAATAAAACACCTGCGATGCTTCGATGGTTTGGTCACATAGTGCGTATGCCCCCAGACCGGCTTCCAAGACGTGCCATGGTAGGCCTAGAAATAGATGGTTGGACCACGTCCGGCATCTCTTCTGGAGCCGTCTAGGGATTCCTCCTGATGAGTTGGAGTCAGCGGCGGAGGATCGAGAAGGAAGGAGAGTCTGCCTGAGCATTCTACCCCCGCGACCCTCATAAAGGATTAGCGGGCCATTGAAAATGTACGTAGGTATGTATGTAATAAAACACCAACGCGACTCACTTTTCACACGATCGCGCACCATTAATAAACCCGACAAAGCAATGGCTATTACACTACATACTACAAGTACTACAAGCCAAGCATAGCTTCGAGTTATGAGAAAGATAGGGATAGCTGATGTTTCTTGTTTGTGCTGTCGGCCATTTTGTCATCTTCGCTAAGTTGTGTATTTATCAAGTTCTCTTTCTTTGCATGTTCTGAGCTAAGTACCAGGGATGCTATGGAGGCATTTTTTAATGAAGATCATGCAGGAACACGTTCACCAAATGGCTGATGAACAACATGCTGAAGACAACCAGATGAAGACCAGCGAACTTCGTTCACAGGTGGGGGGATGCACTAAGCATACCTTAGCAATGTCACACAGAATTGTTTACTTCCAACGCTCACAACATTATGTAATACAACAACACCTACGAAGATTATATAAATGTCAAATAGTGTGTTCAATAAATTACTGATTTTTAAAACGTGGTGAAGAAAAGTTGTGTTTATTTTTTGTGATCAGTAATCGATCTGCATATATACGTACATATTGTTACGCCTTGGACGTTTATAACAATGAAAAAAGTTGTAATTGTACTCCCAGTCGCGGATAACGTCAGGTTGGCTTTTCGATGGGATTTCGTCACCAGTATTACCGTCCGAAAGAAGACCGTGCCGAAAGAAGAAATAAAAACAACCAACAAAAGAAAGTAGTTTGCAAACGATGGTGAAGAATAACACAAAACGTTTTTAATAGAAAAATTAAAGTGAACTTTATTTAATGACTGACAGAACAAAAGTGACTTAACAAATAACGTCTTACTTCTAACTTAACCCTATGCTGCACACGCAGCCGAATATTGCATACTCAGCAATACTTGCACACGCCGCTCAACACTGCACGCGCCGCCCAATACTGCACACGCAGCCCAATACTGCACACGCCGCAATTCTGGCTTTATGTCTGATGAAATTTTAAGTAATTTGATGAGAACGTGAATTATGAGAACGTGGACTTTGTTGTTAGGTGCTATTTGGGGTGCATCCGTAACACCTCCCTCCCTAAGAGAGTTTATGGGTATTTGACCCTTAAACTAGGTTCGTGTCGTGCTTTGCTTCTTTCTTGTTTTCTATTGATGTTAAAACATTTATTAAAGATTGTAAAAGTTGCTTTCCCTCCTGTGCTGCATCCACACTTCCAGGCGATGAATAATACTAATGCCAGTAGGATTGTTCCAGTAACTCCAGTTAAGATTCCTCTTGCTTTTCCAGGTATTGGGTCTAAAGCGTGTTCCCAAAAATGTTTTTGATTCTGGATGACTACGGCTAATTGATTTAGCTCTCCAGCGTCTCTTACTTTTATTTTACTCAATATCTTAGTATCTATCTTAGCTTCTTCTAATTTAATATTTACGCAACAATCTTCTATGTTATCTGTAATAATTTTATCTCTTACAGTAATAGATCTTCCTTGGCTTAATGTTCTAATGCTAGTTTCTGGAGTTTCAAAAATACAATTCTGTTCTAGAGTTAAAATTCCAACATTCATTAATATTCCGTCTTCCTTATTTTTACTACAATTACACTGGTATTTAGTTTCTTCGGTTACTAGAAATATAAACACGTTTTCCTTAATTTTATAAAACATTTCGATTTCCGAGTTTATAGTTTTTAAATACAGTTTGTTGCTTTATTTCTCAAGAAAATATTAATTTCACAATTTTTAAAATCAAGTGTACTCTCGAACAATTGGGTTTTACATATAAACGTTTCATCTATTTCCTTGCAATCTTCTACATTTTTCCTTAAGGTATAGTGCTCTTTATCTTTGCTTATTACTAAAAACTTGTTTGTTACATCGATTTAAATAATTCCATTTTTCACTAATTTTGGTACAGGTATTATCTCAAATAAGTCAAAGTTTTCTTTTCTTATAATAGGGATTAAAAGAAGTATAATAATAGTAATAATGTCTTTATTTTTAATGTATGCTTTAATTTCAATTTCTTTCAAAATCTTAGAATAATTTTCTATTACGGGTTCGAAAATAAGAGAATCATCAATATTTAAGTTTTTTTTAATTCCTCCAATAATTGCAAAGGTTCAATTATCCTAGGGTGAAGTACACCATTTTGAACAATAAACTATCTAGCACCTGTTCGATTTCAATTTCCAACAATAAAATTTTATGATTTACTTTATTTGTTAGTTTATTAAAATATGAGTGTATTAGACTATTTTCTTCAATTGTTTTCCCTTCACTTTTTATTTGGTTTATTACATTTACTAGCTCATTGATCTTATTTGCTGTGGTATTTTGAATATTTGCCACATCAATTACCTGTGAGCTTAACCTGGTCATAATTCTAACATTCTCTTCCATTCCATTCTTGATTCTAACTTCATTGGATTTTATTGTGTTAACGGCTTCTTCATAATACTTTGCATCCTGGTCGCCCATTGTCCCGAAAAGTGTTTTGAATCCTGAGTCTATTATGTTCACCAAACCTTTACGAATCCTTGTCTTCCTACCCATTATATTATAGACTATGTCTATCTTGTGCTGCAATTTTAATAAATTGTGTCTCGCTGCTTCTTGGTATCGTCTACAGTTAGTTAAATGGCTTAAACATGCTTCATTTATGGTAATTACAGTGTTTTTAAGTATTTCTAAATTTTCTTCTATTTCTCATGCATTTACTTTGTTAACCAAGGTTAGTGTACCACTTATTTCTTTTATTTGCCATTTACAATTAAAGTATAATCCATTATTTTCACCAAGCTTTGTTACCTCGACGTTTCCACATCTTGCCATGCTGCAGCTCGTGATTCTGAAAAATAAGGTCTAATATTAGCCTTATTATATTTTAGCTTCTTATTTCCAACTTTAGCTATAACGTAGTCCTCATTAACTTGTAAAATCTTGTATGGTCCTTTAAATCTGGTTTCTAACTTTCCCTTTACAACGTTTCTTACAAGAATTTGTTGTCCTACCTGATATGCTTCCCTACATTTTGATCGTACCTAACTTTAGATTTAATTACTGTCGGAGTAGCGCTAAGTTCATCGAAATAGTTAAACATCGGTTTTTCGTTCAGATCTTCAATTTACTATATTAACTCATACGGTGTGTATCCAGTTGTACCGTGTATTGTCGTGTTGTAACTAAAACTTGCAAAAGGCATTCTTTCATTCCAATTGGCCTCGTCACCTATTTCCCTACCTGTGGTTTTGAGGTATTCGACTAATCTACAGTGAACTCTTTCCACAGTTCCATTGCCTTGCGGGTATGCTAAGCTCGTCGTTATGTGTTTCATGTTGAAAATCTTACATAGCTCATTGAATAGTTCGTTGCAAAATTCTTTACCGTTATCTGTTAAAATTATTTTGGGAAGTCCAAAATTTAAAATCCATTCATTTGTAAGTGCTTTAACAACAACCTGCATTTCTTTTGATTTAAGAGGTATGAATTTAGTGAATTTCGAAAGATCGTCCTGAATAGTGAAACCGAATTTATATCCTTCTTCTGTTTCTGTTAATGGCCCTATCAAGTCCATGGAAATTTTTTCAAATGCCCTATCAGAGGCCGAAACCAATTTCATGGGGTTTCGCGTTGGTTTTCGAAGAACCTTTTCGTACTGACAGTGTTCACAATTCTTCACATAATTTTCAACATCTTTTTGCATACCTTTCCAAAAGAACTTATCTTTTATGCTTACATACGTTGCCTTTTGACCTCTATGCCCACCTAAAAGCCAATTATGGTTTTCAGACATAACTCGTTTCCTTTCTTCTAAGTCAACTAAGTCTGTTAAACTCCTGCTCTTCATGTTCATTTTCTGTTACATTTATCTCCTCACTACAAGTATTTTCTACAATATCATTATTTTCTGCGGCTGGTGGTGGTAAACCATCTTCCTCCGCCATGCTTCTAATCATGTTCTATGTTCTTCTCTGCTTCCATCATCCTTACGTTTCTTGACAGTTCGTCCGCAACAACATTTTCGCATCCTTTCTTGTACCTAATCTCGTACTCAAACTTTCCTAACATTCCTTAACATTAAACAACCATGTTAATGGTCGATGATCAGTTTGTATGATAAATTTCCTACCATATATGTAGGGCCCAAACTATCGCCAAGCATTCCTTCTCTATTGTACTATAATTTCGTTCTGCTTTGTTTAGCGTCCTACTTACAAACTGAATCGGAAGATCTCTTCCATTGATTTCCTGGCTAAGAACTGCTCCTATTCCGGTATTCGATGCGTCAGTTGTTATTAAAAAGGTCTTAGAATAATCTGGGTATTGTAAAATAGGATAGTTCGTGATTCTATAGTACCCTATCATACTTAGAAAGGATTTGATTCCTTTCGCGTTAATTGGTGCCTGCATTTCGACTATACTTTTTATCTTATTCGCGTCCGGCTTAACGCCTTTTTCGGTAATAATGTGCCCTAAATATTGAACTTCTTTTCGTAGAAATTCGCATTTGTCAGGCTGCAATTTTAGGTTTGCAGCCCGTATTTGCTCTAGAACCTCGAATAGATTTTGATTGTGCTCCTGTAAATCCTGGGCATACACAACAATATCGCCAAGATACACAAAACACTTGATACCTTGCAATCCGGACAACACGTTGTTCATAAGCCTTTGAAAACACGCTGGGGCGTTTTTTAATCCAAATGGCATCCTCGTGTATTCGAAGTGCCCGTATGGCGTGCTGAACGCCGTTTTCTTCATATCTTTTTCATGCACGGGAATCTGATGAAAGCCCGAGGTTAGGTCAAGGGTTGTAAAGTACCTTGCCTTCCCCTTACTGATCAAGTATTTCATTTATGTTTGGTAGAGGATAATTATCAGCTATCGTCAACTCGTTGAGCTTCCGATAGTCTATAATCATTCTCCATTTTTTCTTGCCACTTGCATCTGCCTTCTTTGGAACGATCCAAAGAGGAGAGCTCCATGGAGAACTACTGTTTTTAATGATTCCGTCTTTTTTTAACTTCTCTACCTGACTTCTAACTTCCTCATCATGTATTTTGGGGTATCAGTATGTTTTTGTAAATACCGGCTGCGCCGCTTCGACTGTTCGAATTTCATGTTTCATCGCATTAGTACAAGTCAGTTTTTCATTTTCAATACTAAATACGTCACAGTATTCTTTTATTATGGCTAATATACTTTCTTTTTCCTCCTGATTCATATGGTCAGCTCTAACATTCCCACAGACCTTAACTTCTCTTATATCCTTTATCTCGAATTCTCTTAAATTCGCTGCAACGATTCTAACCTGACTCAAGTCAAAATTATTCTCTGTTGACCACAGTGGCCACACAACAACCATCCCTGTTTTTCGTTAAACACTCTGGAACGATTATTCCTTCCGCCAATTCCTGTTTAGGAATAACGATGTATTTGTCTAGACTACTCCAATTTTCTACAGAGAGCAATCGGATTACCTCGGTTCTACCTTTCAACACTTGCTCTTGACTTAAATATTTTAAGGTAATTTCCTCAGCTTTATTTTTCAACACTCCCTCTGTATAATCAATCGAATAGCCTCCTTCTTTTAAAAATCGACTGCCTAATATTCCATCATAATCACCTAGGAGGTCATTTTCTATAACCTGAAATTCTACTGTATTTATCTTTACCTTTCCGTTATTGTTCATGCGGTTTTCCACCTAACCCTTTGAATTTAATCGTGTTTCCTGAGTCCACTTCGCGATGGAAGATGCACTTTTATTTATTTATTTATTTAGCTTAATACAAGCAAGCTTAAATCTAAACTTAAGAACTAACAACGAGGGACCTTAACTCTAAGCTTAACAATTTTTTTTTTTTTTTTTTTTTTTTTTTTGTTGGGCCAGGGGGCCCACACATTTTTTATTAAACTAGGTCTTAAAATCTATCTTAAAAAACTAGAGAGGGAACTGGGACTGGTTAGTTCATGAAGAGGTGTACAGGGACTTTCTAAGGGCGGATAGACTCGAATGAAAGTCTAGGGTGTTCTGTGAGTTATTTGCCAGGCGTAACATTCTGGAAATTGGTTCGAAATTTCCGTAGTTGGTGCGGTGGTGAGGGAGAAGAAAGAGCGGTACGGACCTGAGGTTTCGAGGGTTAGTGCGAAGGGAAATCATTTCCAGTAGTGCGGTGGAATCGATCATACCGGTTAATAATTGGTGCACGAAAAGTATGTCAGCGACTTCGCAACGTTTTGTAAGGGTTTGCAGGTTAATCAATTTTAGCCGGTCTTCATAGGGAGGTAAGATATAGTTGTCGGCCCATGGGAGACCGCGTAAGGCAAACCGGATAAACCTACGCTGCACAGCTTCGATTCTAAGGGAGTGTATGTTGTGATAAGGTGACCAAACTTGGCTGGCGTATTCCAGGAGTGGTCGGACAAAGGTGATATAAAGGGATTTAGAAACGTAAGGGTTTGAAAATTCTTTAGACCAGCGTTTTATGAAACCGAGAGAAGAATTGGCCTTGTGTACAATATGATCAATGTGTGAACGGAAGTTTAGCTCCCTGTCACAAATAATACCCAAATCGCATATAGAGGAGACTGAGGGAACGGGCTCGCTAAGAAAGTAATAGGTTCTGAGGGATGGGGGGAGGCATTTACGGGAGAATGTTATGGATTGACATTTGGCGACGTTAAGTTCTAGAAAGTTTTTGTCGCACCATGTGTGGAATGAATTTAGATCGATTTGAAGTAAGAGAGAATCGGTGGGGGTAGATATTACCTTAGTGATTTTCATATCATCCGCGTAAATAGACAGATCAGAGTCTTTTATGACGTGACCAACATCGTTTATAGTTAAGACAAAGATCAGCGGACCAAGATGACTGCCTTGAGGAACCCCTGAAGTGGCGTTAATGGGGTCAGAGACTGAAAATCTGAAGAGAACCCTGTACTGGCGTTTTTCTAGGTACGATCTCAGCCATGAAATGAAAGAGGGTGGGAAACCGAGGGCTTTAAGTTTAAGGTAAATAGTTCGGTGACAGATTTTGTCAAAGGCCTTGCTGAAGTCGGTGGTAATGACATCCACTTCATTACCTTTCTCTAATGCTTGTAGTGTTTTGGAAACGAATTCGGTCAGGTTAGTCGTAGTGGACCTACTTTTTAAGAAACCATGCTGTTGTGGGGAAAAAATGGATTTGCAGTGGAAATACAGTGAGTCGTAGACAATGCTTTCGAAGAGCTTAGGGATAGAGGAAAGTTTGGCTATGGGTCTGTAGTTAGAAATGTCGTTTTTACTGCCTTTTTTATGGATAGGGAAAATAAAAGAGTCCTTCCATAATTTTGGGAAAACGGCTTGAGAGAGTGAGAGACGAAATAGAGTTGTAAGGGGCTGACACAGGACATCTACACATTGCTTTAGTAAGATGGCGGGCAGACCATCGGGACCGGGGGAGAAGTCATCTTTGAGCCTATTAATTTTTTCTCGCACAATATCAGACCTAATGTCGACTGAAGCTAGAGAGGTTTGAGGACAGTTATTCAGGTAGGAGAAAAAATCTAGGTCCGGTTCGTGTACATGGTCACTATACGATTGGCTGAAAAAGGTTGCAAAGAGGTTGGAGATTACTTTAGGGTCAGCAGATGAAATATTAAGTAATTTTAGAGTGGAAGGAAAGCCGTCGGACTTTCTTTTGACGTTGATAAATTGGTAAAAGCGCCTAGGGTCAGTGATTATACTAAATTGCATTCTATCGAGGTATTCGAGATAGAGGGATTCGCAGAGGATGGAAAAGCGGGAGTAAGCTTGCTGGTAATATGCGTAATCTGAGGCAGATTTGGATACCAGGTAAGTTTTCCATAATTTGTTTCTGACGTTGCGAAGAGTACGCAATTCCTTATTATACCAAGGAGGTGATGATGAGCAGTTTTTTCGAGGCAGATAAGGGACAGATTGGAGAAGACAGTCAAAGATTGCTGTGTAGAAGAATACGAGAGCGATATCAATGGGTGTGTTAATGTTTAGGAAGAGGCTGAAATTTATGCTATTGAGTAGGTTGTTAAGTTTAACGAAGTCAGCTTTGCGGAAGTTGAAAGAGAGAGAGTTCTCAGAATCAACGGTAATGTTGACGTTTTCATACGAAAAGGCAAGAGCTAGAGGAGGGTGATATTGGTCTAGGGTGCAGAGAAGATGGTTACTCGCGGTAACCAAGGAGTTATGGGGGTCGGATGAGAAAATCAGATCTAGCTGCCTACCTAAGTTGTTGGTAATGCCACTGATCTGAAAAAGGCCGGAGTCAAAAAGACGATCAGTAAGGAGGGTTTCCTTTTCTGAGGAGGAGTTAGTAGGAACAAATGATGATTCGTCCTCAGATGGAGACCATTGTAAAAGGGGAAGGTTGAAGTCGCCAACAATTATAAAATCGTCATCAGGATTAGCGATATCTAACAGAGAGTCAACTGTATCAACGGCCAGCTGGTATGCTTGGACGGGTTGAGAAGGGCGAATATAACAGCAAACAATATATACGCTCCGTTTGGATACAGATAATTTAGCTGATACGAATTCAAAAGAAGTGGAATTTGAGAATTTGAAGAGGGTTGCATCAAGACGATTATGTATGGCTAAAAGAACACCGCGGCCGAAGGAGAGGTCTTCATGTTTCTGGCCGTCAGCGCGAAAGACTACGAAGTCAGAAGTGAATAATTCACAGTTAAGAACGTTGGGACAAAGGTTGGTTTCAGTTAGGGTAAAAATGTCGTAGGGAAGTGATTGTGATTTCAGGTGCACCATCGGGGTTTTGGTGCGAAGTCCTCTGACATTCTGATAGTAGAGGGAAAGGAGCTTTGGTGCAATTTCAATGGAGTGAGATGGATCGACTGTGATGGAGTTAGGGACGAAAATATTTATTATGATTGCTGCGAGTTTTTTGGAGATACGAGAGACGTTTGGAACCAATATGAGAGCCATAGGTTGATAGGTCTTTAGCCACAGTGGAAGAGGAGATATTAAAACTCTCATGAAAACGCGTGTAGATATTCTTAAGGGCTATAGGGTTAGTTGGGAGGCCTTCTTTTTGGATCAAGACCATGACATTAGTCTTTGTTTTTCCGTCGATGCAGACGGAGTCAGGCTTGTCATGTAAATAGGCTAGGTAAAGGCGCACATTTTCAAAAAGCCGGTTATCGCGCAATCTTGACATAATGTAGCGGCCATCGAGGTCATTGATTGTTGACGTTGGGTCTATTAATTTAGACGTGAGTTTGACTGTGGGAGGAAGCATTGGATCGAAAGTGGGGGGAGATGCAGTAGATGGCAAATTGGCCGAGATGGAACTGTTAAGAGAGACCGAGGACGAAGTATGGGCAGAGGTGCAACTGGGGGTGGTTAACGAGGAAGGATTGAGAGTGTGGGAGTGGGTGAAATTCGGATAATTAACGGTGGGGGGAGTGTTATTAGAAGAAGTGCTATGGCTTGGAGGAAGACAGGAATCAGGTGACAGATTGAAAGAGACGCGATTACTTGAAATTCTATTGGGGTAGTTGACTGAGGGAGTGGCCTTGGTGTTTGGAGAGGGAGAGGGGACCGGCGGGACATCGAAAGAAACTCGCTTGATATTCGGCGATTTGGTAGCAGACTTAGACAGTACGGCTGCCGTTTTAAAGTTGAAGTTAGGGAAGATGCCCATTTTGAAAGACCAATTTGTGTCGGGTTTAGACTTGTTAAAGGACGGGAGATGAGTACTGCTGGATTTTTGGTGGGTGGTAGGTCCATTGTTTGAAATGGTGGATTTGTTATGCGAAGAGTGGACAGAGAGTGGGTTCAACTTATTATTAATTAACTTATCTCTATGGGTGAGGTTGTTACTAAGTCTATTATTAATTAACTTATCTATGTTAGTAGACTTGTCCGTCCATTTGCAGATACGCATCTTTCCGAGGTTGAAATTTAAACTAGCAGGGTTTTGGAATAGCCATTCGTATCTAGCCGGGAGGTCGAATTTAAAGTTGCGAAGACTTCTGTGGTGAGAAGGTAGGATCAGTTCGCATCGGGAGATGGTGATGCCGTATTTCTTTAAAAACAAATTCGTAATCCACGAGACATCAGCATTACGAGGGCTACCTTTGATGAGGAAGGTGGTAACCTGGAGGTTGTCAGGACTTAATTTATTCAGCCTACGCTGCCACTCAGAAGGTGTCCAGGTTGTTCCAAAATGCTTGATGAGTTTCCGGGGGGCAGCGACGGGTGGAGTTTCGGACTCTTGGACAGTAGGAGCAGCGAGAGATTTTGATGATTCGTCCGTCGGCAGTAAAAGGGAAGGTGGAGTTGAGCGTGAGTCGACATCTGCATCCAGTAACTCATCCAAAATTGATGTGTTGTAATGGATGTTTGGGTTATGTTGGGTATGGATAGGTAGGTCGTCGATTTTGTGGCATACCGATTCAATTCCATTAACAATGATTGAGCGCGTTGCAGTGACTTCGTCGCCGACACCATTGATTCGATCGTAAATTACGTCGAGCATTGGATCAGGTTGCCTAGGAGATGAATGCTTGCTTGACGATTGGAAGAGGATGTCAAAGTCTTCCCGTAGGGAGTTTACACATTCGCGCAATTTATCGAAAGAACTGATCTGCGAGGTATAATTAGCTTTGAGATCACAAAACACTTTGTTGAGATGGTGCAAGGTGGATTCTTCCTTCGTGGGACTGGCAAGAAATAACTCCGTCAGACCAGCAATTTTTTTTTCAATGTTACATAGTTTGGATTTGATATCCTCGGTTGAGTTCTGAACCGAGTTGCCTAAATCGTCAACACATCTAACACTGCTATCTAAGTTGGAGAGTTTACCCATAATCTTTTTAGAGAAATTTTTTTGGTGGGAGTCATTTGATTCATTTCATCACAAAAGAAAAGGAGGTTGTCCGAAAGTGCTTTTACATATACCGTATTTCTTTTGTTAAGACCGACACATATGGCATGGAAAGATTTTCCGCAGATTCCTTTACAAGAAACCCAATCAGCATTATTGTCAGTGATTGGGCAGTTGATAATACCGCAAGACATGGCGAAATATAGGGTGAACAAGCGCGTCAGCAAAAATGGGGTGAATGGAATTGGTGGCACAGTGACACAGAGCACGATAATTACTGCAGATCTATGCAAAAATTTAATGGGAACACTTTTATCAAAGTCAGATGAAAGTGGGGCGAATGTCAGTACTTGAGGTAACGCACTTGAATACAGTTAGTAGGTCACTTAATTGAAATTGATTGCAAAACCGGGCGACACTTGGGGTAATGCACTGAATATTAAGTTGGCGAAAAAGCGGTTTAGACTGATTTGGCGGAAATATTGACTCGCGAAGCAGGAGAAAATGAAAACGCGTCTAAACGGTTGGACAGTTGGATTAAGAGTGCAGATATCATAGAGACCTCGGCTCCAGTATCGACGATAAACTTCCTAACATGACATGAGGGATTTCTGAGTTACATAAATCGCTAAGTACCTTACTTTCCCTAACATGTCTAACAGTCGGTTCTGGCTTAAAATCCCTCCTACCTGGTTTTGTACTTGACCTAGAATTTGGTTCTTGAGATCGTTGCGTATATCCTTCCTGTCGTTTAGGTAAACGGCAATTCCTGGCGATGTGACCGATTTTCCCACAATTAAAGTACTTTGTCCCTGCAATATTTATTTTAGCTAGGTTCTTATTTGTGTAATCCTTATTTGTATCAGTTTTGAAAAGATTTAACGCTGTTCCTCTTCCTTGGCACAACGACTTGCCTCGGCTAAGTCTTTTGGCCTCTGAGTAACGACGTAAGATGATAACCTTTCTAGCAATCCGTTAATGAAAACAGTAAGTGTTTCGTTTTTAATATATTCGATTTGCCCTTGCTGATGTTCTACTTTCACATCGTGCAATTTAGCCTGCAATAAACGTCTTTCTAGGGTCTCTATTCTCTGAGTGTACAAAGAAACTGATTCATTCCTACCCTGATGTATGCTTATTGGCTCTCTATGCAATTGTAAACTACTATGGGGTTCCCTAAATATGTTGCTTAATTCTGTTTTCAATGTTTTTCAATCCTTTATGTATTTATTCATAAGAATCGTAGTTGCAGTGCCTCTAATTCTAGTCTTACTAAACTTGAATAGGATATCTTTCTGAGCTGAACTAGCCAAGCATATTGCATCATTACATGCATCTATGAAGCTAAACACATCTTCACTACTGCTATTGAAAACTGGAATAAAAGATATCAAAACTGTTATTGGTACTTCGGCCATTACTTCTTGATCTAAACTGTTCCTAGTTTCAGAAGTATTTTCTAGAATGATTTGTTCGCTACTTTCCTCGCTTTCACTGTCACTTCCACTACATATGGCTCTTCATATAGGCTCTTCTAGTTATCCAACTAGACAGAAAAATCTTATAATTGCCTTTGTTATTTTCTACTCTAAATTCTTTAATTCAATTTCACCTGAGAGAAATTGCACCTTATACATGTACTATGGGGATTTCAAATATTCTACTAGGAGATTCTCTTATTTTATCACCGTATTACAAAAAAACGAAATATGTTAACTTAAATTAACTTACAATAAGAATAGAACTGCGATGATCATCCTTCTCGATCGATAAGGAACTTGATCCACAGTTATTTAAAACTTCACAATTTGCACAGTTCTTCTTAGTTATTTTCCTTTTTTTTTTGACTGCACGTCGCGTCATTCTTTCACTTCTTCACTTTATTTTTTTTTTCTTTACTATTCTTTTATTTGTGTCTTTTTTTCTAGTTTTAGGGGATATCTCGGTATCCCACCACTGCCACCAACAATTTTATGTTACTCCTTGGGCGTTTATAACAATAAAAACAATTATAATTGTACTCCCAGTCGCGGATAACGTCAGGTTGGCTTTTTGACGGGATTTCGTCACCAGTATTACCGTCCGAAAGAAGACCGTGCCGAAAGAAGAAATAAAAACAACCAACAAAAGAAAGTAGTTTGCAAACGATGGTGAAGAATAACACAAAACGTTTTTAATAGAAAAATAAAAGTGAACTTTATTTAATGACCGACAGAACAAAAGTGACTTAAAAAATAATGTCTTACTTCTAACTTAACCCTATGCTGCACACGCAGCCGAATATTGCATACTCAGCAATACTTGCACACGCCGCTCAACACTGTACGCGCCGCCCAATACTGCACACGCAGCCCAATACTGCACACGCCGCAATTCTGGCTTTATGTCTGATGAAATTTTAAGTAATTTGATGAGAACGTGAATTATGAGAACGTGGACTTTGTTGTTAGGTGCTATTTGGGGTGCATCCGTAACAATATATTTTAGTGAAAGGACAGGGTGCACCTTCTCTCATACACATTTATTAACAGTGTAGACAAGTGTGTACACGTTGTACATCGGAAAGGAAGGTACATTTAAGGAAGGTGGAAGCATTGAAAGCCAGAGTGTGGGACTTTAACCCTAACTAAAACCACCTATGCTTCAAACCCTATTTCCCGACAATACTACCAAGGGTATACACTCTTCCGGGGGGGTTTTCAGCCGTGGATTGCAGTGTGGGAAAAATTCCCAAACAGGAAAAGACCTCCTAATATTACAACTGAGATGAACTCTCATACAGTAATTTTTCTCTAATGTATAATTAACGTTTTGAAGGGGTGAAGCTCATTAGCTGACCCCGAAATTAGTTTTGTGTGTATCTACTTTAACTTGTTACTTTATAGGTTATAGATATACCTGTGTGTATATATAATACAGTCAGGTTTTATGTTTTTTCTATTATAGTTTTCGTTAGAAAATTAAGTCACGCGCCCTTAATCTTTTAAGCCGCCTAATGGTATTGTTGTTTTCTTCCACCATGTATTGTATTTGAGGATTTACATGGCCTTGGAGTTGTTCGTAGTGCCAAGAGCATATTTTTTAACAATTTCACTTACATTCTCTACGTCTAGATCCTTGTGTAGGTTGTCATTTCTTATATACCAAGGTGCATTAACGATGCCTCTTTGTACTTTGTTTTGGAATGTTTGTATCATTCTTAGATTTGTCTTTTTGGTACAACCCCAAAGTTGTATCCCATACGTCCATACGGGTCTCAGGACTTGCTTGTACAATAGCAATTTATTTTCAATTGATAGCTGGGAATTTCTTCCCATTAACCAATGCATTTGTCTGAGTCTAATGTTGAGCTCCTCTTTTTTCTTTTTGACATGCTCCTTCCATCTAAGCTTGGCGTCAAGTGTCATACCCAGACATTTCGCAGTATTTGCGTACGGAATTTCTATTCCATCAATATTTCTAATTTTTTTTTTTTTATTATTATTATATTACAACCTAGTCTTAGGACTAATGAGCAATTTGATAATCATAAGTTACAGTATAATTAGAATTCGAAAAAGGATATAAGATACTATAATATAACATATAATTTATATTTGCCTTTTTCTTTTTTCTCTTTGAGTAATGATTAGGTAATAATTAATAAAATAATAACTTATAAGAATTTGCAGTAAATGTGAATATAAATAACAGGGAGCTAATAACATTAATAACACTCAAGGTGTTTCCGATACCACTGGGTTCGTTAAAGGGTAGGGTTATCACTGTAATCTTTACTGAAAAAAGAGTGCTATAAAAATCACTGTAACTTTACTGGAAAATAAAGTCTTTTAAAAACGTTATAAGAACTGTGGTTTTATTTCGATTTTCAGTTGTGGACTGTAATAATTATTTACGTTATACAATTTATATAGTGTTTTTAATATACGTAATTGACATTTGGTATATAGTGTTGATTGTTGGGGGTGTTTATTTACCCCACCTTTGCATGGGACAGTGACCTCAGTGACATCTCGGAGGTATTTCTTGAACATTCTCCCCGCCTGTGAACGGAGTTCTCAAATAATTTCGTGCACCGCATGCCAGCCCCGGCGGTCTGTGTTATCGACCGTAATATCATATGCCAGCCCTGGTGCTCTGGGTTATCGGCCATAATATCTGCTTTCATTGGAGGTGTCAACATGTAAAGACAAGCGTAATTAATAAAATGAAAGAGAACACAATGGACAACACAATCTAATGTAACACAGAGGAGTGAACAGTGAGACAATAGTTCCGTGAGATAAGCTTATAGAGTGTATGCACTCCGTGGACGACGCTGTTGCCTTTCTCCCTTGCGCTGCAATGATTGAAGTCTTCTTTTCGAATGAATAATCGTTCTCTCTCGCTCGGGTTGGATAACCTCCAATTGTTGTTATTATGACAGATTGCATCTTAGTATGCCAATTTGTTCGAGGATTTTTAATTTTATTTGTTCATGTTTAGAATGCATTTGTGCGTTGTTTTAGAATTATTATTATTATTATTATTATTATTAATACTATTAAATTAATTAATGTGTTGTGAGTGTTGTGATTAATACTATTAAATTAATTAATGTGTTGTGAGTGTTGTGAGTGTTTGTTAATAGATTAAGGTGTTTGCTAATAGATTAAGGTTGTTAGATTATTGGTTTCATGTGATCTGCTTGCTTATAATGTTGTATTATAAGATGATGATGGTGATGATGGTAAGGTTCGCCTGTGACTCCCAAAATAAAAGGCTGCTGCTGGTGTTAGCTGGTTAAGCTATGGTTTCGTCTTCGTTGGATGTATTTGAAGGTAAGTAACAAATCTTTGCAATAGGGCGCTTTATTTGACCATTTTTGGTTTTTAATGTTACGACGCGGACTAAGTTATCCTTTCCAGGATGTGTTGCCTGAATTCTCGCGAGTATCCATTGAGCTGGTGGCAGTCTTTCATCTTTTACGATGACTAAGTCCCCAATGTTCGGTGCCTTTTCAATTTTAGCCCATTTTGGGCGTTGTTGTAGACGGGAAAGGTACTCACTGCTCCATTTATGCCAGAATGTGTCGGCTAGCATCTGGACTCGTCTCCATCTGTCGATGTAGCTTATGGTTCCGAGTGATGTATCACCCTGTGGGATGGCACGCAGCGGTTCACCGATTAAGAAGTGTCCTGGCGTGATGACGTCTAACTCTTCTGGGTTGTCGGAAAGAGGACACAGAGGTCTCGAATTCAAACACGCTTCTACTTGCGTCAGAAGCGTGGAGAGTTCCTCAAATGTGAGCTTCTCGTTTCCCACGACTCTTTTTAGGTGGTGTTTAACTGATTTCACACCCGCTTCCCAAAGTCCACCAAAGTGAGGAGAAGCAGAGGGAATGAATTTCCACTTCGTTTGTTGATTTGCCAAGGTTTCAATCACTTCCGACCAATCGTGTTTGGCTGCCTTCACCATCCGGTCAAGCTCTGCATTCGCTCCAATAATGTGGTCAGATCCGTGACTGCCTCCAAGTGAATGGCTTTTGTTGCTAAACAGATGAAAATCGCGAAGTACCCCTTCAATATTTTGGCACCACGTCCCTTCCATGTCTTCACATCTATAGGTCCAGCGTAATCAACACCAGTTATGCTGAATGGCCTTGACATACGTACTCGGGGTGATGGTAAACTTCCCATCAACTGCTGCATTGTTGAAGCTTTGTGTCGGAAACACACGACGCACTTGTGAATGCAGCGTTTCACGCTCCTTTTAATTTGGATCACCCAGTATGCGGTACGTATGTATGCTACCATTTGGTGTATCCCTCCATGATGAGATTTTTCGTGTGCATCCGATATTACTAGTTCAGTAAAGTGGTGGTTTGGTTTCAAAATCACCGGGTGTTGTTGGCTATAGGGTAGACTCGAGTTTTGAAGTCGCCCACCTACGCGTAGAATGCCATGTCCATCGATAAATGCGTTTAGTGATTTAAATCGCTTAAGTGGAGATGATTCCTGGTCTAACTCTCGGACATCGTCTTGAAACATGTCCATTTGAGCCGATTTAATGGTTAATCGTGTTGCTATCTGCAGTTCTTCCGGTTCCAGGGGGCCCACTTCTCGACACTTCGCTGACGCTCTGCAGTTACGCCCAAAACACAGACAGAAGGCTAAAATGCGGACTAACCTCGACAACCGTGAATATTTAAGGATGATTTTGCCAATATCATCTGAGTTGATGTCTTGCGTTAGAGCACAGTGGGTTTTGACCGAACGCTTCTCCTCCTCCGTGTCGATGTTCATTGGTTGGACTGGCATTTCGAAATCCCAGCAGTTCGTCATAAATGAGGGTCCTCTCCACCACAGTTGCTGTGCCTCTAATGCTGAAGGTGAAACTCCCCGTGATGCTAGGTCGGCTGGGTTGTGATCCGTTGGAATATGTCGCCAGGCATTGAGATCGGTAAGGCCTTGGATTTCTGAAACGCGGTTACCTACAAATGTTGTCCATTTGGCAGGAGGAGCTCGGATCCAGGCAAGAGTTATGCTGGAGTCGGACCACGCATATACCTTAGCGTTCGGAAGGTCGAAAATTTGTGCTGTGTAATGTAGCAATGAAGCTAGGACAACAGCTCCACAAAGCTCTAGTCGCGGAAGGCTTATTGGTTTGAGCGGAGCCACCTTTGTCTTGGACATTAGAAGGTGCATGTGTATTACATTCTGATGGTCGAGAACCCGAATATACACGGCTGCTCCATAGGCCCTTGTTGATGCATCGCTGAAGCCGTGCAGCTCTATCGCCTTGCAGTTGTTTTTGGTATTGATCCATCTAGGAATTTTAATAAGCCCTATCGATGGCAGCTCTTGGCGAAACGCTTCCCATTGATGCTTGATCTCAGCAGGGACTGGCTGGTCCCAATCTGAACCTCTACCCCACAGTTGTTGCATCATGATTTTGGCCTTGATCACACATGCAGATATCCAGCCAAGAGGGTCGAAGAGTTTGGCAATCGCCGAAAGCATTGATCTCTTTGTTACCTCGTCGATATCTGGCTGTGTGATCTGAAAAGAGATGTAGTCTTCAGCTGGGAACCACTTGACTCCTAAAGTTTTGATGTGCTCCGAAGACCCTAAAGGCAGCTCAAAATCGATCTCGCGATCCTGAGCAGAAATGTCGTCGACAAGGTCTTTAGCATTACTTGCCCATTTACGAAGGTAAAACCCTGCGGAGGATAGGATGTTACGTACTTCATTGCGTTTTTGACGAGCTTCGTAGATAGAGTCCGCTCCACTAATCAAGTCATCCACGTACATTTCCTCTCGAACAGTTTGGGCCCCTATTGGGTATCTCGACGCTTCATCTTCTGCAATCTTGTGTAACACGCGGATCGCTAAATAAGGTGCGCTGGCCGTACCAAGCGTGACTGTTTTTAGTTGGAAGGTCTTAACTGGTTCCTCTTTGGTTGCCCTCCAGAAGATCATTTGGTAGTATCTATCTGAGTTTTTCACTAGCACCTGTCGATACATCTTCTCGATGTCTGCCGTGAAAGTGAATCGATACTTTCTCCATCTTAAAATTATATCTACAATGTTTTTTGCAGTTTGGGGCCCACCATTAAGTGTTCGTTTAGTGACGTTCCATCTGATGTCTTGGCAGCTGCGTCGAATACGACCCTTAATTTAGTCGTGGAGCTAGATTCCTTGAAAAAAGCGTGATGTGGAAGGAAATAATGTTTCCTTGTGGTGATGGACATGTTATTTTGCAGATCTATTTCCTCCATGTGATTCAATGTCTCATACTCCTTGATGCAATTTGAGTATCTTTCGTGTAGCTTCGGATCGTTTTGGAATCGCCGCTCAAGCTGAATAAATCGACGAAGAGCACCCTCTTTGCTAGATCCCAATTCTGGATGTCTTCCTTCTTTGAAGGGGAGCGCTACTTCGTAACGTCCATCGGAGAGTCGTGTAGTGTTCGCTAAAAATGATTCTTCGCATTGGATGTCTTCCTTTGACGTATGGACTTGAAAAGGCATTTCCTCGATCTCCCAAAATTTGCGCATCTGATCGTCTAGATCTAGAAGTTGGACGAAACTTCGTACAGCTCGTGGGACTTCATTCTGGACTTTTCCCAGGACGATCCATCCCAATTGGGTTTTTTGGGCAATGGGCGTGTTTGGTTCATCACTTCTGACGATATCAGGAAGGATAATTTCGGAATAAACATCACTTCCGAGGAGCAGATCTATTGGCGCTGGCACATGGAAAGCAGGATCTGCTAATTGTAGATACTTGATGTGGTTCCATTTGTTAGGTATTGTCTGTTGGGCCGGGAGAAGCCCAGTCAGTGACTTAAATATGAAGGCCTTGGTGGCACTTTCGAACGTCGAACAACGTGATGTAAAAACGATGTCGACATCATTTTTGCTTGTGCCACTGCTGACCTTCCCTAACCCAGATATTTTAACAAGTGTTTGGTGCTTCCTTAGCTTAAGCAGTTGTGCAGCTGTTTCGGAAATGAAAGTCGCTTCTGAGCCTGGGGCAGTTAAGGCGCGCAGGTCGATGTATCTTCCATCAGCTGACATTGCCTTAACAACTGCTGTAGCTAATAGTACTTGCGTGCTTTGGTGCGGTGTGGTATAAAAGGCATTCCGCGAAGTACTAGTAATTGGTTGTTCACCTCTGGGAATATATACAGGTGCATCTGGATTTACAGATACCTCGTTAGTTTGGGTGTTTGAAAAGTGCTGTTGCACCCGTGGTGTCGTTGGGAATGTGTTGGGTGTGGTTGTGTGTGTGAGTGTGGTTTGGTTGAATTGACCATTGGAAGTTGGATGCAGAAGGAGTGATGTCGTTGTTGGCAAAAGTAACAGCATTTCAAACCCGGACAATCGCATGTTGCGTGGCTGTAAGCGAGACAGTTCTCGCATACCTTTATTTGACGCACTATTTGGTATTTGCGCGCAGTGTCCAAACTCAGAAAACGCCTACATTTCCTTAACGAATGCTGACTTTGATGGCACGCTTTGCACTGAAAGGGTTCCTTAGACTGCATCTTGGAGTGAAAAGCTTTGGTGGTTGGATTTGGTTTTGACCAAACCTTTGATGCCGGTCGTGTTGTTTCCTGCTGATCTACCGTCTCTAATGTTCTAAAACGGGTTTCCAGAAATTCTAAAAATTCTTTCATCGTTGGCAAATCCTTACTACTTCCTAACTTTTCCTCCCACAGCTGTTGGGTCGAGCTTGGAATTTTCTGCAGAAGCACGTAGATTAGCACTGCGTCCCAATGGTCTATTGGCAGCCCTAAATTCTTTAAAGCGTGAATGCATTCTTGCGAAGTATCTAGAATGGTTTTGAGTCCATTTGCAGATTCCTTGACTGTAGGCAACTGAGACAAAAGAAGCTTGAGTTGGGTATTAACTAAGACCCGTTTGTGGTCGTATCTTCCCTTAAGAAGTTCCCATGCTTTAGCATAATTTCCCGCATCAAGACCTAAATGCTGCAAAAGGCGCTCCGCTTCACCAGTGAGACTCGCTTTGAGATGGTGCAATTTTTCTATCTCACCAAGAGGGGTATTGGTATGTACCAATGATACAAAAATGTCATGGAATGAACGCCATGACGCATGTGACCCTGCGAAGGTTGGTATATTGATTTTAGGAAGGCGAAGCTCTTTGCAATTAGAGACTGTAGGCGTTAGAGACGATATAGGCATTGCCGCAGGAGTGACCGATGTAGTTTTTGATGCTAATGAATCTGACGCGCATTTTTCCATTGCATCTAACAACTCACTGCGATAGTCCAAATAATCTTCTTCAATTGTTTCATACACCTTAATTATCTCCCCTTTCGTTAACTCCATCTCCAACTTGCCTGCACTCACAATTTCTTCGTGATATCGTCGAGCCGTTGCCAATTTATCTTCCAAAAGAGAAAGACGGCTCGACAGATAATTTGGCTTTCGCCGTGATTCACCTGTCTTCTTAAAGTTGGCAAAATCAAGCTTTAATTGCTCCGAAAGCATTTTCTGGAGTTCCCCAAAGGACATTATAGGACTTTGTTTTATGAATAAATAAAAAAAGAACAAAAAAGAAATGGAAAAGAAAGGACTTACTTTTTCTGCCTTGAGTTGTCTGTGTTGATTTGCGCGGCGCGGGATTCCCGATTTGCACAATAAAATTAGTTCAAAGCACTGTGGATTGCACTTGCACTTTATGTGTAGGGTATAGTGTTTGTGTAGTTTTATTGTTGCAATAATTGTTTTGTTTTTAATGGAGTTAGGGTTCAGAATAGTTCCACACACAATAAATATCCGGTTCGAAAAGGACCAAATGTTTCCTATACCACTGGGTTCGTTAAAGGGTAGGGTTATCACTGTAATCTTAACTGAAAAAAGAGTGCTGTAAAAATCACTGTAACTTTACTGGAAATAAAAGTCTTTTAAAAACGTTATAAGAACTGTGGTTTTATTTCGATTTTCAGTTGTGGACTGTAATAATTATTTACGTTATACAATTTATATAGTGTTTTTAATATACGTAATTGACATTTGGTATATAGTGTTGATTGTTGGGGGTGTTTATTTACCCCACCTTTGCATGGGACAGTGACCTCAGTGACATCTCGGAGGTATTTCTTGAACACAAGGCATAAGTGGAATTTCGGCCACTCAATGCGGTGGGGGTTTTATTTACTCCGAGCGCCCCTTGTCGCTCGTTGTTGTCACCTTTCGTATTATCTACAGATCATTTAAATTTACATCCCTTTATAGACTCAGTTCAAGAGGTTTACGCCTTTTTAGTCTTCTGACCGAGTGATTCTGGATTACAAGTAGAAGAGTCTCAGGTTTTGAGTGCTCTCGTAGCCGTTTCTCGTGTCTTCTTGCTGCGTTTTTAATTTCGTTTTGGACCAGCTCCACATTAAGATCCCTGTACTGAGTACTTTGTTTTGGAAGCGTTGAATGATGTCGATGTTACTTTGTTTGGTGCAACCCCAGAGTTGAATCCCACAGGCCCATATTGGTTTTATCATTTGCTTGTAAAGTAGGAGCTTGTTGCATATTGATAGTTCGGAGTGTCGGCCCATAAGCCAATACATTTTTTTATATCGGATGTCTAGTTCTTCTCTTTTCTTTGTAACGTGGGCTTTCCATCTGAGCTTGGCGTATAATGTCATGCCGAGGTACTTCGCCACATTTCCATAAGGTGCTTCTTTACCATTAATATAGACTGGCATATGATTTACCTTTTTGTTTGTAAAGTCGACGTGCATTGACTTTCATTCATTCATTCATTTTCATTTCAGTGGACTCTCCATCCTTCTCGATCCTCCGCCATTGACTCCAATTCATCAGGAGGAATCCCTAAGCGGCTCCAGGAGAGATGTCGGACTTGGTCCAACCATCTATTTCTAGGCCTTCCGCGAAGTCGCCTACCTGATGGCACGGCAACCATGGCACGTCTTGGAAGCCGGTCTGGGGGCATACGCAGTACGTGACCAAACCATCGAAGCATAGATCGTTCCGTTCGGAGAAGTAGCTGCTCAACGTTGAGCGCCTCGCGTACTCTGGTGTTGCGCACTCGATCCCTACGAGTTATTCCAACAACACCGCGAAGGAACCTTATTTCGGCAGCTTGTATCCGCGATCTTATTCTTTCGGTCACTACCCAAATTTCATGACCATAAGCGAGAGTTGGAACATACACCGAGTTAAAAACCGATAGCTTAACTTCAACCCTTAGTTCGGCCTTCCTTATAACAGATTGGCCAAGCTCTCTCAAAATTGATCCAGCCTGACCAATTCTACAGGATAACTCGGCATTGCTCCTCCCATCACTCGTGAATAAGACCCCGGGGTACTTAAACTTATCCAGCTGCTTCAGTGGGACTCCACTAACATGCAGAGTGCACTGAATAGGTTTTTTGGATATGACCATTACTTTCGATTTGTTCACATTGATCTTCATTCCAGCATCATCACAAACGGCTACAAACCTTTCGAGTGCGCGCTGAAGTTCGGTTTGAGAGGACCCAAGGATGACCAAATCACCCGCAAGGAGCAGATGACTAATCCTTAGGTCTCCCACTTTGAAACATTCCCCGCCACGGCTGCGCTGCAACATCCAATCCATATATACAATGAAGAGGAGAGGTGACAAAACGCACCCCTGGCGGAGTCCAACGCCCACAGTGAAAGGTATTGATTTAACACCGTTTATCCGAACACAGCTTCTACAGTTTGTATATAAAGACTGAATCGCCCTTAACAGGGAACCATCAATACCATACTCCTGCAGAACACTCCAGAGGTTCCCTCGAGGAACCCTATCATATGCTTTTTCCAAATCCACAAAACAAGTGTAGACAGGTTTGGCATACTCCCAGGCCTTCTCAAGAACCATTCTGAGAGTGAACAACTGGTCGGTTGTGCTTCTACCGGGACGAAAACCGCACTGCTCATCCCCCAAACTGTCCTCAACCACAGCTCTGGAACGCTTTTCTAGCATCTTAGCGAAGACTTTTCCAGGGAGACTTAAAAGAGATATACCCCTATAGCTGGCGCAATCTCTTTTGTCCCCTTTTTTAAAAAGAGAAACTATCACCCCCATTTGCCAATCACCAGGTGTTTCACCGCATTCCCAGGCCACTTTAATGACACGCGAGAGCCATTGTACTCCCTCTTTACCTAAAGCCTTAAGCATTTCTGGCCGAATTTCATCCACACCAGTAAATTTGCCAACTTTTAGCGATTTGATCGCCAAAGTTATTTCCTCTACCGTAGGACTACTTTCCGCCCAACTCTCGACAATAGGTCTGTCATCTTCGGTGCCCTGTTCGGGATTGAGCAATTCTGAAAAGTGCTCGCTCCATCTGCGTAAGATGTCCTCCTCATTGGAAAGAGGATTGCATTGACTTTAATTCATTTAATTTTATTCTCCAGGTTGTCGTCCATTCACTTGTTTTTGAGATTGCAGTTTGCAGTTTAGCGACTGTATCTGCATTCGTGTTTGCAACTGCCATTACGGCTGTGTCGTCGGCAAATGTTGCCATGATATTGCTGTCTAAGTGTGGGATGTCTGAAGTATAGAGTAGATATAAAACTGGACCGAATACGCTGCCTTGAGGAACACCAGCTTGTATTTCTTTCAGTTCAGAATACGCGTTTTCATGTTTGATTCTGTAGTATCTATTAGAAATATAAGAATCCAATATTGTAGAATATTGCTTTGGCAGGCTTTTTTTAAGTTTGAAAATCAGACCATCATGCCAAACTTTATCAAAAACAGTGGAACAAAGTTTCTTCTCTTCTAGTGCGTTTTCCATGGCGTTAACTATCCTATGGACCTGGTCAATCGTTGAATGTTTTTTTCGAAAACCAGATTGGTGTACCGGAATTAGATTTCTCCTTTCAATAATACTATATAGTCTTTTCACCAGAATTTTTTCAAAAATTTTCAATATAATAGGCAGCAAGGATATCGCTCTATAAGAGGATGTCTCGTGTGGTGGCTTCCCTGGTTTTGCTATCATTATAACTTCTGCAATTTTCCAGAGCTGTGAGACATACTTTAATCTAAAATAATCGTTTATTATTTTTCTTATTTTAATGTAGGCTTTATGAGGAAGTTTTTTAAGAAGTTATAAGATCGAACCCAGGAGCTTTCTTTGGTTTAATGTTTTTTATTATGCTTTTTACCTCAGCTATTGTAGCTGGCTCTATATCTACATCTTCTTGTTCTATGTCCATGTCCAATACGTTATTATTTTGAGCGGGGTTCGGTTTAAATATGTCTTCAAGATATTCAGCAAATGTATTTGCCTTTTGTTCGCTATTCCTTGCCCATTTACCATTAACCATTTTGATAGGGGGATTTGTAAAGTTGTCTTTTCTATGTTCTTAGTTTATTTCCAGAGGGAATAGTTAGAACTTTTATCATTCGATAATCTCAATAGATAGGCAGACGTTTTTTCATCATTAAATTCTTTTATCATTCTTTTGTGTAAGCCTGTTAAATATATTTTTGTCTTGAGGGGCTCTAGTATGTATTAAAACTCTTCCGTACAAGTAACTTACTATTTTTATTTGCGATGCTTACAGCTCGGTGGTTAAGATAAGAGAGGAAATTATATATAGCTTAAAACTAGATTAAGTACAATATGGTAATTGGTATAATAGTGACAAATTTGATAGAGATGGTTAGTAGTAACAGTAGAGGGTGGTGCTAAAGATTAAGTATGAAATAGTACAAAGTAGGAGAAGGTAGCACATTACAAAGTTAATGTTTAATATATAACATCTTCCCCCACTAAATAAGGTATATAATTAATACAAATTTATAATCTTACATGCTGAATGCAACTTAATCAGTTAAACAATTCATTAAGGATATAATTAATCAATTGAGAAATGTAGAACATATTAGTTATTCAAATATAGTTAGATTTTTATTCAAATTTAACAGTTTAAATAAAGAATTAATAAAGGATTAAGTATTCTTTATTCTTAAGTCTACTAGACCGTCTAACTTCTATATTTTTTAAGAATTTTCTTTTTACTCCTACAGGTGGTTTATTCTTACTATCTACAATTTTGGTAGGGTCGATATCTGATATAAAAATCTTATCCTTCAAATTTCTTTTCCGAATTTGATTCTCATGGACAAATCGTTCTACTCCATTAACTCTTATTAAATATGTTAATTTACTGACAATTTTAAAAACGTTTGCTGGAATCCATTTAATCATTTTCATATAGTGGTTTCTATAAATGGCTTCTTCCCCCACTCTAAATTTTGGTCTTAATTTAATTTTACAATATTGATTTCCCTAACTAGTTGTTTTTAAATTGAAATTGTTGTCGACAGATTCATTTATACTAAATTTATTGCTATTTGGTTTCAATGAACTTAATAGTATCGTTGGCTTAAAATTAAACAAGATTTCAGAAGGAGATTTGGAGGTTACTGTTGATGGAGTGTTGCGATAGTTAAAAAGGAATTCATTTATTTTATCTACCAACGACATTATATTATTTGGTACCAAGCAAAACTTTTTCAAAACTGACTTGACTGTCTGCACTCCCCGTTCTGCTAATGCATTCGATTGCGGGTGGTATGGAGGAGATTTTACTAGATCTATACCTTTACATTTACAAAACTTAAAAAACACACTGGAATTGAAAGGTGGTCCATTATCCGTTATAATATAACTTGGAAATCCAAAAACTAAAAACAATTTGGACAAATCTTTTATTAGAGACAGAACAGTTGTTGTGGTCATCAACCTCACGTCGCAATATTTAGAGTAGGCATCCATAATGATTAAAAATGTTTTCCCGCCAAAGAAGAAAAAATCTAAATGAACGCGGTCGAAAGGAAACTGCGATGGTTCCCATTTCGTTTCAACCTTTTCGCGTGGAACATTTTGTGTTTTCTCACAAACTTCACAATTTTTGACGAATGAGCTAATTGACTTATAAATAGCTGGCCACCAGACAAATGACCTTGCTAACATCTTCATCCTTACCACACCTGCATGGTTCTTATGCAGCAACTCCAGAACACTTTTTTGTAGCGAGGTTGAAACAACTACTCTGTGCCCATATAATACGCAACCATCTTCAATACATAAACTTATTTTATTTTTAAAATACGGTCTTATATCACTTGATATATTATTTGGCCACCCTAATTGCAAATACTCGAAAACAGATTTAAGCACTTTATCTTGATTCGTACTGTCACGAACGGTTTCCATATTCACTAAATTATCGTCAACGCGAAAATAATTTATTGGTGTTTCATCCACATTTGAGTCATCACCTAATGGTAACCGAGACAGGCAATCTACATGACCCATTTTGAAACCCTTCCTAAAAGAAATTTTATGATTGTACTGGGACAATAAAATAGCCCATCTGTGCAATCGCACAACAGCAACTGCAGAATTTCCCTTACTAAGGTGCCTGATTATCGGTGCGAGGAGGTGTTGGCGCCAGAAGGAAAAAGAAAACGTCGCTCCTTTAGTAATTCAATTTATTTGCCACAAACGGCAAATAAAAGAAACTTAAATACCTATTGACAATATTGTACATTCAGGACAATGTTATACTTATATAAATTCTTAGTCTACATACGCTTTTTCTATTTTCTTCCTTCTTCCTTTGCTCATGTGGGTCCTCTCCTCGATGACACGTACTCTTCTCGGTGGTTCGTACTCTCGAATGGCCGCCAGAAAAGATCAACCCCGGAAAGGACCGATCTACCATTGTGCTGCCATTACCCATGTACCACAGTGCTGCCACTGCCCATATACTACTGTGCTGCCACGTACCCCCTTTTAGATGTGTGCTGCCAAGCTCGGTAACAGGAGGGTTTTTGCACTTTTCAAAAGCTTTCTGGCAATCTTCTTTCCATAAAAACTGTGCATCTTTTCTCAATAATTTGTATAAAGGTTAAATTTGTGATACCAAATTTGGAAGAAACTTATTATAATAATTTAGAAGACCTAAAAAAGATTGTAACTGTTGAAGATTTTTTGGTGAGGGTGCTTGAACGATTGCTTCTACTTTCTTCTGGTTCGGACTAATCCCCTTAGAACACAGCGCATGTCCTAGATAGTCTACGGTATCACAAACAAATTTACACTTTTCGACGTTTATGTGGACGCTATGATTCTCTAGGCGACCTAAAACTTCAAAAAGATTGCGTTCGCATTCAGCGGCAGTGGCACCTCCAACTCAAATGTCGTCTAAGTAACAGCAATATTTTTCAATCCTTGAAGAATTCGATCCATGACGGATTGAAATATTGCCGGAGCACTGCTTATTCCAAACACGAGACGAGTAAAAGCAAAAAGACCTTTAAATGTATTAATTACCAAAAGTTTCTGCGAATTATCCGTAACAGAAAGTTGCCGATAAGCACCCTCCAAATTAATTATTGAGAAGTACGAACAGCTCGACAACCCTGCAAAAATATCGTCAATACGAGGCAGCGGATAATATTGTGTTTCTATACACTTATGACTCGCGACATACGCTTAGCCAAATTAAAACAACCGTTCCATTTCGTTAGCTAATGACAAGTGAGTATTTTATTTTCATAATTCTTAAATCTACCTTATAACTATCTGAGGCGAGACGCGCGCTCAGCAAAAAGTATGTGAACCAAAACGTGTGTGAACTAAAACGTTACAATATACTATGTACCTGAGGCGAAAGGCGCACTCAGCGAAAAGTGTGTGAACAATAGCTTTAGAATATAATACGTATCTGAGGCGAGAGGCGCACTCAGCGAAAAGTGTGTGAGCAATAGCTGTAGAATATAATACGTATCTGAGGCGAAAGGCGCACTCAGCAAAAAGTGTGTGAATACAATAACTTTATGTCTACTACGTATCTGAGGCGAAAGGCGCACTCAGCAAAAAGTGTGTGAATACAATAACTTTATGTCTACTACGTAGACATTCTGCCGGCTCCCTCAGTTAAGTTGGAATGTGAAGGGATGGATATCCTCACAGCAGGTGTAGGTCCGTCGTCATCTGGTTCGAGCATAAACTCTGCCCTGGTTTCGGAAGGCTTAGTTTTAATCTTGTTTCGTCTGCACTTCCGAGTATACCTCCAGACAGCAATGCCCAGTACTATTGCTATTATAGGTATACCTACTACGGTCGAATGATGTGCAATGGTGTGCCAATACGTAAACATTTCTTTACGATCGCCATCAACGTCACTTAGCTTCTCCCATGTATCGACTGTAGAGAGAATAGATTCTTTGGGGGTAAACCTGGAATTAGATATGTTAGCTGTGTCGGACAAGGTAAAATTTAACGGCTTTATAAAGGTCATTTGGACTTCAATCTTCGGATTCCTTTCTGCCATGAGTGTATTTTCTCGTGTTCGAATTAGGCAAGATTGGTTGAGTTGTAGAATGCCAACTCCTTCCAACGAGATTTCTTCTCCCTGTCCTTCACAAATAACCGCAGCTGCGGATGGTGTATTCGCTACAAACAACCAAGTATTCTGACGGTACAGGTGTTTCCAAGTGATGTTTGAAATAAAAATCTTCCTTAGCGGGCATACATTTGTCGTTTTTCGCCTATACAAATGATCGATTACACAGTTGTCGTTTATACCAATTTGACTCACTACACCTTGGTTACAGTTTCAACGTTTTTAGTGTGAGTTAAATTCGATTTGATCATACCGGCTGCAAGTTTGTTAGCATTATGGTTTTCTTCTTCTATAGGAAGTGGACATAGTTTCACGACAGGCCTTTTACTAACTGTATTTCCCTTAGATCTTAGCGAGACGACTCTTACCACACCATCTTCTCCTGGATGTACTTGTGTTATTCGTGCTAGGGGCAATCTTGTTGGAGGGAAGTTTTCATCTTTAACCAACACAACATCTCCTACCTTGTTCCATCTCGTCAATCTGTGCGTCTCTATTTCCAGTTTATTTGGCTCTAACGGCGTCACTAAGGCTTGCCCAATCAAAAAGTGTGCGGGTGTTAGTATTTCAATATCTTCTGGATCACCTGTTACTGGGCATAATGGACGTGAATTTAAACATGCTTCAATCTGAGCGAGTAGTTACTTATTTCCTCGAAGGTCAGCGTTGAATCTCCTACTATGCGGCGTAGATGGTATTTTACAGATTTTACTCCTGCTTCCCATAATCCTCCGAAGTGAGGAGCTGCTGCGGGAATGAAATGCCACCGTACTCCCTCTATACACGATCCCAAAGCACTGTTAGGGATTTCGTTTACTGCTTTTCGCAGATCCCTGTCGAGAATTCTATTTGCCCCCACCAACATTGTGCCGTTATCGCTGTACATGTCTGACGGAAGTCCCCTTCTTGAAGAAAATCTTCTAAACGCTGCTAAGAATGCTTCTTTGGTAAGGTCTGATACTGCTTCAATATGTATTGCTTTTGTACAAAAGCAGACAAATATTGCTATGTATCCTTTATATGACTTAAACCCTCTACCCTTTGTTGTTCTTATTTGGATTGGCCCTGCATAGTCTATTCCCGTATGCGTAAATGGTTTAGAGGGTCGGACCCGAGCCGCAGGTAGATCTCCCATTATATGCCTTGCATTTTGTGACCTAAATCTGCAGCATTTGACGCAATTCCTGAGGATTTGTTTAACTCGATTCCTTGCATGAAGTATCCAGAACTTACGTCTTGTATAGGCAAGTGTTGATTCGTTACCGCCGTGAAGTGTTACTATATGTGCCTCGCTAGTTATAAGTTTTGTTATGAACTCTTTACTTGGAAGTATAATTGGATGTTTTTGATGATATGGAATGCTTGCTTTGCTAAGTCTTCCACCCACTCTCAAAATGCCGTTTTCATCTAAGAAAGGATTAAGTGATAATATATTACTGGACGAAGGCAACGTTTTCTTATCGTTGAGAAGAACTATTTCGGTGTTGAAATGTTGATTCTGTATGATGCGTAATATATTATTTAATGACTGGTTCAGCTCATCATTTGTCAAGTGAGGCGAGTTGACACTTTGAAGTTTCCTACATGCTGTAATGAATCGTTTGCAATAAGCTACCACTCGTGTTAATTTTTGTATGTTGGAGTATTTTTCCAAAACATCCCATCTGCCATCACATGTAGTTACAATCATGACATTACTTACGTATTAACATGTTCCTTGTTGATTGTATATATACGCTTTGACTCCCCGAGCCATGATGGACCCCTCCACCATAGAGTATTCTCCCTTAGTAAATGTGGTTCTACACCCCTGGATGCTAGATCTGCAGGGTTTTCTTTCGATTTTACATGATACCAGTCTCCAGGTGCAGTGACTTCTCGTATCTGTCTAACTCGATTTGAAACAAAACTTTTCCATTTGTCAATTGTACCATTTATCCATGCCAGCGTAATAGTGGAATCTGTCCATGCGTGGACCTCAACTTCTTCCCATTCCAGTGCAAGCTTGTTACGTGCAAATTTCGCACGAGATCCTTTGTCCCCTCCATCCTACCAATTCTCACCCGTCCACCATTTTTGGCCTTCCAATTTTATTCCGTTGTCTTCTTGAAGCAGTGGTCTCGTTAAGCGTTCCTGGATGGTTCCACCATTCAGTGCTTATACTTTTCCACACGCTTCAAGGGGGCAACAAAAGCAGGTACTCCGGGAGACAGAGCCCAACGGTCGGTTGGCAACCCTCTGATGCGGATGGACCGTCCGCCAACGATGCGAATTAAGTCAGCGACGAGTGAGACGAGCGGCGATGAAGAAGAGGGTGGACTGCCCTAATATCCTGCCAGCACCACCAGGGCGAGCCCACACATAAAGGACGAGTACCCAGCAAGATACATAATGAACACCACACAGTTACCCAAACATCATACACATAATCAACACAACTTGTACGACCATGAGCAGCGGTCAACGGACTGAAGGAGGTTCAGTCCAAATTCATAAACTCATCAATGGCCGAGAGCCCGACGTTTATATTTTATTATTTGTATGGGGTGGCACGTCATCGGCTAGTCCCTTTTCCCCAAATCTGCGTGAAATTCCACCGGGATAGCTAGCTTTCGCGGACTTAATAAAATAAAAGGAATACGAGTGGGTACTCAGGCTTCTTCCTCCTCAGGAGTGTCCAACGCAAGGCGTTGTTTGACACATTTACATTTTCAATAACCTCTTTTCTTCTTGCTAGGTCCAACGCCAAGCGTTGTTTGACAAATTTCCTCCTTCGTCTCATATTTCTTCGCTTTTGTATTTTTCGCGATATTTTTTTGAATCTTTAATTTTGCGTTCACTAGCCCCTCAGTTACTAGCGCTTGCTGTGAACGTGGCACCAAGGTAAAGAGCGAACCTTGGGAATGCGTAACCCGACCCTCTGAACTGCCAGTTGTTGGGGCGATTTCAGAGAGAGAGAGCATTGGAAGACTGGAAAGAGCTGCTAGATAGCGGCGTTCAAGGAACGGTTGCATGCTTCAGCAAAAGAGCGGAGTACTGCACATAAAGCCGTCCTTGAACTTGTAATGGCTGAATAAGCGGTAGGCCAATTTGAAGAGAGAGCCTCTCGGTCGGTTGAGCAAAGTGCTGCGGCGAGTTCAGCACTTCTTGGTTGACTACGAGAGTGTGCAGTAAAGCGCTAAGGTGATTTGAGGAGTTTTATTACTAGCAGTTAGCGAGTTGGCTTATCTTTTTGAACAAGCGGAAAAGTCCAGAAGGGGACTGAAGGAAAAATACAGAGGCGAAGGAGACTCGAGGAGAAGGAGCATTTGAAGAAGATCTGAGGAGAAACAGCCTGGAAGCGAGGAGTAGGAAGCAGATTACCACTCCAAAAGGAAAACAGATAAGTTGTGTTATTTTTTTTTTTATTCTTTTGTTCGATTAGTGTAGGATCTTGTCCTGTTCAATCCCGGTAGGGTCTCATAACGTATATTTCCCGGTGAAAGCGGGACACGCGACCTAATTCCGTTTTAACGTTAGAAGCTTCGGGACCGGTGATAGCGGGCCATCCCAACGGCTTCATTTATGTGAATACGGTTGTATACAACCGTTGTTCTTTTTTTTAAATACGGTTAAATACAACCCTTGTTTTTTTACCTTTCACCATTTCCTACTTGTGGAAAAACTTTTCTTAAATAAATTGGCCGTACTCATAAAGAGTGTTATAACGCACGTTCGTTGTTCTTTTATTTTCTTCTTGACATAATTTCAGGATTCCCACCCCATTCACTTTCCCAAAAAGGTTTCCCGATCCCTTTCAAAGATCTGGTGGCGCCCATTCCTCGAGTAAACAGCCAGACGTCCTTGTAAACGGAATTCCAGTGAACTCACGCCAACTGAGTAACCGGGAGAGCAGCATCCCACAGGCTGCTGTTGTTGCAATTTCCCGATCTTCTTTATATCATCTGTGGCTAGCTGTCACCGCCGGCTTAGTTTTTTTTTCTGTCTGTTTTTTTAATAACATTTTTCGGGAATTATTCTATTGAAGAATTTTATTGCGACAAATTGGCACCCAACGTGGGGCTATTAAAAAAAAATTATATATATCTGAATCTGTGCTGTTGTGTTTTCCCATTCTGTTCAGGGAAGTGTTGTGATCTTTGCTAGTGCATTTTACTTTTGTGCTTTTTTTTCAGGGAAGTTTACGCTTTTCGATCATCGATTTTGGATTTCGTTTTCTTTCGGCCGGTGGATCAAGGAGGAGGAGAATTAGGAGACCAGAGCAATTGGGTACATACAAGGACGGTACGAAGTTTGCCGATTACCAAGTAGGTACATTTCTTTTGTTTCTTCCGGATTTGAAAGTTTGGGTTTTTAATTTTTGCTACAATTTTGCAATAAATTTATATATATATGCGTTTGTATACATACATATACATTCGGTATTTTGGAACGGGGTTGTTTACCTATACCTAGTGGTTTTTTTTTCTTTTGCGGTACCCACCACAAACGGGGTGGTATACAGTGTGTCCAAAAAGTGTGGGCGCATTAAACGTAATTCGCTTTTTTTAACGTTTGTGATATTATTGTATACTATACTTCATTTGAGCTGTTTAATTATTTTTTTTCTTTTTTCCTCTTTTCTTTTTGCTTTAATTCTTAGGGGTGTTTTTTTTTTTAATTCCGAATTGAATTTTGGTAGTGATTTCTGGCTATCGGAAATAATTCGTTTCTTTGTACTTGCGATTCAGTTTCTTGTGTTTTGGTACGGTGTCTTTTTCTATTCTGGGTTTTCGTTCGCGATTCTGTTAGGTTGTACTTTTTTGTAATTATAAGTTTGGCTTTGGCATTTTGGTTAAGTTGCGTGATTCATTATGGAGATTAATCGGTTATCTCAGGATGAGTTGGCATATGAAATGCAGGTCCGAGGGCTTCCGGTGAAGAGCGTTGACGAGATGAGGAAGTCATTGAGGTCAGCTCGAGCTCGTTCACGCAGGGGCTCTTTAAATATTGGGATCGAGTACCCTTTTGCTATTGAGGAGGATGTAGATGCCGTCAAGGCAAAGATTGTAGAGTTGAAAACCCTTCTAAAGAATCCTCCAAGTAATCCGAAGTCGTCGGAGTACTTGAAGATTCTGACGAAGGTCGACTGGGCGTTAGGGCGATTAGGTAGGGTTCAGGCAGAATCTGAAGAGGAAGCTACGGAGATCAAGGAACTCAGGAATGAGTTATTGATCTTACTGAGTAGCTTACCGGAGGAGGAAAGCGAAGAACGCGAAGTTCCTGAAAAGGAAAAATCGAGCACTTCAAAGGTGGTGCCTCGACTACCGTCCCCTATACCCACTTCAGGCGGAAGGGTGGCGACAGGCGAGCCCAGCACAGAAGAAGTACGCACAGAAATACCGAATATTCAAGTGGTTGAACGATCTGCTGAGCGGATCGAGAAATGGGATGTGAAGTTTACTGGTGAGCGCTGCGGCTCGTCAGTAAACGCATTCCTAGAGAGGGTTGAGGAGCTCCGTCAGGCAAGAGGGGTGTCGGAGGCTCAGTTGATTAGGTCGGCGGTCGATTTATTTGTGGGGAAGGCGCTTCTTTGGTTTAGGGCGATGAGGTCTACTGTGAGCACGTGGCAAGAACTGGTCAAGGAGTTGAAGTTGGAGTTCTTGCCACATAATTACGATGATTTGCTGGTTGATGAGATTAGGCGACGGACTCAAGGCAAAGATGAGTCCATCGGGGTGTATGTGGCGACAATGCAGAATATGTTCGGCAGACTTTCAGAACCCCTTTCGGAGCGCAGAAAGCTGTCGATCCTGCAGAAGAACCTGGCACCATTTTATCAAACACAGCTTGGGTTAGAGGAGCCCAAGTGTGTCAGCGACTTGGTGGAATTAGGACGAAAGTTGGAAGCAGTACGCGCCAACGTTGAGACTTTCGCTCCACCACCAAGCAATCGAGGTCGGAATCTGTTGGAGCCCGATCTCGCGTATGTAGGTGTGGAAGAACCCAGGGTTTCAGTTGTTAGTCAGAACAACCAACCCCGGCGACAAATTAGGTGTTACAACTGCAACAGGGAAGGTCATTTCGCCAATACTTGTTCCGCTCCTAGGCGTTGTTTTGGTTGTGGGAAGTAAGGCGTTTCACGTAGGGATTGTTCGGCATGTTCGGGAAACGCACGACGCACTCTCGGGTCCGCAGGACGGGAGCGTCGTTGATTCATTCTGGGTCACCTGCGGGTAACTAGTCGGGTTGTTACAACGAAGTTAAATTGGGTTTCGCATTGGAGGCAAATGGTAGCGATAGGCGACCGTATCTTGGTGTTAGGGTTTATGGTATTAATTTAGTAGGGCTTTTAGATTCGGGCGCTTCACGCTCGATAGTATGCAAGGAGGGCTGGAGAATCCTTTAAGAGTTAGGGATGGAATTAGGCAAAGGTCAAATAGATAGGGTAATGTTAGCGGATGGTGCAGGAGTAAAGGTAGAAGGGGTAGTCTCTTTGCCTATTACAGTTGAGAAAAATACAGTTTTGTTAGAGTGTCTCGTCATTCCTAGTCTTCCTCACGTCTTGATATTAGGAGCAGATTTTTGGGCTCTATCGGGAATTGTCCCGGATCTTAGATCAGGCGAGTGGAATTTTTCGAGTCAAAGCATGTTGGCTTCGTTATCCGATTCTCGGGATTTATCGGAGATAGACGAGACACAAAAGCAGCAGTTAGGGGCACTTGTGGAAAGAGTTTTTAGGAGCATGCCTGAAGGCTTGGGGTGCACACACTTAGTGGAGCACAGAATTAAGACTAGTGCAGAGCCAATAAAACAACGATACTATCCAGTATCTCCGGCCGTCCAAAAACATATTGATAGGGAACTAGATGAAATGCTAAAGGATGACATAATAGAAAAGTCTAGTAGCCCGTGGGCCTCTCCAATCGTTATGATTAGGAAGAAGGACGACACGTATAGGTTTTGCGTAGACTACAGAAAGTTAAATAAAGTAACAGAGAGGGATGAATATCCACTCCCTTATATTTCAGCGACGTTAGACAAGCTTAGGGACGCGAAGTTTCTGTCCTCTTTGGTCATTAAATCCGCATACTGGCAGATTCCAGTAGAGGAGAAGTCACGTCCCTTTACAGCCTTCACAGTCCCTGATAGGGGCCTTTTCCAATTTAAGAGAATGCCATTTGGTCTGCATAATGCACCAGCGACATGGCAACGATTTATTGATACGGTGATTGGGGCCGACTTGGAACCAAATGTCTTCGTCTACCTGGACGACATAATCATCGTAACCAACTCCTTCGAACAACACCTGAAGATATTGGAAGAGGTTTTAAGCGTTTATGCGAGGCTGGGCTGAAGGTCAGTGAGCAAAAGTGTAACCTGTGTAGGGCGTCGTTGAAATTTTTAGGGTACATAGTGGACAGAGATGGCTTGCATGTGGATCCTGAGAAGGTACAGAGTATGGTAGACATTCCAGCGCCCAAGAACGTTAAGGAAGTTAGAAGTTTTATCGGGACGGTTTCCTGGTATAGGAGATTTGTGCCAAACTTTGCTAGTTTGGTAAAACCGTTATCCGATTTGCTTAAAAAGAGTAGGAAATTCTCCTGGAGTAACGACTGTGAGGAAAGTTTTAGGAAGGCTAAGGAATGTTTAGTAGCGGCTCCCATCCTGACGTGGCCGGATTTTACGAGGCCATTCGTGGTTCAGACAGATGCCTCGGATTTTGGGATTGGGGCTGTCCTTAGTCAGACGTTCGAGGAGGGCGAGAAGGTTATTAGTTACCTGAGTAGATCTTTGAATAGATGCGAAAAGAATTATTCTACCACCGAGAAGGAATGTTTAGCAGTTCTCTGGGCTATCGAGAAACTTAGACCATATCTAGAGGGAGTGAGATTCACGGTCATAACAGACCATTACTCTTTGATATGGTTGAGTAAGTTGAAGGATCCGGTAGGTAGGCTGGCACGTTGGGCTGTACGGTTGCAGCAATTTGACTTTGATATCATCCATCGGAAAGGCAAGGAACATGTTGTGCCTGATATGCTCTCACGGAGCGTACCAGTAGTTTCTGGGATTTCAGAGCACAGTTCCGATCCGTGGGTAACAAGGATGATAGAAAAGGTCGATACGAAGCCACTGTCATTTCCAGCGTGGCGTGTAGAGCAGGGAACTTTGTTCAAATTTGTTAAGGCAAACCACGTGATAGTTCACGACAACAACAGTGAATGGAAGAGAGTCGTTTCGAAGAAGGATAGGGCAAAGATTTTAGAGGAATGCCATGATCACCCTTTAGCAGGTCATATGGGGGTGAAGAAAACTTTTGCTAGGATAGGGGAAAAATACTACTGGCCCAAAATGAGGTCAGACATAACCAAGTACGTCAGAAATAGTAAGATTTGCTAAAAAGTCAAACCAGTTAACGACAAGCCGGCGGGTTTGATGACGGAGAGGAAAGGGGTAACCAATCCGTGGGAGATGTTGTGTGTGGATTTAGTTGGTCCACTTCCTAAGTCGAGTAGGGGTTTTATTTACATTCTTACCGTTGTCGATTATTTCACTAAATTTCCACTTTTATTTCCGCTGAGATCGGCAACGGCTAAATCTGTTTGTAAGGAGTTGGAGGATAACGTCTTTCTTTTGTTCGGGGTCCCAAAGTTTGTTGTTTGCGATAACGGTCCACAATTTAGGAGCAAAGAGTTAAAAACATTATGTGATGAGTATGGGTCGACTATTAGGTTTACAGCTCATTATCATCCCCAAGCGAATCCGGCTGAAAGAATTAACCAAATAATTAAGACGACACTAAGAGCGTATGTGTCAAAGAATCATCGAAACTGGGATGCGCAGTTGGCGAAAGTTGCGTGTAGTATACGCACATCTCAGCACGAAGTTTTGGGAGTATCACCATATTACGCCAATTTTGGTCGAGGAATGGTGACTTTTGCTGGTCGATCAGGGTCGCCCTTAACCACCATTCCGCTTGATAAGGAGAGTGATACGCCGGGGACAGGAGAAAAGTTTAGGCAGCTTAGGGAAGAAATAGGGAAAAAGCTAGAGTTGGCAACCAAGAAGGCATCACATAATTATAACCTTCGCAGGCGGGATGTACAATATTATCCAAACGAACTCGTCTGGCGAAGAAACTTCATTTTATCAGATGCTGCGAAGTATTATGCAGCCAAACTTGCTTCGAAATATGTTGGCCCATTTCGAATTCACAAAAAGGTATCGCCATACACATATGAATTGGTTGATGAAGATGGCAAAGTACGTGGAACCTGGAACGTAAAAGACTTAAAGCCATATTATGAGGATGCTGACGAAAGACCGGAAGATGAGCTTAGTCGCACAAGTGGGACGAATTGTGCTAAGAGGAACTGGGAGCCCCGTGCTCTGTGATGTTCACTGGCGATCGCCAAGCGCGATCGAAATGAATTAGTTGTTTCTTGTCTTTTTTATTTTTCGTTCTCCTTTGTTGTGTTGTTTGACCCTGGGGAATATGTATCTTAAATTACTTCGGCCTTTCTTACGAAAAGCCAACTGCCTCTCTTCGGAGGAAGGGGGGGGGTTTGTTACGTGCAAATTTCGCACGAGATCCATCCTACCAATTCTCACCCGTCCACCATTTTTGGCCTTCCAATTTTATTCCGTTGTCTTCTTGAAGCAGTGGTCTCGTTAAGTGTTCCTGGATGGTTCCACCATTCAGTGCTTATACTTTTCCACACGCTTCAAGGGGGCAACAAAAGCAGGTACTCCGGGAGACAGAGCCCAACGGTCGGTTGGCAACCCTCTGATGCGGATGGACCGTCCGCCAACGATGCGAATTAAGTCAGCGACGAGTGAGACGAGCGGCGATGAAGAAGAGGGTGGACTGCCCTAATATCCTGCCCACACCACCAGGGCGAGCCCACACATAAAGGACGAGTACCCAGCAAGATACATAATGAACACCACACAGTTACCCAAACATCATACACATAATCAACACAACTTGTACGACCATGAGCAGCGGTCAACGGACTGAAGGAGGTTCAGTCCAAATTCATAAACTCATCAATGGCCGAGAGCCCGACGTTTATATTTTATTATTTGTATGGGGTGGCACGTCATCGGCTAGTCCCTTTTCCCCAAATCTGCGTGACATTCCACCGGGATAGCTAGCTTTCGCGGACTTAATAAAATAAAAGGAATACGAGTGGGTACTCAGGCTTCTTCCTCCTCAGGAGTGTCCAACGCAAGGCGTTGTTTGACACATTTACATTTTCAATAACCTCTTTTCTTCTTGCTAGGTCCAACGCCAAGCGTTGTTTGACAAATTTCCTCCTTCGTCTCATATTTCTTCGCTTTTGTATTTTTCGCGATATTTTTTTGAATCTTTAATTTTGCGTTCACTAGCCCCTCAGTTACTAGCGCTTGCTGTGAACGTGGCACCAAGGAAAAGAGCGAACCTTGGGAATGCGTAACCCGACCCTCTGAACTGCCAGTTGTTGGGTCGATTTCAGAGAGAGAGAGCATTGGAAGACTGGAAAGAGCTGCTAGATAGCGGCGTTCAAGGAACGGTTGCATGCTTCAGCAAAAGAGCGGAGTACTGCACATAAAGCCGTCCTTGAACTTGTAATGGCTGAATAAGCGGTAGGCCAATTTGAAGAGAGAGGCTCTCGGTCGGTTGAGCAAAGTGCTGCGGCGAGTTCAGCACTTCTTGGTTGACTACGAGAGTGTGCAGTAAAGCGCTAAGGTGATTTGAGGAGTTTTATTACTAGCAGTTAGCGAGTTGGCTTATCTTTTTGAACAAGCGGAAAAGTCCAGAAGGGGACTGAAGGAAAAATACAGAGGCGAAGGAGACTCGAGGAGAAGGAGCATTTGAGGAAGATCTGAGGAGAAACAGCCTGGAAGCGAGGAGTAGGAAGCAGATTACCACTCCAAAAGGAAAACAGATAAGTTGTGTTATTTTTTTTTTTCATTCTTTTGTTCGATTAGTGTAGGATCTTGTCTTGTTCAATCCCGGTAGGGTCTCATAACGTATATTTCCCGGTGAAAGCGGGACACGCGATCTAATTCCGTTTTAACGTTAGAAGCTTCGGGACCGGTGATAGCGGGCCATCCCAACGGCTTCATTTATGTGAATACGGTTGTATACAACCGTTGTTCTTTTTTTAAATACGGTTAAATACAACCCTTGTTTTTTTACCTTTCACCATTTCCTACTTGTGGAAAAACTTTTCTTAAATAAATTGGCCGTACTCATAAAGAGTGTTATAACGCACGTTCGTTATTCTTTTATTTTCTTCTTGACATAATTTCAGGATTCCCACCCCATTCACTTTCCCAAAAAGGTTTCCCGATCCCTTTCAAAGATCTGGTGGCGCCCATTCCTCGAGTAAACAGCCAGAGGTCCGTGTAAACGGAATTCCAGTGAACTCACGCCAACTGAGTAACCGGGAGAGCAGCATCCCACAGGCTGCTGTTGTTGCAATTTCCCGATCTTCTTTATATCATCTGTGGCTAGCTGTCACTTTCGCTTTATTCCCTCGCGTGCGCGGCCGGCTTAGTTTTTTTTTCTGTCTGTTTTTTTAATAACATTTTTCGGGAATAATTCTATTGAAGAATTTTATTGCGACAAATTGGCACCCAACGTGGGGCTATTAAAAAAAAATTATATATATCTGAATCTGTGCTGTTGTGTTTTCCCATTCTGTTCAGGGAAGTGTTGTGATCTTTGCTAGTGCATTTTACTTTTGTGCTTTTTTTTTCAGGGAAGTTTTCGCTTTTCGATCATCGATTTTGGATTTCGTTTTCTTTCGGCCGGTGGATCAAGGAGGAGGAGAATTAGGAGACCAGAGCAATTGGGTACATACAAGGACGGTACGAAGTTTGCCGATTACCAAGTAGGTACATTTCTTTTGTTTCTTCCGGATTTGAAAGTTTGGGTTTTTAATTTTTGCTACAATTTTGCTATAAATTTATATATATATGCGTTTGTTTACATACATATACATTCGGTATTTTGGAACGGGGTTGTTTACCTATACCTAGTGGTTTTTTTTTCTTTGTTTTTTTTCTTTTGCGGTACCCACCACAAACGGGGTGGTATACAGTGTGTCCAAAAAGTGTGGGCGCATTAAACGTAATTCGCTTTTTTTAACGTTTGTGATATTATTGTATACTATACTTCATTTGAGCTGTTTTATTATTTTTTTTCTTTTTTCCTCTTTTCTTTTTGCTTTAATTCTTAGGGGTGTTTTTTTTTTTAATTCCGAATTGAATTTTGGTAGTGATTTCTGGCTATCGGAAATAATTCGTTTCTTTGTACTTGCGATTCAGTTTCTTGTGTTTTGGTACGGTGTCTTTTTCTATTCTGGGTTTTCGTTCGCGATTCTGTTAGGTTGTACTTTTTTGTAATTATAAGTTTGGCTTTGGCATTTTGGTTAAGTTGCGTGATTCATTATGGAGATTAATCGGTTATCTCAGGATGAGTTGGCATATGAAATGCAGGTCCGAGGGCTTCCGGTGAAGAGCGTTGACGAGATGAGGAAGTCATTGAGGTCAGCTCGAGCTCGTTCACGCAGGGGCTCTTTAAATATTGGGATCGAGTACCCTTTTGCTATTGAGGAGGATGTAGATGCCGTCAAGGCAAAGATTGTAGAGTTGAAAACCCTTCTAAAGAATCCTCCAAGTAATCCGAAGTCGTCGGAGTACTTGAAGATTCTGACGAAGGTCGACTGGGCGTTAGGGCGATTAGGTAGGGTTCAGGCAGAATCTGAAGAGGAAGCTACGGAGATCAAGGAACTCAGGAATGAGTTATTGATCTTACTGAGTAGCTTACCGGAGGAGGAAAGCGAAGAACGCGAAGTTCCTGAAAAGGAAAAATCGAGCACTTCAAAGGTGGTGCCTCGACTACCGTCCCCTATACCCACTTCAGGCGGAAGGGTGGCGACAGGCGAGCCCAGCACAGAAGAAGTACGCACAGAAATACCGAATATTCAAGTGGTTGAACGATCTGCTGAGCGGATCGAGAAATGGGATGTGAAGTTTACTGGTGAGCGCTGCGGCTCGTCAGTAAACGCATTCCTAGAGAGGGTTGAGGAGCTCCGTCAGGCAAGAGGGGTGTCGGAGGCTCAGTTGTTTAGGTCGGCGGTCGATTTATTTGTGGGGAAGGCGCTTCTTTGGTTTAGGGCGATGAGGTCTACTGTGAGCACGTGGCAAGAACTGGTCAAGGAGTTGAAGTTGGAGTTCTTGCCACATAATTACGATGATTTGCTGGTTGATGAGATTAGGCGACGGACTCAAGGCAAAGATGAGTCCATCGGGGTGTATGTGGCGACAATGCAGAATATGTTCGGCAGACTTTCAGAACCCCTTTCGGAGCGCAGAAAGCTGTCGATCCTGCAGAAGAACCTGGCACCATTTTATCAAACACAGCTTGGGTTAGAGGAGCCCAAGTGTGTCAGCGACTTGGTGGAATAAGGACGAAAGTTGGAAGCAGTACGCGCCAACGTTGAGACTTTCGCTCCACCACCAAGCAATCGAGGTCGGAATCTGTTGGAGCCCGATCTCGCGTATGTAGGTGTGGAAGAACCCAGGGTTTCAGTTGTTAGTCAGAACAACCAACCCCGGCGACAAATTAGGTGTTACAACTGCAACAGGGAAGGTCATTTCGCCAATACTTGTTCCGCTCCTAGGCGTTGTTTTGGTTGTGGGAAATTAGGCGTTTCACGTAGGGATTGTTCGGCATGTTCGGGAAACGCACGACGCACTCTCGGGTCCGCAGGACGGGAGCGTCGTTGATTCATTCTGGGTCACCTGCGGGTAACCAGTCGGGTTGTTACAACGAAGTTAAATTGGCTTTCGCATTGGAGGCAAATGGTAGCGATAGGCGACCGTATCTTGGTGTTAGGGTTTATGGTATTAATTTAGTAGGGCTTTTAGATTCGGGCGCTTCACGCTCGATAGTATGCAAGGAGGGTTGGAGAATCCTTCAAGAGTTAGGGATGGAATTAGGCAAAGGTCAAATAGATAGGGTAATGTTAGCGGATGGTGCAGGAGTAAAGGTAGAAGGGGTAGTCTCTTTGCCTATTACAGTTGAGAAAAATACAGTTTTGTTAGAGTGTCTCGTCATTCCTAGTCTTCCTCACGTCTTGATATTAGGAGCAGATTTTTGGGCTCTATCGGGAATTGTCCCGGATCTTAGATCAGGCGAGTGGAATTTTTCGAGTCAAAGCATGTTGGCTTCGTTATCCGATTCTCGGGATTTATCGGAGATAGACGAGACACAAAAGCAGCAGTTAGGGGCACTTGTGGAAAGAGTTTTTAGGAGCATGCCTGAAGGCTTGGGGTGCACACACTTAGTGGAGCACAGAATTAAGACTAGTGCAGAGCCAATAAAACAACGATACTATCCAGTATCTCCGGCCGTCCAAAAACATATTGATAGGGAACTAGATGAAATGCTAAAGGATGACATAATAGAAAAGTCTAGTAGTCCGTGGGCCTCTCCAATCGTTATGATTAGGAAGAAGGACGACACGTATAGGTTTTGCGTAGACTACAGAAAGTTAAATAAAGTAACAGAGAGGGATGAATATCCACTCCCTTATATTTCAGCGACGTTAGACAAGCTTAGGGACGCGAAGTTTCTGTCCTCTTTGGTCATTAAATCCGCATACTGTCAGATTCCAGTAGAGGAGAAGTCACGTCCCTTTACAGCCTTCACAGTCCCTGGTAGGGGCCTTTTCCAATTTAAGAGAATGCCATTTGGTCTGCATAATGCACCAGCGACATGGCAACGATTTATTGATACGGTGATTGGGGCCGACTTGGAACCAAATGTCTTCGTCTACCTGGACGACATAATCATCGTAACCAACTCCTTCGAACAACACCTGAAGATATTGGAAGAGGTTTTAAGCGTTTATGCGAGGCTGGGCTGAAGGTCAGTGAGCAAAAGTGTAACTTGTGTAGGGCGTCGTTGAAATTTTTAGGGTACATAGTGGACAGAGATGGCTTGCATGTGGATCCTGAGAAGGTTCAGAGTATGGTAGACATTCCAGCGCCCAAGAACGTTAAGGAAGTTAGAAGTTTTATCGGGACGGTTTCCTAGTATAGGAGATTTGTGCCAAACTTTGCTAGTTTGGTAAAACCGTTATCCGATTTGCTTAAAAAGAGTAGGAAATTCTCCTGGAGTAACGACTGTGAGGAAAGTTTTAGGAAGGCTAAGGAATGTTTAGTAGCGGCTCCCATCCTGACGTGGCCGGATTTTACGAGGCCATTCGTGGTTCAGACAGATGCCTCGGATTTTGGGATTGGGGCTGTCCTTAGTCAGACGTTCGAGGAGGGCGAGAAGGTTATTAGTTACCTGAGTAGATCTTTGAATAGATGCGAAAAGAATTATTCTACCACCGAGAAGGAATGTTTAGCAGTTCTCTGGGCTATCGAGAAACTTAGACCATATCTAGAGGGAGTGAGATTCACGGTCATAACAGACCATTACTCTTTGATATGGTTGAGTAAGTTGAAGGATCCGGTAGGTAGGCTGGCACGTTGGGCTGTACGGTTGCAGCAATTTGACTTTGATATCATCCATCGGAAAGGCAAGGAACATGTTGTGCCTGATATGCTCTCACGGAGCGTACCAGTAGTTTCTGGGATTTCAGAGCACAGTTCCGATCCGTGGGTAACAAGGATGATAGAAAAGGTCGATACGAAGCCACTGTCATTTCCAGCGTGGCGTGTAGAGCAGGGAACTTTGTTCAAATTTGTTAAGGCAAACCACGTGATAGTTCACGACAACAACAGTGAATGGAAGAGAGTCGTTTCGAAGAAGGATAGGGCAAAGATTTTAGAGGAATGCCATGATCACCCTTTAGCAGGTCATATGGGGGTGAAGAAAACTTTTGCTAGGATAGGGGAAAAATACTACTGGCCCAAAATGAGGTCAGACATAACCAAGTACGTCAGAAATAGTAAGATTTGCTAAAAAGTCAAACCAGTTAACGACAAGCCGGCGGGTTTGATGACGGAGAGGAAAGGGGTAACCAATCCGTGGGAGATGTTGTGTGTGGATTTAGTTGGTCCACTTCCTAAGTCGAGTAGGGGTTTTATTTACATTCTTACCGTTGTCGATTATTTCACTAAATTTCCACTTTTATTTCCGCTGAGATCGGCAACGGCTAAATCTGTTTGTAAGGAGTTGGAGGATAACGTCTTTCTTTTGTTCGGGGTCCCAAAGTTTGTTGTTTGCGATAACGGTCCACAATTTAGGAGCAAAGAGTTAAAAACATTATGTGATGAGTATGGGTCGACTATTAGGTTTACAGCTCATTATCATCCCCAAGCGAATCCGGCTGAAAGAATTAACCAAATAATTAAGACGACACTAAGAGCGTATGTGTCAAAGAATCATCGAAACTGGGATGCGCAGTTGGCGAAAGTTGCGTGTAGTATACGCACATCTCAGCACGAAGTTTTGGGAGTATCACCATATTACGCCAATTTTGGTCGAGGAATGGTGACTTTTGCTGGTCGATCAGGGTCGCCCTTAACCACCATTCCGCTTGATAAGGAGAGTGATACGCCGGGGACAGGAGAAAAGTTTAGGCAGCTTAGGGAAGAAATAGGGAAAAAGCTAGAGTTGGCAACCAAGAAGGCATCACATAATTATAACCTTCGCAGGCGGGATGTACAATATTATCCAAACGAACTCGTCTGGCGAAGAAACTTCATTTTATCAGATGCTGCGAAGTATTATGCAGCCAAACTTGCTTCGAAATATGTTGGCCCATTTCGAATTCACAAAAAGGTATCGCCATACACATATGAATTGGTTGATGAAGATGGCAAAGTACGTGGAACCTGGAACGTAAAAGACTTAAAGCCATATTATGAGGATGCTGACGAAAGACCGGAAGATGAGCTTAGTCGCACAAGTGGGACGAATTGTGCTAAGAGGAACTGGGAGCCCCGTGCTCTGTGATGTTCACTGGCGATCGCCAAGCGCGATCGAAATGAATTAGTTGTTTCTTGTCTTTTTTATTTTTCGTTCTCCTTTGTTGTGTTGTTTGACCCTGGGGAATATGTATCTTAAATTACTTCGGCCTTTCTTACGAAAAGCCAACTGCCTCTCTTCGGAGGAAGGGGGGGGTTTGTTACGTGCAAATTTCGCACGAGATCCATCCTACCAATTCTCACCCGTCCACCATTTTTGGCCTTCCAATTTTATTCCGTTGTCTTCTTGAAGCAGTGGTCTCGTTAAGCGTTCCTGGATGGTTCCACCATTCAGTGCTTATACTTTTCCATACGCTTCAAGGGGGCAACAAAAGCAGGTACTCCGGGAGACAGAGCCCAACGGTCGGTTGGCAACCCTCTGATGCGGATGGACCGTCCGCCAACGATGCGAATTAAGTCAGCGACGAGTGAGACGAGCGGCGATGAAGAAGAGGGTGGACTGCCCTAATATCCTGCCCACACCACCAGGGCGAGCCCACACATAAAGGACGAGTACCCAGCAAGATACATAATGAACACCGCACAGTTACCCAAACATCATACACATAATCAACACAACTTGTACGACCATGAGCAGCGGTCAACGGACTGAAGGAGGTTCAGTCCAAATTCATAAACTCATCAATGGCCGAGAGCCCGACGTTTATATTTTATTATTTGTATGGGGTGGCACGTCATCGGCTAGTCCCTTTTCCCCAAATCTGCGTGACATTCCACCGGGATAGCTAGCTTTCGCGGACTTAATAAAATAAAAGGAATACGAGTGGGTACTCAGGCTTCTTCCTCCTCAGGAGTGTCCAACGCAAGGCGTTGTTTGACACATTTACATTTTCAATAACCTCTTTTCTTCTTGCTAGGTCCAACGCCAAGCGTTGTTTGACAAATTTCCTCCTTCGTCTCATATTTCTTCGCTTTTGTATTTTTCGCGATATTTTTTTGAATCTTTAATTTTGCGTTCACTAGCCCCTCAGTTACTAGCGCTTGCTGTGAACGTGGCACCAAGGTAAAGAGCGAACCTTGGGAATGCGTAACCCGACCCTCTGAACTGCCAGTTGTTGGGGCGATTTCAGAGAGAGAGAGCATTGGAAGACTGGAAAGAGCTGCTAGATAGCGGCGTTCAAGGAACGGTTGCATGCTTCAGCAAAAGAGCGGAGTACTGCACATAAAGCCGTCCTTGAACTTGTAATGGCTGAATAAGCGGTAGGCCAATTTGAAGAGAGAGGCTCTCGGTCGGTTGAGCAAAGTGCTGCGGCGAGTTCAGCACTTCTTGGTTGACTACGAGAGTGTGCAGTAAAGCGCTAAGGTGATTTGAGGAGTTTTATTACTAGCAGTTAGCGAGTTGGCTTATCTTTTTGAACAAGCGGAAAAGTCCAGAAGGGGACTGAAGGAAAAATACAGAGGCGAAGGAGACTCGAGGAGAAGGAGCATTTGAGGAAGATCTGAGGAGACACAGTCTGGAAGCGAGGAGTAGGAAGCAGATTACCACTCCAAAAGGAAAACAGATAAGTTGTGTTATTTTTTTTTTCATTCTTTTGTTCGATTAGTGTAGGATCTTGTCTTGTTCAATCCCGGTAGGGTCTCATAACGTATATTTCCCGGTGAAAGCGGGACACGCGACCTAATTCCGTTTTAACGTTAGAAGTTTCGGGACCGGTGATAGCGGGCCACCCCAACGGCTTCATTTATGTGAATACGGTTGGATACAACCGTTGTTCTTTTTTTAAATACGGTTAAATACAACCCTTGTTTTTTTACCTTTCACCATTTCCTACTTGTGGAAAAACTTTTCTTAAATAAATTGGCCGTACTCATAAAGAGTGTTATAACGCACGTTCGTTGTTCTTTTATTTTCTTCTTGACATAATTTCAGGATTCCCACCCCATTCACTTTCCCAAAAAGGTTTCCCGATCCCTTTCAAAGATCTGGTGGCGCCCATTCCTCGAGTAAACAGCCAGACGTCCGTGTAAACGGAATTCCAGTGAACTCACGCCAACTGAGTAACCGGGAGAGCAGCATCCCACAGGCTGTTGTTGCAATTTCCCGATCTTCTTTATATCATCTGTGGCTAGCTGTCACTTTCGCTTTATTCCCTCGCGTGCGCGGCCGGCTTAGTTTTTTTTCTGTCTGATTTTTTAATAACATTTTTCGGGAATAATTCTATTGAAGAATTTTATTGCGACACTTGTTTTACAAGTTTTGCTAGAAGTACAACAGCGCATAACTCAAGTTTGGGTAGTGTGACAGCGTTGGCGTTAAATGTCTTTGTTGGTGCTACTCTTGTTTTTGACATGAGAAGCGCGATGTGACATTCGTCATCTTCGGTAACTATCTTACTGTATACTACCGCCCCGTATGCTTTCTTCGAAGCATCTGCAAACCCATGTATTTCAATAGACTTTGTTAAAGGCTTATAATGTATCCAACGAGGAATTTTTATTTTCTCCACTGATGGTAGTTCCTTCCGGAACGTTTTCCATTTTGTTGCTAATTCATCATCTATTGGCTGATCCCACGTATATTTTCTAGTCCAAAGTTCTTCAAGAAACATTTTTGCAGTAATTATGATCGGTGACAACCAACCTAATGGATCATAAAGTTTGGCAATGTCTGAGAGAATTGATCTTTTTGTATACTTATCTGACAGTCGATTTGATTGAACTTTAAAATTAAACTCATCACCTACTGGATTCCAATGCAAACCAAGTGTCTAGACAGTGTTTTCTTTATTTATTTCCACCGTTTCTTCTTTTTGATTAGAGTTGAGATTTTTTAAAAGTTCTACGTGATTTCCTTTCCATTTTCTCAAATTAAACCCACCCTTTCTCAGTACTTCGATTAAATTCTTTTGTGTTTGCTTTGCTTCGGATAGAGATGCTGAGCCTGATATCAAATCATCCATGTAGAAGTCTCGTTTTATTATTTTTGCAATCCGTGGATGTTCCTTTGCTTCATCTTCAAGTGAAGTGTTTTAATCGCCAAGTAAGGAGCGGATTTCGTGCCATAAGTTACAGTTGTGAGTGCAAATTCTTGTACTTTTTCATTAATTGATGGTCGCCACAAAACTCTTTGATATCGCTGATCATCTTTGGCTATTCTGATTTGTCTATACATTTTTTTTATATCTGCAGTATAGACGTATTCATAGATTCTCCAACGAAGTAGAATATATTGGAGATCTTGTTGTAATTTCGGGCCATTTAGCATTAGTTCATTTAAACTAAGCCCATTACTTGTTTTCATTGATGCATCGAACACTACACGCAGTTTGGTTGTCGTGCTTTCTTTTCTGATGACTGCCTGGTGCGGCATATAGTATACTTGACTGGAGTTTGTATACCTATTTTCACCACTATTTATTGGCCTCATATGGCCCAAGTCAAGATATGCCTGCATGAATTGGTTGTAATCAGTTTGTAAATTTTTGTTTTTGATAAATTTCTTCTCCATTTGATATCAACGCGCCATTGCCCTTGGCTTAGAATCGCCTAGACTCTGTCCAATATCGTTGAAAGGTATTTTGACTGTATACGTGCCATCTCTGTTTCTTTCAGTGGTCCGTTGGTAGTAGTCTTCACATTTAGCATGCTCGCTCGTCAATTCTTCATTCATTGCGGACTCTTCAATCGTCCAGAACTTTTTTAATTCTTCATCAATATTTGTTCTCGTTACCATGGCTGTCAATCTGCGGTTGCCCTTTCTCGTTATCTCTGCTTTCCCAGAAAGAATCCAACCAAACTTTGTATTTTGTGCCAGTATTCCGTTATCAGTTTTATGTATTCCTTCTAAAATTATGTCGGTAAACACGTCTGCCCCAATCAAAAGATCAATCGGCCCAGGAGTATCATATGTTGGATCTGCCAGTATGTAATTTTTACAAATATGATCTTTATTATTTATAACTATTGATTCATCTGGTTGTGTATGTGTCAAGGTTGAGAGAACTAGTGCTTCGCAATTCAACGAGAAATTTGAAGGATATCTCGAAGTTAGTTCCAGTTCTACTTTACTTTTGCACACTCCTGCTTTGCATTGTGCCATTCCAGAAATCTGAGTGTGTGTCCTGTACTTAGGACATCCCAGTCTTTGCACAGCATTTTCCGTTATAAATGAAGCTTGAGAGCCAGGATCTATCAACGCGTGAACAAATTCATATGTATTTTGCACTGTTTTCGCTTTAATTAGTGCCGTTGCAAGTATAGTACTGTTATTTTGCTTTTTACCTAGGGCTTCATTTATATCTGTTTCTTGTGAAGGTCCGGATCGTAAAACATGCGTTGAGATATTTTGAGCATTGGATTGTACATTTCCTGTTGTTCGTAAATGCAAGAGAGAATGATGCTGCCGTTTGCATATAACACATTTTGATGTACTGTAGCACTTTTCACTTGCCTCGTGGTTGAGGCAGTTTGGGCAGATTTTATTTTGTTTTACAAACGTCAATCTTTCAGGGACACTCTTTTCTCGGAAGCCGGCGCACGTGTATATGGTGTGACTTCCTTTGCAATATTTGCAATTTTTTATTGTTGTCCAATGATTCTTAAGCATCCATTTCCCGTTTTCATTAGGTCGGTTGTACGTTGTTCTTTCTTTCTGTTGCGTCCGTTTTTTATTTTCCCCTAGGGCTTCCAGTGACTGAAACCAGTTTTTCAAAAATGTTAAAACGTCCTTTAGTTGTGGTATTTCACGGGGATCCTTTAACGTTTGTTCATAGAGTTTATGAGTTTCTGTATCAACTTTTTTTAGAATGATATGTGCTAGTAATGAACCCCATGATTTGGTATCAACCTTTAAATTCTTTACCGCGTGTAAGTGCTCCTGTGTGGTATCATGAAGATGTTTTAGCATGTATGCTGATTCGTTTAGAATCGTTGGTTGATTAAGTATTGCATCCAAGTGTGCTGAAAATATTATGCGTTGGTTGTTAAATCTATTATTCAACAAGTCCCATGCCGCGTCGTAGTTTGTCTCTGACGTTGTAAGATGCTGTATTAGTTTGTGTACCTCGCCCTTTACTGAGGTTTTTAAATAATGCATCTTTTCAACCTTCTCTAATCTCTTATTTTTATGGATGATCTTTTCATATATTTCTTGGAACGTTGCCCAGCTTTTATAATTCCCGTCAAACGTGGGAACAGCAATTGGTGGCAATTTAATTTCGTGGTTTTCCTGGATTTTGGCACTATCGCTTACGGAGTCTTTTTTTTTTTCTTGTTTGTTGAGCTGTGAAGTTCTGTAATAAACTCGCGATAACTATTTTCCGAATGCTCATATTCTTCTTTTGTGAAGTAGTCATTTTTAAGGTCATCGTCCGTTGCATACACCAACATTTCTTCATGTAGTTGTGTGATATTCTTCCACATTTCTATTACCTCACTGAGTTTGAACTGGTAGTAACTGTCCGATTTTGGTTTAGTTTTTAAAACCTCCTGTTCTCTTTTAATGTAATTCTTAAGCAATGTCATCTTAATTATTTGCTTTTTATTCCTCATTTCTTGCTCCTCGCTGCTTAATTTCTTGGAGCTTATAGTGGGTCCGGCAGCATTGTCTTGTCTTGCCGCTTCTTCACTATTCTTTAATTTTTGCTGTATGTCGTTCGTCATTTTTTCTACAACAGCTTGTACTTGCTGCTTATAATTATTTACGTAGTATGCGTTCAAACTTTCTCGGTCTTCAATACCTTGAAGAATTGTGTGGTTCTCCAAGAACTTCTGCCACAACTCATTAAGTTTCACGAGCTTTGCGGCCAAATATTTTGTTGTTTTTCTTTCCCCCCCGTCTTTCTTATAGTTATTGTATAGCGATTGGATTGACTTACCCAATTCCTGTTGTTCATCGAACATTTCTTCTGTCATCTTGCTTTCTAGTCCTCTCGTCTTCACACTCCAAGTTCCTGTTGCGCGTTGTTATTAATTCCACAAGGTCACAGTGCAATTTTTACACAGTTTACAATTCTTTACTCCAGTTATAGTCCTCTTACACAGTTTTACAGTTCTTTACACCAGTTATAGTTCTCTTGCACAGTTTTACAGTTCTTAAAACCAGTTATAGTTCTATTACACAGTTTACACAGTTCTTAAAACCAGTTATAGTTCTTTTACACAGTTTACAGTTATTTAAACACAGTCAAAGTTTTCTTACACAGTTTATAGTTATTTAAGCACAGTTATAGTTCTCTTACACAGTTTACAGTTATTTAAACACAGTTATAGTTCTCTTACACCGTTTACAGTTATTTAAACACAGTTGAAGTTCTCTTACACAGTTACAGTTATTTAAAGACAGTCAAAGTTTTCTTACACAGTTTACAGTTATCTTAACACAGTTGAAGTTCTCTTACAAAGTTTACAGTTATTTAAACACAGTTAACAGTTCTTTAATACACTTATGGTTTAGTCCCATAAATCCACAGTTCACTTATTCACTTTCTCGAAGGACCATTAATGACTCGCGACATACGTAGCCAAACTAAAACAACCGTTCCGTTTCGTTAGCTAATGACAAGTGAGTATTTTATTTTCATAATTCTTAAATCTACCTTATAACTATCTGAGGCGGGACGCGCGCTCAGCAAAAAGTATGTGAATCAAAACGTGTGTGAACCAAAACGTTACAATATACTATGTACCTGAGGCGAAAGGCGCACTCAGCGAAAAGTGTGTGAACAACAGCTTTAGAATATAATACGTATCTGAGGCGAGAGGCGCACTCAGCGAAAAGTGTATGAACAATAGCTTTAGAATATAATACGTATCTGAGGCGAAAGGCGCACTCAGCAAAAAGTGTGTGAATACAATAACTTTATGTCTACTACGTATCTGAGGCGAAAGACGCACTCAGCAAAAAGTGTGTGAATACAATAACTTTATGTCTACTACGTAGACACTTATTTAGAATCACTTTACAGTCAACACAGATTCTTATGTTCCCATCCTTTTTTGGAACTATAACGATGGGGCTGGCCCATTGGCTAAACTCAACCGGGACTAAAATTTGTTCGCTGGCCAAGCTATTCAACTCTCGTTCTACTTTTTCGCGCAGCTTGTACGGTACCTGATAAGCTGCATGGAAAATTGGTATTTGGTCAGGCTTTAAAACTATATCTGCCATAGTTTAGTTATCCATGTACGTCCCATCAGACTTTCCCGTGGCGCATCTCCAACAACAACAACGATGGGCAACTTTCATTTCCGACCTTCAAAACTCACTTCAACATCGAAACTACCAAGCTCACCTAACCTAGAACCTGTGACTGAACAAAGATTAAGACTTGTTTTTTCTAATATACAACTTTTGAACTTATCTATATATTCTTTTTCACTTATAATAGACGTTGTCGCTCCAGTGTCAATCTCCATAGAAAGCAGCTGTCCATTTGCCCTTACTGTGACCTCTTCGGATTTATTGGCAATACTCACGCTATTAACGCTTTTGGCATTCGCTCTAAATCGACAGTTGCTAGCTATGTGCCCTTTTTGTTACAAGCAGAACACTGCCAGTCTTTTGCTGGACACTGGAACTCCTTATGCAAATTGCTCCCACACTGAAAACAATTCTGTTTGTTGCTGTTAGTCGCACTGAACCCACTTGTACTTATTTTTTGGGAAGAGTTCGAACTCGTTGCCGCTGCACGTGCTGTTTTGTCATGACGTATACTTGTATTTTTATGTCGTAGAAAGCTTTTTCTATTTTGATTAAATATCGCATTTTGTGACATTGGTTGAATGGCACGTGATGCGTTATGCGAAGCCTCCACATTCAATGCTTGTTGACAGACTTTTTCGAAGGTTAATGAGTCATCCCGAAGAAGCATTTCCTGAATCTTATCACTTTTTACGCCGATAATAAATCGGTCCGCCAAAGCTTCATTCAGGATAAGAGATTTGTACTTTGCCAACTTCTCATTTTTGATCTCGTCTAAGAAATCTCCAAAACGACACGTTTGGGCTGCAGATTTGAGGCGCACAATAAACTCATTTAACGATTCGCCGTCCTCTTGATAAATTTTATTAAATTTATACCGCTCTGCCCTTTTGTTCTCCTTTGGAGCAAAATGATCTCGCAGCAGTTTCAAAAGTTCTTCTAAAGATTTTTCACTCGGCAATTTAGGGATTGTCAAGGACATGAGGATTTCGTAACTTTCCGCTCCGACTACGGTGATGAATAGCGGCATTTATGCTACCCCTTGGATATCATTTACTTTAAAAAATTGTTTGATGCGATCTTCATATGCCTTGAAATTGCTGCCCGGAACAAAAGCTTCAATATTCCCCACTAGCCGCGACATTATATACTTTGAAGCAATTAAAATTAAAAATTTTGCAACACGTGTTTCGCTAATCCTCGTCGCCAATATTAAAACTCTTCCGTACAAATAACTTACTATTTTTAATTGCGATGCTTACAGCTCGGTGGTTAAGATAAGAGAGAGAGATTATATATAGCGTAAAACTAGATTAAGTACAATATGGTAATTGGTATAATAGTGACAAATTTGATAGAGATGGTTAGTAGTAACAGTAGAGGGTGGTGCTAAAGATTAAGTATGAAATAGTACAAAGTAGGAGAAGGTAGCACATTACAAAGTTAATGTTTAATATATAACAGTATGTTGCCATCTTTTCCTTGCTTTCCGTTTTTCAGCAATTAGTTTTCTTACTTCGAGTGGGTAATTATTTCCTCTCAGCCTTTGTTTATATTGCGGAGTGTTTTTCCAAGCAGAGTGTTGGATATCTTTTATGAATTTTTCGACATCATTATCTAAGTGCTGTGCACATCTCATCAGTACTCTTAGTTTTATCTTTTCCTCAAGAATAGTTTTAATGCCGTTCCAATTTGTCCGAGAGTTTGTTAGTCTAGGGTTTACCTCTTTCGGAGCAACGTTTTCACTCAAGGTAAGTAAAATCGGTGAGTGGTCAGAACTCATTTCTTGGCTTTCTTCTACTTTTAAGAAATCGCTCTTTATATATTTAATAACGAAAAAGTCGATTAAGTCCGGTATTTTACCAGGATCTGATGCCCAATAAGTTGGTTTCCCAGTGGATATAGCCCTGCATCCCATATTTTTAATAGCGTTTAGCAGCTCTTTTCCTTTAGTAGTTGTTAATCTCGAGCCCACAGCGTGTTTTTGGCGTTAAAATCCCCACCAACAATGAATCTACTACCCATTTCCTTAAAAACTTGTTCATAGAATTGCTGTTTGATTGCATGTTTGGGAGGACTATAAAAGCTAGCAAAAATTATAGCACAGTTTCGGGTTTTTATGCTTACTGCAGTTGCTTGGATTTGACTTGTTGCAAATTTCGACTCTTCATTGTGTTGTATGTTCATTCATTCATTCATTCATTTTCAATGGCCCGCTAATCCTTCATGAGGGTCGCGGGGGTAGGATGCTCAGGTGGACTCTCCATCCTTCTCGATCCTCCGCCATTGACTCCAATTCATCAGGGGGAATCCCTAAGCGGCTCCAGGAGAGATGTCGGACTTGATCCAACCATCTATTTCTAGGCCTTCCGCGAAGTCGCCTACCTGATGGCACGGCAACCATGGCACATCTTGGAAGCCGGTCTGGAGGCATACGCACTACGTGACCAAACCATCGAAGCATAGATCGTTCCGTTCGGAGAAGTAGCTGCTCAACGTTGAGCGCCTCGCGTACTCTGGTGTTGCGCACTCGATCCCTACGAGTTATTCCAACAACACCGCGAAGGAACCTCATTTCGGCAGCTTGTATCCGCGATCTTATTCTTTCGGTCGCTACCCAAATTTCATGACCATAGGTGAGAGTTGGAACATACACCGAGTTAAAAACCGTTAGCTTAGCTTGAACACTAAGTTCGGCCTTCCTTATAACAGATTGGCCAAGCTCTCTCAAAATTGATCCAGCCTGACCAACTCTACAGGATAACTCGGCATTGCTCCTCCCATCACTCGTGAATAGAACCCCGAGGTACTTAAACTTCTCCACCTGCTTCAGTGAGACTCCACTAACATGCAGAGTGCACTGAATGGGTTTTTTGGAAACGACCATTACTTCCGATTTGTTCACGTTGATCTTCATTCCAGCATCATCACAAACGGCTACAAACCTTTCGAGTGCGCGCTGAAGTTCGGTTTGAGAGGACCCAAGGATGACCAAATCATCCGCAAAGAGCAGATGACTAATCCTTAGGTCTCCCACTTTGAAACATTCCCCGCCACGGCTGCGCTGTAACATCCAATCCATATATACAATGAAGAGGAGAGGTGACAAAACGCACCCCTGGCGGAGTCCAACGCCCACAGTGAAAGGTATTGATTTAACACCGTTTATCCGAACACAGCTTCTACAGTTTGTATATAAAGACTGAATCGCCCTTAACAGGGAACCAGCAATCCCATACTCCTGCAGAACACTCCAGAGTTTGCCTCGAGGAACCCTATCATATGCCTTTTCCAAATCCACAAAACAAGTGTAGACAGGTTTGGCATATTCCCAGGCCTTCTCAAGAACCATTCTGAGAGTGAACAACTGGTCGGTCGTGCTTCTACCGGGACGAAAACCGCACTGCTCATCCCCCAAACTGTCCTCAACCACAGCTCTGGAACGCTTTTCTAGCATCTTAGCGAAGACTTTTCCAGGGAGACTTAAAAGAGATATACCCCTATAGTTGGCGCAATCTCTTTTGTCCCCTTTTTTAAAAAGAGAAACTATCACTCCCATTCGCCAATCACCAGGTGTTTCACCGCATTCCCAGGCCACTTTAATGATACGCGAGAGCCATTGAACTCCCTCTTTACCTAAAGCCTTGAGCATTTCTGGCCGAATTTCATCCACACCAGCAGATTTGCCAACTTTTAGCGCTTTGATCGCCAAAGTTACTTCCTCTACCGTAGGACTATTTTCCGCCCAACTTTCGACCATAGGTCTGTCATCTTCGGTGCCCTGTTCGGGATTGAGCAATTCTGTGCTCGCTCCATCTGCGTAAGATGTCCTCCTCATTGGAAAGAAGTCTACCGTCTTTGGATTTGACTCCTTCAACGATATTCAACTTTTTTCCTCTGAGTCGGCGGACGGTCTGCCAGAACATCTTATTTGCAGATCTGTGGTCACGTTCCAATTTCTCGCCAAACTCCTTCCAAGACTGTTCTTTCGCTGTTTTCACAGCTAATTTGCAAGTTCTTCGCGCCTCAGTGTACCGATTTCGAGAATCGGAGTTCCCCAAGTGAATCCACACCTTAAAGGCTCTCTTCTTCTCTCTGATGGCTTCTTGAACTCCGGGTGTTTTAAACCAAGCAGTTCTTTTCTCACCACCAGCCGCCACACCAAGCCGCTTCACTCCACAAACATCTCCCGCAGAGGCAATAACCGCTGTTGAAAACAGTTACCATTCTTCCTCTACATTTGATGGAACAGTTGGAATTCGTTCAAACCTCTCAGATATTTGCCGCGCAAATGTCTCCCGTATCTCATCGTCCTGTAACCTCTCCCATCGTATGCGTGTAACCATCCTTGGTTTACGCTTTGGTAGGGGAGGCACTCTCTCGCTAAGATACAATTTGCACAGCACTAAGTGATGATCAGTTGACAGTTCGGCCCCTCTCAATACGCGAACATCACAAACCATTCTCTTCAGACACGATGGTACCACAAAGAAATCGATCAGCGACTTCTGCTGAAGACTCTGACGGTACCACGTGTATTTGTGAATGTCTTTGTGTGGAAAGATGGTGTTCATGATGGATAAGCCATTTTCACAACAAAAATTCAACAACTTCTCTCCGTTTGCGTTTTGATCAGGATCACCGTTCCTCCCAATCACACTCCCCCATGTCATAACATCTACACCCACATGAGCATTGAAGTCACCCATCAGGACAAAAGAATCCATATCTGCAACCTTTTCAAGGGCAACATCAACTTCATCTAAGAAAGCTGCGTACTCTGACAGAAGGTTCGGTGCATACACCTGCACCAATGCCAGAGTTGATCTTTCAAGCTTGAGCTTTAAGATCGCAACTCTCCCTCCTAATGGTATCCACTCCAATACTCTGTCTGTCAACCTGGGACTTGTGAGTATCCCCACTCCCGCCCGAGCAGACATTGAGGGTGCGACTCCTGACAGGAAGAGCTTCCACCCACCCGAAAGGTCCACAGTTTTAGAACCTCTCTGCTTTGTTGAAGAGACGCCAACTATATCTAGTCGACTTTTAACAGCCTCCCCAACAAGCTCAAGATCCTTCCCTGTGAGCGATGAGACGTTCCATGTGCCTATCCTAAGTCGATGCCGTTGTCGAATCTCAGAGAGTCCATCTGTGCCCCTATCGGTGCACAGCGCGCTCACCCCTTGACCCCCGTAATGGTTCGCGAGACCATTGACAGGAAGCTCGTAGCCATTTCGGGTTTGACCCGGCCGGCTGCCGAGCGGGACAAGCCGACCACCAGACGCTCGCATACTGACACCCTTCAGGCCTGGCTCCAAAGGATGCCCTGGCTTACCAGGCTTGGCAATATCCGAGGCCGGTCGTTTCCTTCTTGTCATCATAGGGTTTGCGCTTTGTTAGCCGTAACTGGATTGTATGGATGCGAATAACTATTTAAGTTACCCCATCTGCACATCCCAGTCACGTTGCCCGCCCCCCACCACGAGGAGGTCAGCTGCCAGGGGGGTGTGTGTTGTGTGTTGTATGTTGTCTTTTGTAATTACTGCACTTCCACCCCTCTGGTGAAGTGTGTTTCCGAAACTAGACACACATCTATTTAGTTGATGTCAAGGACTGTTTGCAATTCCTGCATGTGTTGAAGCAATCCATTGGCGTTCCATGCCAGAACTCGAAGTGAACTTAACATATCGGTTTTTGTTTGGAAGCAATTTTATGGTCTTTGCTCTCCAGCTGTTTCACTCTGAATCTAGGACGGTCACGTATTTTTCTATTTTACTAATTTTAGTAAGCATTAGCTGTAGAATTTGTTTTACATCATCATCTTGAGGTTTATAGTTATGCTCAGGCTGGGTACTCTTTATAGCTTCAGCATAAGATGTGCGAATTGTTTTTTGTTGGAAGCCAGGAAGCACCACATTTGCATTCTTGTTTACCGAATTGGTACTGTTTTTGATTTCGTTCGGTCGATTTTCTTCTGAGTTTAGTTTTTTCATTTTACTCTCTTTTATCTTTTGTAGTTCTTTTGCAATTGCACATCCTCTGTAGCTAGCAGGGTGAGATTCTGCACAGTGTATACATTTCGCTGCTTCATTTGTAGGCTTAAGACAATCTTTTGTGTGGTGTTCTCCTGCGCACTTTACACACCTTGGGTGTTTTCCGCAACAATTTTGTGTATGTCCATACGCCTGACAGTTCTTACATTGTGGGATAAGTCTAGTATTCCTAAGTGGTTCTATTAGCACTTTGCAATGCATTATGCTATTGATTTCATAGATTTTGTTTATATTTTCTTCAGCACTGAATGACAGCATAAACATGTCCAGTGGATCTTTGGTTTTCCATTTCAGCCTGTTTGCTGCATCAATTACTTTGTAGCCTTTAACTTTCAAATCCTTGATTATGTTCACCGGTTTGCAAGAGTGAGGTAAATTTTTTGCCATAACACGTATTGGCCTGATCTGTTTGTTTTCGTATGTGTGCTAATTGCATTTCATTTCATTAAGTGCTTTGGAGAGCAATAAATACTTTTTTTTGGTAACAATTTAATATTGAATTCTTTTTCTCGTAGGACTGTTTTAACTTTTCCACAAAACTCATCATAATTTGTTAAATCATCCACTATTATTGGATTGGCGGGGGCGGTGGAATCTTTTTCGCCTCTTTAAATTGAGTTTGAGGTATTTCATTACCCGATCTTGGTGGGGTAAGACAGTCGTTTAATTTTCTTTTCTTTTGTGTTGGTTTTTTGAATTCAATTTCTTTCGACAACTCTTCTTCATCCGTATGATACTCGATCTGGTCTACTTTGTTCTGTTTTCTCTCGCTTTCACCATTTTGTGTGTGTTTGATTTCATCTCTCAGTGATTTTATTTGCTTTTCCAGGCTTCTTATTATTTCATGCAGTTGGTTTTTTTCTTTGATGGTATTTTGCCATTCATCGTAGATGATCTGCTCCCTTTGAGATCTCTTTTTTTTTTTTTTTTTTTTTTTTTAATTTGCGCGCACTCAAAGAGTTATGAATACCTTTAACATGTTTACACACAGTGCGGGCGTTGGAAAGGATGGATAGAGAGAGAGAGAGAAAGATTTTTGGTGTAGTGGTTCTTGAAGCTCAGTTGTTTATGCTTCAGCTATTCTCCGGGGGTGGCGTCCAGATAACTGGGGAGATTTTTGTTACTATTGTCATTGCTTCTGATTCACAGTACTTTTTTCCCGATAATCGATGTCAAGGGCAAATCATCATCAACAGAGCGAACAATTTTTCCAGCTACATGACCAAGCTATTGCCAGTGTTATGCCTTCGCAGTAGTGTTCAAGGATTGTGTTGTTTTGCTTTGGCGAAGGAGTTCCTTCTTTCTTTTTCTTTTCAAATTTATGCTCAGTGGAAGCTGGATTTGCTTGCCCTTGTATACTACGGGGTGGAGATCTACCCAGCCCCATAGCGGCTTTCTGTAGTATAAACTTAAGCTCGGTTTAAAATTGAGTTAGAATAATTTAAAGACCCAGGTTTGTGTACTGGCTCTAATAAAGAGCTTTAATGAAACGCTTTTAGCCAAATGAGCCATACTCCGCTCTCGCAAGTTCTACAATCATTCAGCCGGTTTTCTTTGTTCTCGTTTTCTGCTTAATAAAAAACAAGAGAAAAGAGGAAAGGAAACGAAGAAAATATTTTCTTAAAAATGTACCTTTTCTGGTATCAACCGACTCTGTCTGTGTATCAAATCGGTGAAGCAGATGAAACTCCTCAGGTTGATGAGTAGGATAAATTTTTATTTGCCTTCGAAACGTTCGAATAATTGCTTTGAATTACAACACAGCTCTAACTTTGACTTGTATTCACCAGTGTTGCCAGTGGACGAATCCCATCAATATTAACTCTTACATTATGTATTCTTCTATTAGTAAAGTTAATATGGATAGATTTAGTTTCATGAAGCTTTATTCTCAATTTTTTTGTCTAATCACTTACAGATTTAATGGCCTTTTGTAACTTGTTCGCTGCTTCATTAGCATTATCGCCAATAGTCATAATTGCAGTGTCGTCTGCAGAAGACGCTAAGCTAGCTTCTTCCTGCTGAGGTAGGTCTCTTGTATATAGGAGATAAAGGATTGGTCCCAAGACACTTCCTTGTGGAACTCCTCCAGATATTTTCTTTAAACGAGAGTATTCATCCTCATATCTTGCTCGAAAGTAACGATCTGCGATATAAGATTTAAGAATTAAGTAAAACTCTTCGGGGAAATTCCTTTGTAGTTTAAATTCTAGTCCGCGATGCCAGACTTTATCAAACGTTTGTGCTACGTCTAAAAATATGGTTGAACAGACTTTTTTTTATTCTCAAGTGCTTTTTCTACTGTACTTACAATTCTATGCACTTGTTGTACAGTAGAGTGTTTTTCTCTAAACCCGAATTGGTGGGAAGATACAAGACTTCTTTCTTCTATTATTAGCTTGAGTCTTTTCAAAAGCAGTTTTTCAAATAGCTTTGATAATATGGGTAGGAGCGAAATCGGTCTATACGATTTCTTTTCAATTGGCGACTTATCTGGTTTCAGAATCATAATTACCTCTGCCACCTTCCATTGCATCGGAACATACTTTAGCCTGAGTGCTGCATTAATTAAATGTAATAGTTTCCGCATAGCTTTGTCCGGGAACTCCTTAAGTATTTGTCCTGTTATCAAATCGTAGCCCGGTGTTTTTCTTGCATTTATGTTAGTTTTAATTTCATATTTTAGTTCCTGAAATGTAACATGCTGTATATTTCTGTGATCATTTCTGGACTGCAGGAAAAGAGTTTCGTCTGCAGTTTCCTAGCTTTGCCATTTCTTACCCATGACCCATTCTCCTCTTTTATGGGCGGTGCTTGTTTTGGTGGTTTTTTTAAAGATTTGACAGCTTTCCATAGCGAGTATTCCTTATGAGTTCTCAGTATGCTACCACTAATCGTCATAAGAACTGGAGAATGATCTGACGACAGATCATCTTTATTTTCTACAAGAATGTAGTTATCAGATATTCCTTTTCCTATATAGAAGTATATTAGGTGTGGGATTTTATTCTGGTCTCCCGGCCAGTGTGTTGGCATAACACTTGAATGAAAATCGCAATTTAATGCTCGTCCTGCTGAATATAGCTCTCTACCTTTGGTGTTTGTTAGTCTTGAGCTCCAAAAGGTATTTTTGGCATTAAAGTCACGTCCGACTATAAAATAACTTCCCAGGGTTTGGAAAAATCTAATATAGTCGTCTTTTTTGGATTATGTTTTGGTGGGCAGTATATTGCAGACACTTTAATTTTCATTTTGTTTAATATGTGTACATATATGGTTGTAGCTTGCATTTTTTCTTCTTCAATTTTTGAGTCTTCGTAGTGTTTAATTGAGTCTTTTACGAGTAACGCAGATCCTCCCCTTGCCCTATCCGCTGGGTGAATAGCATGATAGCAGCAGTATCCAAATATGTTTAAGTTAGTTGACCTGGTTATATCTATTTTTTCCGTGTTTAGGAAAACTAATAACTCTTCAATGTGCTGCATTAGCCCATTTGCATTCCTTGTTACTATTTTTATTTCATTATTCATACTGATTCTTTGGTCACTTTGTATTTGATAAACTTGTCTAATTGCTTGAATTTTTCAAATATTTTATTATTTGTGTCCTTTTGTTCTTCAAGTCTTGTATTTAGTTTATCTATCATATTAAGTATTTCCTCAAGCATTTGGCTATCGTTGTGTCTCGAAACTTTGTTGGGTTCTTTGTGTATACTAATTACTTCAGTGTGTTGTTTCTTTTTATTTCACGTCTTAGTAGGTTCTTTTCGCTTAGTATTCAGTTAACGTGTTCGCCTCCGCGGATACTGAAAAAAAAGCGGACGGCAGACTAGCCGCTGTTAAATTAAACACATTTTGCTTTTAATCCCGAATAAATTTTATTACTAGATTAAACACTGCCGAATACTATTTTATTACTAGATTAAACAATGCTGAATACTCTCACTGCCGACGAAAGACTAACTCCCTGATCTGCCCAATCCATTCATGTCGCCTCGTATATGTCCGATTTATATGCTGACACAGCTGTCTCACCTATTGCATATTCGGCGAGTGCAGATACCTGATCGGAGGCGCGTGTGCTGCGTCAGCTTAGGTTCCCATGCATTGGCTGATGCAATCTACGGTCAAGGCTAAGTGGATCATATTCCCCCTTAGGTTAATGCCGTCTGGAATATGATAACTGGATCATATTTATCTTAGGTTAATGCTGTCTGGAGTGTGATAACTCCTCCCCCTTCCCGTCCCGTAGATCAGTGTTGTCATCTCTCGACGGGTAAGTTGTCCTTAATGTCTAGTTCCAGTTGGTTGCAGTATCTTGAGGGAGACCCAGTTTTCCACCAATTTTTCGCCATATGATGCAAGCGAAGGAGATCAGCAGTATGAAAGTTATAGTATCTGAAATCGTAGAAATTCTCATTCTACTGGTCAGGTTACCAAGACGTTCTATGTTTCGGAGGCTGAGGCTGTGGACAAACTGGAGATCTATCTTTTGTTCTTAAGTGGTGATGTTTGCTCTGACTGGTGGTAGGACCTGTAGAGTGGTGACGCTTGAGCTCGTAAATGTCCTATTCTTCAGTTGGACTGTTTCGTTGTTTAGCTGTATAATGAAGGTTCCCGTAAGTGATTGCGTTGAGTTCTTCGAGGTAAGTTGGCCGTTAAAATTGGTCACGAAGATGGTGTCTTCCTCGATTAATTCGATGACTTCATTGGTGTTTGTGCGATAAGTTCAAGCTGCGTGGCCTCCTTTTAGTAGTCTAGCCGTGCAGTGGTCTTTCGGAATCTTTGCTAGTTCTTTTTCTTTGCAGACCGTGGAATTGCTTATAGAAAGGCAATTCTTTATTATGCCGTAGATCTCGTCTTGGTTGACTAAAACTCTGTTGAACTCGATGTTGACTTGCTTGCCCTTAATGATCGATGGTTTTGCTAGAAGCAGGTTGTAGTCTTCTCTCCTCACCTTTGGCATCGACAAGATGTACAGAAGCGTTGAATCGTTGGTGTAAATTGAGGGCGCTCCAAACTCGATTGCTTCAATCGCGTTTTCGTAAGGAAGAGTTTCTAGCTCGTTTACCAGCATGTTGATTTCGTCATGGTCCAGAAGGTTTGTATTGATGATGCCGCTTCTCGCCATTTGGCAAGCTCGAACTATTTCGTTAACTTCTCCCTTAATTAGCAAGACTTGGTCTAGGATGTCATGTCTGAACCTTTGAATATCTGCTACTCCTATGTTGTCGTTGGACTTATCGATAACTCAGTTGATTTTTCTCGTCATATCTTCAATTACCCCGAAGAGTCTTTCGTTGACCTTGTACTGATGGTTGTTGTTCTCTACTATTCTTTGCTGGCTTTCAAGGACCTTGTCCCAGTCTGCTGCATCCGGGTTTCCTGCTATCCATTTCCATGCAGAGCCAATCCAGACCTCTTTCCTCGTTGTGGTCTTCTCCTCAGTAGCCTGATGCGGTCGGTTATTTCGGTCAGATGAAAGTTAATCAGCTGCTTCTTGTCTCGGTCCTTGATGTTCTTCTCAATAGAATTAGTGACTTCTGCTACTTGACGCTCGAACTGGTTCAGGTCGATTATGTGAACGAGATTGAAATTGCCATTGATTACCCAAGCTTTACCCTCCTTGATGGAAATAAGTGGGGCCGTATACTCGAATATCTGCAACCCTTCGGCTATCGCTGGGCAGACCAGGCAGGCTATTCTGTAAGAATCAACTTTGCTTCTTGTGGCGAATATTACGACAATGAAAAACATAAAATTAGAAGTTATAACCGAGATCCTTAAAAATATCTTAAGCTAATACATGGTTACCTTATATCTGAAATACGTATAAGTATGGTTATCCTAATTCTTATATCTAGTTTACATTTTTCTGTGCCTGTGCTAAATTGTTTTTTTTTGCTTTTTTTTTTTGAGTGGTTACTTCGCCTTGTGCTTTATTCAATCCCGCTTAGTTTTATGTATTGTAGCATTGACTACAGGATGGGTTGTGTACCAAACTAAAACTGCAGCGAGGACACCTATTGCCAAAACCGACTAGCAGTAAATACTCCAACCTGATGTGCTTACGTTCCACAATTATTCCACACAATATCCCAATATTCCAGGGTGATCAATTCACCCGGAGAAACATCTAGCATGTTCTAGAACCCCTTTCAATTTCATATAAAAACACCTACCACAACCATCGTAGACACAGTTGTTTATAAGTGAATACAGCGATTACAAGAGATATTCGACCAGTGGCGAAAACAAGCGACATATTGAAAATCAGCAGTGACAGTTTAATTTGAAATAAATAAAGAATAAAGTGATTGAATATTGTGTTGAAGTAAAGTTAGTGTTTGATAATAAATAAAGGATTAAAATACACAAAGGACAGTTTCATTTAAACGAACCCCAGCAAGAATATTACATTGGTGTCAGAAAAGTGGAATAAAACAGATTTTGTGTATTGCTTATTGTGTAAGTGGAAAAAAAAATGGTTCGGAAATTGCTAGAAGAATTGTCATTGCCGCAAATAAAGGAAGTACTGAGCCAGCGGAATCAACCTACGACTGGTACGAAAAGGGAATTGATTATTAAATTGCGGAAAATAATGACGGACGAGGGTGCAGATCCTGAAAAAGCTTTGTTTGACGTCGAAGAAGAACAAGTAAGTACGACGAGTGACATGTCGACTCTAATGAAATTACTTTCCGAAAAATTCGAGAAGCTAGACAATTCTTTAGACCAGAAAAAGAATTCTCTAGAAGCTAAGATCGACGAGCAAAAGAATTCTCAAAATGAAAAATTCGAGAAACTAGAAAATTCCTTGGCTGAACAAAAGAACTTTCTAGATGCCAAGCTCGAGGAACAGAATAAACAATTTGAGAATTCTCTAGATGCCAAGCTCGATGAACAAAAGAATTCTCTAGATGCTAAGCTGGATGTGCAAAACAAGAAGTTCGAGATACTAGAAAATTCCTTGGCTGAACAGAGGAATTCTCTAGACGCTGAATTCGGAACAATTGAAGGACAATTCGAAAACGTACAGGCTAAGATCGAGAATGTTGAAACAAAATTCGAGAATGTGCAAACAAAAATCGAGGCAGTTGAAGGAAGATTCGAGAATTTGGCAAAGGAACTCGAACACGTGAAGAAACAGAAAGTTCGGGAGTATTCAACCGACTGCCCGAGGAAAAAAGAGATGCAGCCTCCTGTCTTCGATGGTCAAACATCATGGCCGATATATAAGAGGCAGTTCGAAGCCGCGGCAATGACGAACAACTGGGACGATGAAGAGAGGTCCATTGCCCTCACGCTTGCGCTTAGAGGATCAGCTGCAGAGCTACTACAAACTATTCCCGAGGACAAACAACGCAACTACGACAGTCTGGTGAAAGCCATTGAGATGCGATTTGGGGACGACCACATGCAGCAAGTATATAGGGTCCAGTTGCGCAGAAGGTCCCAAATGAAGGGGGAAACTCTCCAGCAATTGCAAGCGGATGTCGAGCGACTGGCACATTTGTCCTATCCAAACGCCGGTGAGGAGATCATTAACGAGATGGCAACCGAAGCGTTCACTCATGCCATAGCTGATGCGAAACTACAAATGGCAATAAGAATGGCTGGAAAGAAAACGCTCGCCCAAGCTTTGGCGTTTGCTCTGATGATGGAGGCGGCAGACCAGGCGTGTCAGGGAATCCACCGTGTAAGGGAAGTAGCCGCCGTCGAATGCTCTTGCCAGAGGATGGACGTCGAAGTCCGAAACAGCGCTCGCCGAGGACAAATTCATTGCTGGAACTGCAACAAAAGAGGGCACCTACAACGGCAATGCAGAATTCTACCCAGCCGCCGAAACTATCAACACTATGGTAATTGGCGACGTAATGAAATACCATCCACCAGGTATAACATCTATCCTGTTGGTCAGGCTTCCCAAAACCAGGAGTGGGGAGACCACTCAAGAACCAGTTTCGCGGGGCGGAAGTTGAATGTCGGAGTCGACGCCCTCAATACCACCGTCCAGGTTCCCCAAACCAAACTCCATTCTAACGCAGATGCCTTATCCCGGCAACCATGCGCGATCGACTGCAAGCATTGTGTGCGACAGGAGGAGAAGAACCTTCTTTCCATCCAAAGGATAAGAGCTGAGCCTATCGCCGGCTGGGGTGCAGAGGAAATCCGCAACGCTCAAAAAGAAGATCCAGACATCGAGCCGATATTAGCGTGGAAGGAGTTTATGGAAAAGCCAAATGCACAAGACATCTCGGACAGAAGCCCCACTCTCAAGGCATACTGGGCTCAGTGGGACTCCCTTCATGTGCAAGATGGTGTACTGAAATGGAAATGGGAAAGGCCGGACGGGAAAGATTTCATAATGCATCTTGTCTTGCCGCGATCAAAAGTACATGAGGTGCTACGGGAGATACATGATGGAGCATCCGGAGGTCATTTGGGTGCAAACAAGACACTGGAGAAGGTGCGAGAACGTTTCTAGTGCGGCCAGCAAGGGACCCAGAACGAAAACGTGAGGCAAGATGCAACAGTACAACGTGGGTGCGCCATTTGAACGGATCGCCGCTGACATCGCTGGTCCGTTTCCGGAAACCGACAATGGCAACCGTTACATCCTAGTCGTCATAGACTACTTCAGCAAATGGCCGGAAGCGTTCGCCATCCCTAACCAGGAAGCGAAGACCATCGTGGAACAGATCGTCAACAACTGGGTGAGCAGATTCGGCGTGCCTATGGAACTGCATTCTGACCAGGGACGAAACTTCGAATCAAAGATATTCCAAGAGGTATGCCAACAACTAGGAATTAAAAAGACGAAGACGACTCCGCTTCATCCGCAATCCGACGGGATGGTAGAGCGCTTCAACAGAACCTTAAACGAACATCTCTCCAAGGTCGTAGAAGACCACCAGCGCGATTGGGATCGACAAATTCCTCTTTTCTTGATGGCCTACCGAAATGCAGTGCATAGTACTACTGGACATACTCCATCTGAAGTCTTGTTTGGTCGAGCAGTCCGGCTACCTAGTGAGGTGAAGTTTGGATCCCCTAACGATGAGCCCAAGAGTGAAGAGGACTACGTGGCAGACCTCAGGGAAAGGATCCGAGACATACATCAGAGCACCAGGACGAGGATAAGGATAGCGAGTGACCGCATGAAAACCAGGAACGACACAAAGGCAACAACGTCCAGCTTCCACGAGGGAGACCTAGTATGGCTGTACAACTCACACCGGCAAAAGGAGAGCAAGACTGGGAGGGCCCTTATAAAGTGGTCACACGCATCAATGACGTCGTCTTCCAGATCCAGCGTGGAGTAAGAGGCAAGATGAAGATTGTCCACCTGGACCTACAACGAAACGCCTAATGGGGACATCGTAATGGTGATGGGAGATCTCAATGCCAAGGTGGGTAGCGACAAAACCATGCTTAAGCACGTGATGGGAGTTAACGGCGTGGGAGACCGTAATGATAACGGTGAGCGGTTTGTGGACTTCTGCAATACCAACCGCCTAGTCATCGGAGGTACGCTGTTTAAGCATAACACCTGCCACAAAATCAGTTGGGTCTCTACTGATAGGCAACGAACATCCAACCAGATCGACCACATTGCGATCAGTCGCCGCCTTAGAAATTGTTTCCTGGACGTCCGAAACAGACGTGGAGCTGACGTCGGACTAGAACGAGATCACCATCTTATGGTAGCTCATTTACGCCTTCGTACTGCATCCGTCAACAGCAACCGCTCAAACCTACTTAACATCACCAGGTTTAATATCGACAGGCTCAAGGTTCCCCAAGTGCGCCAACAGTTCAGGGACCATCTTGCCTTAGAAGCAGAAGCAATCAGCAGCATAGAGAACATGGATGACCACTGGAGTGCTGTGAAAAATGCTTTTGCGACTGGGGCACGCACTTATGTCGGTAAAAAGCAGAAACACCACCGCACATGGCTTTCTACAGACACCTGGAGACGGATCGATGAGCGTACAGCAATCAAGGCTCGGATTGCAGCGGCCTCAGCAGTAGAGAGAACCGAGCTTGAAGCCCAATACCGTGCGAAGAAGAAAGAAGTGCAGCGTAGTGTGAGACGTGACAAACGTCAATATATCAACTCACTGGCCTCAAGGGCTGAAGAAGCAGCGAGTAGGTGCGACAGTAGGACTGTGTATAGTATCACTAAGGAGCTCATTGGTGGTCGAAACTCCAAACAACATCCAGTGAAGAGTCTAGACGGTAACCTTCTGATTTCGGATGAGGATCAGCTCACTAGATGGAGAGAACATTTTGCTACAGTGCTAAATCACATAGACGATGGCGGTATGATCTCGAATTCGAATGAGCAGTTCGAAGCAACAAATTCCCGAATTCGCACCGCACCTCCCAGTAAAACCGAGATAATAAAGCAATCAAGTCGCTCAAGAAGAACAAGGCGGTGGGTATTGATGGCATCCCTGCCGAGCTATTTCAAGCGGCGCCAAATACATCGGCAGATTTGCTGCATCCCCTAATACGGAGAGCTTGGGATAGTGAACAATTTCCACAGGAGTGGAAAAGGGGGATGATCATTAAACTTCCAAAGAAGGGAAACTTGATGGATTGCGGTAACTGGAGAGGTATATGCGTTCTTCCAGCCGTGGCTAAAATAATAGCTAAAATAATTCTAGAACGAATTAAAGAACATTTAGATTCAACTCTCGATGTCGAACAGGCAGGCTTTCGCGCTGGATCCTCCTGCATTGACCACATAAACACCTTACGGATCATTATCGAGCAATGCGTTGAGTATAGGTCTCCGCTACATTTAATGTTTATCGACTTCGAGGAAGCTTTCGACAGATTGAATCGAGATGCTATCTGGTTGGCCTTGCGCAGGAGAGGCATCCCAGAAAAACTTATAGCTATTATCAAGGCTACATACGAGGGCGGTAAGTGTCACGTCGTGCACAACGGTAAGTTGTCGGAGGATTTTGAAGTCCAAAGTGGAGTACGTCAAGGGTGCATACTGTCACCACTATTGTTTTTGGTGGTTATCAGCGATGTACTCCGTGCAGCATTGACGGAAGGCAACTATGGAATTCGTTGGACTATGACATTTTACCTTAAACACCTAGATTACGCTGACGATGTTTGTCTACTTTCACATCGGATAATGGATCTTCATCTGATGGCCCAAAATCTAGAAGCTGAGGCAAACAAAGTGGGGCTAGAAGTAAACACAGCCAAAACAAAAGCCCTGAGCACTTCTTCTAACAACCGCGCTCAACTTAACATTGCCGGACAGGAAGTCGAGAAAGTTGATAACTTTATTTATTTAGGAAGTGTGGTCTCGGCTAATCGCGGTGGCACCGAACTGGATGTGTGCAGCAGAATCGGGAAGGCTAAAGCTGCGTTCGGAATGCTATCTAAAATCTGGAGAAGCAATGTTATCAGCTTAAGAACCAAGCTGCGACTGTTCCGCTCCAACGTAGAATCAGTGCTGCTTTATGGCTGCAGTACTTGGAAGGTGGACACCATTAACACACGGAAGCTGCAAGTCTTTGTAAACAAATGCTTAAGAATCATCTTGAGGATTTTTTGGTCGAACCGCATCTCTAACGAACAGCTTTATCTGAGAACGGGCCAAGAACCTATAAGCATTACTATACGAAGAAGAAAGTGGCAATGGATTGGACACACCCTACGGCGCGAAGACAACTCCATTGCGAAATACGCCATGCAGTGGAATCCGCTCACCCAGGCAGGCAGAATAGCGGGACGCCCTAGGCAAACGTGGCGCAGAACAGTTGAGGAGGAATCGAGCTCTTTAGGAATGAGTTGGAGGCAGCTCAAACGCGTTGCAGAACTTCGAACACGATGGCGCGCAGGCGTGGTTGACGCCCTATGCCCCCCGAGGGGTTAAAGGATCTAAGTAAGTAAGTAAGTTGACCTCGCTACGGTTAATGGGCGTTAGATACATTTTGATATCTAGCATTTTAATGAAATTAACCATGATTGGGCTGAGGAAGGTTCGCTCATTATCGGCAACTAAAACTCTTGGTATTTTGTAATAATGATATTCATCTTAGGGAAGTAATAACTTTCTAACAATTCCTTATTCTCCCTAGCATTTCTATGGGCTCTCCTGTGTTCTTTACTAATGAGATTCCTATCTTCGTTTTTGACGTCCTCTACGATCTTCTTGGTAATTCTGATTTTGTAACTCACAAAAGTTTCGGAGTAAACCTCTTGCAGCAAACCTATATGAGATTCAGGGATTTTTATTCCATTTACTATATTGGGTTTCAAACGTGTTTTGAGGATTTCGGTCAGCTTGCTCTTGTCTAAATTTCCACAGGCCACATAATGTCTTGAATAACCAGGGTGTGATTCCTCATGTCTAGGCCTTTTCCCAATTTAATTACAATCTGGTTCCGAAAGACATTAAGCGGAGCTTCAATATGTGGGATGAGGTCTGAAGCATTTTGCATGGCACTATGAACTGTTTCGTTTGCTGTATCAGTGGAACAGTCATCGTCCTCGACTGCTCCGGTAGAGGATTGGTGTTCGGCTGTGTTTGTTCTTGAGAGGACAGTATCCGTTGAAGAACCACCCTCGGTAGCTGTTTCTGTGGAAGAATTGTTCTTCATTATGTTCACTTGGCTTTCCGTCTCAGCACGTGCTGAGCCGGTTAAGAGATTACCCATTATTTTCAGCATTGAAAGAGCATCGGCTACGACATTCGTTTTACCTGTTCGGTAAATTAACTCGCAGTTATACTCTTCTATTCTTGCCTTCCACCGTTTCAATTTCGCGTTATAATTGCGATTTCCTAGAGCGAATGTCAGAGGCTGATGGTCTGTGTATACCCGAATCTTCTTCGCGCCATATAAGTAGGAACGAAGATTATCCAGGGCCCAAACAATCGCCAACATTTCTCGTTCGTAGCATAGTTTTCCTCGGTTTTGTTGAGGGAACGAGGGATATATGCGATGGGCTTGTCTCTTCCTAATTCTCCTTGGGAGAGAACTGCCCCTGCATTTGATGCCTCTGTAGTGAGATTGAAAGGCAGACCGAAATCAGGGAAGGACAAAACTTCAGCGGAAGTCAGAAGTATTTTCAATTCGTTAAAAGCATGCATCGCATTTTCGTCGAGTTCAATACGGATACGTTTGGATTGGTTCGCTTTCACTTAAGCATTTTCTCCTCTTGTAAGGTTTGTCAGTGGTTTGGCCACTTTTGCGTAATCTCTGATGAACTTCCTATAGTAGGAAGTCAGACCCAAGAAGGACTTTAACTCCTTCAGTTTCTCCGGTGGGTGGATGTTTTGAATAGCCTCAACTTTCTTTAATTCAGGTCGTATCCCATCTGGTGTAATTACATATCCGAGGAATTCTACCTCGATCCTCATGAAATGAGTTTTCTCTAAATTGACCCTTAGCTTAGCTTGGTCAAGCCTGGCTAAGATGGTGTCGAGGTTTTTCAGGTGACTTTCCTCGCTATCCCCAAAGACGATTATGTCGTCTATGTAAACATAGCAGATCTTGCCTATGCATGGTTTCAGCACATTGTCTATCATGCGTTGGAAGATCGCTGGGGCGTTTTTCAACCCAAAGGGCAGCTTCGTGAACTCATACTTCCCGTTCATCGTTGAAAACACCGTCTTTTGTATGTCAGCGGGTTTCATCGGAATTTGATGGACTCCTGATGTTAAATCAAGTACTGCTTTACGCGGTACTGCTTTTCACCATTGGGCTTAGGTTTTTTCGGCACGATCCAGATTGGAGAATTGTGGGGACTCTAAGAGTCTTTCGATTTCCTCCTCAACGACCTCCCTAAGGCAGGCTGGATAGGGGTAGCTTTTAGTGTAAATCGGTTCACTGGTGCTGGTTTTTATCTCGGCTTGGACTGAGGTATCAATTATTTCTCTAGAGCTTATGGCACAGAAAAGCGTTTGATACTTCTTGATTAGGTTATGCAATTTACTCTTAACATTTTGGGGGAGGCTTTCTTCGAGGACTATATTAACCTGCTTGGAAAGTTTTTCTTTCAGGGTTCTTTGTATGTCTGGTTTCAATTTAAGCATATTCTCCTTCCTATCGATTACGCCCTCCAGTTCTTTTAGCGTATCATCCCCGATGATGCCGTCAAAAGATTCGAGGCTAACGCATTCTGAGATCTCTATTTTCCCAGCGGCAGATTGAACATAAAATGGCTTAGCGAGACCAGATGTTGGTTGCTTGATGGACGAGCTGATAAAATTCTTGTTAGCCCCTGTGTCTACAAGAAATTTTAATACAGCCCCGTCTTTCGTAACATATTCTATATATGGTACGCTGGAAAAGCGTTCACCATCAAATTTATCTCGTCCCCAGCGGCATCCTGTGCCGCATCATGATAAGCTTCCTCTGGTTGCTCATCAGGGTAAGTATCCGACCTTGCCCGTCGTTTAAACGAACTATCACCCTTGGGGTGGTTTATGTAATTCACCTGTCGAGATTGTATTGATCTAACTACCTCTATCTTTTCACTGGGTTTTGGTCCCAACCTTGGTGGAGGACCGTTATCATGAGGATGGAAGTAGCGCCGTTGCGCTTCGAACTTATTTCAATAATTGGGCACACATTTTTAGGAGGTAAGGTGGGTCTTCTTTCCGTTCCAAACGTTTGATTGATAGGTGCGGATATCGCAATCGAGCCTATAGTTTTGTGAATCGAATAGTTGCGGTAATTGAGATTCTGCATCTCTAAGCATGCAGAGTAAGCCTCTGGTAGCGTTTTTGGCTTTTTGCATTATCAACACTTTGGACAGGTCGCCGTTGAGGCCACGGATAAATACATCAAGAGCCCTGTTTCGATAGGTTTCTACCAGGGTATTTACCGTTTCCTGGCTAAAGGATTCGGTTTTTAACTTATTGACCATGAGGGACAGTTGATGATTAACCGCGGTATAAAATTCGTCTAGCTTACTATTTCTCTGGCCTAGCTGGTTCAACTGGTGTTCCAGCGTTCGCATGTGAACTTTAGCCGACCTTCTAATGCTTTTAGTTTCGCTATTATTGCATTTACGACCCCCGTTAGTTCGGTTATGGATTTTGTCATGTCATCCATTGTTTCGACAATTGTTTTATACAAAGAATGGAAATCGCTCACCTGGATTGAAATGACACTTGAGATTGAGAACAATAGTAGCACTATTCTTTTATGCATACTCTTATGGGAAGCGGGAAGCACAATGTTCACCTATATTCACGAAATTTATTTTATTTTCTTAGGCACTGCTTAGCACAACTTTTTCGCACTTGGCTGCAATTTTTTGAAGACGAATTTTTTACTCTACTTATTTATTAAAAAAGGATAGCACAGTTAGCACATTTTTTTTGCAATTTTTATTCTCCTTGATTATTGAGAAAGGATAACACAGTTAGCACAATTTTTTTGCAATTTTTATTCTCCTTATTTATTGAGAAAGGAAAGCACAGTTAGCAGAATTTGTTTGCAATTTATATTCTCCTTAAGTATTGAGAAAGGATGGCACAGTTAGCACAAGTTTTTTTGCAATTTTTATTCTCCTTATTTATGGAGAAGGGATAGCAGAGTTAACACAATTTTTTGCAATTTTTATTTCTTTTCCTCTCCTTTGGTTTTTTTTTTTTTTCAATTTCGATTACTTAGTCACTCGCATAAAAACACTATTCATCTTCTTTTTCTCTAATTTTCAATTTTTTTTAAATGTTCCTGTTACTGCGGTTAGGGTCCAGTTATGTATGCCGCAATCTGAAATTAGGCACAAAAAAAAATGGTAGAATCCGAAAAACGAAGGAACCGAATTTTTATTGGGCACAGGCCTTGGAAGGTTCGTGTTTTTCCCTTTTAGTTGCCAACGTTGAGATTGTAGGCAACCTACTCATGGCCCGAATTACTTCACACTCGATCCACTTATCTAGTCAATGTCCGAGCATGTTCCCATGGGTATGCCGGAATGTGTTACTATGGAAGTTAGAATAGTCAACTGTGTTCCCATGGGTACAGAGACTTGCACTCAAATAGAGCGCAGTAATTCCATGTCCTATATGAAGGACTCGTAATGAATTGACCAATGAAAAAAATGGACCGAGTTTTTGAAGCCTGCCCCTGCTCGGGCGCCAGTTAACGCATTCGCCTCCGCGGATACTAAAAAAAAGCGGACGACAGACTAGCCGCTGTTAAATTTAACACATTTTACTTTTTATCCCGAATAAATTTTATTACTAGATTAAACACTGCCGAATACTATTTTATTACTAGATTAAACAATGCTGAATACTCTTACTGCCGACGAAAGACTAACTCCCTGATCTGCCCAATCCATTCATGTCGCCTCGTATATGTCCGATTTATATGCTGACACAGCTGTCTCACCTATTGCATATTCGGCGGGTGCAGATACCTGATCGGAGGCGCGTGTGCTGCGTCAGCTTAGGTTCCCATGCATTGGCTGATGCAATCTACGGTCAAGGCTAAGTGGATAATATTCCCCCTTAGGTTAATGCCGTCTGGAATATGATAAGTGGATCATATTTATCTTAAGTTAATGCTGTCTGGAGTGTGATAACTCCTCCCCCTTCCCGTCCCGTAGATCAGTGACGTCATCTCTCGACGGGTAAGTTCTCCTTAATGTCTAGTTCCAGTTGGTTGCAGTATCTTGAGGGAGACCCAGTTTTCCACCAATTTTTCGCCATATGATGCAAGCGAAGGAGATCAGCAGTATGAAAGTTATAGTATCTGAAATCGTAGAAATTCTCATTCTACTGGTCAGGTTACCAAGACGTTCTATGTTTCGGAGGCTGAGGCTGTGGACAAACTGGAGATCTATCTTTTGTTCTTTAGTGGTGATGTTTCCTCTGACTGGTGGTAGGACCTGTAGAGTGGTGACGCTTGAGCTCGTAAATGTCCTATTCTTCAGTTGGACTGTTTCGTTGTTTAGCTGTATAATGAAGGTTCCCGTAAGTGATTGCGTTGAGTTCTTCGAGGTAAGTTGGCCGTTAAAATTGGTCACGAAGATGGCGTCTTCCTCGATTAATTCGATGACTTCATTGGTGTTTGTGCGATAAGTTCAAGCTGCGTGGCCTCCTATTAGTAGTCTAGCCGTGCAGTGGTCCTCAGGAATCTTTGCTAGTTCTTCTTCTTTGCAGACCGTGGAATTGCTTATAGAAAGGCAATTCTTTATTATGCCGTAGATCTCGTCTTGGTTGACTAAAACTCTGCTGAACTCGATGTTGACTTGCTTGCCCTTAATGATCGATGGTTTTGCTAGAAGCAGGTTGTAGTCTTCTCTCATCACCTTTGGCATCGACAAGATGTACCGAAGCGTTGAATCGTTGGTGTAAATTGAGGGCGCTCCAAACTCGATTGCTTCAATCGCGTTTTCGTAAGGAAGAGTTTCTAGCTCGTTTACCAGCATGTTGATTTCGTCATGGTCCAGAAGGTTTGTATTGATGATGCCGCTTCTCGCCATTTGGCAAGCTCGAACTATCTCGTTAACTTCTCCCTTAATTAGCAAGACTTGGTCTAGGATGTCCTGTCTGAACCTTTGAATATCTGCTACTCCTATGTTGTCGTTGGACTTATCGATAACCCAGTTGATTTTTCTCGTCATATCTTCAATTACCCCGAAGAGTCTTTCGTTGACCTTGTACTGATGGTTGTTGTTCTCTACTATTCTTTGCTGGCTTTCAAGGACCTTGTCCCAGTCTGCTGCATCCGGGTTTCCTGCTATCCACTTCCATGCAGAGTCAATCCAGACCTCTTTCCTCGTTGTGGTCTTCTCCTCAGTAGCCTGATGCGGTCGGTTATTTCGGTCAGATGAAAGTTAATCAGCTGCTTCTTGTCTCGGTCCGTGATGTTCTTCTCAATGGAATTAGTGACTTCTGCTACTTGACGCTCGAACTGGTTCAGGTCAATTATGTGGACGAGATTGAAATTGCCATTGATTACCCAAGCTTTACCCTCCTTGATGGAAATAAGTGGGGCCGTATACTCGAATATCTGCAACCCTTCGGCTATCGCTAGGCAGACCAGGCAGGCTATTCTGTAAGAATCAACTTTGCTTCTTGTGGCGAATATTACGACAATGAAAAACATAAAATTAGAAGTTATAACCGAGATCCTTAAAAATATCTTAAGCTAATACATGGTTACTTAATATCTGAAATACATATAAGTATGGTTATCCTAATTCTTATATCTAGTTTACATTTTTCTGTGCCTGTGCTAAATTGTTATTTTTTTGAGTGGTTACTTCGCCTTGTGCTTTATTCAATCCCGCTTAGTTTTATGTATTGTAGCATTGACTACAGGATGGGTTGTGTACCAAACTAAAACTGCAGCGAGGACACCTATTGCCAAAACCGACCAGCAGTAAATACTCCAACCTGATGTGCTTACGTTCCACAATTATTCCAAACAATATCCCAATATTCCAGGGTGATCAATTCACCCGGAGAAACATGTCCTAGAACCCCTTTCAATTTCATATAAATACCCCTACCGTAACCATCGTAGACGCAGTTGTTTATAAGTGAATACAGCGATTACAAGAGATATTCGACCTGTGGCGAAAACAAGCGACATATTGAAAATCAGCAGTGACAGTTTAATTTGAAATAAATAAAGAATATAGTGATTGAATATTGTGTTGAAGTAAAGTAAGTGTTTGATAATAAATAAAGGATTAAAATACACAAAGGACAGTTTTATTTAAACGAACCCCAGCAAGAATATTACATTGGTGTCAGAAAAGTGGAATAAAACAGATTTTGTGTATTGCTTATTGTGTAAGTGGAAAAAAAAAATGGTTCGGAAATTGCTAGAAGAATTGTCATTGCCGCAAATAAAGGAAGTACTGAGCCAGCGGAATCAACCTACGACTGGTACGAAAAGGGAATTGATTATTAAATTGCGGAAAATAATGACGGACGAGGGTGCAGATCCTGTACGACATGTAAGTACGACGAGTGACATGTCGACTCTAATGAAATTACTTTCCGAAAAATTCGAGAAGCTAGACAATTCTTTAGACCAGCAAAAGAATTCTCTAGAAGCTAAGATCGATGAGCAAAAGAATTCTCAAAATGAAAAATTCGAGAAGCTAGAAAATTCCTTGCCTGAACAAAAGAACTTTGTGGATGCCAAGCTCGAGGAACAGAATAAACAATTTGAGAATTCTCTAGATGCCAAGCTCGATGAACAAAAGAATTCTCTAGATGCTAAGCTGGATGTGCAAAACAAGAAGTTCGAGATACTAGAAAATTCCTTGGCTGAACAGAGGAATTCTCTAGACGCTAAATTCGGAACAATTGAAGGACAATTCGAAAACGTACAGGCTAAGATCGAGAATGTTGAAACAAAATTCGAGAATGTGCAAACAAAAATCGAGGCAGTTGAAGGAAAATTCGAGAATTTGGCAAAGGAACTCGAACACGTGAAGAAACAGAAAGTTCGGGAGTATTCAACCGACTGCCCGAGGAAAAAAGAGATGCAGCCTCCTGTCTTCGATGGTCAAACATCATGGCCGATATATAAGAGGCAGTTCGAAGCCGCGGCAATGACGAACAACTGGGATGATGAAGAGAGGTCCATTGCCCTCACGCTTGCGCTTAGAGGATCAGCTGCAGAGCTACTACAAACTATTCCCGAGGACAAACAACGCAACTACGACAGTCTGGTGAAAGCCATTGAGATGCGATTTGGGGACGACCACATGCAGCAAGTATATAGGGTCCAGTTGCGCAGAAGGTCCCAAATGAAGGGGGAAACTCTCCAGCAATTGCAAGCGGATGTCGAGCGACTGGCACATTTGTCCTATCCAAACGCCGGTGAGGAGATCATTAACGAGATGGCAACCGAAGCGTTCACTCATGCCATAGCTGATGCGAAACTACAAATGGCAATAAGAATGGCTGGAAAGAAAACGCTCGCCGAAGCTTTGGCGTTTGCTCTGATGATGGAGGCGGCAGACCAGGCGTGTCAGGGAATCCACCGTGTAAGGGAAGTAGCCGCCGTCGAATGCTCTTGCCAGAGGATGGACGTCGAAGTCCGAAACAGCGCTCGCCAAGGACAAATTCGTTGCTGGAACTGCAACAAAAGAGGGCACCTACAACGGCAATGCAGAATTCTACCCAGCCGCCGAAACTATCAACACTATGGTAATTGGCGACGTAATGAAATACCATCCAACAGGTATAACATCTATCCAGTTGGTCAGGCTTCCCGAAACCAGGAGTGGGGAGACCACTCAAGAACCAGTTTCGTCGGGCGGAAGTTGAATGTCGGAGTCGACGCCCTCAATACCACCGTCCAGGTTCCCCAAACCAAACTCCATTCTAACGCAGATGCCTTATCCCGGCAAACATGCGCGATCGACTGCAAGCATTGTGTGCGACAGGAGGAGAAGAACCTTCTTTCCATCCAAAGGATAAGAGCTGAGCCTATCGCCGGCTGGGGTGCAGAGGAAATCCGCAACGCTCAAAAAGAAGACCCAGACATCGAGCCGATATTAGCGTGGAAGGAGTTTATGGAAAAGCCAAATGCACAAGACATCTCGGACAGAAGCCCCACTCTCAAGGCATACTGGGCTCAGTGGGATTCCCTTCATGTGCAAGATTGTGTACTGAAAAGGAAATGCGAAAGGCCGGACGGGAATGATTTCATAATGCAGCTTGTCTTGCCGCGATCAAAAGTACATGAGGTGCTACGGGAGATACATGATGGAGCATCCGGAGGTCATTTGGGTGCAAACAAGACACTGGAGAAGGTGCGAGAACGTTTCTATAGCGGCCAGCAAGGGACCCAGAATGAAAACGCGAGGCAAGATGCAACAGTACAACGTGGGTGCACCATTTGAACGGGTCGCCGCTGACATCGCTGGTCCGTTTCCGGAAACCGACAATGGCAACCGTTACATCCTAGTCGTCATAGACTACTTCAGCAAATGGCCGGAAGCGTTCGCCATCCCTAACCAGGAAGCGAAGACCATCGTGGAACAGATCGTCAACAACTGGGTGAGCAGATTCGGCGTGCCTATGGAACTGCATTCTGACCAGGGACGAAACTTCGAATCAAAGATATTCCAAGAGGTATGCCAACAACTAGGAATTAAAAAGACGAAGACGACTCCGCTTCGTCCGCAATCCGACGGGATGGTAGAGCGCTTCAACAGAACCTTAAACGAACATCTCTCCAAGGTCGTAGAAGACTACCAGCGCGATTGGGATCGACAAATTCCTCTTTTCTTGATGGCCTACCGAAATGCAGTGCATAGTACTACTGGACATACTCCATCTGAAGTCTTGTTTGGTCGAGCAGTCCGGCTACCTAGTGAGGTGAAGTTTGGATCCCCTAACGATGGGCCCAAGAGTGAAGAGGACTACGTGGCAGACCTCAGGGAAAGGATCCGAGACATACATCAGAGCACCAGGACGAGGATAAGGATAGCGAGTGACCGCATGAAAACCAGGTACGACACAAAGGCAACAACGTCCAGCTTCCACGAGGGAGACCTAGTATGGCTGTACAACCCACACCGGCAAAAGGGGAGGTCACCCAAGCTGCAGCAAGACTGGGAGGGCCCTTATAAAGTGGTCACACGCATCAATGACGTCGTCTTCCGGATTCAGCGTGGAGTAAGAGGCAAGATGAAGATTGTCCACCTGGACCGTCTTCATCGTTACCATGGCAGTAATCCAGATGATCTTGTTCGGGAGAAACAACTTTAAGAGGGGGGCAGTGTAGCATTGACTACAGGATGGGTTGTGTACCAAACTAAAACTGTAGCTATTGCCAAAACCGACTAGCAGTAAATACTCCAACCTGATGTGCTTACGTTCCACAATTATTCCACACAATATCCCAATATTCCAGGATGATCAATTCATCCGGAGAAACATCTAGCATGTTCTAGAACCCCTTTCAATTTCATATAAATACCCCTACCACAACCATCGTAGACACAGTTGTTTATAAGTGAATACAGCGATTACAAGAGATATTCGACCAGTGGCGAAAACAAGCGACATATTGAAAATCAGCAGTGACAGTTTAATTTGAAATAAATAAAGAATAAAGTGATTGAATATTGTGTTGAAGTAAAGTTAGTGTTTGATAATAAATAAAGGATTAAAATACACAAAGGACAGTTTTATTTAAACGAACCCCAGCAAGAATATTACAGTATTTTTAATGTGGGTTTTATGAATTTTGCGGCCTGTGGTCGTGACCACCGTTACTTTATTATCTTTTGCCACGGTCTCTTTTCGATATAGAGGCTTGTGCTTCCCCTGTATCCTTTTGAAGGGAGTGAATATAATGCCTCCTTCCGTAAAATCTTTAGGAATGACCGTTTTCCTATTTCGCCATTTATTACTCATTTCCTGTCTTTTTTGGATCTTTCCCCTAACGTCATTATTGGTTTTTACACGAAAATTTGCTAGTTTCTGAAAATTAATTCTATTGGTTCTATTGAAGAACATATCTGCCGGTTTCCGTTTTGTTACGGAATGAACCGTGTTATTATACCTGTCTACGGCAATATTTAAGACTTCTCTCAATCTCAAGTCCTTGTATTCGACCTTTAGGCACCGGTAAATTTCCAATATGGTGGAATGGAATCTTTCTACTTGGTCGTTGACCTCGCTACGGTTCACGGGCGTTAGATACATTTTGATATCTAGCATTTTGATGAAATTAACCATGATTGGGCTGAGGAAGGTTCGCTCATTATCGTTAACTAAAACTCTTGGTACAGTGAAATAATGCAGAACTTTAATAAGTTTGTCTCTTAAATGGAGCGATGATTTATTCTTAATATGGAAGACCTTAGCGAATTTGGAAAACTTGTCGAGACAGGTAATGAATTTTTCCCCCTGCAATTCCATTATGTCCAAGTGCAGTATTTCACACGGATATAATGGCACAGGGGTAGGCTGAAATTCGGGAGCTACTGGATGCCTATCTTACTTGTTTTCTAGACAGACTTCCCACGTTTTTGTGTATTTTGTAATAATGATATTCATCTTAGGGAAGTAATAACTTTCTAACAATTGTTCCTTATTCTCCCTAGCATTTCTATGGGCTCTCCTGTGTTCTTTACTAATGAGATTCCATATCCTATCTTCGTTTTTGACGTCCTCTACGATCTTCTTGGTAATTCTGATTTTGTAACTCACAAAAGTTTCGGAGTAAACCTCTTGCAGCAAACCTATATGAGATTCAGGGATTTTTATTCCATTTACTATATTGGGTCTCAAACGTGTTTTGAGGATTTCGGTCAGCTTGCTCTTGTCTAAATTTCCACAGGCCACATAATGTCTTGAATAACCAGGGTGTGATTCCTCATGTCTAGGCCTTTTCCCAATTTAATTACAATCTGGTTCCGAAAGAGATTAAGCGGAGCTTCAATATGTGGGATGAGGTCTGGAGCATCTTGCATGGCACTATGAACTGTTTCGTTTGCTGTATCAGTGGAACAGTCATCGTCCTCGACTGCTCCGGTAGAGGATTGGTGTTCGGCTGTGTTTGTTCTTGAGAGGACAGTATCCGTTGAAGAACCACCCTCGGTAGCTGTTTCTGTGAAAGAATTGTTCTTCATTATGTTCACTTGGCTTTCCGTCTCAGCACGTGCTGAGCCGGTTAAGAGATTACCTATTATTTTCAGCCTTGAAAGAGCATCGGCTACGACATTCGATTTACCTGTTCGGTAAATTAACTCGCAGTTATACTCTTCTATTCTTGCCTTCCACCGTTTCAATTTCGCGTTATAATTGCGATTGCCTAGAGCGAATGTCAGATGCTGATGGTCTGTGTATACCCGAATCTTCTTCCCGCCATATAAGTAGGAACGAAGATTATCCAGGGCCCAAACAATCGCCAACATTTCTCGTTCGTAGCATAGTTTTCCTCGGTTTTGTTGAGGGAACGAGGGATATATGCGATGGGCTTGTCTCTTCCTAATTCTCCTTGGGAGAGAACTGCCCCTGCATTTGATGCATCTGTAGTGAGATTGAAAGGCAGACCGAAATCAGGGAAGGACAAAACTTCAGCGGAAGTCAGAAGTATTTTCAATTCGTTAAAAGCATGCATCGCATTTTCGTCGAGTTCAATACGGATACGTTTGGATTGGTTCGCTTTCACTTAAGCATTTTCTCCTCTTGTAAGGTTTGTCAGTTGTTTGGCCACTTTTGCGTAATCTCTGATGAACTTCCTATAGTAGGAAGTCAGACCCAAGAAGGACTTTAACTCCTTCAGTTTCTCCGGTGGGTGGATGTTTTGAATAGCCTCAACTTTCTTTAATTCAGGTCGTATCCCATCTGGTGTAATTACATACCCGAGGAATTCTACCTCGATCCTCATGAAATGAGTTTTCTCTAAATTGACCCTTAGCTTAGCTTGGTCAAGCCTGGCTAAGATGGTGTCGAGGTTTTTCAGGTGACTTTCCTCGCTATCCCCAAAGACGATTATGTCGTCTATGTAAACATAGCAGATCTTGCCTATGCATGGTTTCAACACATCGTCTATCATGCGTTGGAAGATCGCTGGGGCGTTTTTCAACCCAAAGGGCAGCTTCGTGAACTCATACTTCCCGTTCATCGTTGAAAACGCCGTCTTTTGTATGTCAGCGGGTTTCATCGGAATTTGATGGACTCCTGATGTTAAATCAAGTACTGCTTTTCGCGGTACTGCTTTTCACCATTGGGCTTAGGTTTTTTCGGCACGATCCAGATTGGAGAATTGTGGGGACTCTAAGAGTCTTTCGATTTCCTCCTCAACGACCTCCCTAAGGCAGGCTGGATAGGGGTAGCTTTTAGTGTAAATCGGTTCACTGGTGCTGGTTTTTATCTCGGCTTGGACTGAGGTATCAATTATTTCTCTAGAGCTTATGGCACAGAAAAGCGTTTGATACTTCTTGATTAGGTTATGCAATTTACTCTTAACATTTTGGGGGAGGCTTTCTTCGAGGACTATATTAACCTGCTTGGAGAGTTTTTCTTTCAGGGGTCTTTGTATGTCTGGTTTCAATTTAAGCATATTCTCCTTCCTATCGATTACGCCCTCCAGTTCTTTTAGCGTATCATCCCCGATGATGCCGTCAAAAGATTCGAGGCTAACGCATTCTGAGATCTCTATTTTCCCAGCGGCAGATTGAACATAAAATGGCTTAGCGAGACCAGATGTTGGTTGCTTGATGGACGAGCTGATAAAATTCTTGTTAGCCCCTGTGTCTACAAGAAATTTTAATACAACCCCGTCTTTCGTAACATATTCTATATATGGTACGCTGGAAAAGCGTTCACCATCAAATTTATCTCGTCCCCAGCGGCATCCTGTGCCGCATCATGATAAGCTTCCTCTGGTTGCTCATCAGGGTAAATATCCGACCTTGGGGTGGTTTATGTAATTCACCTGTCGAGATTGTATTGATCTAACTACCTCTATCTTTTCACTGGGTTTTGGTCCCAACCTTGGTGGAGGACCGTTATCATGAGGATGGAAGTAGCGCCGTTGCGCTTCGAACTTATTTAAATAATTGGGCACACATTTTTAGGAGGTAAGGTGGGTCTTCTTTCCGTTCCAAACGTTTGATTGATAGGTGCGGATATCGTAATCGAGCCTATAGTTTTGTGAATCGAATAGTTGCGGTAATTGAGATTCTGCATGCAGAGTAAGCCTCTGGTAGGGTTTTTGGCTTCTGCATTATCAACATTTTGGACAGGTCGCCGTTGAGGCCACAGATAAATACATCAAGAGCCCTGTTTCGATAGGTTTCTACCAGGGTATTTACCGTTTCCTGGCTAAAGGATTCGGTTTTTAACTTATTGACCATGAGGGACAGTTGATGGTTAACCGCGGTATAAAATTCGTCTAGCTTACTATTTCTCTGGCCTAGCTGGTTCAACTGGTGTTCCAGCGTTCGCATGTGGACTTTAGCCGACCTTCTAACGCTTTTAGTTGCGCTATTATTGCATTTACGACCCCCGTTAGTTCGGTTATGGATTTTGTCATGTCATCCATTATTTCGACAATTGTTTTATACAAAGAATGGAAATCGCTCACCTGGATTGAAATGACACTTGAGATTGAGAACAATAGTGGCACTATTCTTTTATGCACACTCTTATGGGAAGCGGGAAGCACAATTTTCACCTATATTCACGAAATTTATTTTATTTTCTTAGGCACTGCTTAGCACAACTTTTTCGCACTTAGCTGCAATTTTTTGAAAACGAATTTTTTACTCTACTTATTTATTAAAAAAGGATAGCACAGTTAGCACATTTTTTTTCCAATTTTTATTCTCCTTGATTATTGAGAAAGGATAACACAGTTAGCAGAATTTGTTTGCAATTTTTATTCTCCTTAATTATTGAGAAAGGATGGCACAGTTAGCACAAGTTTTTTTTGCAATTTTTATTCTCCTTATTTATGGAGAAGGGATAGCACAGTTAACACAATTTTTTGCAATTTTTATTTCTTTTCCTCTCCTTTGGTTTTTTTTTTCAATTTCGATTACTTAGTCACTCACATAAATACACTATTCATCTTCTTTTTCTCTAATTTTAGATTTTTTTTAAATGTTCCTGTTAGTGCGATTAGGGTCCAGTTATGTATGCCGCAATCTGAAATTAGGCACAAAAAAAAAATGGTAGAATCCGAAAAACGAAGGAACCGAATTTTTATTGGGCACAGGCCTTGGAAGGTTCGTGTTTTTCCCTTTTAGTTGCCAACGTTGAGATTGTAGGCAACCTACTCATGGCCCGAATTACTTCACACTCGATCCACTTATCTAGTCAATCTCCGAGCATGTTCCCATGGGTATGCCGGAATGTGTTACTATGGAAGTTAGAATAGTCAACTGTGTTCCCATGGGTACAGAGACTTGCACTCAAATAGAGCGTAGTAATTCCATGTCCTATATGAAGGACTCGTAATGAATTGACCAATGAAAAAAATGGACCGAGTTTTTGAGGCCTGCCCCTGCTCGGGCGCCAGTTAACGCATTCGCCTCCGCGGATACTAAAAAAAAGCGTACGACAGACTAGCCGCTGTTAAATTTAACACATTTTACTTTTTATCCCGAATAAATTTTATTACTAGATTAAACACTGCCGAATACTATTTTATTACTAGATTAAACAATGCTGAATACTCTCACTGCCGACGAAAGACTAACTCCCTGATCTGCCCAATCCATTCATGTCGCCTCGTATATGTCCGATTTATATGCTGACACAGCTGTCTCACCCTTAGGTTAATGCCGTCTGGAATATGATAACTGGATCATATTTATCTTAGGTTAATGCTGTCTGGTGTGTGATAACTCCTCCCCCTTCCCGTCCCGTAGATCAGTGACGTCATCTCTCGACGGGTAAGTTCTCCTTAATGTCTAGTTCCAGTTGGTTGCAGTATCTTGAGGGAGACCCAGTTTTCCACCAATTTTTCGCCATATGATGCAAGCGAAGGAGATCAGCAGTATGAAAGTTATAGTATCTGAAATCGTAGAAATTCTCATTCTACTGGTTAGGTTACCAAGACGTTCTATGTTTCGGAGGCTGAGGCTGTGGACAAACTGGAGATCTATCTTTTGTCCTTAAGTGGTGATGTTTGCTCTGACTGGTGGTAGGACCTGTAGAGTGGTGACGCTTGGAGCTCGTAAATGTCCTATTCTTCAGTTGGACTGTTTCGTTGTTTAGCTGTATAATGAAGGTTCCCGTAAGTGATTGCGTTGAGTTCTTCGAGGTAAGTTGGCCGTTAAAATTGGTCACGAAGATGGTGTCTTCCTCGATTAATTCGATGACTTCATTGGTGTTTGTGCGATATGTTCAAGCTGCGTGGCCTCCTTTTAGTAGTCTAGCCGTGCTGTGGTCTTTAGGAATCTTTGCTAGTTCTTTTTCTTTGCAGACCGTGGAATTGCTTATAGAAAGGCAATTCTTTATTATGCCGTAGATCTCGTCTTGGTTGACTAAAACTTTGTTGAACTCGATGTTGACTTGCTTGCCCTTAATGATCGATGGTTTTGCTAGAAGCAGGTTGTAGTCTTCTCTCCTCACCTTTGGCATCGACAAGATGTACAGAAGCGTTGAATCGTTGGTGTAAATTGAGGGCGCTCCAAACTCGATTGCTTCAATCGCGTTTTCGTAAGGAAGAGTTTCTAGCTCGTTTACCAGCATGTTGATTTCGTCATGGTCCAGAAGGTTTGTATTGATGATGCCGCTTCTCGCCATTTGGCAAGCTCGAACTATCTCGTTAACTTCTCCCTTAATTAGCAAGACTTGGTCTAGGATGTCCTGTCTGAACCTTTGAATATCTGATACTCCTATGTTGTCATTGGACTTATCGATAACCCAGTTGATTTTTCTCGTCATATCTTATTACTCTGAAGAGTCTTTCGTTGACCTTGTACTGATGGTTGTTGTTCTCTACTATTCTTTGCTGGCTTTCAAGGACCTTGTCCCAGTCTGCTGCATCCGGGTTTCCTGCTATCCACTTCCATGCAGAGTCAATCCAGACCTCTTTCCTCGTTGTGGTCTCCTCCTCAGTAGCCTGATGCGGTCGGTTATTTCGGTCAGATGAAAGTTAATCAGCTGCTTCTTGTCTCGGTCCTTGATGTTCTTCTCAATAGAATTAGTGACTTCTGCTACTTGACGCTCGAACTGGTTCAGGTCGATTATGTGAACGAGATTGAAATTGCCATTGATTACCCAAGCTTTACCCTCCTTGATGGAAATAAGTGGGGCCGTATACTCGAATATCTGCAACCCTTCGGCTATCGCTAGGCAGACCAGGGAGGCTATTCTGTAAGAATCAACTTTGCCTCTTGTGGCGAATATTACGACAATGAAAAACATAAAATTAGAAGTTATAACCGAGATCCTTAAAAATATCTTAAGCTAATACATGGTTACTTAATATCTGAAATACATATAAGTATGGTTATCCTAATTCTTATATCTAGTTTACATTTTTCTGTGCCTGTGCTAAATTGTTTTTTTTTTTTCTTTTTTTTTTGTGTGGTTACTTCGCCTCGTGCTTTATTCAATCCCGCTTAGTTTTATGTATTGTAGCATTGACTACAGGATGGGTTGTGTACCAAACTAAAACTGCAGCGAGGACACCTATTGCCAAAACCGACCAGCAGTAAATACTCCAACCTGATGTGCTTACGTTCCACAATTATTCCACACAATATCCCAATATTCCAGGATGATCAATTCACCCGGAGAAACATGTCCTAGAACCCCTTTCAATTTCATATAAATACCCCTACCGTAACAATCGTAGACACAGTTGTTTATAAGTGAATACAGCGATTACAAGAGATATTCGACCTGTGGCGAAAACAAGCGACATATTGAAAATCAGCAGTGACAGTTTAATTTAAAATAAATAAAGAATATAGTGATTGAATATTGTGTTGAAGTAAAGTAAGTGTTTGATAATAAATAAAGGATTAAAATACACAAAGGACAGTTTTATTTAAACGAACCCCAGCAAGAATATTACATTGGTGTCAGAAAAGTGGAATAAAACAGATTTTGTGTATTGCTTATTGTGTAAGTGGAAAAAAAAATGGTTCGGAAATTGCTAGAAGAATTGTCATTGCCGCAAATAAAGGAAGTACTGAGCCAGCGGAATCAACCTACGACTGGTACGAAAAGGGAATTGATTATTAAATTGCGGAAAATAATGACGGACGAGGGTGCAGATCCTGAAAAAGCTTTGTTTGACGTCGAAGAAGAACAAGTAAGTACGACGAGTGACATGTCGACTCTAATGAAATTACTTTCCGAAAAATTCGAGAAGCTAGACAATTCTTTAGACCAGCAAAAGAATTCTCTAGAAGCTAAGATCGACGAGCAAAAGAATTCTCAAAATGAAAAATTCGAGAAGCTAGAAAATTCCTTGGCTGAACAAAAGAACTTTCTAGATGCCAAGCTCGAGGAACAGAATAAATAATTTGAGAATTCTCTAGATGCCAAGCTCGATGAACAAAAGAATTCTCTAGATGCTAAGCTGGATGTGCAAAACAAGAAGTTCGAGATACTAGAAAATTCCTTGGCTGAACAGAGGAATTCTCTAGACGCTAAATTCGGAACAATTGAAGGACAATTCGAAAACGTACAGGCTAAGATCGAGAATGTTGAAACAAAATTCGAGAATGTGCAAACAAAAATCAAGGCTGTTGAAGGAAGATTCGAGAATTTGGCAAAGAAACTCGAACACGTGAAGAAACAGAAAGTTCGGGAGTATTCAACCGACTGCCCGAGGAAAAAAGAGATGCAGCCTCCTGTCTTCGATGGTCAAACATCATGGCCGATATATAAGAGGCAGTTCGAAGCCGCGGCAATGACGAACAACTGGGACGATGAAGAGAGGTCCATTGCCCTCACGCTTGCGCTTAGAGGATCAGCTGCAGAGCTACTACAAACTATTCCCTAGGACAAACAACGCAACTACGACAGTCTGGTGAAAGCCATTGAGATGCGATTTGGGGACGACCACATGCAGCAAGTATATAGGGTCCAGTTGCGCAGAAGGTCCCAAATGAAGGGGGAAACTCTCCAGCAATTGCAAGCGGATGTCGAGCGACTGGCACATTTGTCCTATCCAAACGCCGGTGAGGAGATCATTAACGAGATGGCAACCGAAGCGTTCACTCATGCCATAGATGATGCGAAACTACAAATGGCAATAAGAATGGCTGGAAAGAAAACGCTCGCCGAAGCTTTGGCGTTTGCTCTGATGATGGAGGCGGCAGACCAGGCGTGTCAGGGAATCCACCGTGTAAGGGAAGTAGCCGCCGTCGAATGCTCTTGCCAGAGGATGGACGTCGAAGTCCGAAACAGCGCTCGCCGAGGACAAACTCGTTGCTGGAACTGCAACAAAAGAGGGCACCTACAACGGCAATGCAGAATTCTACCCAGCCGCCGAAATTATCAACACTATGGTAATTGGCGACGTAATGAAATACCATCCAACAGGTATAACATCTATCCAGTTGGTCAGGCTTCCCGAAACCAGGAGTGGGGAGACCACTCAAGAACCAGTTTTGCGGGGCGGAAGTTGAATGTCGGAGTCGACGCCCTCAATACCACCGTCCAGGTTCCCCAAACCAAACTCCATTCTAACGCAGATGCCTTATCCCGGCAACCATGCGCGATCGAATGCAAGCATTGTGTGCGACAGGAGGAGAAGAACCTTCTTTCCATCCAAAGGATAAGAGCTGAGCCTATCGCCGGCTGGGGTGCAGAGGAAATCCGCAACGCTCAAAAAGAAGACCCAGACATCGAGCCGATATTAGCGTGGAAGGAGTTTATGGAAAAGCCAAATGGACAAGACATCTCGGACAGAAGCCCCACTCTCAAGGCATACTGGGCTCAGTGGGACTCCCTTCATGTGCAAGATGGTGTACTGAAAAGGAAATGGGAAAGGCCGGACGGGAAAGATTTCATAATGCAGCTTGCCTTGCCGCGATCAAAAGTACATGAGGTGCTACGGGAGATACATGATGCAGCATCCGGAGGTCACTTGGGTGCAAACAAGACACTGGAGAAGGTGCGAGAACGTTTCTAGTGCGGCCAGCAAGGGACCCAGAACGAAAACACGAGGCAAGATGCAACAGTACAACGTGGGTGCGCCATTTGAACGGATCGCCGCTGACATCGCTGGTCCGTTTCCGGAAACCGACAATGGCAACCGTTACATCCTAGTCGTCATAGACTACTTCAGCAAATGGCCGGAAGCATTCGCCATCCCTAACCAGGAAGCGAAGACCATCGTGGAACAGATCGTCAACAACTGGGTGAGCAGATTCGGCGTGCCTATGGAACTGCATTCTGACCAGGGACGAAACTTCGAATCAAAGATATTCCAAGAGGTATGCCAACAACTAGGAATTAAAAAGACGAAGACGACTACGCTTCGTCCGCAATCCGACGGGATGGTAGAGCGCTTCAACAGAACCTTAAACGAACATCTCTCCAAGGTCGTAGAAGACCACCAGCGCGATTGGGATCGACAAATTCCTCTTTTCTTGATGGCCTACCGAAATGCAGTGCATAGTACTACTGGACATACTCCATCTGAAGTCTTGTTTGGTCGAGCAGTCCGGCTACCTAGTGAGGTGAAGTTTGGATCCCCTAACGATGGGCCCAAGAGTGAAGAGGACTACGTGGCAGACCTCAGGGAAAGGATCCGAGACATACATCAGAGCACCAGGACGAGGATAAGGATAGCGAGTGACCGCATGAAAACCAGGTACGACACAAAGGCAACAACGTCCAGCTTCCACGAGGGAGACCTAGTATGGCTGTACAACCCACACCGGCAAAAGGGGAGGTCACCCAAGCTGCAGCAAGACTGGGAGGGCCCTTATAAAGTGGTCACACGCATCAATGACGTCGTCTTCCGGATCCAGCGTGGAGTAAGAGGCAAGATGAAGATTGTCCACCTGGACCGTCTTCATCGTTACCATGGCAGTAATCCAGATGATCTTGTTCGGGACGAACAAGTTTAAGAGGGGGGCAGTGTAGCATTGATGGGTTGTGTACCAAACTAAAACTGCAGCGAGGACACCTATTGCCAAAACCGACTAGCAGTAAATACTCCAACCTGATGTGCTTACGTTCCAAAATTATTCCACACAATATCCCAATATTCCAGGATGATAAATTCATCCGGAGAAACATCTAGCATGTTCTAGAACCCCTTTCAATTTCATATAAATACCCCTACCACAACCATCGTAGACACAGTTGTTTATAAGTGAATACAGCGATTACAAGAGATATTCGACCAGTGGCGAAAACAAGCGACATATTGAAAATCAGCAGTGACAGTTTAATTTGAAATAAATAAAGAATAAAGTGATTGAATATTGTGTTGAAGTAAAGTTAGTGTTTGATAATAAATAAAGGATTAAAATACACAAAGGATAGTTTTATTTAAACGAACCCCAGCAAGAATATTACAGTATTTTTAATGTTGGTTTTATGAATTTTGCGGCCTGTGGTCGTGACCACCGTTACTTTATTATCTTTTGCCACGGTCTCTTTTCGATATAGAGGCTTGTGCTTCCCCTGTATCCTTTCGAAGGGAGTGAATATAATGCCTCCTTCCGTAAAATCTTTAGGAATGACCGTTTTCCTATTTCGCCATTTATTACTCATTTCCTGTCTTTTTGGATCTTTCCCCTAACGTCATTATTGGTTTTTACACGAAAATTTGCTAGTTTCTGAAAATTGATTCTATTGGTTCTATTGAAGAATATATCTGCCGGTTTCCGTTTTGTTACGGAATGAACCGTGTTATTATACCTGTCTACGGCAATATTTAAGACTTCTCTCAATCTCAAGTCCTTGTATTCGACCTTTAGGCACCGGTAAATTTCCAATATGGTGGAATGGAATCTTTCTACTTGGTCGTTGACCTCGCTATGGTTCACGGGCGTTAGATACATTTTGATATCTAGCATTTTGATGAAATTAACCATGATTGGGCTGAGGAAGGTTCGCTCATTATCGTTAACTAAAACTCTTGGTACAGTGAAATAATGCAGAACTTTAATAAGTTTGTCTCTTAAATGGAACGATGATTTATTCTTAATATGGAAGACCTTAGCGAATTTGGAAAACTTGTCGAGACAGGTAATGAATTTTTCACCCTGTAATTCCATTATGTCCATGTGCAGTATTTCACACGGATATAATGGCACAGGGGTAGGCTGAAATTCGGGAGCTACTGGATGCCTATCATACTTGTTTTCTAGACAGACTTCACACGTTTTTGTGTATTTTGTAATAATGATATTCATCTTAGGGAAGTAATAACTTTCTAACAATTGTTCTTTATTCTCCCTAGCAATTCTATGGGCTCTCCTGTGTTCTTTACTAATGAGATTCCATATCCTATCTTCGTTTTTGACGTCCTCTACGATCTTCTTGGTAATTCTGATTTTGTAACTCACAAAAGTTTCGGAGTAAACCTCTTGCAGCAAACCTATATGAGATTCAGTGATTTTTATTCCATTTACTATATTGCTCTTGTCTAAATTTCCACAGCCCACATAATGTCTTGAATAACCAGGGTATGATTCCTCATGTCTAGGCCTTTTCCCAATTTAATTACAATCTGGTTCCGAAAGACATTAGGCGGAGCTTCAATATGTGGGATGAGGTCTGAAGCATCTTGCATGGCACTATGAACTGTTTCGTTTGCTGTATCAGTGGAACAGTCATCGTCCTCGACTGCTCCGGTAGAGGATTGGTGTTCGGCTGTGTTTGTTCTTGAGAGGACAGTATCCGTTGAAAAACCACCCTCGGTAGCTGTTTCTGTGGAAGAATTGTTCTTCATTATGTTCACTTGGCTTTCCGTCTCAGCACGTGCTGAGCCGGTTAAGAGATTACCCATTATTTTCAGCCTTGAAAGAGCATCGGCTACGACATTCGATTTACCTGTTCGGTAAATTAACTCACAGTTATACTCTTCTATTCTTGCCTTCCACCGTTTCAATTTCGCGTTATAATTGCGATTGCCTAGAGCGAATGTCAGAGGCTGATGGTCTGTGTATACCCGAATCTTCTTCGCGCCATATAAGTAGGAACGAAGATTATCCAGGGCCCAAACAATCGCCAACATTTCTCGTTCGTAGCATAGTTTTCCTCGGTTTTGTTGAGGGAACGAGGGATATATGCGATGGGCTTGTCTCTTCCTAATTCTCCTTGGGAGAGAACTGCCCCTGCATTTGATGCCTCTGTAGTGAGATTGAAAGGCAGACCGAAATCAGGGAAGGACAAAACTTCAGCGGAAGTCAGAAGTATTTTCAATTCGTTAAAAGCATGCATCGCATTTTCGTCGAGTTCAATACGGATACGTTTGGATTGGTTTGCTTTCACTTAAGCATTTTCTCCTCTTGTAAGGTTTGTCAGTGGTTTGGCCACTTTTGCGTAATCTCTGATGAACTTCCTATAGTAGGAAGTCAGACCCAAGAAGGACTTTAACTCCTTCAGTGCCTCCGGTGGGTGGGATGTTTTGAATAGACTCAACTTTCTTTAATTCAGGTCGTATCCCATCTGGTGTAATTACATACCCGAGGAATTCTACCTCGATCCTCATGAAATGAGTTTTCTCTAAATTGACCCTTAGCTTAGCTTGGTCAAGCCTGGCTAAGATGGTGTCGAGGTTTTTCAGGTGACTTTCCTCGCTATCCCCAAAGACGATTATGTCGTCTATGTAAACATAGCAGATCTTGCCTATGCATGGTTTCAACACATCGTCTATCATGCGTTGGAAGATCGCTGGGGCGTTTTTCAACCCAAAGGGCAGCTTCGTGAACTCATACTTCCCGTTCATCGTTGAAAACGCCGTCTTTTGTATGTCAGCGGGTTTCATCGGAATTTGATGGACTCCTGATGTTAAATCAAGTACTGCTTTTCGCGGTACTGCTTTTCACCATTGGGCTTAGGTTTTTTCGGCACGATCCAGATTGGAGAATTGTGGGGACTCTAAGAGTCTTTCGATTTCCTCCTCAACGACCTCCCTAAGGCAGGCTGGATAGGGGTAGCTTTTAGTGTAAATCGGTTCACTGGTGCTGGTTTTTATCTCGGCTTGGACTGAGGTATCAATTATTTCTCTAGAGCTTATGGCACAGAAAAGCGTTTGATACTTCTTGATTAGGTTATGCAATTTACTCTTAACATTTTGGGGGAGGCTTTCTTCGAGGACTATATTAACCTGCTTGGAAAGTTTTTCTTTCAGGGGTCTTTGTATGTCTGGTTTCAATTTAAGCATATTCTCCTTCCTATCGATTACGCCCTCCAGTTCTTTTAGCGTATCATCCCCGATGATGCCGTCAAAAGATTCGAGGCTAACGCATTCTGAGATCTCTATTTTCCCAGCGGCAGATTGAACATAAAATGGCTTAGCGAGACCAGATGTTGGTTGCTTGATGGACGAGCTGATAAAATTCTTGTTAGCCCCTGTGTCTACAAGAAATTTTAATACAGCCCCGTCTTTCGTAACATATTCTATATATGGTACGCTGGAAAAGCGTTCACCATCAAATTTATCTCGTCCCCAGCGGCATCCTGTGCCGCATCATGATAAGCTTCCTCTGGTTGCTCATCAGGGTAAATATCCGACCTTGGGGTGGTTTATGTAATTCACCTGTCGAGATTGTATTGATCTAATTACCTCTATCTTTTCACTGGGTTTTGGTCCCAACCTTGGTGGAGGACCGTTATCATGAGGATGGAAGTAGCGCCGTTGCGCTTCGAACTTATTTAAATAATTGGGCACACATTTTTAGGAGGTAAGGTGGGTCTTCTTTCCATTCCAAACGTTTGATTGATAGGTGCGGATATCGTAATCGAGCCTATAGTTTTGTGAATCGAATAGTTGCGGTAATTGAGATTCTGCATCTCTAAGCATGCAGAGTAAGCCTCTGGTAGGGTTTTTGGCTTCTGCATTATCAACATTTTGGACAGGTCGCCGTTGAGGCCACGGATAAATACATCAAGAGCCCTGTTTCGATAGTTTTCTACCAGGGTATTTACCGTTTCCTAGCTAAGGGATTCGGTTTTTAACTTATTGACCATGAGGGACAGTTGATGGTTAACCGCGGTATAAAATTCGTCTAGTTTACTATTTCTCTGGCCTAGCTGGTTCAACTGGTGTTCCAGCGTTCGCATGTGAACTTTAGCCGACCTTCTAACGCTTTTAGTTGCGCTATTATTGCATTTACGACCCCCGTTAGTTCGGTTATGGATTTTGTCATGTCATCCATTATTTCGACAATTGTTTTATACAAAGAATGGAAATCGCTCACCTGGATTGAAATGACACTTGAGATTGAGAACAATAGTAGCACTATTCTTTTATGCACACTCTTATGGGAAGCGGGAAGCACAATTTTCACCTATATTCACGAAATTTATTTTATTTTCTTAGGCACTGCTTAGCACAACTTTTTCGCACTTGGCTGCAATTTTTTGAAAACGAATTTTTTACTCTACTTATTTATTAAAAAAGGATAGCACAGTTAGCACATTTTTTTTTCAATTTTTATTCTCCTTGATTATTGAGAAAGGATAACACAGTTAGCACAATTTTTTTGCAATTTTTATTCTCCTTATTTATTGAGAAAGGAAAGCACAGTTAGCAGAATTTGTTTGCAATTTTTATTCTCCTTAATTATTGAGAAAGGATGGCACAGTTAGCACAAGTTTTTTGCAATTTTTATTCTCCTTATTTATGGAGAAGGGATAGCACAGTTAACACAATTTTTTGCAATTCTTATTTCTTTTCCTCTCCTTTGTTTTTTTTTTTTTTTTCAATTTCGATTACTTAGTCACTCACATAAATACACTATTCATCTTCTTTTTCTCTAATTTTCAATTTTTTTTAAATGTTCCTGTTACTGCGGTTAGGGTCCAGTTATGTATGCCGCAGTCTGAAATTAGGCACAAAAAAAAAAATGGTAGAATCCGAAAAACGAAGGAACCGAATTTTTATTGGGCACAGGCCTTGGAAGTTTCGTGTTTTTCCCTTTTAGTTGCCAACGTTGAGATTGTAGGCAACCTACTCATGGCCCGAATTACTTCACACTCGATCCACTTATCTAGTCAATCTCCGAGCATGTTCCCATGGGTATGCCGGAATGTGTTACTATGGAAGTTAGAATAGTCAACTGTGTTCCCATGGGTACAGAGACTTGCACTCAAATAGAGCGTAGTAATTCCATGTCCTATATGAAGGACTCGTAATGAATTGACCAATGAAAAAAATGGACCGAGTTTTTGAGGCCTGCCCCTGCTCGGGCGCCAGTTAACGCATTCGCCTCCGCGGATACTAAAAAAAAGCGTACGACAGACTAGCCGCTGTTAAATTTAACACATTTTACTTTTTATCCCGAATAAATTTTATTACTAGATTAAACACTGCCGAATACTATTTTATTACTAGATTAAACAATGCTGAATACTCTCACTGCCGACGAAAGACTAACTCCCTGATCTGCCCAATCCATTCATGTCGCCTCGTATATGTCCGATTTATATGCTGACACAGCTGTCTCACCCTTAGGTTAATGCCGTCTGGAATATGATAACTGGATCATATTTATCTTAGGTTAATGCTGTCTGGTGTGTGATAACTCCTCCCCCTTCCCGTCCCGTAGATCAGTGACGTCATCTCTCGACGGGTAAGTTCTCCTTAATGTCTAGTTCCAGTTGGTTGCAGTATCTTGAGGGAGACCCAGTTTTCCACCAATTTTTCGCCATATGATGCAAGCGAAGGAGATCAGCAGTATGAAAGTTATAGTATCTGAAATCGTAGAAATTCTCATTCTACTGGTTAGGTTACCAAGACGTTCTATGTTTCGGAGGCTGAGGCTGTGGACAAACTGGAGATCTATCTTTTGTCCTTAAGTGGTGATGTTTGCTCTGACTGGTGGTAGGACCTGTAGAGTGGTGACGCTTGGAGCTCGTAAATGTCCTATTCTTCAGTTGGACTGTTTCGTTGTTTAGCTGTATAATGAAGGTTCCCGTAAGTGATTGCGTTGAGTTCTTCGAGGTAAGTTGGCCGTTAAAATTGGTCACGAAGATGGTGTCTTCCTCGATTAATTCGATGACTTCATTGGTGTTTGTGCGATATGTTCAAGCTGCGTGGCCTCCTTTTAGTAGTCTAGCCGTGCTGTGGTCTTTAGGAATCTTTGCTAGTTCTTTTTCTTTGCAGACCGTGGAATTGCTTATAGAAAGGCAATTCTTTATTATGCCGTAGATCTCGTCTTGGTTGACTAAAACTTTGTTGAACTCGATGTTGACTTGCTTGCCCTTAATGATCGATGGTTTTGCTAGAAGCAGGTTGTAGTCTTCTCTCCTCACCTTTGGCATCGACAAGATGTACAGAAGCGTTGAATCGTTGGTGTAAATTGAGGGCGCTCCAAACTCGATTGCTTCAATCGCGTTTTCGTAAGGAAGAGTTTCTAGCTCGTTTACCAGCATGTTGATTTCGTCATGGTCCAGAAGGTTTGTATTGATGATGCCGCTTCTCGCCATTTGGCAAGCTCGAACTATCTCGTTAACTTCTCCCTTAATTAGCAAGACTTGGTCTAGGATGTCCTGTCTGAACCTTTGAATATCTGATACTCCTATGTTGTCATTGGACTTATCGATAACCCAGTTGATTTTTCTCGTCATATCTTATTACTCTGAAGAGTCTTTCGTTGACCTTGTACTGATGGTTGTTGTTCTCTACTATTCTTTGCTGGCTTTCAAGGACCTTGTCCCAGTCTGCTGCATCCGGGTTTCCTGCTATCCACTTCCATGCAGAGTCAATCCAGACCTCTTTCCTCGTTGTGGTCTCCTCCTCAGTAGCCTGATGCGGTCGGTTATTTCGGTCAGATGAAAGTTAATCAGCTGCTTCTTGTCTCGGTCCTTGATGTTCTTCTCAATAGAATTAGTGACTTCTGCTACTTGACGCTCGAACTGGTTCAGGTCGATTATGTGAACGAGATTGAAATTGCCATTGATTACCCAAGCTTTACCCTCCTTGATGGAAATAAGTGGGGCCGTATACTCGAATATCTGCAACCCTTCGGCTATCGCTAGGCAGACCAGGGAGGCTATTCTGTAAGAATCAACTTTGCTTCTTGTGGCGAATATTACGACAATGAAAAACATAAAATTAGAAGTTATAACCGAGATCCTTAAAAATATCTTAAGCTAATACATGGTTACTTAATATCTGAAATACATATAAGTATGGTTATCCTAATTCTTATATCTAGTTTACATTTTTCTGTGCCTGTGCTAAATTGTTTTTTTTTTTTCTTTTTTTTTTGTGTGGTTACTTCGCCTCGTGCTTTATTCAATCCCGCTTAGTTTTATGTATTGTAGCATTGACTACAGGATGGGTTGTGTACCAAACTAAAACTGCAGCGAGGACACCTATTGCCAAAACCGACCAGCAGTAAATACTCCAACCTGATGTGCTTACGTTCCACAATTATTCCACACAATATCCCAATATTCCAGGATGATCAATTCACCCGGAGAAACATGTCCTAGAACCCCTTTCAATTTCATATAAATACCCCTACCGTAACAATCGTAGACACAGTTGTTTATAAGTGAATACAGCGATTACAAGAGATATTCGACCTGTGGCGAAAACAAGCGACATATTGAAAATCAGCAGTGACAGTTTAATTTAAAATAAATAAAGAATATAGTGATTGAATATTGTGTTGAAGTAAAGTAAGTGTTTGATAATAAATAAAGGATTAAAATACACAAAGGACAGTTTTATTTAAACGAACCCCAGCAAGAATATTACATTGGTGTCAGAAAAGTGGAATAAAACAGATTTTGTGTATTGCTTATTGTGTAAGTGGAAAAAAAAATGGTTCGGAAATTGCTAGAAGAATTGTCATTGCCGCAAATAAAGGAAGTACTGAGCCAGCGGAATCAACCTACGACTGGTACGAAAAGGGAATTGATTATTAAATTGCGGAAAATAATGACGGACGAGGGTGCAGATCCTGAAAAAGCTTTGTTTGACGTCGAAGAAGAACAAGTAAGTACGACGAGTGACATGTCGACTCTAATGAAATTACTTTCCGAAAAATTCGAGAAGCTAGACAATTCTTTAGACCAGCAAAAGAATTCTCTAGAAGCTAAGATCGACGAGCAAAAGAATTCTCAAAATGAAAAATTCGAGAAGCTAGAAAATTCCTTGGCTGAACAAAAGAACTTTCTAGATGCCAAGCTCGAGGAACAGAATAAATAATTTGAGAATTCTCTAGATGCCAAGCTCGATGAATAAAAGAATTCTCTAGATGCTAAGCTGGATGTGCAAAACAAGAAGTTCGAGATACTAGAAAATTCCTTGGCTGAACAGAGGAATTCTCTAGACGCTAAATTCGGAACAATTGAAGGACAATTCGAAAACGTACAGGCTAAGATCGAGAATGTTGAAACAAAATTCGAGAATGTGCAAACAAAAATCAAGGCTGTTGAAGGAAGATTCGAGAATTTGGCAAAGAAACTCGAACACGTGAAGAAACAGAAAGTTCGGGAGTATTCAACCGACTGCCCGAGGAAAAAAGAGATGCAGCCTCCTGTCTTCGATGGTCAAACATCATGGCCGATATATAAGAGGCAGTTCGAAGCCGCGGCAATGACGAACAACTGGGACGATGAAGAGAGGTCCATTGCCCTCACGCTTGCGCTTAGAGGATCAGCTGCAGAGCTACTACAAACTATTCCCTAGGACAAACAACGCAACTACGACAGTCTGGTGAAAGCCATTGAGATGCGATTTGGGGACGACCACATGCAGCAAGTATATAGGGTCCAGTTGCGCAGAAGGTCCCAAATGAAGGGGGAAACTCTCCAGCAATTGCAAGCGGATGTCGAGCGACTGGCACATTTGTCCTATCCAAACGCCGGTGAGGAGATCATTAACGAGATGGCAACCGAAGCGTTCACTCATGCCATAGCTGATGCGAAACTACAAATGGCAATAAGAATGGCTGGAAAGAAAACGCTCGCCGAAGCTTTGGCGTTTGCTCTGATGATGGAGGCGGCAGACCAGGCGTGTCAGGGAATCCACCGTGTAAGGGAAGTAGCCGCCGTCGAATGCTCTTGCCAGAGGATGGACGTCGAAGTCCGAAACAGCGCTCGCCGAGGACAAACTCGTTGCTGGAACTGCAACAAAAGAGGGCACCTACAACGGCAATGCAGAATTCTACCCAGCCGCCGAAATTATCAACACTATGGTAATTGGCGACGTAATGAAATACCATCCAACAGGTATAACATCTATCCAGTTGGTCAGGCTTCCCGAAACCAGGAGTGGGGAGACCACTCAAGAACCAGTTTTGCGAGGCGGAAGTTGAATGTCGGAGTCGACGCCCTCAATACCACCGTCCAGGTTCCCCAAACCAAACTCCATTCTAACGCAGATGCCTTATCCCGGCAACCATGCGCGATCGAATGCAAGCATTGTGTGCGACAGGAGGAGAAGAACCTTCTTTCCATCCAAAGGATAAGAGCTGAGCCTATCGCCGGCTGGGGTGCAGAGGAAATCCGCAACGCTCAAAAAGAAGACCCAGACATCGAGCCGATATTAGCGTGGAAGGAGTTTATGGAAAAGCCAAATGGACAAGACATCTCGGACAGAAGCCCCACTCTCAAGGCATACTGGGCTCAGTGGGACTCCCTTCATGTGCAAGATGGTGTACTGAAAAGGAAATGGGAAAGGCCGGACGGGAAAGATTTCATAATGCAGCTTGCCTTGCCGCGATCAAAAGTACATGAGGTGCTACGGGAGATACATGATGCAGCATCCGGAGGTCACTTGGGTGCAAACAAGACACTGGAGAAGGTGCGAGAACGTTTCTAGTGCGGCCAGCAAGGGACCCAGAACGAAAACACGAGGCAAGATGCAACAGTACAACGTGGGTGCGCCATTTGAACGGATCGCCGCTGACATCGCTGGTCCGTTTCCGGAAACCGACAATGGCAACCGTTACATCCTAGTCGTCATAGACTACTTCAGCAAATGGCCGGAAGCATTCGCCATCCCTAACCAGGAAGCGAAGACCATCGTGGAACAGATCGTCAACAACTGGGTGAGCAGATTCGGCGTGCCTATGGAACTGCATTCTGACCAGGGACGAAACTTCGAATCAAAGATATTCCAAGAGGTATGCCAACAACTAGGAATTAAAAAGACGAAGACGACTCCGCTTCGTCCGCAATCCGACGGGATGGTAGAGCGCTTCAACAGAACCTTAAACGAACATCTCTCCAAGGTCGTAGAAGACCACCAGCGCGATTGGGATCGACAAATTCCTCTTTTCTTGATGGCCTACCGAAATGCAGTGCATAGTACTACTGGACATACTCCATCTGAAGTCTTGTTTGGTCGAGCAGTCCGGCTACCTAGTGAGGTGAAGTTTGGATCCCCTAACGATGGGCCCAAGAGTGAAGAGGACTACGTGGCAGACCTCAGGGAAAGGATCCGAGACATACATCAGAGCACCAGGACGAGGATAAGGATAGCGAGTGACCGCATGAAAACCAGGTACGACACAAAGGCAACAACGTCCAGCTTCCACGAGGGAGACCTAGTATGGCTGTACAACCCACACCGGCAAAAGGGGAGGTCACCCAAGCTGCAGCAAGACTGGGAGGGCCCTTATAAAGTGGTCACACGCATCAATGACGTCGTCTTCCGGATCCAGCGTGGAGTAAGAGGCAAGATGAAGATTGTCCACCTGGACCGTCTTCATCGTTACCATGGCAGTAATCCAGATGATCTTGTTCGGGACGAACAAGTTTAAGAGGGGGGCAGTGTAGCATTGATGGGTTGTGTACCAAACTAAAACTGCAGCGAGGACACCTATTGCCAAAACCGACTAGCAGTAAATACTCCAACCTGATGTGCTTACGTTCCAAAATTATTCCACACAATATCCCAATATTCCAGGATGATAAATTCATCCGGAGAAACATCTAGCATGTTCTAGAACCCCTTTCAATTTCATATAAATACCCCTACCACAACCATCGTAGACACAGTTGTTTATAAGTGAATACAGCGATTACAAGAGATATTCGACCAGTGGCGAAAACAAGCGACATATTGAAAATCAGCAGTGACAGTTTAATTTGAAATAAATAAAGAATAAAGTGATTGAATATTGTGTTGAAGTAAAGTTAGTGTTTGATAATAAATAAAGGATTAAAATACACAAAGGATAGTTTTATTTAAACGAACCCCAGCAAGAATATTACAGTATTTTTAATGTTGGTTTTATGAATTTTGCGGCCTGTGGTCGTGACCACCGTTACTTTATTATCTTTTGCCACGGTCTCTTTTCGATATAGAGGCTTGTGCTTCCCCTGTATCCTTTCGAAGGGAGTGAATATAATGCCTCCTTCCGTAAAATCTTTAGGAATGACCGTTTTCCTATTTCGCCATTTATTACTCATTTCCTGTCTTTTTGGATCTTTCCCCTAACGTCATTATTGGTTTTTACACGAAAATTTGCTAGTTTCTGAAAATTGATTCTATTGGTTCTATTGAAGAATATATCTGCCGGTTTCCGTTTTGTTACGGAATGAACCGTGTTATTATACCTGTCTACGGCAATATTTAAGACTTCTCTCAATCTCAAGTCCTTGTATTCGACCTTTAGGCACCGGTAAATTTCCAATATGGTGGAATGGAATCTTTCTACTTGGTCGTTGACCTCGCTATGGTTCACGGGCGTTAGATACATTTTGATATCTAGCATTTTGATGAAATTAACCATGATTGGGCTGAGGAAGGTTCGCTCATTATCGTTAACTAAAACTCTTGGTACAGTGAAATAATGCAGAACTTTAATAAGTTTGTCTCTTAAATGGAACGATGATTTATTCTTAATATGGAAGACCTTAGCGAATTTGGAAAACTTGTCGAGACAGGTAATGAATTTTTCACCCTGTAATTCCATTATGTCCATGTGCAGTATTTCACACGGATATAATGGCACAGGGGTAGGCTGAAATTCGGGAGCTACTGGATGCCTATCATACTTGTTTTCTAGACAGACTTCACACGTTTTTGTGTATTTTGTAATAATGATATTCATCTTAGGGAAGTAATAACTTTCTAACAATTGTTCTTTATTCTCCCTAGCAATTCTATGGGCTCTCCTGTGTTCTTTACTAATGAGATTCCATATCCTATCTTCGTTTTTGACGTCCTCTACGATCTTCTTGGTAATTCTGATTTTGTAACTCACAAAAGTTTCGGAGTAAACCTCTTGCAGCAAACCTATATGAGATTCAGTGATTTTTATTCCATTTACTATATTGCTCTTGTCTAAATTTCCACAGCCCACATAATGTCTTGAATAACCAGGGTATGATTCCTCATGTCTAGGCCTTTTCCCAATTTAATTACAATCTGGTTCCGAAAGACATTAGGCGGAGCTTCAATATGTGGGATGAGGTCTGAAGCATCTTGCATGGCACTATGAACTGTTTCGTTTGCTGTATCAGTGGAACAGTCATCGTCCTCGACTGCTCCGGTAGAGGATTGGTGTTCGGCTGTGTTTGTTCTTGAGAGGACAGTATCCGTTGAAAAACCACCCTCGGTAGCTGTTTCTGTGGAAGAATTGTTCTTCATTATGTTCACTTGGCTTTCCGTCTCAGCACGTGCTGAGCCGGTTAAGAGATTACCCATTATTTTCAGCCTTGAAAGAGCATCGGCTACGACATTCGATTTACCTGTTCGGTAAATTAACTCGCAGTTATACTCTTCTATTCTTGCCTTCCACCGTTTCAATTTCGCGTTATAATTGCGATTGCCTAGAGCGAATGTCAGAGGCTGATGGTCTGTGTATACCCGAATCTTCTTCGCGCCATATAAGTAGGAACGAAGATTATCCAGGGCCCAAACAATCGCCAACATTTCTCGCTCGTAGCATAGTTTTCCTCGGTTTTGTTGAGGGAACGAGGGATATATGCGATGGGCTTGTCTCTTCCTAATTCTCCTTGGGAGAGAACTGCCCCTGCATTTGATGCCTCTGTAGTGAGATTGAAAGGCAGACCGAAATCAGGGAAGGACAAAACTTCAGCGGAAGTCAGAAGTATTTTCAATTCGTTAAAAGCATGCATCGCATTTTCGTCGAGTTCAATACGGATACGTTTGGATTGGTTTGCTTTCACTTAAGCATTTTCTCCTCTTGTAAGGTTTGTCAGTGGTTTGGCCACTTTTGCGTAATCTCTGATGAACTTCCTATAGTAGGAAGTCAGACCCAAGAAGGACTTTAACTCCTTCAGTGCCTCCGGTGGGTGGATGTTTTGAATAGACTCAACTTTCTTTAATTCAGGTCGTATCCCATCTGGTGTAATTACATACCCGAGGAATTCTACCTCGATCCTCATGAAATGAGTTTTCTCTAAATTGACCCTTAGCTTAGCTTGGTCAAGCCTGGCTAAGATGGTGTCGAGGTTTTTCAGGTGACTTTCCTCGCTATCCCCAAAGACGATTATGTCGTCTATGTAAACATAGCAGATCTTGCCTATGCATGGTTTCAACACATCGTCTATCATGCGTTGGAAGATCGCTGGGGCGTTTTTCAACCCAAAGGGCAGCTTCGTGAACTCATACTTCCCGTTCATCGTTGAAAACGCCGTCTTTTGTATGTCAGCGGGTTTCATCGGAATTTGATGGACTCCTGATGTTAAATCAAGTACTGCTTTTCGCGGTACTGCTTTTCACCATTGGGCTTAGGTTTTTTCGGCACGATCCAGATTGGAGAATTGTGGGGACTCTAAGAGTCTTTCGATTTCCTCCTCAACGACCTCCCTAAGGCAGGCTGGATAGGGGTAGCTTTTAGTGTAAATCGGTTCACTGGTGCTGGTTTTTATCTCGGCTTGGACTGAGGTATCAATTATTTCTCTAGAGCTTATGGCACAGAAAAGCGTTTGATACTTCTTGATTAGGTTATGCAATTTACTCTTAACATTTTGGGGGAGGCTTTCTTCGAGGACTATATTAACCTGCTTGGAAAGTTTTTCTTTCAGGGGTCTTTGTATGTCTGGTTTCAATTTAAGCATATTCTCCTTCCTATCGATTACGCCCTCCAGTTCTTTTAGCGTATCATCCCCGATGATGCCGTCAAAAGATTCGAGGCTAACGCATTCTGAGATCTCTATTTTCCCAGCGGCAGATTGAACATAAAATGGCTTAGCGAGACCAGATGTTGGTTGCTTGATGGACGAGCTGATAAAATTCTTGTTAGCCCCTGTGTCTACAAGAAATTTTAATACAGCCCCGTCTTTCGTAACATATTCTATATATGGTACGCTGGAAAAGCGTTCACCATCAAATTTATCTCGTCCCCAGCGGCATCCTGTGCCGCATCATGATAAGCTTCCTCTGGTTGCTCATCAGGGTAAATATCCGACCTTGGGGTGGTTTATGTAATTCACCTGTCGAGATTGTATTGATCTAATTACCTCTATCTTTTCACTGGGTTTTGGTCCCAACCTTGGTGGAGGACCGTTATCATGAGGATGGAAGTAGCGCCGTTGCGCTTCGAACTTATTTAAATAATTGGGCACACATTTTTAGGAGGTAAGGTGGGTCTTCTTTCCATTCCAAACGTTTGATTGATAGGTGCGGATATCGTAATCGAGCCTATAGTTTTGTGAATCGAATAGTTGCGGTAATTGAGATTCTGCATCTCTAAGCATGCAGAGTAAGCCTCTGGTAGGGTTTTTGGCTTCTGCATTATCAACATTTTGGACAGGTCGCCGTTGAGGCCACGGATAAATACATCAAGAGCCCTGTTTCGATAGTTTTCTACCAGGGTATTTACCGTTTCCTAGCTAAGGGATTCGGTTTTTAACTTATTGACCATGAGGGACAGTTGATGGTTAACCGCGGTATAAAATTCGTCTAGTTTACTATTTCTCTGGCCTAGCTGGTTCAACTGGTGTTCCAGCGTTCGCATGTGAACTTTAGCCGACCTTCTAACGCTTTTAGTTGCGCTATTATTGCATTTACGACCCCCGTTAGTTCGGTTATGGATTTTGTCATGTCATCCATTATTTCGACAATTGTTTTATACAAAGAATGGAAATCGCTCACCTGGATTGAAATGACACTTGAGATTGAGAACAATAGTAGCACTATTCTTTTATGCACACTCTTATGGGAAGCGGGAAGCACAATTTTCACCTATATTCACGAAATTTATTTTATTTTCTTAGGCACTGCTTAGCACAACTTTTTCGCACTTGGCTGCAATTTTTTGAAAACGAATTTTTTACTCTACTTATTTATTAAAAAAGGATAGCACAGTTAGCACATTTTTTTTTCAATTTTTATTCTCCTTGATTATTGAGAAAGGATAACACAGTTAGCACAATTTTTTTGCAATTTTTATTCTCCTTATTTATTGAGAAAGGAAAGCACAGTTAGCAGAATTTGTTTGCAATTTTTATTCTCCTTAATTATTGAGAAAGGATGGCACAGTTAGCACAAGTTTTTTGCAATTTTTATTCTCCTTATTTATGGAGAAGGGATAGCACAGTTAACACAATTTTTTGCAATTCTTATTTCTTTTCCTCTCCTTTGTTTTTTTTTTTTTTTCAATTTCGATTACTTAGTCACTCACATAAATACACTATTCATCTTCTTTTTCTCTAATTTTCAATTTTTTTTAAATGTTCCTGTTACTGCGGTTAGGGTCCAGTTATGTATGCCGCAGTCTGAAATTAGGCACAAAAAAAAAATGGTAGAATCCGAAAAACGAAGGAACCGAATTTTTATTGGGCACAGGCCTTGGAAGTTTCGTGTTTTTCCCTTTTAGTTGCCAACGTTGAGATTGTAGGCAACCTACTCATGGCCCGAATTACTTCACACTCGATCCACTTATCTAGTCAATCTCCGAGCATGTTCCCATGGGTATGCCGGAATGTGTTACTATGGAAGTTAGAATAGTCAACTGTGTTCCCATGGGTACAGAGACTTGCACTCAAATAGAGCGTAGTAATTCCATGTCCTATATGAAGGACTCGTAATGAATTGACCAATGAAAAAAATGGACCGAGTTTTTGAGGCCTGCCCCTGCTCGGGCGCCAGTTAACGCATTCGCCTCCGCGGATACTAAAAAAAAGCGTACGACAGACTAGCCGCTGTTAAATTTAACACATTTTACTTTTTATCCCGAATAAATTTTATTACTAGATTAAACACTGCCGAATACTATTTTATTACTAGATTAAACAATGCTGAATACTCTCACTGCCGACGAAAGACTAACTCCCTGATCTGCCCAATCCATTCATGTCGCCTCGTATATGTCCGATTTATATGCTGACACAGCTGTCTCACCCTTAGGTTAATGCCGTCTGGAATATGATAACTGGATCATATTTATCTTAGGTTAATGCTGTCTGGTGTGTGATAACTCCTCCCCCTTCCCGTCCCGTAGATCAGTGACGTCATCTCTCGACGGGTAAGTTGTCCTTAATGTCTAGTTCCAGTTGGTTGCAGTATCTTGAGGGAGACCCAGTTTTCCACCAATTTTTCGCCATATGATGCAAGCGAAGGAGATCAGCAGTATGAAAGTTATAGTATCTGAAATCGTAGAAATTCTCATTCTACTGGTCAGGTTACCAAGACGTTCTATGTTTCGGAGGCTGAGGCTGTGGACAAACTGGAGATCTATCTTTTGTCCTTAAGTGGTGATGTTTGCTCTGACTGGTGGTAGGACCTGTAGAGTGGTGACGCTTGGAGCTCGTAAATGTCCTATTCTTCAGTTGGACTGTTTCGTTGTTTAGCTGTATAATGAAGGTTCCCGTAAGTGATTGCGTTGAGTTCTTCGAGGTAAGTTGGCCGTTAAAATTGGTCACGAAGATGGTGTCTTCTTCGATTAATTCGATGACTTCATTGGTGTTTGTGCGATACGTTCAAGCTGCGTGGCCTCCTTTTAGTAGTCTAGCCGTGCAGTGGTCCTCAGGAATCTTTGCTAGTTCTTCTTCTTTGCAGACCGTGGAATTGCTTATAGAAAGGCAATTCTTTATTATGCCGTAGATCTCATCTTTGTTGACTAAAACTCTGTTGAACTCGATGTTGACTTGCTTGCCCTTAATGATCGATGGTTTTGCTAGAAGCAGTTTGTAGTCTTCTCTCCTCACCTTTGGCATCGACAAGATGTACAGAAGCGTTGAATCGTTGGTGTAAATTGAGGGCGCTCCAAACTCGATTGCTTCAATCGCGTTTTCGTAAGGAAGAGTTTCTAGCTCGTTTACCAGCATGTTGATTTCGTCATGGTCCAGAAGGTTTGTATTGATGATGCCGCTTCTCGCCATTTGGCAAGCTCGAACTATCTCGTTAACTTCTCCCTTAATTAGCAAGACTTGGTCTAGGATGTCCTGTCTGAACCTTTGAATATCTGCTACTCCTATGTTGTCGTTGGACTTATCGATAACCCAGTTGATTTTTCTCGTCATATCTTCAATTACCCCGAAGAGTCTTTCGTTGACCTTGTACTGATGGTTGTTGTTCTCTACTATTCTTTGCTGGCTTTCAAGGACCTTGTCCCAGTCTGCTGCATCCGGGTTTCCTGCTATCCATTTCCATGCAGAGCCAATCCAGACCTCTTTCCTCGTTGTGGTCTTCTCCTCAGTAGCCTGATGCGGTCGGTTATTTCGGTCAGATGAAAGTTAATCAGCTGCTTCTTGTCTCGGTCTGTGATGTTCTTCTCAATGGAATTAGTGACTTCTGCTACTTGACGCTCGAACTGGTTCAGGTCGATTATGTGGACGAGATTGAAATTGCCATTGATTACCCAAGCTTTACCCTCCTTGATGGAAATAAGTGGGGCCGTATACTCGAATATCTGCAACCCTTCGGCTATCGCTAGGCAGACCAGGCAGGCTATTCTGTAAGAATCAACTTTGCTTCTTGTGGCGAATATTACGACAATGAAAAACATAAAATTAGAAGTTATAACCGAGATCCTTAAAAATATCTTAAGCTAATACATGGTTACTTAATATCTGAAATACATATAAGTATGGTTATCCTAATTCTTATATCTAGTTTACATTTTTCTGTACCTGTGCTAAATTGTTTGTTTTTTTCTTTTTTTTTTTGAGTGGTTACTTCGCCTTGTGCTTTATTCAATCCCGCTTAGTTTTATGTATTGTAGCATTGACTACAGGATGGGTTGTGCACCAAACTAAAACTGCAGCGAGGACACCTATTGCCAAAACCGACTAGCAGTAAATACTCCAACCTGATGTGCTTACGTTCCACAATTATTCCACACAATATCCCAATATTCCAGGATGATCAATTTATCCGGAGAAACATCTAGCATGTTCTAGAACCCCTTTCAATTTCATATAAATACCCCTACCACAACCATCGTAGACACAGTTGTTTATAAGTGAATACAGCGATTACAAGAGATATTCGACCAGTGGCGAAAACAAGCGACATATTGAAAATCAGCAGTGACAGTTTAATTTGAAATAAATAAAGAATAAAGTGATTGAATATTGTGTTGAAGTAAAGTTAGTGTTTGATAATAAATAAAGGATTAAAATACACAAAGGACAGTTTTATTTAAATGAACCCCAGCAAGAATATTACAGTATTTTTAATGTGGGTTTTATGAATTTTGCGGCCTGTAGTCGTGACCACCGTTACTTTATTATCTTTTGCCACGGTCTCTTTTCGATATAGAGGCTTCTGCTTCCCCTGTATCCTTTTGAAGGGAGTGAATATAATGCCTCCTTCCGTAAAATCTTTAGGAATGACCGTTTTCCTATTTCGCCATTTATTACTCATTTCCTGTCTTTTTGGATCTTTCCCCTAACGTCATTATTGGTTTTTACACGAAAATTTGCTAGTTTCTGAAAATTAATTCTATTGGTTCTATTGAAGAATATATCTGCCGGTTTCCGTTTTGTTACGGAATGAACCGTGTTATTATACCTGTCTACGGCAATATTTAAGACTTCTCTCAATCTCAAGTCCTTGTATTCGACCTTTAGGCACCGGTAAATTTCCAATATGGTGGAATGGAATCTTTCTACTTGGCCGTTGACCTCGCTACGGTTCACGGGCGTTAGATACATTTTGATATCTAGCATTTTGATGGAATTAACCATGATTGGGCTGAGGAAGGTTCGCTCATTATCGGTAACTAAAACTCTTGGTACAGTGAAATAATGCAGAACTTTAATAAGTTTGTCTCTTAAATGGAACGATAATTTATTCTTAATATGGAAGACCTTAGCGAATTTGGAAAACTTGTCGAGACAGGTAATGAATTTTTCACCCTGTAATTCCATTATGTCCATGTGCAGTATTTCACACAGATATAATGGCACAGGGGTAGGCTGAAATTCGGGAGCTACTGGATGCCTATCATACTTGTTTTCTAGACAGACTTCACACGTTTTTGTGTATTTTGTAATAATGATATTCATCTTAGGGAAGTAATAACTTTCTAACAATTGTTCCTTATTCTCCCTAGCATTTCTATGGGCTCTCCTGTGTTCTTTACTAACGAGATTCCATATCCTATCTTCGTTTTTGACGTCCTCTACGATCTTCTTGGTAATTCTGATTTTGTAACTCACAAAAGTTTCGGAGTAAACCTCTTGCAGCAAACCTATATGAGATTCAGGGATTTTTATTCCATTTACTATATTGGGTCTCAAACGTGTTTTGAGGATTTCGGTCAGCTTGCTCTTGTCTAAATTTCCACAGGCCACATAATGTCTTGAATAACCAGGGTGTGATTCCTCATGTATAGGCCTTTTCCCAATTTAATTACAATCTGGTTCCGAAAGACATTAAGCGGAGCTTCAATATGTGGGATGAGGTCTGAAGCATCTTGCATGGCACTATGAACTGTTTCGTTTGCTGTATCAGTGGAACAGTCATCGTCCTCGACTGCTCCGGTAGAGGATTGGTGTTCGGCTGTATTTGTTCTTGAGAGGACAGTATCCGTTGAAGAACCACCCTCGGTAGCTGTTTCTGTGGAAGAATTGTTCTTCATTATGTTCACTTGGCTTTCCGTCTCAGCACGTGCTGAGCCGGTTAAGAGATTACCCATTATTTTCAGCCTTGAAAGAGCATCGGCTACGACATTCGATTTACCTGTTCGGTAAATTAACTCGCAGTTATACTCTTCTATTCTTGCCTTCCACCGTTTCAATTTCACGTTATAATTGCGATTGCCTAGAGCGAATGTCGGAGGCTGATGGTCTGTGTATACCCGAATCTTCTTCGCGCCATATAAGTAGGAACGAAGATTATCCAGGGCCCAAACAATCGCCAACATTTCTCGTTCGTAGCATAGTTTTCCTCGGTTTTGTTGAGGGAACCAGAGATATATGCGATGGGCTTGTCTCTTCCTAATTCTCCTTGGGAGAGAACTGCCCCTGCATTTGATGCCTCTGTAGTGAGATTGAAAGGCAGACCGAAATCAGGGAAGGACAAAACTTCAGCGGAAGTCAGAAGTATTTTCAATTCGTTAAAAGCATGCATCGCATTTTCGTCGAGTTCAATACGGATACGTTTGGATTGGTTTGCTTTCACTTAAGCATTTTCTCCTCTTGTAAGGTTTGTCAGTGGTTTGGCCACTTTTGCGTAATCTCTGATGAACTTCCTATAGTAGGAAGTCAGACCCAAGAAGGACTTTAACTCCTTCAGTTTCTCCGGTGGGTGGATGTTTTGAATAGCCTCAACTTTCTTTAATTCAGGTCGTATCCCATCTGGTGTAATTACATACCCGAGGAATTCTACCTCGATCCTCATGAAATGAGTTTTCTCTAAATTGACCCTTAGCTTAGCTTGGTCAAGCCTGGCTAAGATGGTGTCAAGGTTTTTCAGGTGACGTTCCTCGCTATCCCCAAAGACGATTATGTCGTCTATGTAAACATAGCAGATCTTGCCTATGCATGGTTTCAACACATCGTCTATCATGCGTTGGAAGATCGCTGGGGCGTTTTTCAACCCAAAGGGCAGCTTCGTGAACTCATACTTCCCGTTCATCGTTGAAAACGCCGTCTTTTGTATGTCAGCGGGTTTCATTGGACTCCTGATGTTAAATCAAGTACTGCTTTACGCGGTACTGCTTTTCACCATTGGGCTTAGGTTTTTTCGGCACGATCCAGATTGGAGAATTGTGGGGACTCTAAGAGTCTTTCGATTTCCTCCTCAACGACCTCCCTAAGGCAGGCTGGATAGGGGTAGCTTTTAGTGTAAATCGGTTCACTGGTGCTGGTTTTTATCTCGGCTAGGACTGAGGTATCAATTATTTCTCTAGAGCTTATGGCATAGAAAAGCGTTTGATACTTCTTGATTAGGTTATGCAATTTACTCTTAACATTTTGGGGGAGGCTTTCTTCGAGGACTATATTAACCTGTTTGGAAAGTTTTTCTTTCAGGGGTCTTTGTATGTCTGGTTTCAATTTAAGCATATTCTCCTTCCTATCGATTACGCCCTCCAGTTCTTTTAGCGTATCATCCCCGATGATGCCGTCAAAAGATTCGAGGCTAACGCATTCTGAGATCTCTATTTTCCCAGCGGCAGATTGAACATAAAATGGCTTAGCGAGACCAGATGTTGGTTGCTTGATGGACGAGCTGATAAAATTCTTGTTAGCCCCTGTGTCTACAAGAAATTTTAATACAGCCCCGTCTTTCGTAACATATTCTATATATGGTACGCTGGAAAAGCGTTCACCATCAAATTTATCTCGTCCCCAGCGGCATCCTGTGCCGCATCATGATAAGCTTCCTCTGGTTGCTCATCAGGGTAAATATCCGACCTTGGGGTGGTTTATGTAATTCACCTGTCGAGATTGTATTGATCTAACTACCTCTATCTTTTCACTGGGTTTTGGTCCCAACCTTGGTGGAGGACCGTTATCATGAGGATGGAAGTAGCGCCGTTGCGCTTCGAACTTATTTAAATAATTGGGCACACATTTTTAGGAGGTAAGGTGGGTCTTCTTTCCATTCCAAACGTTTGATTGATAGGTGCGGATATCGTAATCGAGCCTATAGTTTTGTGAATCGAATAGTTGCGGTAATTGATTCTGCATCTCTAAGCATGCAGAGTAAGCCTCTGGTAGGGTTTTTGGCTTCTGCATTATCAACATTTTGGACAGGTCGCCGTTGAGCCCACGGATAAATACATCAAGAGCCCTGTTTCGATAGTTTTCTACCAGGGTATTTACCGTTTCCTAGCTAAGGGATTCGGTTTTTAACTTATTGACCATGAGGGACAGTTGATGGTTAACCGCGGTATAAAATTCGTCTAGTTTACTATTTCTCTGGCCTAGCTGGTTTAACTGGTGTTCCAGCGTTCGCATGTGAACTTTAGCCGACCTTCTAACGCTTTTAGTTGCGCTATTATTGCATTTACGACCCCCGTTAGTTCGGTTATGGATTTTGTCATGTCATCCATTATTTCGACAATTGTTTTATACAAAGAATGGAAATCGCTCACCTGGATTGAAATGACACTTGAGATTGAGAACAATAGTAGCACTATTCTTTTATGCACACTCTTATGGGAAGCAGGAAGCACAATTTTCACCTATATTCACGAAATTTATTTTATTTTCTTAGGCACTGCTTAGCACAACTTTTTCGCACTTGGCTGCAATTTTTTGAAAACGAATTTTTTACTCTACTTATTTATTAAAAAAGGATAGCACAGTTAGCACATTTTTTTTTCAATTTTTATTCTCCTTGATTATTGAGAAAGGATAACACAGTTAGCACAATTTTTTTGCAATTTTTATTCTCCTTATTTATTGAGAAAGGAAAGCACAGTTAGCAGAATTTGTTTGCAATTTTTATTCTCCTTAATTATTGAGAAAGGATGGCACAGTTAGCACAAGTTTTTTGCAATTTTTATTCTCCTTATTTATGGAGAAGGGATAGCACAGTTAACACAATTTTTTGCAATTCTTATTTCTTTTCCTCTCCTTTGTTTTTTTTTTTTTTTTTCAATTTCGATTACTTAGTCACTCACATAAATACACTATTCATCTTCTTTTTCTCTAATTTTCAATTTTTTTTAAATGTTCCTGTTACTGCGGTTAGGGTCCAGTTATGTATGCCGCAGTCTGAAATTAGGCACAAAAAAAAAATGGTAGAATCCGAAAAACGAAGGAACCGAATTTTTATTGGGCACAGGCCTTGGAAGTTTCGTGTTTTTCCCTTTTAGTTGCCAACGTTGAGATTGTAGGCAACCTACTCATGGCCCGAATTACTTCACACTCGATCCACTTATCTAGTCAATCTCCGAGCATGTTCCCATGGGTATGCCGGAATGTGTTACTATGGAAGTTAGAATAGTCAACTGTGTTCCCATGGGTACAGAGACTTGCACTCAAATAGAGCGTAGTAATTCCATGTCCTATATGAAGGACTCGTAATGAATTGACCAATGAAAAAAATGGACCGAGTTTTTGAGGCCTGCCCCTGCTCGGGCGCCAGTTAACGCATTCGCCTCCGCGGATACTAAAAAAAAGCGTACGACAGACTAGCCGCTGTTAAATTTAACACATTTTACTTTTTATCCCGAATAAATTTTATTACTAGATTAAACACTGCCGAATACTATTTTATTACTAGATTAAACAATGCTGAATACTCTCACTGCCGACGAAAGACTAACTCCCTGATCTGCCCAATCCATTCATGTCGCCTCGTATATGTCCGATTTATATGCTGACACAGCTGTCTCACCCTTAGGTTAATGCCGTCTGGAATATGATAACTGGATCATATTTATCTTAGGTTAATGCTGTCTGGTGTGTGATAACTCCTCCCCCTTCCCGTCCCGTAGATCAGTGACGTCATCTCTCGACGGGTAAGTTGTCCTTAATGTCTAGTTCCAGTTGGTTGCAGTATCTTGAGGGAGACCCAGTTTTCCACCAATTTTTCGCCATATGATGCAAGCGAAGGAGATCAGCAGTATGAAAGTTATAGTATCTGAAATCGTAGAAATTCTCATTCTACTGGTCAGGTTACCAAGACGTTCTATGTTTCGGAGGCTGAGGCTGTGGACAAACTGGAGATCTATCTTTTGTCCTTAAGTGGTGATGTTTGCTCTGACTGGTGGTAGGACCTGTAGAGTGGTGACGCTTGAGCTCGTAAATGTCCTATTCTTCAGTTGGACTGTTTCGTTGTTTAGCTGTATAATGAAGGTTCCCGTAAGTGATTGCGTTGAGTTCTTCGAGGTAAGTTGGCCGTTAAAATTGGTCACGAAGATGGTGTCTTCCTCGATTAATTCGATGACTTCATTGGTGTTTGTGCGATACGTTCAAGCTGCGTGGCCTCCTTTTAGTAGTCTAGCCGTGCAGTGGTCCTCAGGAATCTTTGCTAGTTCTTCTTCTTTGCAGACCGTGGAATTGCTTATAGAAAGGCAATTCTTTATTATGCCGTAGATCTCATCTTGGTTGACTAAAACTCTGTTGAACTCGATGTTGACTTGCTTGCCCTTAATGATCGATGGTTTTGCTAGAAGCAGTTTGTAGTCTTCTCTCCTCACCTTTGGCATCGACAAGATGTACAGAAGCGTTGAATCGTTGGTGTAAATTGAGGGCGCTCCAAACTCGATTGCTTCAATCGCGTTTTCGTAAGGAAGAGTTTCTAGCTCGTTTACCAGCATGTTGATTTCGTCATGGTCCAGAAGGTTTGTATTGATGATGCCGCTTCTCGCCATTTGGCAAGCTCGAACTATCTCGTTAACTTCTCCCTTAATTAGCAAGACTTGGTCTAGGATGTCCTGTCTGAACCTTTGAATATCTGCTACTCCTATGTTGTCGTTGGACTTATCGATAACCCAGTTGATTTTTCTCGTCATATCTTCAATTACCCCGAAGAGTCTTTCGTTGACCTTGTACTGATGGTTGTTGTTCTCTACTATTCTTTGCTGGCTTTCAAGGACCTTGTCCCAGTCTGCTGCATCCGGGTTTCCTGCTATCCATTTCCATGCAGAGCCAATCCAGACCTCTTTCCTCGTTGTGGTCTTCTCCTCAGTAGCCTGATGCGGTCGGTTATTTCGGTCAGATGAAAGTTAATCAGCTGCTTCTTGTCTCGGTCTGTGATGTTCTTCTCAATGGAATTAGTGACTTCTGCTACTTGACGCTCGAACTGGTTCAGGTCGATTATGTGGACGAGATTGAAATTGCCATTGATTACCCAAGCTTTACCCTCCTTGATGGAAATAAGTGGGGCCGTATACTCGAATATCTGCAACCCTTCGGCTATCGCTAGGCAGACCAGGCAGGCTATTCTGTAAGAATCAACTTTGCTTCTTGTGGCGAATATTACGACAATGAAAAACATAAAATTAGAAGTTATAACCGAGATCCTTAAAAATATCTTAAGCTAATACATGGTTACTTAATATCTGAAATACATATAAGTATGGTTATCCTAATTCTTATATCTAGTTTACATTTTTCTGTACCTGTGCTAAATTGTTTGTTTTTTTCTTTTTTTTTTGAGTGGTTACTTCGCCTTGTGCTTTATTCAATCCCGCTTAGTTTTATGTATTGTAGCATTGACTACAGGATGGGTTGTGCACCAAACTAAAACTGCAGCGAGGACACCTATTGCCAAAACCGACTAGCAGTAAATACTCCAACCTGATGTGCTTACGTTCCACAATTATTCCACACAATATCCCAATATTCCAGGATGATCAATTCATCCGGAGAAACATCTAGCATGTTCTAGAACCCCTTTCAATTTCATATAAATACCCCTACCACAACCATCGTAGACACAGTTGTTTATAAGTGAATACAGCGATTACAAGAGATATTCGACCAGTGGCGAAAACAAGCGACATATTGAAAATCAGCAGTGACAGTTTAATTTGAAATAAATAAAGAATAAAGTGATTGAATATTGTGTTGAAGTAAAGTTAGTGTTTGATAATAAATAAAGGATTAAAATACACAAAGGACAGTTTTATTTAAATGAACCCCAGCAAGAATATTACAGTATTTTTAATGTGGGTTTTATGAATTTTGCGGCCTGTGGTCGTGACCACCGTTACTTTATTATCTTTTGCCACGGTCTCTTTTCGATATAGAGGCTTGTGCTTCCCCTGTATCCTTTTGAAGGGAGTGAATATAATGCCTCCTTCCGTAAAATCTTTAGGAATGACCGTTTTCCTATTTCGCCATTTATTACTCATTTCCTGTCTTTTTGGATCTTTCCCCTAACGTCATTATTGGTTTTTACACGAAAATTTGCTAGTTTCTGAAAATTAATTCTATTGGTTCTATTGAAGAATATATCTGCCGGTTTCCGTTTTGTTACGGAATGAACCGTGTTATTATACCTGTCTACGGCAATATTTAAGACTTCTCTCAATCTCAAGTCCTTGTATTCGACCTTTAGGCACCGGTAAATTTCCAATATGGTGGAATGGAATCTTTCTACTTGGCCGTTGACCTCGCTACGGTTCACGGGCGTTAGATACATTTTGATATCTAGCATTTTGATGAAATTAACCATGATTGGGCTGAGGAAGGTTCGCTCATTATCGGTAACTAAAACTCTTGGTACAGTGAAATAATGCAGAACTTTAATAAGTTTGTCTCTTAAATGGAACGATAATTTATTCTTAATATGGAAGACCTTAGCGAATTTGGAAAACTTGTCGAGACAGGTAATGAATTTTTCACCCTGTAATTCCATTATGTCCATGTGCAGTATTTCACACAGATATAATGGCACAGGGGTAGGCTGAAATTCGGGAGCTACTGGATGCCTATCATACTTGTTTTCTAGACAGACTTCACACGTTTTTGTGTATTTTGTAATAATGATATTAATCTTAGGGAAGTAATAACTTTCTAACAATTGTTCCTTATTCTCCCTAGCATTTCTATGGGCTCTCCTGTGTTCTTTACTAACGAGATTCCATATCCTATCTTCGTTTTTGACGTCCTCTACGATCTTCTTGGTAATTCTGATTTTGTAACTCACAAAAGTTTCGGAGTAAACCTCTTGCAGCAAACCTATATGAGATTCAGGGATTTTTATTCCATTTACTATATTGGGTCTCAAACGTGTTTTGAGGATTTCGGTCAGCTTGCTCTTGTCTAAATTTCCACAGGCCACATAATGTCTTGAATAACCAGGGTGTGATTCCTCATGTCTAGGCCTTTTCCCAATTTAATTACAATCTGGTTCCGAAAGACATTAAGCGGAGCTTCAATATGTGGAATGAGGTCTGAAGCATCTTGCATGGCACTATGAACTGTTTCGTTTGCTGTATCAGTGGAACAGTCATCGTCCTCGACTGCTCCGGTAGAGGATTGGTGTTCGGCTGTATTTGTTCTTGAGAGGACAGTATCCGTTGAAGAACCACCCTCGGTAGCTGTTTCTGTGGAAGAATTGTTCTTCATTATGTTCACTTGGCTTTCCGTCTCAGCACGTGCTGAGCCGGTTAAGAGATTACCCATTATTTTCAGCCTTGAAAGAGCATCGGCTACGACATTCGATTTACCTGTTCGGTAAATTAACTCGCAGTTATACTCTTCTATTCTTGCCTTCCACCGTTTCAATTTCACGTTATAATTGCGATTGCCTAGAGCGAATGTCAGAGGCTGATGGTCTGTGTATACCCGAATCTTCTTCGCGCCATATAAGTAGGAACGAAGATTATCCAGGGCCCAAACAATCGCCAACATTTCTCGTTCGTAGCATAGTTTTCCTCGGTTTTGTTGAGGGAACCAGAGATATATGCGATGGGCTTGTCTCTTCCTAATTCTCCTTGGGAGAGAACTGCCCCTGCATTTGATGCCTCTGTAGTGAGATTGAAAGGCAGACCGAAATCAGGGAAGGACAAAACTTCAGCGGAAGTCAGAAGTATTTTCAATTCGTTAAAAGCATGCATCGCATTTTCGTCGAGTTCAATACGGATACGTTTGGATTGGTTTGCTTTCACTTAAGCATTTTCTCCTCTTGTAAGGTTTGTCAGTGGTTTGGCCACTTTTGCGTAATCTCTGATGAACTTCCTATAGTAGGAAGTCAGACCCAAGAAGGACTTTAACTCCTTCAGTTTCTCCGGTGGGTGGATGTTTTGAATAGCCTCAACTTTCTTTAATTCAGGTCGTATCCCATCTGGTGTAATTACATACCCGAGGAATTCTACCTCGATCCTCATGAAATGAGTTTTCTCTAAATTGACCCTTAGCTTAGCTTGGTCAAGCCTGGCTAAGATGGTGTCAAGGTTTTTCAGGTGACGTTCCTCGCTATCCCCAAAGACGATTATGTCGTCTATGTAAACATAGCAGATCTTGCCTATGCATGGTTTCAACACATCGTCTATCATGCGTTGGAAGATCGCTGGGGCGTTTTTCAACCCAAAGGGCAGCTTCGTGAACTCATACTTCCCGTTCATCGTTGAAAACGCCGTCTTTTGTATGTCAGCGGGTTTCATCGGAATTTGATGGACTCCTGATGTTAAATCAAGTACTGCTTTACGCGGTACTGCTTTTCACCATTGGGCTTAGGTTTTTTCGGCACGATCCAGATTGGAGAATTGTGGGGACTCTAAGAGTCTTTCGATTTCCTCCTCAACGACCTCCCTAAGGCAGGCTGGATAGGGGTAGCTTTTAGTGTAAATCGGTTCACTGGTGCTGGTTTTTATCTCGGCTTGGACTGAGGTATCAATTATTTCTCTAGAGCTTATGGCATAGAAAAGCGTTTGATACTTCTTGATTAGGTTATGCAATTTACTCTTAACATTTTGGGGGAGGCTTTCTTCGAGGACTATATTAACCTGTTTGGAAAGTTTTTCTTTCAGGGGTCTTTGTATGTCTGGTTTCAATTTAAGCATATTCTCCTTCCTATCGATTACGCCCTCCAGTTCTTTTAGCGTATCATCCCCGATGATGCCGTCAAAAGATTCGAGGCTAACGCATTCTGAGATCTCTATTTTCCCAGCGGCAGATTGAACATAAAATGGCTTAGCGAGACCAGATGTTGGTTGCTTGATGGACGAGCTGATAAAATTCTTGTTAGCCCCTGTGTCTACAAGAAATTTTAATACAGCCCCGTCTTTCGTAACATATTCTATATATGGTACGCTGGAAAAGCGTTCACCATCAAATTTATCTCGTCCCCAGCGGCATCCTGTGCCGCATCATGATAAGCTTCCTCTGGTTGCTCATCAGGGTAAATATCCGACCTTGGGGTGGTTTATGTAATTCACCTGTCGAGATTGTATTGATCTAACTACCTCTATCTTTTCACTGGGTTTTGGTCCCAACCTTGGTGGAGGACCGTTATTATGAGGATGGAAGTAGCGCCGTTGCGCTTCGAACTTATTTAAATAATTGGGCACACATTTTTAGGAGGTAAGGTGGGTCTTCTTTCCATTCCAAACGTTTGATTGATAGGTGCGGATATCGTAATCGAGCCTATAGTTTTGTGAATCGAATAGTTGCGGTAATTGATTCTGCATCTCTAAGCATGCAGAGTAAGCCTCTGGTAGGGTTTTTGGCTTCTGCATTATCAACATTTTGGACAGGTCGCCGTTGAGGCCACGGATAAATACATCAAGAGCCCTGTTTCGATAGTTTTCTACCAGGGTATTTACCGTTTCCTAGCTAAGGGATTCGGTTTTTAACTTATTGACCATGTGAGGGACAGTTGATGGTTAACCGCGGTATAAAATTCGTCTAGTTTACTATTTCTCTGGCCTAGCTGGTTTAACTGGTGTTCCAGCGTTCGCATGTGAACTTTAGCCGACCTTCTAACGCTTTTAGTTGCGCTATTATTGCATTTACGACCCCCGTTAGTTCGGTTATGGATTTTGTCATGTCATCCATTATTTCGACAATTGTTTTATACAAAGAATGGAAATCGCTCACCTGGATTGAAATGACACTTGAGATTGAGAACAATAGTAGCACTATTCTTTTATGCACACTCTTATGGGAAGCGGGAAGCACAATTTTCACCTATATTCACGAAATTTATTTTATTTTCTTAGGCACTGCTTAGCACAACTTTTTCGCACTTGGCTGCAATTTTTTGAAAACGAATTTTTTACTCTACTTATTTATTAAAAAAGGATAGCACAGTTAGCACATTTTTTTTCAATTTTTATTCTCCTTGATTATTGAGAAAGGATAACACAGTTAGCACAATTTTTTTGCAATTTTTATTCTCCTTATTTATTGAGAAAGGAAAGCGCAGTTAGCAGAATTTGTTTGCAATTTTTATTCTCCTTAATTATTGAGAAAGGATGGCACAGTTAGCACAAGTTTTTTGCAATTTTTATTCTCCTTATTTATGGAGAAGGGATAGCACAGTTAACACAATTTTTTGCAATTCTTATTTCTTTTCCTCTCCTTTGTTTTTTTTTTTTTTTCAATTTCGATTACTTAGTCACTCACATAAATACACTATTCATCTTCTTTTTCTCTAATTTTCAATTTTTTTTAAATGTTCCTGTTAGTGCAGTTAGGGTCCAGTTATGTATGCCGCAGTCTGAAATTAGGCACAAAAAAAAATGGTAGAATCCGAAAAACGAAGGAACCGAATTTTTATTGGGCACAGGCCTTGGAAGTTTCGTGTTTTTCCCTTTTAGTTGCCAACGTTGAGATTGTAGGCAACCTACTCATGGCCCGAATTACTTCACACTCGATCCACTTATCTAGTCAATCTCCGAGCATGTTCCCATGGGTATGCCGGAATGTGTTACTATGGAAGTTAGAATAGTCAACTGTGTTCCCATGGGTACAGAGACTTGCACTCAAATAGAGCGTAGTAATTCCATGTCCTATATGAGGGACTCGTAATGAATTGACCAATGAAAAAAATGGACCGAGTTTTTGAGGCCTGCCCCTGCTCGGGCGCCAGTTAACGCATTCGCCTCCGCGGATACTAAAAAAAAGCGTACGACAGACTAGCCGCTGTTAAATTTAACACATTTTACTTTTTATCCCGAATAAATTTTATTACTAGATTAAACACTGCCGAATACTATTTTATTACTAGATTAAACAATGCTGAATACTCTCACTGCCGACGAAAGACTAACTCCCTGATCTGCCCAATCCATTCATGTCGCCTCGTATATGTCCGATTTATATGCTGACACAGCTGTCTCACCCTTAGGTTAATGCCGTCTGGAATATGATAACTGGATCATATTTATCTTAGGTTAATGCTGTCTGGTGTGTGATAACTCCTCCCCCTTCCCGTCCCGTAGATCAGTGACGTCATCTCTCGACGGGTAAGTTCTCCTTAATGTCTAGTTCCAGTTGGTTGCAGTATCTTGAGGGAGACCCAGTTTTCCACCAATTTTTCGCCATATGATGCAAGCGAAGGAGATCAGCAGTATGAAAGTTATAGTATCTGAAATCGTAGAAATTCTCATTCTACTGGTCAGGTTACCAAGACGTTCTATGTTTCGGAGGCTGAGGCTGTGGACAAACTGGAGATCTATCTTTTGTTCTTAAGTGGTGATGTTTGCTCTGACTGGTGGTAGGACCTGTAGAGTGGTGACGCTTGAGCTCGTAAATGTCCTATTCTTCAGTTGGACTGTTTCGTTGTTTAGCTGTATAATGAAGGTTCCCGTAAGTGATTGCGTTGAGTTCTTCGAGGTAAGTTGGCCGTTAAAATTGGTCACGAAGATGGTGTCTTCTTCGATTAATTCGATGACTTCATTGGTGTTTGTGCGATACGTTCAAGCTGCGTGGCCTCCTTTTAGTAGTCTAGCCGTGCAGTGGTCCTCAGGAATCTTTGCTAGTTCTTCTTCTTTGCAGACCGTGGAATTGCTTATAGAAAGGCAATTCTTTATTATGCCGTAGATCTCATCTTGGTTGACTAAAACTCTGTTGAACTCGATGTTGACTTGCTTGCCCTTAATGATCGATGGTTTTGCTAGAAGCAGGTTGTAGTCTTCTCTCCTCACCTTTGGCATCGACAAGATGTACAGAAGCGTTGAATCGTTGGTGTAAATTGAGGGCGCTCCAAACTCGATTGCTTCAATCGCGTTTTCGTAAGGAAGAGTTTCTAGCTCGTGTACCAGCATGTTGATTTCGTCATGGTCCAGAAGGTTTGTATTGATGATGCCGCTTCTCGCCATTTGGCAAGCTCGAACTATCTCGTTAACTTCTCCCTTAATTAGCAAGACTTGGTCTAGGATGTCCTGTCTGAACCTTTGAATATCTGCAACTCCTATGTTGTCGTTGGACTTATCGATAACCCAGTTGATTTTTCTCGTCATATCTTCAATTACCCCGAAGAGTCTTTCGTTGACCTTGTACTGATGGTTGTTGTTCTCTACTATTCTTTGCTGGCTTTCAAGGACCTTGTCCCAGTCTGCTGCATCCGGGTTTCCTGCTATCCATTTCCATGCAGAGCCAATCCAGACCTCTTTCCTCGTTGTGGTCTTCTCCTCAGTAGCCTGATGCGGTCGGTTATTTCGGTCAGATGAAAGTTAATCAGCTGCTTCTTGTCTCGGTCTGTGATGTTCTTCTCAATGGAATTAGTGACTTCTGCTACTTGACGCTCGAACTGGTTCAGGTCGATTATGTGGACGAGATTGAAATTGCCATTGATTACCCAAGCTTTACCCTCCTTGATGGAAATAAGTGGGGCCGTATACTCGAATATCTGCAACCCTTCGGCTATCGCTAGGCAGACCAGGCAGGCTATTCTGTAAGAATCAACTTTGCTTCTTGTGGCGAATATTACGACAATGAAAAACATAAAATTAGAAGTTATAACCGAGATCCTTAAAAATATCTTAAGCTAATACATGGTTACTTAATATCTGAAATACATATAAGTATGGTTATCCTAATTCTTATATCTAGTTTACATTTTTCTGTACCTGTGCTAAATTGTTTGTTTTTTTCTTTTTTTTTTGAGTGGTTACTTCGCCTTGTGCTTTATTCAATCCCGCTTAGTTTTATGTATTGTAGCATTGACTACAGGATGGGTTGTGCACCAAACTAAAACTGCAGCGAGGACACCTATTGCCAAAACCGACTAGCAGTAAATACTCCAACCTGATGTGCTTACGTTCCACAATTATTCCACACAATATCCCAATATTCCAGGATGATCAATTCATCCGGAGAAACATCTAGCATGTTCTAGAACCCCTTTCAATTTCATATAAATACCCCTACCACAACCATCGTAGACACAGTTGTTTATAAGTGAATACAGCGATTACAAGAGATATTCGACCAGTGGCGAAAACAAGCGACATATTGAAAATCAGCAGTGACAGTTTAATTTGAAATAAATAAAGAATAAAGTGATTGAATATTGTGTTGAAGTAAAGTTAGTGTTTGATAATAAATAAAGGATTAAAATACACAAAGGACAGTTTTATTTAAATGAACCCCAGCAAGAATATTACAGTATTTTTAATGTGGGTTTTATGAATTTTGCGGCCTGTGGTCGTGACCACCGTTACTTTATTATCTTTTGCCACGGTCTCTTTTCGATATAGAGGCTTGTGCTTCCCCTGTATCCTTTTGAAGGGAGTGAATATAATGCCTCCTTCCGTAAAATCTTTAGGAATGACCGTTTTCCTATTTCGCCATTTATTACTCATTTCCTGTCTTTTTGGATCTTTCCCCTAACGTCATTATTGGTTTTTACACGAAAATTTGCTAGTTTCTGAAAATTAATTCTATTGGTTCTATTGAAGAATATATCTGCCGGTTTCCGTTTTGTTACGGAATGAACCGTGTTATTATACCTGTCTACGGCAATATTTAAGACTTCTCTCAATCTCAAGTCCTTGTATTCGACCTTTAGGCACCGGTAAATTTCCAATATGGTGGAATGGAATCTTTCTACTTGGCCGTTGACCTCGCTACGGTTCACGGGCGTTAGATACATTTTGATATCTAGCATTTTGATGAAATTAACCATGATTGGGCTGAGGAAGGTTCGCTCATTATCGGTAACTAAAACTCTTGGTACAGTGAAATAATGCAGAACTTTAATAAGTTTGTCTCTTAAATGGAACGATAATTTATTCTTAATATGGAAGACCTTAGCGAATTTGGAAAACTTGTCGAGACAGGTAATGAATTTTTTACCCTGTAATTCCATTATGTCCATGTGCAGTATTTCACACAGATATAATGGCACAGGGGTAGGCTGAAATTCGGGAGCTACTGGATGCCTATCATACTTGTTTTCTAGACAGACTTCACACGTTTTTGTGTATTTTGTAATAATGATATTCATCTTAGGGAAGTAATAACTTTCTAACAATTGTTCTTTATTCTCCCTAGCATTTCTATGGGCTCTCCTGTGTTCTTTACTAATGAGATTCCATATCCTATCTTCGTTTTTGACGTCCTCTACGATCTTCTTGGTAATTCTGATTTTGTAACTCACAAAAGTTTCGGAGTAAACCTCTTGCAGCAAACCTATATGAGATTCAGGGATTTTTATTCCATTTACTATATTGGGTCTCAAACGTGTTTTGAGGATTTCGGTCAGCTTGCTCTTGTCTAAATTTCCACAGGCCACATAATGTCTTGAATAACCAGGGTGTGATTCCTCATGTCTAGGCCTTTTCCCAATTTAATTACAATCTGGTTCCGAAAGACATTAAGCGGAGCTTCAATATGTGGGATGAGGTCTGAAGCATATTGCATGGCACTATGAACTGTTTCGTTTGCTGTATCAGTGGAACAGTCATCGTCCTCGACTGCTCCGGTAGAGGATTGGTGTTCGGCTGTATTTGTTCTTGAGAGGACAGTATCCGTTGAAGAACCACCCTCGGTAGCTGTTTCTGTGGAAGAATTGTTCTTCATTATGTTCACTTGGCTTTCCGTCTCAGCACGTGCTGAGCCGGTTAAGAGATTACCCATTATTTTCAGCCTTGAAAGAGCATCGGCTACGACATTCGATTTACCTGTTCGGTAAATTAACTCGCAGTTATACTCTTCTATTCTTGCCTTCCACCGTTTCAATTTCACGTTATAATTGCGATTGCCTAGAGCGAATGTCAGAGGCTGATGGTCTGTGTATACCCGAATCTTCTTCGCGCCATATAAGTAGGAACGAAGATTATCCAGGGCCCAAACAATCGCCAACATTTCTCGTTCGTAGCATAGTTTTCCTCGGTTTTGTTGAGGGAACCAGAGATATATGCGATGGGCTTGTCTCTTCCTAATTCTCCTTGGGAGAGAACTGCCCCTGCATTTGATGCCTCTGTAGTGAGATTGAAAGGCAGACCGAAATCAGGGAAGGACAAAACTTCAGCGGAAGTCAGAAGTATTTTCAATTCGTTAAAAGCATGCATCGCATTTTCGTCGAGTTCAATACGGATACGTTTGGATTGGTTCGCTTTCACTTAAGCATTTTCTCCTCTTGTAAGGTTTGTCAGTGGTTTGGCCACTTTTGCGTAATCTCTGATGAACTTCCTATAGTAGGAAGTCAGACCCAAGAAGGACTTTAACTCCTTCAGTTTCTCCGGTGGGTGGATGTTTTGAATAGCCTCAACTTTCTTTAATTCAGGTCGTATCCCATCTGGTGTAATTACATACCCGAGGAATTCTACCTCGATCCTCATGAAATGAGTTTTCTCTAAATTGACCCTTAGCTTAGCTTGGTCAAGCCTGGCTAAGATGGTGTCGAGGTTTTTCAGGTGACGTTCCTCGCTATCCCCAAAGACGATTATGTCGTCTATGTAAACATAGCAGATCTTGCCTATGCATGGTTTCAACACATCGTCTATCATGCGTTGGAAGATCGCTGGGGCGTTTTTCAACCCAAAGGGCAGCTTCGTGAACTCATACTTCCCGTTCATCGTTGAAAACGCCGTCTTTTGTATGTCAGCGGGTTTCATCGGAATTTGATGGACTCCTGATGTTAAATCAAGTACTGCTTTACGCGGTACTGCTTTTCACCATTGGGCTTAGGTTTTTTCGGCACGATCCAGATTGGAGAATTGTGGGGACTCTAAGAGTCTTTCGATTTCCTCCTCAACGACCTCCCTAAGGCAGGCTGGATAGGGGTAGCTTTTAGTGTAAATCGGTTCACTGGTGCTGGTTTTTATCTCGGCTTGGACTGAGGTATCAATTATTTCTCTAGAGCTTATGGCATAGAAAAGCGTTTGATACTTCTTGATTAGGTTATGCAATTTACTCTTAACATTTTGGGGGAGGCTTTCTTCGAGGACTATATTAACCTGTTTGGAAAGTTTTTCTTTCAGGGGTCTTTGTATGTCTGGTTTCAATTTAAGCATATTCTCCTTCCTATCGATTACGCCCTCCAGTTCTTTTAGCGTATCATCCCCGATGATGCCGTCAAAAGATTCGAGGCTAACGCATTCTGAGATCTCTATTTTCCCAGCGGCAGATTGAACATAAAATGGCTTAGCGAGACCAGATGTTGGTTGCTTGATGGACGAGCTGATAAAATTCTTGTTAGCCCCTGTGTCTACAAGAAATTTTAATACAGCCCCGTCTTTCGTAACATATTCTATATATGGTACGCTGGAAAAGCGTTCACCATCAAATTTATCTCGTCCCCAGCGGCATCCTGTGCCGCATCATGATAAGCTTCCTCTGGTTGCTCATCAGGGTAAATATCCGACCTTGGGGTGGTTTATGTAATTCACCTGTCGAGATTGTATTGATCTAACTACCTCTATCTTTTCACTGGGTTTTGGTCCCAACCTTGGTGGAGGACCGTTATCATGAGGATGGAAGTAGCGCCGTTGCGCTTCGAACTTATTTAAATAATTGGGCACACATTTTTAGGAGGTAAGGTGGGTCTTCTTTCCATTCCAAACGTTTGATTGATAGGTGCGGATATCGTAATCGAGCCTATAGTTTTGTGAATCGAATAGTTGCGGTAATTGAGATTCTGCATCTCTAAGCATGCAGAGTAAGCCTCTGGTAGCGTTTTTGGCTTCTGCATTATCAACATTTTGGACAGGTCGCCGTTGAGGCCACGGATAAATACATCAAGAGCCCTGTTTCGATAGGTTTCTACCAGGGTATTTACCGTTTCCTGGCTAAGGGATTCGGTTTTTAACTTATTGACCATGAGGGACAGTTGATGGTTAACCGCGGAATAAAATTCTATTACTATTTCTCTGGCCTAGCTGGTTCAACTGGTGTTCCAGCGTTCGCATGTAGACTTTAGCCGACCTTCTAACGCTTTTAGTTGCGCTATTATTGCATTTACGACCCCCGTTAGTTCGGTTATGGATTTTGTCATGTCATCCATTATTTCGACAATTGTTTTATACAAAGAATGGAAAACGCTCACCTGGATTGAAATGACACTGGAGATTGAGAACAATAGTGGCACTATTCTTTTATGCACACTCTTATGGGAAGCGGGAAGCACAATTTTCACTTATATTCACAATTCTAACAAAAATCTCCCCAGTTATCTTAACGCCACCCCCGGAGAATAGCTGAAGCGTAAACAACTGAGCTTCAAGAACCACAATACCAAAATCTTTCTCTCTCTCTCTGTCCATCCTTTTCAAAGCCCGCACTATGTGTAAGCATGTTAAAGGTATTCATAACCCTTTGAGTGCGCGCAAATTATAAAAAAAAAAAAAAAATTTTCTTAGGCACTGCTTAGCACAACTTTTTTGCACTTGGCTGCAATTTTTTTGAAAACGAATTTTTTACTCTACTTATTTATTAAAAAAGGATAGCACAGTTAGCACATTTTTTTTTCAATTTTTATTCTCCTTGATTATTGAGAAAGGATAACACAGTTAGCACAATTTTTTGGCAATTTTTATTCTCCTTATTTATTGAGAAAGGAAAGCGCAGTTAGCAGAATTTGTTTGCAATTTTTATTCTCCTTAATTATTGAGAAAGGAAAGCACAGTTAGCACAAGTTTTTTGCAATTTTTATTTTCCTTATTTATGGAGAAGGGATAGCACAGTTAACACAATTTTTTGCAATTTTTATTTCTTTTCCTCTCCTTTGGTTTTTTTTTTTTCAATTTCGATTACTTAGTCACTCACATAAATACACTAAAAAAAAAAAAAATATTTGGCGCAACAGCTCTTTAAAGTGCCAGGGCCTAGCTTCTCGCATCCACTCATGTTGTGTGCGTTATATTTTCCACACGAATGGAAGGGACCTACAGTTTACTGCCGAATCGAAACGGCGATTTGAGAAGCTTTTTTAGACAACAATATTCTCGGATGTTTGTCAGACGCTCGCGAGAGGTGGGACCGTGAAAAAACTTTAAATACACTATTCATCTTCTTTTTCTCTAATTTTCAAATTTTTTTAAATGTTCCTGTTACTGCGGTTAGGGTCCAGTTATGTATGCCGCAATCTGAAATTAGGCACAAAAAAAAAAAATGGTAGAACCCGAAAAACGAAGGAACCGAATTTTTATTGGGCACAGGCCTTGGAAGGTTCGTGTTTTTCCCTTTTAGTTGCCAACGTTGAGATTGTAGGCAACCTACTCATGGCCCGAATTACTTCACACTCGATCCACTTATCTAGTCAATCTCCGAGCATGTTCCCATGGGTATGCCGGAATGTGTTACTATGGAAGTTAGAATAGTCAACTGTGTTCCCATGGGTACAGAGACTTGCACTCAAATAGAGCGTAGTAATTCCATGTCCTATATGAAGGACTCGTAATGAATTGACCAATGAAAAAAATGGACCGAGTTTTTGAGGCCTGCCCCTGCTCGGGCGCCAGTTAACGCATTCGCCTCCGCGGATACTAAAAAAAAGCGTACGACAGACTAGCCGCTGTTAAATTTAACACATTTTACTTTTTATCCCGAATAAATTTTATTACTAGATTAAACACTGCCGAATACTATTTTATTACTAGATTAAACAATGCTGAATACTCTCACTGCCGACGAAAGACTAACTCCCTGATCTGCCCAATCCATTCATGTCGCCTCGTATATGTTCGATTTATATGCTGACACAGCTGTCTCACCCTTAGGTTAATGCCGTCTGGAATATGATAACTGGATCATATTTATCTTAGGTTAATGCTGTCTGGTGTGTGATAACTCCTCCCCCTTCCCGTCCCGTAGATCAGTGACGTCATCTCTCGACGGGTAAGTTGTCCTTAATGTCTAGTTCCAGTTGGTTGCAGTATCTTGAGGGAGACCCAGTTTTCCACCAATTTTTCGCCATATGATGCAAGCGAAGGAGATCAGCAGTATGAAAGTTATAGTATCTGAAATCGTAGAAATTCTCATTCTACTGGTCAGGTTACCAAGACGTTCTATGTTTCGGAGGCTGAGGCTGTGGACAAACTGGAGATCTATCTTTTGTCCTTAAGTGGTGATGTTTGCTCTGACTGGTGGTAGGACCTGTAGAGTGGTGACGCTTGAGCTCGTAAATGTCCTATTCTTCAGTTGGACTGTTTCGTTGTTTAGCTGTATAATGAAGGTTCCCGTAAGTGATTGCGTTGAGTTCTTCGAGGTAAGTTGGCCGTTAAAATTGGTCACGAAGATGGTGTCTTCTTCGATTAATTCGATGACTTCATTGGTGTTTGTGCGATACGTTCAAGCTGCGTGGCCTCCTTTTAGTAGTCTAGCCGTGCAGTGGTCCTCAGGAATCTTTGCTAGTTCTTCTTCTTTGCAGACCGTGGAATTGCTTATAGAAAGGCAATTCTTTATTATGCCGTAGATCTCATCTTGGTTGACTAAAACTCTGTTGAACTCGATGTTGACTTGCTTGCCCTTAATGATCGATGGTTTTGCTAGAAGCAGGTTGTAGTCTTCTCTCCTCACCTTTGGCATCGACAAGATGTACAGAAGCGTTGAATCGTTGGTGTAAATTGAGGGCGCTCCAAACTCGATTGCTTCAATCGCGTTTTCGTAAGGAAGAGTTTCTAGCTCGTTTACCAGCATGTTGATTTCGTCATGGTCCAGAAGGTTTGTATTGATGATGCCGCTTCTCGCCATTTGGCAAGCTCGAACTATCTCGTTAACTTCTCCCTTAATTAGCAAGACTTGGTCTAGGATGTCCTGTCTGAACCTTTGAGTATCTGCTACTCCTATGTTGTCGTTGGACTTATCGATAACCCAGTTGATTTTTCTCGTCATATCTTCAATTACCCCGAAGAGTCTTTCGTTGACCTTGTACTGATGGTTGTTGTTCTCTACTATTCTTTGCTGGCTTTCAAGGACCTTGTCCCAGTCTGCTGCATCCGGGTTTCCTGCTATCCATTTCCATGCAGAGCCAATCCAGACCTCTTTCCTCGTTGTGGTCTTCTCCTCAGTAGCCTGATGCGGTCGGTTATTTCGGTCAGATGAAAGTTAATCAGCTGCTTCTTGTCTCGGTCTGTGATGTTCTTCTCAATGGAATTAGTGACTTCTGCTACTTGACGCTCGAACTGGTTCAGGTCGATTATGTGGACGAGATTGAAATTGCCATTGTTTACCCAAGCTTTACCCTCCTTGATGGAAATAAGTGGGGCCGTATACTCGAATATCTGCAACCCTTCGGCTATCGCTAGGCAGACCAGGCAGGCTATTCTGTAAGAATCAGCTTTGCTTCTTGTGGCGAATATTACGACAATGAAAAACATAAAATTAGAAGTTATAACCGAGATCCTTAAAAATATCTTAAGCTAATACATGGTTACTTAATATCTGAAATACATATAAGTATGGTTATCCTAATTCTTATATCTAGTTTACATTTTTCTGTACCTGTGCTAAATTGTTTGTTTTTTTCTTTTTTTTTTGAGTGGTTACTTCGCCTTGTGCTTTATTCAATCCCGCTTAGTTTTATGTATTGTAGCATTGACTACAGGATGGGTTGTGCACCAAACTAAAACTGCAGCGAGGACACCTATTGCCAAAACCGACTAGCAGTAAATACTCCAACCTGATGTGCTTACGTTCCACAATTATTCCACACAATATCCCAATATTCCAGGATGATCAATTCATCCGGAGAAACATCTAGCATGTTCTAGAACCCCTTTCAATTTCATATAAATACCCCTACCACAACCATCGTAGACACAGTTGTTTATAAGTGAATACAGCGATTACAAGAGATATTCGACCAGTGGCGAAAACAAGCGACATATTGAAAATCAGCAGTGACAGTTTAATTTGAAATAAATAAAGAATAAAGTGATTGAATATTGTGTTGAAGTAAAGTTAGTGTTTGATAATAAATAAAGGATTAAAATACACAAAGGACAGTTTTATTTAAATGAACCCCAGCAAGAATATTACAGTATTTTTAATGTGGGTTTTATGAATTTTGCGGCCTGTGGTCGTGACCACCGTTACTTTATTATCTTTTGCCACGGTCTCTTTTCGATATAGAGGCTTGTGCTTCCCCTGTATCCTTTTGAAGGGAGTGAATATAATGCCTCCTTCCGTAAAATCTTTAGGAATGACCGTTTTCCTATTTCGCCATTTATTACTCATTTCCTGTCTTTTTGGATCTTTCCCCTAACGTCATTATTGGTTTTTACACGAAAATTTGCTAGTTTCTGAAAATTAATTCTATTGGTTCTATTGAAGAATATATCTGCCGGTTTCCGTTTTGTTACGGAATGAACCGTGTTATTATACCTGTCTACGGCAATATTTAAGACTTCTCTCAATCTCAAGTCCTTGTATTCGACCTTTAGGCACCGGTAAATTTCCAATATGGTGGAATGGAATCTTTCTACTTGGCCGTTGACCTCGCTACGGTTCACGGGCGTTAGATACATTTTGATATCTAGCATTTTGATGAAATTAACCATGATTGGGCTGAGGAAGGTTCGCTCATTATCGGTAACTAAAACTCTTGGTACAGTGAAATAATGCAGAACTTTAATAAGTTTGTCTCTTAAATGGAACGATAATTTATTCTTAATATGGAAGACCTTAGCGAATTTGGAAAACTTGTCGAGACAGGTAATGAATTTTTCACCCTGTAATTCCATTATGTCCATGTGCAGTATTTCACACAGATATAATGGCACAGGGGTAGGCTGAAATTCGGGAGCTACTGGATGCCTATCATACTTGTTTTCTAGACAGACTTCACACGTTTTTGTGTATTTTGTAATAATGATATTCATCTTAGGGAAGTAATAACTTTCTAACAATTGTTCTTTATTCTCCCTAGCATTTCTATGGGCTCTCCTGTGTTCTTTACTAATGAGATTCCATATCCTATCTTCGTTTTTGACGTCCTCTACGATCCTTCTGATTTTGTAACTCACAAAAGTTTCGGAGTAAACCTCTTGCAGCAAACCTATATGAGATTCAGGGATTTTTATTCCATTTACTATATTGGGTCTCAAACGTGTTTTGAGGATTTCGGTCAGCTTGCTCTTGTCTAAATTTCCACAGGCCACATAATGTCTTGAATAACCAGGGTGTGATTCCTCATGTCTAGGCCTTTTCCCAATTTAATTACAATCTGGTTCCGAAAGACATTAAGCGGAGCTTCAATATGTGGGATGAGGTCTGAAGCATCTTGCATGGCACTATGAACTGTTTCGTTTGCTGTATCAGTGGAACAGTCATCGTCCTCGACTGCTCCGGTAGAGGATTGGTGTTCGGCTGTATTTGTTCTTGAGAGGACAGTATCCGTTGAAGAACCACCCTCGGTAGCTGTTTCTGTGGAAGAATTGTTCTTCATTATGTTCACTTGGCTTTCCGTCTCAGCACGTGCTGAGCCGGTTAAGAGATTACCCATTATTTTCAGCCTTGAAAGAGCATCGGCTACGACATTCGATTTACCTGTTCGGTAAATTAACTCGCAGTTATACTCTTCTATTCTTGCCTTCCACCGTTTCAATTTCACGTTATAATTGCGATTGCCTAGAGCAAATGTCAGAGGCTGATGGTCTGTGTATACCCGAATCTTCTTCGCGCCATATAAGTAGGAACGAAGATTATCCAGGGCCCAAACAATCGCCAACATTTCTCGTTCGTAGCATAGTTTTCCTCGGTTTTGTTGAGGGAACCAGAGATATATGCGATGGGCTTGTCTCTTCCTAATTCTCCTTGGGAGAGAACTGCCCCTGCATTTGATGCCTCTGTAGTGAGATTGAAAGGCAGACCGAAATCAGGGAAGGACAAAACTTCAGCGGAAGTCAGAAGTATTTTCAATTCGTTAAAAGCATGCATCGCATTTTCGTCGAGTTCAATACGGATACGTTTGGATTGGTTCGCTTTCACTTAAGCATTTTCTCCTCTTGTAAGGTTTGTCAGTGGTTTGGCCACTTTTGCGTAATCTCTGATGAACTTCCTATAGTAGGAAGTCAGACCCAAGAAGGACTTTAACTCCTTCAGTTTCTCCGGTGGGTGGATGTTTTGAATAGCCTCAACTTTCTTTAATTCAGGTCGTATCCCATCTGGTGTAATTACATACCCGAGGAATTCTACCTCGATCCTCATGAAATGAGTTTTCTCTAAATTGACCCTTAGCTTAGCTTGGTCAAGCCTGGCTAAGATGGTGTCGAGGTTTTTCAGGTGACGTTCCTCGCTATCCCCAAAGACGATTATGTCGTCTATGTAAACATAGCAGATCTTGCCTATGCATGGTTTCAACACATCGTCTATCATGCGTTGGAAGATCGCTGGGGCGTTTTTCAACCCAAAGGGCAGCTTCGTGAACTCATACTTCCCGTTCATCGTTGAAAACGCCGTCTTTTGTATGTCAGCGGGTTTCATCGGAATTTGATGGACTCCTGATGTTAAATCAAGTACTGCTTTACGCGGTACTGCTTTTCACCATTGGGCTTAGGTTTTTTCGGCACGATCCAGATTGGAGAATTGTGGGGACTCTAAGAGTCTTTCGATTTCCTCCTCAACGACCTCCCTAAGGCAGGCTGGATAGGGGTAGCTTTTAGTGTAAATCGGTTCACTGGTGCTGGTTTTTATCTCGGCTTGGACTGAGGTATCAATTATTTCTCTAGAGCTTATGGCATAGAAAAGCGTTTGATACTTCTTGATTAGGTTATGCAATTTACTCTTAACATTTTGGGGGAGGCTTTCTTCGAGGACTATATTAACCTGTTTGGAAAGTTTTTCTTTCAGGGGTCTTTGTATGTCTGGTTTCAATTTAAGCATATTCTCCTTCCTATCGATTACGCCCTCCAGTTCTTTTAGCGTATCATCCCCGATGATGCCGTCAAAAGATTCGAGGCTAACGCATTCTGAGATCTCTATTTTCCCAGCGGCAGATTGAACATAAAATGGCTTAGCGAGACCAGATGTTGGTTGCTTGATGGACGAGCTGATAAAATTCTTGTTAGCCCCTGTGTCTACAAGAAATTTTAATACAGCCCCGTCTTTCGTAACATATTCTATATATGGTACGCTGGAAAAGCGTTCACCATCAAATTTATCTCGTCCCCAGCGGCATCCTGTGCCGCATCATGATAAGCTTCCTCTGGTTGCTCATCAGGGTAAATATCCGACCTTGGGGTGGTTTATGTAATTCACCTGTCGAGATTGTATTGATCTAACTACCTCTATCTTTTCACTGGGTTTTGGTCCCAACCTTGGTGGAGGACCGTTATCATGAGGATGGAAGTAGCGCCGTTGCGCTTCGAACTTATTTAAATAATTGGGCACACATTTTTAGGAGGTAAGGTGGGTCTTCTTTCCATTCCAAACGTTTGATTGATAGGTGCGGATATCGTAATCGAGCCTATAGTTTTGTGAATCGAATAGTTGCGGTAATTGAGATTCTGCATCTCTAAGCATGCAGAGTAAGCCTCTGGTAGGGTTTTTGGCTTCTGCATTATCAACATTTTGGACAGGTCGCCGTTGAGGCCACGGATAAATACATCAAGAGCCCTGTTTCGATAGGTTTCTACCAGGGTATTTACCGTTTCCTGGCTAAGGGATTCGGTTTTTAACTTTTTGACCATGAGGGACAGTTGATGGTTAACCGCGGTATAAAATTCGTCTAGCTTACTATTTCTCTGGCCTAGCTGGTTCAACTGGTGTTCCAGCGTTCGCATGTAGACTTTAGCCGACCTTCTAACGCTTTTAGTTGCGCTATTATTGCATTTACGACCCCCGTTAGTTCGGTTATGGATTTTGTCATGTCATCCATTATTTCGACAATTGTTTTATACAAAGAATGGAAAACGCTCACCTGGATTGAAATGACACTGGAGATTGAGAACAATAGTGGCACTATTCTTTTATGCACACTCTTATGGGAAGCGGGAAGCACAATTTTCACTTATATTCACAATTCTAACAAAAATCTCCCCAGTTATCTTAACGCCACCCCCGGAGAATAGCTGAAGCGTAAACAACTGAGCTTCAAGAACCACAATACCAAAATCTTTCTCTCTCTCTCTGTCCATCCTTTTCAAAGCCCGCACTATGTGTAAGCATGTTAAAGGTATTCATAACCCTTTGAGTGCGCGCAAATTATAAAAAAAAAAAAAAAATTTTCTTAGGCACTGCTTAGCACAACTTTTTTGCACTTGGCTGCAATTTTTTTGAAAACGAATTTTTTACTCTACTTATTTATTAAAAAAGGATAGCACAGTTAGCACATTTTTTTTTCAATTTTTATTCTCCTTGATTATTGAGAAAGGATAACACAGTTAGCACAATTTTTTGGCAATTTTTATTCTCCTTATTTATTGAGAAAGGAAAGCGCAGTTAGCAGAATTTGTTTGCAATTTTTATTCTCCTTAATTATTGAGAAAGGAAAGCACAGTTAGCACAAGTTTTTTGCAATTTTTATTTTCCTTATTTATGGAGAAGGGATAGCACAGTTAACACAATTTTTTGCAATTTTTATTTCTTTTCCTCTCCTTTGGTTTTTTTTTTTTCAATTTCGATTACTTAGTCACTCACATAAATACACTATTCATCTTCTTTTTCTCTAATTTTCAAATTTTTTTAAATGTTCCTGTTACTGCGGTTAGGGTCCAGTTATGTATGCCGCAATCTGAAATTAGGCACAAAAAAAAAAAATGGTAGAACCCGAAAAACGAAGGAACCGAATTTTTATTGGGCACAGGCCTTGGAAGGTTCGTGTTTTTCCCTTTTAGTTGCCAACGTTGAGATTGTAGGCAACCTACTCATGGCCCGAATTACTTCACACTCGATCCACTTATCTAGTCAATCTCCGAGCATGTTCCCATGGGTATGCCGGAATGTGTTACTATGGAAGTTAGAATAGTCAACTGTGTTCCCATGGGTACAGAGACTTGCACTCAAATAGAGCGTAGTAATTCCATGTCCTATATGAAGGACTCGTAATGAATTGACCAATGAAAAAAATGGACCGAGTTTTTGAGGCCTGCCCCTGCTCGGGCGCCAGTTAACGCATTCGCCTCCGCGGATACTAAAAAAAAGCGTACGACAGACTAGCCGCTGTTAAATTTAACACATTTTACTTTTTATCCCGAATAAATTTTATTACTAGATTAAACACTGCCGAATACTATTTTATTACTAGATTAAACAATGCTGAATACTCTCACTGCCGACGAAAGACTAACTCCCTGATCTGCCCAATCCATTCATGTCGCCTCGTATATGTTCGATTTATATGCTGACACAGCTGTCTCACCCTTAGGTTAATGCCGTCTGGAATATGATAACTGGATCATATTTATCTTAGGTTAATGCTGTCTGGTGTGTGATAACTCCTCCCCCTTCCCGTCCCGTAGATCAGTGACGTCATCTCTCGACGGGTAAGTTGTCCTTAATGTCTAGTTCCAGTTGGTTGCAGTATCTTGAGGGAGACCCAGTTTTCCACCAATTTTTCGCCATATGATGCAAGCGAAGGAGATCAGCAGTATGAAAGTTATAGTATCTGAAATCGTAGAAATTCTCATTCTACTGGTCAGGTTACCAAGACGTTCTATGTTTCGGAGGCTGAGGCTGTGGACAAACTGGAGATCTATCTTTTGTCCTTAAGTGGTGATGTTTGCTCTGACTGGTGGTAGGACCTGTAGAGTGGTGACGCTTGAGCTCGTAAATGTCCTATTCTTCAGTTGGACTGTTTCGTTGTTTAGCTGTATAATGAAGGTTCCCGTAAGTGATTGCGTTGAGTTCTTCGAGGTAAGTTGGCCGTTAAAATTGGTCACGAAGATGGTGTCTTCTTCGATTAATTCGATGACTTCATTGGTGTTTGTGCGATACGTTCAAGCTGCGTGGCCTCCTTTTAGTAGTATAGCCGTGCAGTGGTCCTCAGGAATCTTTGCTAGTTCTTCTTCTTTGCAGACCGTGGAATTGCTTATAGAAAGGCAATTCTTTATTATGCCGTAGATCTCATCTTGGTTGACTAAAACTCTGTTGAACTCGATGTTGACTTGCTTGCCCTTAATGATCGATGGTTTTGCTAGAAGCAGGTTGTAGTCTTCTCTCCTCACCTTTGGCATCGACAAGATGTACAGAAGCGTTGAATCGTTGGTGTAAATTGAGGGCGCTCCAAACTCGATTGCTTCAATCGCGTTTTCGTAAGGAAGAGAGTCTAGCTCGTTTACCAGCATGTTGATTTCGTCATGGTCCAGAAGGTTTGTATTGATGATGCCGCTTCTCGCCATTTGGCAAGCTCGAACTATCTCGTTAACTTCTCCCTTAATTAGCAAGACTTGGTCTAGGATGTCCTGTCTGAACCTTTGAATATCTGCTACTCCTATGTTGTCGTTGGACTTATCGATAACCCAGTTGATTTTTCTCGTCATATCTTCAATTACCCCGAAGAGTCTTTCGTTGACCTTGTACTGATGGTTGTTGTTCTCTACTATTCTTTGCTGGCTTTCAAGGACCTTGTCCCAGTCTGCTGCATCCGGGTTTCCTGCTATCCATTTCCATGCAGAGCCAATCCAGACCTCTTTCCTCGTTGTGGTCTTCTCCTCAGTAGCCTGATGCGGTCGGTTATTTCGGTCAGATGAAAGTTAATCAGCTGCTTCTTGTCTCGGTCTGTGATGTTCTTCTCAATGGAATTAGTGACTTCTGCTACTTGACGCTCGAACTGGTTCAGGTCGATTATGTGGACGAGATTGAAATTGCCATTGATTACCCAAGCTTTACCCTCCTTGATGGAAATAAGTGGGGCCGTATACTCGAATATCTGCAACCCTTCGGCTATCGCTAGGCAGACCAGGCAGGCTATTCTGTAAGAATCAACTTTGCTTCTTGTGGCGAATATTACGACAATGAAAAACATAAAATTAGAAGTTATAACCGAGATCCTTAAAAATATCTTAAGCTAATACATGGTTACTTAATATCTGAAATACATATAAGTATGGTTATCCTAATTCTTATATCTAGTTTACATTTTTCTGTACCTGTGCTAAATTGTTTGTTTTTTTCTTTTTTTTTGAGTGGTTACTTCGCCTTGTGCTTTATTCAATCCCACTTAGTTTTATGTATTGTAGCATTGACTACAGGATGGGTTGTGCACCAAACTAAAACTGCAGCGAGGACACCTATTGCCAAAACCGACTAGCAGTAAATACTCCAACCTGATGTGCTTACGTTCCACAATTATTCCACACAATATCCCAATATTCCAGGATGATCAATTCATCCGGAGAAACATCTAGCATGTTCTAGAACCCCTTTCAATTTCATATAAATACCCCTACCACAACCATCGTAGACACAGTTGTTTATAAGTGAATACAGCGATTACAAGAGATATTCGACCAGTGGCGAAAACAAGCGACATATTGAAAATCAGCAGTGACAGTTTAATTTGAAATAAATAAAGAATAAAGTGATTGAATATTGTGTTGAAGTAAAGTTAGTGTTTGATAATAAATAAAGGATTAAAATACACAAAGGCCAGTTTTATTTAAACGAACCCCAGCAAGAATATTACAGTATTTTTAATGTGGGTTTTATGAATTTTGCAGCCTGTGGTCGTGACCACCGTTACTTTATTATCTTTTGCCACGGTCTCTTTTCGATATAGAGGCTTGTGCTTCCCCTGTATCCTTTTGAAGGGAGTGAATATAATGCCTCCTTCCGTAAAATCTTTAGGAATGACCGTTTTCCTATTTCGCCATTTATTACTCATTTCCTGTCTTTTTGGATCTTTCCCCTAACGTCATTATTGGTTTTTACACGAAAATTTGCTAGTTTCTGAAAATTAATTCTATTGGTTCTATTGAAGAATATATCTGCCGGTTTCCGTTTTGTTACGGAATGAACCGTGTTATTATACCTGTCTACGGCAATATTTAAGACTTCTCTCAATCTCAAGTCCTTGTATTCGACCTTTAGGCACCGGTAAATTTCCAATATGGTGGAATGGAATCTTTCTACTTGGCCGTTGACCTCGCTACGGTTCACGGGCGTTAGATACATTTTGATATCTAGCATTTTGATGAAATTAACCATGATTGGGCTGAGGAAGGTTCGCTCATTATCGGTAACTAAAACTCTTGGTACAGTGAAATAATGCAGAACTTTAATAAGTTTGTCTCTTAAATGGAACGATAATTTATTCTTAATATGGAAGACCTTAGCGAATTTGGAAAACTTGTCGAGACAGGTAATGAATTTTTCACCCTGTAATTCCATTATGTCCATGTGCAGTATTTCACACAGATATAATGGCACAGGGGTAGGCTGAAATTCGGGAGCTACTGGATGCCTATCATACTTGTTTTCTAGACAGACTTCACACGTTTTTGTGTATTTTGTAATAATGATATTCATCTTAGGGAAGTAATAACTTTCTAACAATTGTTCCTTATTCTCCCTAGCATTTCTATGGGCTCTCCTGTGTTCTTTACTAACGAGATTCCATATCCTATCTTCGTTTTTGACGTCCTCTACGATCTTCTTGGTAATTCTGATTTTGTAACTCACAAAAGTTTCGGAGTAAACCTCTTGCAGCAAACCTATATGAGATTCAGGTATTTTTATTCCATTTACTATATTGGGTCTCAAAAGTGTTTTGAGGATTTCGGTCAGCTTGCTCTTGTCTAAATTTCCACAGGCCACATAATGTCTTGAATAACCAGGGTGTGATTCCTCATGTCTAGGCCTTTTCCCAATTTAATTACAATCTGGTTCCGAAAGACATTAAGCGGAGCTTCAATATGTGGGATGAGGTCTGAAGCATCTTGCATGGCACTATGAACTGTTTCGTTTGCTGTATCAGTGGAACAGTCATCGTCCTCGACTGCTCCGGTAGAGGATTGGTGTTCGGCTGTATTTGTTCTTGAGAGGACAGTATCCGTTGAAGAACCACCCTCGGTAGCTGTTTCTGTGGAAGAATTGTTCTTCATTATGTTCACTTGGCTTTCCGTCTCAGCACGTGCTGAGCCGGTTAAGAGATTACCCATTATTTTCAGCCTTGAAAGAGCATCGGCTACGACATTCGATTTACCTGTTCGGTAAATTAACTCGCAGTTATACTCTTCTATTCTTGCCTTCCACCGTTTCAATTTCACGTTATAATTGCGATTGCCTAGAGCGAATGTCAGAGGCTGATGGTCTGTGTATACCCGAATCTTCTTCGCGCCATATAAGTAGGAACGAAGATTATCCAGGGCCCAAACAATCGCCAACATTTCTCGTTCGTAGCATAGTTTTCCTCGGTTTTGTTGAGGGAACCAGAGATATATGCGATGGGCTTGTCTCTTCCTAATTCTCCTTGGGAGAGAACTGCCCCTGCATTTGATGCCTCTGTAGTGAGATTGAAAGGCAGACCGAAATCAGGGAAGGACAAAACTTCAGCGGAAGTCAGAAGTATTTTCAATTCGTTAAAAGCATGCATCGCATTTTCGTCGAGTTCAATACGGATACGTTTGGATTGGTTTGCTTTCACTTAAGCATTTTCTCCTCTTGTAAGGTTTGTCAGTGGTTTGGCCACTTTTGTGTAATCTCTGATGAACTTCCTATAGTAGGAAGTCAGACCCAAGAAGGACTTTAACTCCTTCAGTTTCTCCGGTGGGTGGATGTTTTGAATAGCCTCAACTTTCTTTAATTCAGGTCGTATCCCATCTGGTGTAATTACATACCCGAGGAATTCTACCTCGATCCTCATGAAATGAGTTTTCTCTAAATTGACCCTTAGCTTAGCTTGGTCAAGCCTGGCTAAGATGGTGTCGAGGTTTTTCAGGTGACGTTCCTCGCTATCCCCAAAGACGATTATGTCGTCTATGTAAACATAGCAGATCTTGCCTATGCATGGTTTCAACACATCGTCTATCATGCGTTGGAAGATCGCTGGGGCGTTTTTCAACCCAAAGGGCAGCTTCGTGAACTCATACTTCCCGTTCATCGTTGAAAACGCCGTCTTTTGTATGTCAGCGGGTTTCATCGGAATTTGATGGACTCCTGATGTTAAATCAAGTACTGCTTTACGCGGTACTGCTTTTCACCATTGGGCTTAGGTTTTTTCGGCACGATCCAGATTGGAGAATTGTGGGGACTCTAAGAGTCTTTCGATTTCCTCCTCAACGACCCCCCTAAGGCAGGCTGGATAGGGGTAGCTTTTAGTGTAAATCGGTTCACTGGTGCTGGTTTTTATCTCGGCTTGGACTGAGGTATCAATTATTTCTCTAGAGCTTATGGCATAGAAAAGCGTTTGATACTTCTTGATTAGGTTATGCAATTTACTCTTAACATTTTGGGGGAGGCTTTCTTCGAGGACTATATTAACCTGTTTGGAAAGTTTTTCTTTCAGGGGTCTTTGTATGTCTGGTTTCAATTTAAGCATATTCTCCTTCCTATCGATTACGCCCTCCAGTTCTTTTAGCGTATCATCCCCGATGATGCCGTCAAAAGATTCGAGGCTAACGCATTCTGAGATCTCTATTTTCCCAGCGGCAGATTGAACATAAAATGGCTTAGCGAGACCAGATGTTGGTTGCTTGATGGACGAGCTGATAAAATTCTTGTTAGCCCCTGTGTCTACAAGAAATTTTAATACAGCCCCGTCTTTCGTAACATATTCTATATATGGTACGCTGGAAAAGCGTTCACCATCAAATTTATCTCGTCCCCAGCGGCATCCTGTGCCGCATCATGATAAGCTTCCTCTGGTTGCTCATCAGGGTAAATATCCGACCTTGGGGTGGTTTATGTAATTCACCTGTCGAGATTGTATTGATCTAACTACCTCTATCTTTTCACTGGGTTTTGGTCCCAACCTTGGTGGAGGACCGTTATCATGAGGATGGAAGTAGCGCCGTTGCGCTTCGAACTTATTTAAATAATTGGGCACACATTTTTAGGAGGTAAGGTGGGTCTTCTTTCCATTCCAAACGTTTGATTGATAGGTGCGGATATCGTAATCGAGCCTATAGTTTTGTGAATCGAATAGTTGCGGTAATTGAGATTCTGCATCTCTAAGCATGCAGAGTAAGCCTCTGGTAGCGTTTTTGGCTTCTGCATTATCAACATTTTGGACAGGTCGCCGTTGAGGCCACGGATAAATACATCAAGAGCCCTGTTTCGATAGTTTTCTACCAGGGTATTTACCGTTTCCTAGCTAAGGGATTCGGTTTTTAACTTATTGACCATGAGGGACAGTTGATGGTTAACCGCGGTATAAAATTCGTCTAGCTTACTATTTCTCTGGCCTAGCTGGTTCAACTGGTGTTCCAGCGTTCGCATGTGAACTTTAGCCGACCTTCTAACGCTTTTAGTTGCGCTATTATTGCATTTACGACCCCCGTTAGTTTGGTTATGGATTTTGTCATGTCATCCATTATTTCGACAATTGTTTTATACAAAGAATGGAAATCGCTCACCTGGATTGAAATGACACTTGAGATTGAGAACAATAGTAGCACTATTCTTTTATGCACACTCTTATGGGAAGCGGGAAGCACAATTTTCACCTATATTCACGAAATTTATTTTATTTTCTTAGGCACTGCTTAGCACAACTTTTTCGCACTTGGCTGCAATTTTTTGAAAACGAATTTTTTACTCTACTTATTTATTAAAAAAGGATAGCACAGTTAGCACATTTTTTTTCAATTTTTATTCTCCTTGATTATTGAGAAAGGATAACACAGTTAGCACAATTTTTTTGCAATTTTTATTCTCCTTATTTATTGAGAAAGGAAAGCACAGTTAGCAGAATTTGTTTGCAATTTTTATTCTCCTTAATTATTGAGAAAGGATGGCACAGTTAGCACAAGTTTTTTGCAATTTTTATTCTCCTTATTTATGGAGAAGGGATAGCACAGTTAACACAATTTTTTGCAATTCTTATTTCTTTTCCTCTCCTTTGTTTTTTTTTTTTTTTCAATTTCGATTACTTAGTCACTCACATAAATACACTATTCATCTTCTTTTTCTCTAATTTTCAATTTTTTTTAAATGTTCCTGTTAGTGCAGTTAGGGTCCATTTATGTATGCCGCAGTCTGAAATTAGGCACAAAAAAAAAAATGGTAGAATCCGAAAAACGAAGGAACCGAATTTTTATTGGGCACAGGCCTTGGAAGTTTCGTGTTTTTCCCTTTTAGTTGCCAACGTTGAGATTGTAGGCAACCTACTCATGGCCCGAATTACTTCACACTCGATCCACTTATCTAGTCAATCTCCGAGCATGTTCCCATGGGTATGCCGGAATGTGTTACTATGGAAGTTAGAATAGTCAACTGTGTTCCCATGGGTACAGAGACTTGCACTCAAATAGAGCGTAGTCCTATATGAAGGACTCGTAATGAATTGACCAATGAAAAAAATGGACCGAGTTTTTGAGGCCTGCCCCTGCTCGGGTGCCAGTTAACGCATTCGCCTCCGCGGATACTAAAAAAAAGCGTACGACAGACTAGCCGCTGTTAAATTTAACACATTTTACTTTTTATCCCGAATAAATTCTATTATTAGATTAAACAATGCCGAATACTATTTTATTACTAGATTAAACAATGCTGAATACTCTCACTGCCGACGAAAGACTAACTCCCTGATCTGCCCAATCCATTCATGTCGCCTCGCATATGTCCGATTTATATGCTGACACAGCTGTCTCACCTATTGCACATTCGGCGAGTGCAGATACATGATCGGAGGCGCATGTGCTGCGTCAGCTTAGGTTCCCATGCATTGGCTGATACAATCTACGGTTAAGGCTAAGTGGATCATATTTTCCCTTAGGTTAATGCCGTCTGGAATATGATAACTGGATCATATTTATCTTAGGTTAATGCTGTCTGGAATGTGCTAACTTATTCCCTTTTGTTTGTTGTTTTTTACTAGTGATTTCTTCAGTAGTCCCTTTTTGTTTAATAATTTCTACGTATGTCTTGGGTATGGTCTTACTATTTGTTATGTTGTCTGACATTGTTTCACGGGGTAGCTCTTTTTCTACCATCCTTTTCTTTTATATTTGTGATTTTCGTTGCCGGTTTCTGATTTTTTGCAATTCTTGTGCTACCTCACATCCCCTATGTAGGATGGTTTTTCTTGCAGTTGATGCAGTTGGGTGGTGTCTTTTTACTGGCAGTGCAATTCTGTGTTAAATGCCTTCCGGCACATCTGACACATCTTGCTTCGCGCGAGCATTATTTCTGCGTGTGTTTAAAACCTTGACACTTCTTGCACTGTGGTATTGAGTCAGTTGTTTTCCGTAGTGGCTCAATTTTAACTCTCATGTTAAGGATGGAGCATAGTTTGTATATACTTTCTGATTTCTCTTTGCTGTCGAATGTCAGCATAAAGAGTGGAAGTGCTCTATTGCATACCACTTGCTTTCCTTCTTCATCTGTGTTTTTCTCTTTTTTTAAGATGTTGACTGCATCGAGCAAGTGCATGCTTTTCTGCTGCAAATCTTCTATTATGCTTTCCCTATCACATGCTGGATGAAGGCCCCTAGCCATAACCTTGATGGGTCTGCTATTTTTATCTTCATATGTGTACCATTGAATATGAGTTTCACTGAGCTTCTTCGCAAGAGCTCTGTATGTATCTGAATCTGCAGTATGGATTTTCCAAACATCATTGTTCCAAGCTACTATTTTATAGCTCTTGCTTGGTACTGAGTTCAGAAGTGTCTTAACCTCAGCGAAACTAGCTATTCCAATTATATTAATTGGTGGAGGCTGTCTTTCCTTCTTAATATCTGGTTGGTTGGGTGTTACCCTATTTTTTGTAACTTTTTCTTTGCCTTTTGTGGGCGATTTGCCTGGACTTATGACTGGTGATGACACTGCTTTACGCTTTTTGCTTGGTCTCTCTTTCTCTTTTATTATTCAGTCAGTTTCTCTTAGGAGTTCCTCCTCGTCTGTGAGGTACTCACGGCATTTTTCTTGCGGTTTTAATTTAAGTTCCTTTTTGAACTAGCTCTTTCACTTCATTTTGTAAATGGCTTGTGAGCAATTCTATATTTCTTAGTTTTTTGCGGAGTTCTTGATTTTCAGCCTGCATTTTTTTCATCTCCGCTAGCAGTGCTGGTGTACAATTCTCTGCATGAATTGTTTTCTTACCCTGATGTGTTGTGGGTATTGTTTTGGAGCTTCTACTAGATTCCCTCGGAAAGTGAAAGAGTAAAAAAAATCAAGAAAAAAGTATTTCATAAAATAAAAGACGTTGAGCAAAGTGTAAACAGAAGAACGATAATTCAGTGCAAAGTCTAATTCACCTGCTTTTAAAGATCTAAAAATTAAATAAGTGCATTAGAAATATTGAGGCTCCTCGGTACCCCCATAACCTCAAATAAGCTTGGATGACTATCAGCAAACCAAACTTGTGAAGCGATAGGAGCACCACCTAGTAGATAATAGCGAGTGGAACAATATCTAATTAAGAAAATCTAGTACTCAGATAAGTGTTCCATTTTATTATTCTTTCAGCAATAGATTTACATTCCATAATTATCGTACTATTTAATAAGATCTTATAATGAATAAAGAAGAAATGAAGGCTATACTGAACAGCTTTAAAGAAGATATTAAAACCGAATTAAAAAAAAGAATTTAGGTCTCAGTTGGAGGGGGACAAAAAACTATGAGGGAAAATATGAAAAGAGAACTCTAGGTACGAAGAAATAAAAAAGAATGTCAAAGCGGCAAATGAAAAAATAGAATGTTTCGAAAAAGAAATAGAAAAGCTGAAATTGCTAATAGCAGTACAAAAACAGGAACATGAAAAAATATCTCGTCGAAATAATATTCTAATTTTTAACATTAAGGAAGTAGGAGAAGACCAGGAAAAATTAAAGACTTTAGTAAAACATTTAATGAAACACAGACTTGATGTTACACTGTTTGATGCTGACATAAACTTCATTAAAAGAATAGGAAAATTAGAAAGTACTAAAATAAGACCCATTTTAATTGGACTATTATCTTCAGAGAAAAAGTCAGAAATTATGCAATCAAAATCAAAATTAAAAGGCACTAACCTGTACATTGTAAGCGATATGTCCATACTTCAACGTAAAAAGACAAAAAAAGTTCGAGATTGTGCTCACGACCTACGAAGCAAAGGTATAGAAGTAGAAATGAGAAACCGCAAAATATTCGCAGATGGAAAAGAAATTGATATAACCGAAACTAGAACTGAAACAGATAATAACCACGACTCAAGCCAGAAGAGGAATAGGTCACCCGCAGAGAATCAGAACGATATCAAAAAAATAAGAGCTGGTGTATCAATTAAAGTCCTTATTAAAGAAAAACAAAAAAGTTCGAGTAATAACGTGAGTAAACGAGGGAACACGCTAGACTCATATTTAACAGCGAATGTTTTAACACATAATTCAAAGGAGAGTTTCACGATACTACGACATAGCAAGCGTTATTAGGTACATGGCACAAACACTAAATATGAATAAATATTAATATTATAAAATAAAACTTAAGATAAATATGATATCAAAAAGTCGCAAAGAGAGGAAGGCAACGGAACCTCTCTTATAAATAAATATATTTTTCCCTAGTACAATCATCATGGAAACACAAAGAAATCAATTGACCCTCAGTCCCCGGCAGACCTTTAATGGTCAGAGGGTGCTAAGAATCCCCGGTGGGTATTTCAATATAGGAACGTGGAACGTTCGAAGCCTATATCAGGCAGGAAAATTTATTAATGTAATAAAGGAATCAGAAAGATTTAAAATAGATATTCTTCGGATAACTGATGTACAGTGGAAAGGTAATGGAGAGTTAGTTAAAAATGGGCACACAATTTACAATACTATTCGTGTTCTGACATTAGTAAAAACAGAGTGTGGCAATACTAATTTCAGAAAAGATAAGAAAATCAGTAATCGGAGTTTCTTGTATCTCTGAGAGAGTTATGATCATGAAACTAAAAGCAAAAGATACCAATTTGAATATCATTCAGGTATAAGCACCAACAAGTGAATGTGAAGAATCTACTATTGGTGAATTTTATTATAATCTCGAGCAAGCGATCAAACTTACCAAGAAAAATGAGATTACGCTCATAATGGGAGATTCTAACGCTAAAGTCGGAAGCTCAAGAATTGAGTATATAGTGGGCGACTATGGTCTAGGAACTATTAACGAAAGAGGAAAAAAATTAGTAGAATTCTTCCAACTATACAACCTTACCATTATGAATACATGGTTCAAACTCCCACCTAGATGACTGTACACCTGGACATCCCCAAGACAGTCAGAGAACAGGATAATAAGAAATCAGATAGATTTTATTATGATAAATCAAAGATTTCGAAATATAGTAAAATCGACGAAAACTTACCCTGGTGCAGATGTGGGGTCAGATCACAACCCTATCATAGCTAAAATCAACATAAAAATGAAAAATATTGTAAAAAAATCAGATATGAAAAAATTTAACATAGAATTACTAAAAAATTAAGCAATACAAAACCACATGAAGAATGAAATGAATATAAATCTTCTTGTGGTAGATATAAACGAAATTAGTAAAGAATATATCGACTATAAATGGACTGAGATAGAAGATATATTAAGGAAAACAAGCGAAAAACACCTCCTTATTCCATAAAAACAAACGCGACATGATTAGATGACAAACGAGATACTGTCGCTGATGGAACAAAGAAGACAAAACAAATCAAACCCAAATAGGTACAAAGAATTAAATAGATTAATTAAAAATAAAATATGCGAAGCTAAAAACCTACATTTAACAACACAATGCGAAGAGTTAGAGAGGCTCAATAGAAACCACGACAATTTCGGACTACATAAAAATGTAAAGGAAATCTCGGGCATTAAAAAGAAAAAAACAGCTCATAACACTAAAGGACAACGAATGCCATAATCTCTTAAGCACACAAGAAAAATGACAACGGTGGAAAGAGTACATCGAAGAATTGTTCTCGGATGAAAGAGGACATTTGGAACCTTGCAATAGACCTGAAGGTCCGAGTATTTTAAGGGCAGAAGTAGAAAGGACTCTTATGGAATCTAAAAACAGAAAAGCCGCAGCCAATGACATTATTGAACTTAACATTATGATGAACAGGCCTAACTCTATAAGCAATGATTTCGGTTTAAAAATCAACGCCAATAAAACTCAAAAAATGCATTGTCTTTGACAAAAACTCTCAAAATTATAACTTTGTACTGCGAATTAATAATGTATTAGTGGAAAAAGTTGATACTATTAGACATTTAGGTACTTTAATAAACAGCAACGCAAGACCAGGCAAAGAAATATAATGTAGAATCGAGCAAGCGAGGTTAGCCTTCTGTAAAATGAAAAATACCCTCACTAGTATAGAAGTAAATTTGGCGTTGAAAGCACGATTAGTCAAATATTACGTTTGGTCTGTGCTTTTATATGGAGCAGAAACATGGACTCTACAGAGAAGGGAAATAAGAAAGCTGGACGCTTTTGAAATGTGGATCTACAGAAGAATACTTCGCGTCTCTTGGATGAACAGAGTTACAAATGTAGAAGCGCTTAGGCGCATAAACCTAAAGAAATATCTTATGGTTACCGTCAAAAAGAGAAAATTGGAATATTTGGGACATGTTTAACATACATACATACAATTTCAATGGCCCGCTAATCCTTCATGGGGGTCGCGGGGGTAGGATGTCCAGGTGGACCCTCCATCCTTCTCGATTCTCCGCCATCGACTCCAACTCATCAGAAGGAATCCCTAGACGGCTCAAGGAGAGATGCCGGACTTGGTCCAACCATCTATTTCTAGGCCTACCACGGGGTCGCCTACCTGATGGCACGTCTTGGAAGCCGATCTGGGGGCATACGCACTACGTGACCTAACCATCGAAGCATAGATCGTTCCGTTCGGAGAAGCAGCTGCTCAACATTGAGCGCCTCGCGTACTCTGGTGTTGCGCACTCGATCCCTACGAGTTATTCCAACAACACCGCGAAGGAACTCATTTCGGCAGCTTGTACCCGCGATCTTATTCTTTCGGTCACTACCCAAATTTCATGACCATAGGTGAGAGTTGTAACATACACCTAGTTAAAAACCGATAGCTTAGCTTGAACACTAAGTTCAGCCTTCCTTACAAGAGATTGGCCAAGCTCTCTCAAAATTGATCCAGCCTGACCAATTCTACCAATTGGCCCTCCAGGTGAGGGGTTGTGCCGTCGGGGTAACTTCCCTACCACGTAAAAAATCCATGGTTCCGAAACAACCAAAAGCCTCGGATAAGGATGACTCAACTAATCACGACCCCAGCAAACGAAATAAGGACAGCGACCTTCGGATCTGTACGTGGAATGTTCTGTCCCTTTACAAACCACGTGCAGCCGAACAACTAGCAGAAGCTCTAGACTGCTATAAAGCAGATATTACCGCCATTCAGGAAGTGCGATGAGATGGGCCGGGCAAAAAGAGGATGAAAAACTGTGACATCTACTACGGTGATTGCTACAGAAGCAACAGGCAACGCTTATTCGAATGCGGATTTGTCATACGCGGCAGACTTAGGCAAGAAGTCTTACTGGCTGAACGCAATGCATGCCGCTGCGGCGTGGCGGGAGCGTAGTACGTAGAGCTGTCAAATGGTGTGGCGCTACACTCACAAAATTCGCCCACAATGGTGTAGCGCGTAGTAATGTCAAATAATGCCAGCTGATTAAAATTGTGTTTTTTTTTTTGAGTGTTATTGAGATTTGATTATTTTTGTGAGATTATTGTACTATAATAATACAATAAAAATAATAAGAAATATATAAATCTTCCTTTCACTAGCAAAATAAATTTTTTCACGGCGTGCTCTTCCATTTTGACTGTAACGAATATTTCAAATTTATTGCGCTACTGCTGAACTCAGTTCAAGAATCCACCACGAAAACATCGTATAGAAAACCAAAACAGTCGCCAATTTCTCTATCTGTCACTTGTGGCGCTGCACAAGTTAAAAGTAAACCAACTTCGTACTACACCACTGCTACCGCCACGCCGCAGCTACTTCATTGTGGGCGCTCTACTGAGTTCCCATATATTTTAACTTTGTGACAGATCGTACTACGCTACCGCGGCGCGGCCGCGGCATGCATTGTGTTCAGCCAGTTAAGCTTCCGACACGTAAGCGAGCTTATTATGACTATCCGGATCAAGGCTAAATTCGCTAACATAAGCCTAATATGTGTTCATGCCCCCACGGAAGAAAAGGACCCTGCCACCTGCCACGAGCTCCTCGACAAAACATACGAGCAATGTCCTAAATACGAAGTTAAAATCGTATTGGGCGATTTTAACGCCAAAATAGGAAAGGAGGACGTCTTTGGTAGGGCAGTCGGTAAGCATAGCCTACACGACACCACGTCTGATAACGGACTAAGGCTAATTGATTTCACTGTGGAGCGAAATGTCACCATAGCAAGCACATGGTTTCCTCATCTCGATATTCATAAGCAGACATGGCGGTCCAATGATCATGTAACGATCAACCAAATTGATCATATTGCGATTGACGCAAGGCATGCCTCCAGTATTCTGGATGTCCGGATCTTCCAAGCGGCCAACATAGACTCGGATCATTGCCTTGTTGTAGCCAAGGTACGAATGTGTATATCCCAATCTGAGCAACAAAGAAGAATTACTGTGAGAAAATTTAACGCCGAAAAGCTACAATCACAAGAGACCGCCAGACTCTTCGCTGAATGCGTATCCCACAATCTCTCAATCACCCCTTTGCCGCCAGCATCAAGTACCGAAGACCAGTGGCAACGCTGCCAACATGCCATCAGAAACGCCGCGACTGATGTGCTGGGTGTCGCTCGCCCACCACCGCGAAACCCCTGGTTTGACGAAGAATGCCGGCGAGTGCATGCAGCAAAACAAGATGCATACAAAGCGGCGCTTCGGGTAGGGGTCAGAATACACCCGAGGTAGGCATGCCTGTCGTAAGAGACGACTAAAATCCACCCTCCGTATACCGAGTATGGCGTATACAAAAACATGCAATGGTATAGTCCAGGTACACTGGAAAATCCACCCTCTTCGGAGGTCGGCTCTACGGATTCTGGGGAGAGCCATTTTTTGCACCTAATAAATCCCTTCTCAAAAAGTATAAGAGTATCTTGATCTCCACCAACAAGATCGAACGTCTCCGGAAAAAGAAGCCCACCAGAAGCGCAAGCGCGAGAAAAACGGGACTCAGCGAAATCAAAAAGCATTGAGGAGGAAAACGACGTACTCCGTACAAAGCTTAGCGAAATGGAGCTACTCTATCGTGAGCTTAAGAAAGAAGTAGATCTACTCAGGCAAGAAAATAATGCCATAAAAAACTCGTATCTACAAAAAGAAAGTACAGTTAGCCCACATCGCTCACCTAGTCACGAATACCAGACGGACGAAAAAGAGCTAACACGTGAAACTAATTGGATCGAAAACAAACGACCTAGCAAAAAACGCAAAGCTGGTTCGTCACCGGAAGTCGAACCACAAAAACATGAAAAGCGCAAGGGGTTGCAAGAAAAACAACAACAACAAAAATTACGTCCTCCGCCACCGATAAACGTCGTTGGAATAACGGACTATAATAAGTTGCATTGCCTCCTTAAAGGAACCCTGCCATCGAAGTTTAAGGTGACATCTCTGCGAAACAATACGTGGAAAATCAATGTCGATGATGCCGACGGTTACCGATCATTATCCCAAAAATTGAATGCCGAAAAGATTCAGTGGTATACTTACCAAAATAAGTTAGAAAGACCACTGCGTGTTGTAGCAAGCGGACTCCACCCCTCGTGCACTAAAGAAGATGTAATGCACGACCTTCAAGAGAAAGGCTTTAAAATTCTTGATGCCGTCAATATTATCAAGAAGGAAAAGCAACAGTCGGACGGAGATCATGGAAAATTGGTAAAGCGTGGACTTCCACTATTCATGCTTAGTTTCGATAAAGATGAAAATAAAGATGCTATATATGGTATTAAGACTATTCTAAACATCGTGGTCAAAATCGAACCCATGCGTAAGACCTCCAGATCGATCCCGCAGTGTAAGCGCTGTCAAGGCTTCAATCATACACAGACTTACTGCCAGAAAGAGCCGCGATGCGTCAAATGCGCAGGTAAGCATCTCTCGGAAGAGTGTCACCTAAACAAGCAAACCCCAGCCACTTGTATAAATTGCAAAGGAAAATATCCTGCGAACTATCGAGGTTGCGAAGTGGCGAAAGAGCTTCAAAAACGCCGCGATACGCTAAAAAATTCGATGCGTCCGAATATGAAACCAATCAAGAACAGACCCAAAATAGCTACGAAAAAAGCAGCGAAAGATAGAAAGTCCGTCAGTATTAACTTAAGATAGGTTAATGATAAAAAATCCGAAAGTAATAGAGATAAGGTAACAGAAGCAAAATCTCCGAATATTGGCGTGCAGTCTTATGCTCAAGCGGCGAAGACAGTTAAGGGTACGTACACGACCGACAACTTACGGGAGATCAAAGCAAGAAACCGTCCAAACTTTAATGTAAAGACTCCTTCTCAAGTTGCGACATTGAAAAATGGTGATAGAGGTAGTTCAGAAGATCATGTATCCAATGTTTTTTCCCTAATTCTTGCGAAACTTGAAGAGCAGTGCAAAACAAATAAACTAATTTTCGAGAGACTAGTTGCACTAGAAAACAACATTCATAACACGCGCACTTCAACCCGAATATGAAAGAAACGCTTAAAATTCTTAATTGGAACGCCAACGGGCTCATACGAAGACTCGACGAGCTAGAAATATTTATACGAGAAAAAGATATTGATATATGCTTGGTCTGTGAAACTCATCTGACAAAACAAACGAACGTTAAGATAAGAGGATATAGTGTGTATCACGCCTTCCACCCATCGGAAAGAGCAAGAGGCGGATCATCCTTGTTTATAAAAGAATGTATCGAACACTCAGCGGAAGTAAAGATTGAATTAGAAGCAATGCAAGTAAGCACGGTACGTGTTATAAATAGACATATTGCTTTCAACATTTCGTCTATATATTGTCCACTGCGATATAAACTTGAAGAAAGTGATTTCACAAACATCTTCAACTTCCTTAAACCTTAAATTTTATTATTGGTGGCGACTTCAACGCGAAACACCCCTTCTGGGGTTCAAGGTATGCGTCATAGAAAGGTAGAAAGCTTTATAATGCGGGTATGCAATACAGTTGTGATTTTCACTCGACGGGTAAACCAACATATTGGCCGACTGATAGAAATAAGATACCAGATCTGATCGATTTCTTTGTTGTTAAAGGAATATCTGGCAACTGTATACAAGTTGAAGAAAGCTTTGATCTCTCCTCTGATCATTCTCCAATCATTATGACGATAAGCGATGCTCTGATTAAAAAAGTAGGACCGGTCAGATTAACTGGCGCGAAAACTAATTGGGATGGCTTTAAAAAAGATATTGAAGCAATACTGAGCTGAGCGTATCACTTAAAACGCCGTATGAACTTGAAGTTGAAGTTGATCGCTTCGTCGAAATCCTACAGAATGCCGCGTAGAAGAATACTCCCAAACCAAAGAAAACGCCGGAAAGCTATATTCAAACTTATCCGCAGGAAATAAAAGAGATGATTAAGGAGAAGAGAAAAGCACGCAAAAAATGGCAACAAACTCGGCATATAGGCATTAGACTAGAATATGTTCCCAGTCAATGGAAAGTCGCCGAAATCATAATGGTCCTTAAGCCCGGAAAACCGCCGAATGAAAAAACGTCTTATAGACCAATTTCGCTTCTTCCAATTATATCCAAGGTGTTCGAGAGAATATTGATTAGGCGAATACAGCCGGTAATAGAAGAAAGGCATCTCATTCCGAATCATCAATTTGGATTCAGAAGTAAGTATTCTGCAGTTGATCAAGTGCATAGAATAACACATGTAATCGAAAAGTCACTTGAAGAAAAAAGGATTTGCTCAAGCGTATTCCTTGACGTCTCTCAAGCCTTTGACATGGTCTGGCACGAAGGCTTAAAGTTTAAACTACGACACGTTCTGCCAGAGCACCTATATAATATTTTGAAGAACTATTCCGCGTCAAATGTGGAAATGAATATTCAGATTTTAAGGAAATAATGGCTGGGGTGCCGCAAGGAAGCGTTCTTGGTCCAGTCTTATATCTATTATACACCTGTGATATACCGCAAGTAGAAGGCACTGAGCTAGCTACATTTGCCGACGACGCTGCTATCTTGACAGTAGGTAAAACGGTCGAAGATAGTACAGAAAAACTGCAAGAAGCTTTGGATAGAGTAAATGAATGGACAAAGGTTTGGCGAATCGCACTTAACGAGACCAAATCTGTTCATGTAAATTTTACTTATAAGAAAATAAATAATTTGCCGATCTTTTCAAACTCGGTTCAAATTCCGTTTGCACACGAGGCTAAGTATCTTGGAATGACACTTGATACAAAGCTGAAATGGAAAATGCACGTTAAGAAAAAACGCAAAGAACTAGATAATAAATATAGAGGAATGTATTGGTTACTTGGAAAATATTCCTAGCTTAATATAGAGAACAAACTGCTTTTATATAAGCAAGTGCTAAAGCCCGTATGGACACATGGTATACAACTCTGGGGTTGTACCAAAATAACTAATATTAAAATTTTACAAACTTTTGAAAACAAAGTGCTAAGAGGTATTGTTAATGCGCCATGGTATATCAGAAATAGCGATATCCATAGAGATCTTGGCATTAAAACAATCGAAGACGAAATTCAAACCTACGCGAGAAAGCATAGAAGTCGACTAGAAAGTCACGTAAATATTACAGTCCTCCAAGTTTTGGGAGAAAGAAATTTACTGCGCCGTCTACAAAGAACCAAACCTTTAGACTTAGCGCGATAAGTAACCGCGTCTAAACTGCGGAGCTGGCAGGAACTTCTAATGGGAAGGTCCCTGCAAAACGTCCTTATTACGTGAAATGAAAACTACTTGATAAGTCGAATACTTAGTTGTAGTACAAAAATGAAAACAAGTCTGTTTTGAAAGGAGGTTTTTTAGTGGGTAAGAGTCCCACACTACTATGAGCACGCGCTGTCGATCCTCATAGTGCCTTGTTGAAGATTTTCACCTACCCTCGAAAAAAAAAAAAAAATAAAAATTAAAAATACAAAGCGGCGCTGCAAAGGGAGACGAGAGCTGCTCGTGAGCGCTACGAGCAAAACAGACGGGAAGAACATCGGCTTCTCCAAAAGAAGAAGAAAGAGCATGAGAAGCGCGCGTTTGAGAATATCGAGAGTTTATACTCCAGGAACAATGTACGGAAGTTTTACCAAAAGGTAAAAAGAATGTGCCAGAGAAGTAATACCCGTACAGAAACCTGTAGAGATGAAAATGGAAACCTCGTAGTAGAATCACAGTCGGTGCTGAGAATATGGAAAAACTACTTCTGCAGACTGTATAACGGCGACGAAGACCAATATCCCGCTGTCAGGCAGAATGAACCATTCAACATAGACGATGATAGTCAAAATTTCCGTCCACCTGACCAAAACGAAGTGAGGATAGCAATATCTAAGCTAAAATCGAACAAGGCTGCTGGACCTGACGGCTTACCGGCCGAACTTCTCAAGGCAGCTGGAGATGAATTGGTAGAGTGCATACACCAACTCATTTCTAATATTTGGTCAGACGATTGTATGCCTGATGAATGGAATCTCAGCATCGTTTGCCGGATCCACAAGAAAAGAGACCCGTCAACTGCGCATAGAGGCATCAGTCTCCTCAACATCGCATACAAGATCTTTTCTGCGATATTGTGTGAACGCCTGAAACCTTTCATGAACAGCCTGATTGGACCCTATCAGTGCGGTTTCAGGCCAGGAAAGTCCACCATCGATCAAAATTTCACACTTCGGCAGATCCTGGAGAAAACCCAAGAATTCCAAATCGATACTCACCACCTCTTTATCGATTTCAAGGCCGCCTATGACAGCATCTATAGAGAAGAGCTTTAGTCAGTCTACAGTCTACTCTCATTAGAGACGGTTAGTGATTTTTTCTTTTTTCTTTTAATGATGGATGCAAAGTGTGTAAAGTGTGATACCCTAATATCGGGAAATGATTATCTTTCCTGCGGAGTTTGTCATTCAACTTTGCACTTACACTGCTCCGATGCTCTCGATAGTCAATTTAATTCAATAAAGTCAAATGTCAATATATTTTGGAAATGTAATTCGTGTGATTTGAATATACTGGTACCCTGATTAGTAAAACTTAAAGAGTTGATAAAAGTGTGTAACAAAGTTGAATTTGAGAAGTGTTTCTCTTTTGTCTCATCTGATCCGAACCTCTCCCAAAGAGTTACTCGGTCTCAAGCAAAGACTATAAACAATGACCCTAGTAAACTTCTAAGAGAAAAAAATGCTTCCCCCTCACCATTACTTCGCATAACATCATCGCGTAAAAATAAAGACTCTCCCTCAATCACTTAAAAAAATAGTAAAAAAATCTAACATTAACACTCGGTCAACGACCTCGTCAAAAACTGTTATAGCAGCAAATGTAACCAATTCTCTCTCTGTTAAGCAGAGTTAAAAGTTGAATAAGACAGATTGCGCTTACAGCTGTTCTGCCAATGCACTTGTAACTGCTCCCATGGATGTTGTTGTTATCTCGTCTGCCCTGTCTGCTGGCACAGACAATATTTTAGAGAGTCAAGACAAAAACAAAAACAAAAGCAAACACTCTTCCCACGGGTTAACTGCAGCCGCAGTTACGGAAAAAGTTATTATTGTGGATGATGTTTCGAATGCCGGCGTTGTTGCGGAGGTGGACGCTGCTTTTGATGCTGCTAATGCCAATGTTGCAGTCTCTATGAATAGTCGTGAGACACATTTTGTTGCTGCTGATGCGGATTGCCTTAATGTTGCTATTGATGTCACTGCCTCTGTTACGGAAGCTGTTAATTTGAATACTATGAGTATTGCTGCTGCTACCGAATCGTCAGCTGTTGGAGTTAGTTCTGGTGCTACTAACATTGAGCAGAACGTTTCTCAAAGAAACGCACTGCCGGAAATAATTTTCGGTACCAGTGAAAACTTTGCTGAACTTCATGTCGTTCGTAAATTGAAATGGTTTCATATCTCGAGTTTCCGCCCCAATACATCCACGGACGATATTATTAGATATATCTCCAATAAGATGCATGCAAATCCCGCTGGCTTTTCATGCTTTAAATTATTTAAACCAACACAAAGTGGTCAAATTCTAATATTTGTAAATTTTAAAATTGGTGGTCCTGCTAACTTTGCAAGCACTGTTTATAATGGGAGTTTTTGGCCCAGTGGAGTAAAGATTCGATCTTTCATCCATAACCCAAAAAACTGAATCGTGCTACTGCTATTGAAACTTGTAAGCCACTCTGCGAACTTAACGTGGACCGAAATAAGGATGCTGATTCAATTAAAGTATATTATCACAATGCTAGTGGATGCAGAACGAAGACTCTGGATTTGTTTACGGCTTCTTGTCACAAAGATTATGATGTGATAGTAATTACGGAAGCCTGGCTTTATGATGGAATCTTGTTAACAGAAATCTTCGACAGCCTGCTGTTCAATGTTTTTCGCCGTGATCGTTGCAAATCTGTTGAAGAACGTGGTGGAGGTGTGCTGATTGCTGTTCGATCATCATTTTCTTGTAAGCAGATAGAATTGCCGATACTAGATGTAGAACAGATCTGTGTTTCTGTCAATGTTGAAGGTACTAACGATTCTATCTTCTTTATTGTTAATTATATACCATCACATAGTAAACTTGAAAGTTATGAAAAATACATTGAAAACATTGAATTTATAAGTAATCATTGTTCAGAATCAAATTATATATGTGCTCTGGGTGATTTCAATATTGGTGATGTTGTATGGTCATGGTCTGAGGACGATAAAATGCTTATTCCACACAATGTGGTGAAAGATTATGAATTGGCTATTATTGATTGCTTGCTTTCGCTTAATTTATGTCAAATTAATACCATAATGAATTCTCAAAATAGAGCTTCAGATCTTGTATTTGTTAATATAAACGACTTTAAAATTAATGTATTTGAAGCACCATTTGCTCTTCTAAATAACTCTATTTATCATGATCAAATTTGCATAGAAATTGAAATGTATAATTTTTATAAGAGGAACACGATTTTATATAGGCCCTTTAATTTTTTAAAATGCGATTATGCTGGTTTGAATTCGTTTTTGAATTCGTTTAACTGGGATCGGGAATTTGAAAATCTATGTCTCAGTGAAATGTACAGTCGCTTTATGTCTATTCTGAAGTTTGGATTCTCTATGTTTGTTCCACGTATGTTGAAGAAAAACAGTTCCAAACCTCCATGGTATAATGGGCACCTTCTACGCTTAAAGAATTTAAGAAACGAAGCTTATAAATGTTTTAAAATTTCCTGTAACGAAAATGATAAAGAACTGTTTTGTAGGCTACGTAATCAGTTCAATATCTTGTGCAAATTTCTACACAGTAAATATGTATGTAGTGTAGAAAATAAATTAAGGCGAGAGTCTAAGTATTTTTGGTCATTTATAAAGCATAAAAGGAGTAATACTGGTCTGCCCAAAACAATGACGTATAAAAATATTTATTCCAATGATGCTCAAGGAACAGTTGAACTTTTTGCGAAATTTTTTGAAACCGTTTACTCAAATTGTAATGCACCAATAAGTTTTAACGCGAATTCGAGGTCGAAAATTGACATTGGCCTCCTAGTTTTAGAAGTCAGTGATATCCAGTCAGCAGCTTGCAGTACCAAGCCAAATTCTAAACCTGGAGCAGATGGTATTCCGGCTATTGTATTGAGTAATTGTAGTGAATCATTGTGTAAACCCCTTTATACAATTTTTAATGTATCTCTTTCTTCTGGCATATTCCTCGAAGACTGGAAAATTTCATATCTTGTTCCTATTTTCAAATCTGGGTCAAAGAATGATGTTGAAAATTACCAAGGAATTTGCAAACAGTCTGCTATACCAAAGCTCTTCGAAAGCATTGTTAAGAAGAAATTGGAGTTCCATGTGAAAGAGCACATATCTGAATTTCAGCATGGTTTTGTTTCCGGTCGCTCGACGACATCTAATTTGGTTCATTTTACGTCTTACATTATAAATGCTGTTGAAAGTGGATGCCAGGTAGATGCTATATACACTGATTTTAGTAAAGCCTTTGATTCCGTAAATCATAAGATTTTATTAAAGAAACTAGAACAGTTTGGTTTTCACTCGGCAATGCTTATATGGATTTCATCATTTTTAGTAGGTAGGGTCCAAAAGATTTACCTGGATAACTGCTACTCCAGAACCATTTCATGTGTGTCTGGTGTCCCGCAAGGTATTCATTTGGGTTTTTATTGACGATATTTTTCAGTGCATAAAATTCTGCCAATGCTTATTGTATACAGACGATCTTAAGCTATTCCTGAAGATAAAGCTAGCAAATGATTGTAGTAAGATTCAGCTCGACCTTAATAATTTACATAACTGGTGCATACAAAATTGTTTAAAGTTAAATATACAAAAATGCATGGCTATTTCTTTTTCAAAATCACAGACGTATTATTCTCACGCCTATTGTCTTGAAACGTTGTGTTTGAAAAGAGTCAGTCTAATCAAGGATCTTGGTGTCATTATGGACACCAAACTTACCTATGTTCCTCATGTTGAATACATAGTCGCCAAAGCTAGTTCGCTAGTTGGATTTATTAAAAGGAATTCAAGAGATTTTACTGATCCTCATACTCTCCTATCTTTATTCACATCCCTGGTTAGATCAATACTCGAATATGCCGATATTGTATGGAATCCAATCTATGAAAGCCATTCAGATCGAATTGAGAGGGTACAGAGACGTTTTGCCAAATTCATATTTTTAAAATGCGTTGGAACTTTGAAACTTCGTATAGTGCACGATGTCAATTACTGGGCATATTGCCCCTGAGCAGAAGTAGGTATGCCCACGATATCTTGTTCGCTAGAGACGTTATGTGTTTCCACATAAATAGCCCTGCCCTTTTATATAGAGTTCCTATTTATGCACCAGAAAGGTGTATAAGAACACGGAACGTTTTTTTTCAATTGAGACATAGAACAAACTATGGTCGAAATGAGCCAATCACAAGAGCTCTTGCGTCTTTTAATGAAGTAAGTAGACACATAGATTTTTATTATTCCAGGGACCAATTTAAAAACATTTTGTTTGCTTTACTGAGGATCTAATATTTATAAATTGTTATATTAATCCACTTATTATCTATTTCTATTTCTATTTTTAATTTTATTGTTGTATAATCTGTAAGCTATGCTAGTAGATTAAATAAATAAATAAATGTCTAGTTTTGACATCCCTGCCAACCTTGTCCGTCTGTGCAGGCTGATGATGGAGAACGCTCGCTGCTCCATCAAGGTCGGTAATGACCTCACCGAGACCTTTGATGTCAAAAACGGCGTTAGACAAGGTGACGCGCTGTCATGTGAATTCTTCAATATTGTACTTGAACGGATTGTGCTGAACTCACAAGCCAACACCGGAGGCACAATCTATTACAAGTCTGTACAACTACTTGCATACGCCGACGATATAGACATTATCGGAAGAACTCAGCGGGCTGTCACCGGTGCGTTTGCAAGCATTGAGGCGGAAGCGGCCAAAATGTGTTTAGCGATAAACGAGGGCAAAACCAAGTATATGCTGTCAACAAGAAGGGAAAACCAACATCGACGAATTGGACAAAACGTCATATTGGGCAGCTATAACTTCGAGGTAGTAAGGGACTTTGTCTACCTTGGCTCTGCTATACATTCTACAATCAAGATCAGCGCAGAAATCAAGCGAAGAATAACTCTTACCAATCGCTGTTTTTTTTGGGCTTATAAGGCAGTTCAACAGTAAAGCCCTATCTCGCACAACTAAGGAGACTCTATATAAGACCTTGATCATCCCAGTCCTGCTTTACGGCGCTGAAACATTGACTTTATTAAAAGAGGATGAAGATATCCTTGGTCGCTTCGAGAGAAAGGTTCTTCGTAAGATTTTCGGTCCCGTTTGCGTTGACGGGTTTTGGAGAAGAAGATTCAATCACGAACTATACGAGCTGTACAGCGACATCGACCTAGTCAAAAAACTGCGTATTGGACGTCTGAGATGACTAGGACATGTAGAGCGAATGGACACCAACGCTCCGGCCCGCAGAGTCTTCGAATCTAACCCCGAGGGACGACGCAGTAGAGGGAATCATCGCCGTAGGTGGTGCGCACAAGTTCAAGGGGACCTCGACCAACTTGGAGTGCGCAACTGGAGGCAACTAGCTAAAGACCGAGCTAAATGGAGAAGCTTGTTGGTTGAGGCCCAGGTTCACCCCGAACTGTAGCGCCACCTAAGTAAGTAAGTAAGTCACCAATTCTCCAGGATAACTCGGCATTGCTCTTCCCATCACTCGTGAATAGGACCTCGAGGTACTTAAACTTATCCACCTGCTTCAGTGGAACTCCACTAATATGCAGAGTGCACTGAATGGGTTTTTTTTGGAAACGACCATTACTTCTGACTTGTTCACGTTGATCTTCATTCCAGCATCATGCCAAACCCACCACGGCTGCGCTGCAACATCCAATCCATATATACAATGAAGAGGAGAGGTGACAAAACGCACCCCTGGCGGAGTCCAACGCCCACAGCTTCTACAGATTGTATATAAAGACTAAATCGCCCTTAACAGGGAACCAGCACTCCCATACCCCTGCAGAACACTCACAAGTGTAGACGGGTTTGGCATATTCCCAGGCCTTCTCAAGAACCATTCTGAGAGTGAACAACTGGTCGGTTGTGCTTCTAGTGGGACGAAAACCGCACTGCTCATCCCCCAAACTGTCCTCAACCACAGCTCTGGAACGCGTTTCTAGCACCTTAGTGAAGACTTTTCCAGGGAGACTTAAAAGAGATATACCCCTATAGTTGGCGCAATCTCTTTTGGCCCCTTTTTTAAAAAGAGGCACTATCACCCCCATTTGCCAATCACCAGGTGTTTCACCGCATTCCCAGGCCACTTTAATGACACGCGAGAGCCATTGCACTCCCTCTTTACCTAAAGCCTTGAGCATTTCTGGCCGAATTTCATCCACACCAGCAGATTTGCCAACTTTTAGCGATTTGATCGCCAAAGTTACTTCCTCTACCGTAGGACTACTTTCCGCCCAACTCTCGACAATAGGTCTGTCATCTTCGGTGCCCTGTTCGGGATTGAGTAATTCTGAAAAGTGCTCGCTCCATCTGCGTAAGATGTCCTTCTCATTGGAAAGAAGTGTACCGTCTTTGGATTTAACTCCTTCAACGATTTTCAACTTTTTTCCTCTGAATCGGCGGACGGTCTGCCAGAACATCTTATTTGCAGATCTGTGGTCACGTTCCAATTTTTCGCCAAACTCCTTCCAAGACTGTTCTTTCGCTTTTTTCACAGATAATTTGCAGGTTCTTCGCGCCTCAGTGTACCGATTTCGAGAATCGGAGTTCCCCAAGTGAATCCGCACCTTAAAGGCTCTCTTCTTCTCTCTGATGGCTTCTTGAACTCCGGGCGTTTTAAACCAAGCAGTCCTTTTCTCACCACCAGCCGCCACACCAAGCCGCTTCGCTCCACAAACTTCTCCCGCAGAGGCAATAACCACTGTTGCAAACAGTTACCATTCTTCTCCTACATTTAATGGAACAGTTGGAATTCATTCAAACCTTTCAGATATTTGCCGCGCAAATGTCTCCCGTATCTCTTCGTCCTGTAACCTCTCCCATCGTATGCGTGTAACCATCCTTGGTTTACGCTTTGGTAGGGGAGGCACTCTCTCGCTAAGATACAATTTGCACTGCACTAAGTGATGATCAGTTGACAGTTCGGCCCCTCTCAATACATGTTTTAAGGAACGAAAAATACAACCTACTCCAAGTTATTTTGCAAGGTAGAATTGAAGGAAGAAGAGGTAGGGGAGGGCAAAGACTGACCTGGATATCAAACCTACGAGAGTGGCTCAATCTTACTATAATAAAATTATACAGAGGAGTAAAAGACAAAGAAACACTTATCATGATGATTGCCAACGTTGTACGTTTTGTACCTTCGATAGCTTAGTGATGCAACTACTAAATCGAGTAACAGGTAGATTAGGGAACAGTGGTGGAGATTGTGGTTGTCCAATTATACTAAGGGTTTTGTTTCTTCCTTCTTGAGTAAGTCTATGCTTTCGGAAACTAGTTTGAGCTTATCTTGGCTAGAACATTTTATGAATTTAGCTTTGTCGGTCTTAGTCGTAATTTTACTCGTATGGTTTGTTAAGAGGTTGGATATTTTAAGTGGAGCTGTTCCGACCTCGATGACGTCATCACCTATAAAGGCATTAAACATACCTTGGCAGTGTCACACAAACTTCCAGTGCCCCCCAAATGTTATGTACTGCAACAACGCCTACAAACATTGTATAAATGTCATATAGTGTTCAATAAAAAACTACAGATGATTATGACGTGGAAACAAAGGGTTATTCTCTTTTTTTTTATGATCAGTTATCGATCTATGTAAAAATATATATAAGAGCTAGTGAAGTGACAGGGTGCAACTTCTCCCATACATAGTTAAAAACATTTGGTCCATTCGATCCGTGAAATTGAATCGGTGTAAAAGTAACATTTATTTTAGACATTTAAAGACAATATTATTTGGGTTTTATCGCGTCGGTTAATTCAATTCAGTGAATACAATAAAAACAAATAGTATTGCCGGAAGATTTTTTTATTTTCTGTCTTCGTGATGTACTTTGAAGATCCAGTTTTTGTTGCGGAGGAAGATCCGCTAGATCCAGTTGTTCTGTTGGAGCACTTCGTCGGGCCGTTTTAGTACTTTTCTTTTCTGAATTTGTTCTTACCTCGATTTTTTTGTGGTACGATGAGTGACATGGAGAAACTGCAGAAAAATATCTTCGCCCAAATGCAGAAGGATTTTTCAAATTTTGGGAAACGGCCTGAAGCACAACGAACGAAGAATTACCTCAACGCTCGGATCACCATATTGGATAACAACTTCAAAGCTAGTTCCGAGTAGAACAAAGAGGCAGTTGCTGCAGCAAAGGATTCTGAAAATCGGAAGGAATTAGAACGGCTTTATGACGATATAAAGGATCTCTATGTGGATTACCGGACTGCGTTAATGGACAGCATCGACAAATTGGCAGCTATATCCGAAGCAGCAAAGTTGGCAACGAAGTCCGAAGCAGCTACAAAGCCGGTTCCAGGATCGATGGTGAGTTCTGTGGAAATAAATAACAATCAGTCTCGTGAACTAAAACTACCTACCATTAAATTGCCTACCTTTCGTGGAAACTATGAAGATTGGAAATCGTTCCATGACATTTTTGAGTCCCTTATTCATAACAACAGGTCCCTTTCCGAAATCCAAAAGCTACATTTCTTGAAATCGACTGTCACAGATGAGGCTCATAGGTTGATCCAGCATTTAGGCATTGTTCAAGGGAATTATGATAAGGCTTGGAAGATTTTAATTTCGCGGTATGACCACAAACGCATGCTCGTAAATGCGCAGTTGAAACTTTTCTTCAACCAAGCATCCATACAGCAAGAAACTGCTGAAAGGTTGAAGAGGGTTTTGGACACATCCACAGAATGCCGACATTCACTGCAGAATCTCGGGCTTCCGGTTGAGCAATGGGACTCAATCCTCATTTACTGTATGCTACAGAAACTTCCTGCAATAACTCAACAGTTATGGGAGGAGAAGTTAGGGATACAAAAGGAGTTACCTACATACGACGAGTTCTCGGAGTTCCTGCAAGCCAGATTTAGGGCGTTAGAAGTTGTAATTGAGCAACAGGGAAATAAGGGAAGTAGTCAGCGGAATTCAGCACCAAGGGCCAGCGCTTTCCATATTAGGCCAAAACAGAAAGAACAGTTTCGCTGTAAGGTCTGCAACAAAAATCCACATTCCCTTCGCTCTTGCAATCGGTTCCTTAGGATGGATGTAGGTTTGCGGAAATCAGCTGTTGAAAGAATAGGAGTCTGTGAGAATTGTTTGGCTTATAGTCACAGTACACACCAATGTCCGAGTAGAACCCGCTGCTATTTCTGCCAGCAGCCACACCATTCCCTGCTTCACGTTTCACTACCCAACACAAATTTACAAACCCCTGCTAATCCACGCATACCACACAGTTCAGGTCCATACAACAACATTTCTTCTCAACACTCAACGGCGCCCACTACCCACTCATATCAAGTCTCCACTCTCGATGCTAGTACCTCAGCTGCATCGGGAGTGTATCACACTTTGAGAGCTCTGATAGACCCGGGCTCGGAAGCGACATTCATTACCGAATCTGCAGTACAACTTCTGCGTCTGAAAAGCCGACGAACGTTGGTTGAGGTGTCAGGGCTAGGGTTGGTCAGCAGCGGTGCATGTCACAATTATGTCGACATTACTTTCGGGTCATTACACTCGGCTTTTGAGACCAACACCCGCGCCTTTGTCTACAAATCGCTGACTGGTCTTCTCCCGGCCAGCAAACTGAAACTCAAACCTTGGAACCACATCAAAGAGTTGGTACTAGCAGCCCTCGAGCTGGCTTATCAGCTCGAGTGGATCTACTCCTAGGTAGTGATGTCTACCCAGAGTTTATACTTCCAGTCATCGTCCGAGGGGTGGAGCTAGCGTCGTCTATCGCCCAAAAAACGCAACTTGGTTGGATACTTTTAGGTAAGGTTCCAATGAATCCTCCAAGAAAGGTCCAAAGTTTCCTTCAATGCCTGGACCTAGAAAACCAATTGAAGAAATTTTGGGAAATGGAAGAAACACCCTTCAAAATCGCAGAATCCAGGGAAGACGAGGCATGTGAATTGCATTATATGACACATACGAAGCGACTTCCCGATGGACGTTATGAGGTATCTCTTCCATTTAATGAAGGAAGACAACCTGCGCTTGGATCCTCGAAAGGAGGCGCCTTGCGTAGGTTTCTTCAGTTAGAAAGGAGATTTGAGCAGAACCCAACACTACAAGCAGAGTACACAAAATGTATCAAAGAGTACGTACTGCTCAATCATATGGAAGAAGTTGATGTCACCAATGATGAAGTCCTTGCAACACCTCTGCACTATTTCGTACCCCATCATGCAGTGTTTAAGGAATCCAGCTCAACCACCAAACTCCGAGTTGTCTTCGATGCTGCTGCCAAGACCATGGATGGGACATCTTTAAACGAACATCTGTACATAGGATCTAAGGTGCAAAACAATATTATGGACATCATTCTAAGGTGGAGAACACACAAGTATACCTTCACTGCAGACATCGAGAAGATGTACCGACAAGTCCGCATAGCGCATCGAGACTCCTATTATCAGCTCATCTATTGGCGAGACAACAAAAAGGAAACAATCAAGGTTTATCGACTGCAGACGGTTACATTCGGTACAACTTCAGCTCCCTACCTAGCCATACGGACCATTAACAAGTTGGCTGCTGATGAAAGAGATAGGTATCCCGTTGGTGCAAAGATGATCGAGCGTGACATGTACGTCGATGATCTTATCGGTGGAGCTGGATCGACAGAAGAAGCCTTGCTAAAGCGAGAAGAGGTTCGGGGCTTGCTCTCCTCCGTGGGGTTCATCTTGCGGAAAGCAATTCTGATGCCATTCTTCACGAAATATCAGGAGATCAGCGGGAAGTCGATTTTTCTCTGCCCTTTGGTGCATCAGAACACATAAAGGTTTTAGGTGTTAAATGGTTCCTTTTAGAAGATTCTTTCTCCCTCCAGAACATTAGCTGTGATACATTCAACGTGACGAAACGAACAGTTCTTTCCACAACTGCGAGGTTATACGATCCATTGGGATGGATCTCACCCTGCGTTATAAGAGCGAAAATATTGATGCAGCAAATTTGGTCCCGAGGTTTAGATTGGGACAGTCCAATTCCTCCAGGGCTTCAGAAGGATTGGTCTGTTTTTTGTAGAGATCTTCCTTTCCTTGAAAGGATACGCATTCCACGATGGATTCACACACACGAAACCCAACAGGATCTGGAAATACATGGCTTCAGTGACGCGTCTCAGCGAGCATATGGTGCTGCAGTGTATCTGCGAGTATTGGACAGTCGAGGTAATATCCATGTACATCTGCTTTTGTCCAAAACCAAGGTCGCTCCTCTGAAAACGGTGAGTTTGCCGCGACTTGAGCTATGCGGAGCAGTAATCTTGGCCACTCTCTTGGACTATACATCCACCGCCCTTGGCTTGAGACGTGTTCGAAGGTATGCCTGGACGGATTCGACCATCGTGTTAGCAGGGATAGCTGCAGTTCCATCCAAATAAACAACATTTGTCAGCAATCGGGTGGCAGAAATACAACGGCTGACAAAGGGTGGCCTCTGGCAACACATTCCAACACAATTAAACCCCGCCGATCTGACATCTCGTGGAGTTTTACCCTCAGTTCTGGCAGACAACAAACTATGGTGGAACGGTTAATAAGGCCCTTGCGAGTTATAGCCTTCTGCAAAAGATTCATTTCAAACAGTAGAGAGAAATCTGAGGGTAGGAAGTTTAGTATACTTTCACCATTAGAAATACTTTCAGCTACACTTCTGGCAATAAGGATAGCACAAGGTGAAATGTTCCCGGCAGAAATCGCAGGAATCAAGGCTGGATCAGGTGCCAAAGGTTTGAGATCGTTAAACCCATTTATCGATAAGGATGACATCTTAAGGGTCGGCGGCAGGTTGCATAATGCAAATCTGGCTTACGACCAACAACACCCAATTATCCTTAGCCCAAGTCATCACTTCACGCAACTATTATTAAGCGATGCACATGAGAGGACCTTGCATGGAGGAACCCAGAAGACGATTGCGTATTTGCGAACCCAATATTGGATACTGCGAATTAAAGGCTGCGTCAAGAAGTATGTACACGGCTGCAATATATGTTTTCGTTTTCGAGCACGACCCGCACAACAAATGATGGGCAGCTTACCAGCTCCCAGAGTTCGCAGTTCGCGATCATTTTTATACGCCGGAGTCGATTACGCGGGTCCCATTGACATCAAGGCTTGGAAAGGACGAGGATCCAAGGTATTCATAGGATATTTTGCCATATTTATTTGTTTGGCCACCAAGACTATTCATATAGAACTGGTGAGTGACTTAACCACTCAAGCTTTTATAGCAGCATTCCGTAGGTTCACGGCTAGAAGAGGCATCAGCGTTCAGCTTTTCAGCGACTGCGGAACCAATTTCATAGGAGCGGACAAGGAACTACAAAGGTTGCTAAAGGCCGCTAAAGCGGATTGGAAGGAAGTCGCAGAGACACTGGCGAAGGATGGTACAAAATGGAATTTCATTCCTCCTGCTTCTCCCCACTTTGGAGGATTATGGGAAGCAGGAGTGAAGTCCATCAAATTTCATTTGAGGCGAATTGTTGGTGCGGAGGTGTACACGTTCGAAGAGCTCATCACATTTCTTGCACAAGTGGAAGCGTGTCTGAACTCAAGGCCTCTCTGCCCAATGACCAGCAACCCAGACGACTTCACCCCATTGACACCAGGACACTTCCTCATAGGCGAGCCACTTAACAGCGTACCTCACTCGGACCTAACTGATGCTAAGCTTGGCTATCTCGATAGGTGGCAACGGATCCAAAAACTCTACCAAACATTCTGGAAGCAGTGGTATACGGAGTACCTTTCGCGGCTTCAGCAACGACCCAAGTGGCTCAAGCTTGAACATCAGCCACAAGGTGGAGACCTCGTTCTGGTAAAAGATGAGCGGCTACCACCGACAAAATGGAACATGGCTAGGATCATTAAAACACACCCAGGAGCAGACAATCTAACTCGCGTGGTCACCGTTAAAACTCAAAGCGGCGAACTAAAGCGACCCATAACAAAAATATGCCTTCTACCATCAAACAAAAGCTTCACTGACGAGGCACTCATATAAACTAAAACTAAATCTTACTACTGGGAAAGGTAAATATAGAACCCATTCGCATTTCGCTAATCACAAAATTAAAACCCTGCTCAAGTTTCGCTAATCGAGTTTTCACCACACTACACTCTATATACCCTATTCACAGCTCTTAACACGCATTAAACACAACAATACACCACACTCATAATCCGTAAATCGTTTCCAATAGTAAACAAACTATACATAATATATCTACACATACCCTAAAATTTATACCAAATATTACAGTCCACAAAAATTCGAATCACACAACACTTTTCAAAAATAATCATATATTCATTTCATATATTACTCATATATTCATTCGTAATCATATTTTCATTACATCCTGAACATATAATACACTCATACACACACAGAACTCACCCAACACAGTTAACATACACTAAACATATAAATCATTTATCATGCATGAATTAATTTATTTATTTTATCTTCTTCAACTTAAACAAGAATTAAATACAAATTGAATTTATCGAAATAAAATGTTTGTTCGATAACTCAGTGACATCACATACCTAAGTTATCGAATTCACCACATCACTAACGATCAGCCATACTTGTTCTTATCGGCAATGTCATTCAAAATAAAAACACACACACGCACTTATACTAAGGTCTACACAAATCAAAACAACAAACTATTTTTATAACTTAATATGCATGCATAAATATAATTCACAATTTACTCACCTGGAATGCATCTTAACTCCTGCTTGCACTACAATAATGTAATTAAACATAACACATATCAACGACACTAACGCGAGTCACTCACTTTTCATACGACCGCGCACCATTCATAGACCCGACGAAACCATGGCTACTACACTACATACTAAATATAAGTACTGCAAGCCAACCATAGCTTCGAGGCATGAGAAGGATAGGGATAGCTGATGTTTCATGTTTGTGTTGTCGGCCATTTTGTCATCTTCGTTAAGTTGTGTATTAATCAAGTTCTCTTTCTTTCCATGTTCTGAGCTAAGTACCAGGGATGCTATGGAGGCATTTTTTTTTTGATGAAGATCATCCACGGACATGTTCACCAAATGGCTGATGAACAACATGCTGAAGACAACCCAATGAAGACTTGCGAACTTCGTTCACAGGGGGGGAGAATGTTCCGACCTCGATGATGTCATCACCGATAAAGGCATTAAACATACCTTGGCAGTGTCACACAAACTTCCAGTGCCCCCCAAATGTTATGTACTGCAACAACGCCTACAAACATTGTATAAATGTCAAGTAGTGTTCAATAAAAAACTACAGATGATTATAACGTGGAAACAAAAGGTTATTCTCTTTTTTTTTTTGATGATCAGTTATCGATCTATGTAAAAATATATATAAGAGCTAGTGAAGTGACAGGGTGCAACTTCTCCCATACATAGTTAAAAACAGGAGCGATAAAGGCATTATTGATGTATGTGGTTTTCTCCTTGTTCGTACGTATAATCAAGTCTTTTGTTTTCAGGTAGCAATTTCCTGATATTTCTAATGTAGCTGTGTCTTTTAAAGTGTGTATTACTAGTGTGTCTTGGCAGATTTCATCAATCATATAGTTTTCTAGAGAGGAAAATAGCCAAGTGTTTGGTTGCGATAACTGTATCCAAACTGTGGAAATATTAGATTATTTTATGTCGCAATCGGTGGAATATGTGTTCGTTCTTTGGAGTAGCTGTATCTCTCATTGGGGTTGGTATGTATTTTTTTGTTCGACTAGTCAAGTCTGTGCGGTTGGGTATGCAGCATGGGATTGACGTAGTTGCGCATGTGTTATTCTTGAAGTAACTGTAAATTGTTGTTATGAATAAGTTTCGACTTCTTTCCAATTTGTGTGACTGTGTTCTCGTTTGATGGGACTTTTGTTACTTCATAGGGACCTTCCCAGAGGGAAGAGAGTTTGTTCTTTCTCGTCTGGTTTTTCATCAGTAGTTTGTCTCCTATGCTGAATGTTTTTACCTTACTGTTTTTGTCATAGTATTTTTTCGACTTTTCTTTTTTTTTTGTTTACTGTTTCTCTGGCAATTTTGTAGCCATGCTGTAATCGTGCTCGTAATTCGTTTGCGTAGTTGTCGTAATTATAGGAAATTTGTGGTTCTCTATTGAGGGAACTCGGGATTCGTGGGGGATATCCATAAACTAGTTCGTATGGTGAATACGCAGTGCTACTATGTGGTGTTGTGTTGTACACAAACATTGAGTTGGGGAGCCAAGTGTCCCATGTTAGCGAGTCTGTGTTGAGATAGTGCCTGAGATATTCTGCCATGTTCTGTGACTATGTTCCAGTGGACCGTTCGTTTGTGGATGGTATGGAGTCGTATGGATCTTCTTAGTCTTCAGAATCTTGCAAACTTCCTTAAATAGGTTGCTGAGGAAATTTCTCCCTTGATCTGTGAGTATCGAGTCCGGAATCCCGAATCGACATACTAAACGTTCGACCAGCATGTGAGCTATTGTTTGGGCTTCAGCATTGGGTACTGGTACTGCTTCAGAAAATTTGGTCAAGTCGTCTTGGAAAGTGAGTACATATTTGTTTCCTTCGTGGCTGACTGGTAGTGGTCTTTCTATGTCTAGTGCTATTCCTTCAAATGGCGTTCTACTTTTCGTCGTTATTTTCATACAAAGGCATTCTCCTGTGTCTAGCGAGTTTGTTCTTTTGACACGATTCGCATTTTTTGATGTATGTAGTGGTGTCTTTAGTTATTGTCGGCCAGTTGTATGTTTCCTTGATTCGTTTTGCCGTTCGTTTTATTCCCTGGTGTCCTCCTAGTGGTGAGTCGTGATATTCATGTAGTATCTTTTCGATGTCTTCTTTGTTTGTCAGAAACCTTCTATCGTCCGTAAAGAGGTATATTAATGTCTACAATTTGAAAAATGTTCGTAAGAAGCTGTGTAAAGTATTTCTTGGATTCGAAATCTATTGCTGCTAGAGCAAAACCGAGGGATTTATGTTTTATTAGTTTGTATTTTATATAAGATAAACATGTCTCTGTAATTTGTATGTCCTTTTCACTTCTGAAAGGTATTGGAAGTGTCGTTACTTAAATCTGTGCTTTGTTATCTAATCTGAATGTATTGATTATTCCTACCTGGGGTTTTGTATAATTTTGAACTTTTTCTTTTAAAATTTCTTCCTCCATCGAGTTTTTCAAAGGGAGTATTATTATTTTGCATTCGACTAACTTATCTGAATATATTGATTTTCTTTCTTCTTGGAAAGAAAAAAACTAGATGGAATTTGTATATCATCTGAAAGGTTCCCAGATGATTCTTGAGGTGACTCATTCTTTTTGTTTTGGGTACGTGTAGTTACCAGAACATTTTTCTTTGTTTCAACTGCATCGCTACTAATGATGCGACTAAGGGCATCTGCATTTGTATTGAATTCTCCCTTTTTATGCACTATTCTGTAGTCGTATTCTCCATCGCATAAGTCTGGACGTAGGATCTTTACCACCTATCAAGTATTGTAGTGAACTGTGGTCGGTAACAATGGTGAACTTCTTTCCATAAATGTATGGTTGAAATTGCGTTAGCGCGTATACGATGGGTAGTAATTCTTTCTCGGAAGTTGTGTAACGTGATTCGGCATCGTTCAACGTACGACTAGCAAAGAAAATGGGCCTGTCTTGCCCGATTGGTCCTTGAGATAATACAGCCCCTAATGCAATATCGCTTGCATCAGTAGTGACTAGGAATTCTTGGGAGAAATCGGGATATGCTAAGATTGGTAGACTGGTAATTTTCTCTTTTAGAGCTCCAAATGCTTCATCACAAGAAGCATCCCAATGGAAAGGTACGTTCTTTTTTAGCAATTTTGTCAGTGGTTTGGCCAGTTCAGCAAAGTTCGGGATAAACTTCCTATAGTACCCTACGAATCCTAAGAAAGATTTTTATATCTTTCGGTTTCTTTAGTACTGGAAACATTTTCACTGCCTTTGTTTTTTCTGGATCTGGTTTCCATTGAATGAAATAATATGCCCTAAATAAGTTAGTTCCTTCCTGATGAAATGGCATTTTTCAGGTTGAAGCTTCAGGTTGTATTCTCTTAATCGATTGAGAACCCTTATCAGTCGATTATTGTGATCGTTAAGATCATATCCATAGATGACAATATCGTGTACATAAACAAAACATTCAATCCCTTGAAGACCAATGACTACATTGTTCATGAGCCTCTGAAATGTAACAGGCGCGTTTTTTTTTAGACCGAATGGCATACGATTATACTCGTAATGTCTAAACGGGGTACTGAAGGCTGTTTTGTGCCTATCCGCTTCGTCCATGAGGATTTGGTGGAAACCTTTAGCTAGGTCGAGAGTACTGAAATATTTTGCTCTTCCCAATTGATCCAAACTGTCTGTAATGTTTGGTAATGGGTAGGCATCTCCGACAGTTAGTTCGTTTAATTTGCTAAAGTCTACAACTACTCTCCATTTTTTAGTACCATCCGGACCTGCCTTCTTGGGGACCAGAAGTAATGGTGAATTCCAAAGGCTATAGCTAGGCTGTACTACACCGTCCTCTAGCATTTTGTTTACCTGCTTATGTATCAGAGATGTAAAATAATTAAATCTTTTGATTTAAGAAATCAATTGACTTCATGCTTCTGTCTTTTCAATTCTTGATTTCACTTTGGAATTTAGACTTCAGCATTGAAATCTCCCATTCTTTTTGAAGTCTTGACTGGATCAGTCTTTACGACCAATCTTATGTTTGAAGTCAATTGAATGCAAGTCTTTAGAATTACACCGCATTCATTGAAGTCACTCTGAAGTCTTTAACATTCACTTGAAGTCACCCGCATTCAGTTGAAGTCTTTGGGACTTCAAACATTTTTCTTGAAGTCTTAGTGATTTCAGCATTTGAGCAAGTTTGAACAAGTCTGAAAGAATGACGAATTGCACTTTTATGTGGAGTATGATGGGCTTTTAGGTTTAGTGGAAGTGGGTATGATGTATAGAGGGGAGGGGGAGAATGGATGGATAAAGTGTTGGAGGGAAGGGGGGTGTTCGATGGGTAGGAAGCATGATCGGTGGTGAGGGGGGTATGGACGTAGAGCATATAATCGAGGAGAGAGGGAGTGGAGGGGGGGTCTGATCAATGCCAATGAAACCTTTACTTTAATTTTACACCCAATTAAATACGATTTTAGGAAAATGCAAATGATACAATCATTTGCATTCTTCTTTCGAGACCATACTGCATAAACAAATAACAGTTGCAGTGCTGTTATCACTCGTCTCGTTATCAGTTGCTTGAGTTTAGCGGCGCGAAAAAGTTGTGTTTTTTCTTATTCACTTGGACTTGTGGTAAAGTAGTACAAAAATGGAAACGAATAGTGATTTTTCGTCTGATGACTACGAACTTGATCCTACATTTTCTATTGGAACACAAGTCACAAATCGTAAAAGACCATAGTCAGACGACACACCTTCCGTGGGCCAAAAAAAGAAGAAAATCGAAACTACATCTTTGATTACTAATATAAATAGAAGTGAAGCAGAAAAAATACAATTTTCACAACCATCGGCCGAACCAGTGGATGATAGTTTTGGGAATAAGCTTATCTTATCCTCCAAGTTTTTTAAAATCATAAAGCAGGTATGTTGCACTTATTTCTTATACATTTAATATAACCAGTTTTTCATATGGTATATTACTTTTCTGTGTAATGAGTAGTGCTTTGTGTATGATCGTAAACGGAAACTAAATGTTGTACAATATGTATCGTCTTAATATCAAGTGCCTAAGTTGTTTGTACTGTTTAATCTGTACTATCGCCCTCTTAACATGGCAAAAATTAAGACCAGCCTTTATTCCTCTTACAATTTTATTCGCCTATAGCTGAATGATACTGATTTCCAGCGTAAGAGAAATGGTGTGCTCGTCGAGTGTTGCTGTTGCCAAATACGTTTACAAGGGTCAACGCAAGTAACTTCCAATTTTGTAAGGCACTTAAAAAAAAACACCCAAAAGAATTTGAAGAATATGTTCAACTCAAAGCCGCTAATAACATCAAGGCCAAGAGACCCAAGCAAGAGCAATTTGAGGAGTTGATTTTAAGCTTCATTGCAAAGAATATGCTTCCAATTTCGATTGTGGAAGACGAATCGTTTCGAAAGCTTTTGCGATTTGCAAATAGCGATCTCAAAATCATGAGTCGTCCAACAGCTGTAAAACTAATAGACGATAAATTCTCTTCCATGATCGAAAAATTAAAGTGTGTATTGGCAAATCAAAAAGATTAAACTGTAACAACGTTGTGGCAACAGTAACTGACAACGGTTCGAACTTCCTGAAAGCCTTCAGAGAATTTGGAATTGAGACATATTATGCCAACATTGATAACGATGACAGCTCAGAAGAAAATGAAATGGAAACAGCTGAGTTAAGGAACGGTGTATTTGAAAATTTGTTGCCAAAGCATGTTAAATGTGCAACACATACATTGAACTTAATTGCTTCCACGGATTTCACGCGTATCTTGCGCGAACATAGTTCGCACTACAAACAGCACGAAAAAGTAAGTAGGTATTATAACTCATGTTATCTAACGTTAATATTTCTTCTTCGTAAAGATAATTCAAAAATGCTGAAATCTTTGGTCTAGGGTAAACAGACCAAAAACATCAGAACAAATTGTTGCTATTCTGGGCTGTCAATTGAAATGTCCGGCTCCGACAAGGTGGAACTCCTTGTATGATTCTGTCAAAGACATTCTCAAACACAAGGACAAAATCCATGAGTTATGCAGGAGACTGGAAGTGCAACCTTTCTTCGAACCTGATTTTTTATACTTGCAAGACTTTGAATACCTCCTAACGCGAATTGGGCAAGCGCTGGATTTTATTCAGGAAGAAAAAGGTATGCTATATGGGTACTTACTCCCCACTTTAGCAACTATCAGAATATCATACAAACCGATTCAAAGAGATAACGCACTTAATGTTTTACCATATGAAATTGTTACAAAAATCGAAGAGTCGTTAGTCAGACGATTTCATTCATATTTTCATTTAGCGGGTGAAGTGGAAGATGCAATTGTTGCTTCAGTGCTTTGTCCATTGGCAAAACTTAAGTGGATTCCAGCACTAATTCTTCGTACAATGATTCTAAAATAGCCGAAATAAGTTCACTGGTTAAGAGAAAAATTGTTTCGGAAAATAACCTAAGCCCATTTAATGACAAACATACAGCTACAAGTAAACCCAAAAGATCATATTTTAATTTCGGTACTTCAGGTAAAAAAAACAAAAACAAGTATACAATCTTAAAAGACTTCAATTGCTTTACTTTCCAGATCATCTATTAGAGTCATCTAATAACAACTGTTCATCTGTAGAGACCGAATATTTTGCATACCTTGCACATACATCAACATCTATTGAAGTACTTCATCAATATCCAGCTCTAAAGAAGGCATTTCTTAGATATAATACACCCCTACCCGCTTCAGCAGCTGTGGAAAGACTTTTTTCATTTGCTGGTCTGTTAAGCACACCTCGGCATGGAGCCCTTTCTGATTCAAATTTTGAGAAATTGTTGCTCCTAAAGGTCAACAATTTGGAGAAATTAAATACTTATATGTGATTTTGAACTGAACTGAAATAAAATGAATACATTTTCTTTGTTTTTATTAATTTGTTTGTATGAATTGGCATTGCTCACACAACATTTGGTTAAGTTAAAATAAATTTTTTGCAATTTTTCAGGATTTGTATATTGCAGAACGTTCTGTTTCATCGCTAAATACCTACGAAAGTCAAGATTAATGAGTACTAACACATTTTCTAAAAGATAGTTGGGTAAGGACTTAAAAAAAAAAGGACTGAAGTCCCAAAGACTTCAACTAAAATTGTTGAAGTCCCAAAGAATTCAACTGAATGCGGTTGACTTCAAGTGAATAGTAAAGACTGCAAGGTGACTTCAGAGAACGCAATGTAATTCCAAAGACTTGCATTCAATTGACTTCAATCCAAAGACTGCTCCAAAAGACTGATCCAATCACAGACTTCAAAAGGAATGGTGATTTCAGTACTGAAGTCTAAGTCCTTAAATGAAGTCAATTGGATGAATCGTAAATTATAAAACGATTTCCTTGAATGCAGAGATTGCATTACCGAAAGATTGCAGTCTTTTACAACTCTGTTATGTATCTCCTGTTTTGAGCTATCAGGAAGTCGGTATGGTCTCGTGTACAGGGGTGGTTTTCCTTCTTCTGTAACTATTTTGTGTTGCATACCGTTCGTATGCGAAAGATGGTCTCCATCTAAATAATCTTCAGTCGGTTTTTCACCGGGTTCTTTAGCCCATCTGCTTCAACGATGTTAAACTCGTGTAAATTTTCCCAGTCAAGGTCTGTATCGTTTAGATATACCTCTTGATCTGAATCTAATACATTTAATAAGAGTACTTTGACTCTGAAGTTTAATGGCTTGGTGATTGTGCCACTTACATATATGCCCGGCATGATTTCTTTCTTTTTAATAATGATATCAATGGATTCTTTGTTGAATGGGATATCTATTATTTTTCTTGTTCTTGACTCGATTATGACGGGATTCATTTTATTTGAGGTTTCTTTTTCTAATAAGTTTTTATTTTGTTCTTCCTCAGTCCTTTTTGCTTGGATTTCTACTTTTGTTTTATTATTTTTTATTTCGTCGGGCTTTCTGTTTGCTGGGATCTTTGCCTCAGTCTTATATACTGCCGGTAATTTTTTTTTTATTAATTATTGTTAAATTTCTTTCTTGGGAACTTGAAACTTGCAGAAGATTGGAAGTGCGGTTTGCTTGAAATTTAGTTAGGAAGTCGTTTCCTAAAATGCCGTCATATGGGAGATTTATGTTACTATTTAGTACTTGGAATGAGTGATCGCGGGAGATGGTGCGAGTATCTCTTTCAAAGATCCCTTCGATTTCTCCAAGCGTATAAAATGAGTCCTGCAATGGTGAAGATAATGCATTGCGTATTGCTTTGATATATTCCCATCGACAAGTTACTCGCCTTTATCAAACTGATATCAGCGCCTGTGTTGATGAGGAATGTTCTATAACTTTTATCCGATAAAGGTTTAAACATGATACGTATCACCGGCTCCTGAAACTGATGGCAGGCTGATACTACCATGTTAAAATTTATATGGGGGTAAGGTGTGCGACGGCAGTTGCCTGCGCCCGGGTGGAACTGCCGTTGTCCACCGCCCGAGCATGGTCGTTTTCCGGATTATTCCGTGATACGTTAAACCGTACGTCGTGAATTCTGTTATGTAAAAATGAGTTATGGGAACTACGATTTGGCCCTGGGTTATTTCTAAAAGGATTGTGATTATTTATAATCCCGGGAGGGGTCCAGACTGAGCTAATCTAGTCGTACACTCGTTGTACGTGCTGTTGTACCTATTGCAGTACGTACGTTGGAGGCGTTGTACCTCCCGCTTTATTTGTGGTGGTGGGGCGAAACTAGGAAAATTGTTATTGCGATAGCATGTCGCAGAAATATGCCTGGTTTTGTTACATGTTTGGCAAATTATTGGTCGATTTCCACCTGCGGACATGTAACAAGTGGCTGAAGTGGAGAAATTGAGAGAAGACCCATTGTCTTCCAAACGCACAGATTGTCCTACAGCATAAGCTATCACTGATTTTAATGTTTGGACGTTGGTGAAGTTCACCAATAGTCTGAGGTCTGGATTTCTCAAACCATCCTCAAAAAATTGTACCGCACTTGTTTGGATTTCTTTTATTAGGTAGTCCCTTATTACTGGTTCAGGGGTGTTTTCATACGCAACCCTATCCAGTTGGTGGTGCAGATGAGTCAGTCGATCTCCGAACTCTTTTACGCTTTCCCTATTACCTTGTCTGTCGGAAGTAAGGTCATTGTGTGCGGCAGACCGCGAAATCTGTCATTTATATTCGGTTTCTAGTTCGGATACAAGATCAGCCCATTTCGAAATGGTCTTGTACTGAATTAGTTCGAACGCGTGCCCTTGAAGTTTGGTTTTGACGACGTCAAGAAAAATGGAGTACTGGGGATCGTCGTTCTTGGTGTGTGAGAATATGTTCCTACGCGAAACAAATTTGTTTAGGTTTTCCGGTTTTCCGTCGAATTCCGGGACCATTATATTTATATAGTTGAGCGTTATTTTCGCGTCTACCATTTTTGGGGAAGGTTCTAGTGACCTGTGGTTTGAAAAGGGTAGGGCATAGAAGAGCTCTACCATATGTTTATTTTTCCGCGTTAAAATTGTGATGGTAAAAAAATATTTGTGAATGAAACTCTTGCTTACAGTATGTGTGTATAATATAGAATATATTTAAGTTATACGTAATGTTTTATCTACTTGTGTCTGTATGAATTTCTTCTGCCGATTCTGCCTTCTGCTGCTGTGCTGATGCTCCTGCTTTTGTTGGTTGAGTTCTTCTGTTGTTTTTTCTTCAATGGTGATTTGCCAGGCAGGCTTCTCGCCCTAGAGCTGATAGTAACAGCCTGGTCTTTATTCACTGGTCAATGTTTGCTTCCGTCATCCCTTTTTGGAATCCGCCAGGCCTTATAGTCTTGAGACTTTGAACACTTTTCTTCACTTTTATTTCACCTTCTGGTGTTAGCCGCTAAATTCGTATTAGAATGTCCACCGCTGCCATCAAAATGTTACGCGCAAAACCGTGCTTCCTCATTGTATCGAGGGAAGAGTTTCGACCGGAGAGACGAGTTGGAATAAAAAACGTGTATTTAAGATATTTGACTTTTATTTATTATTTAGGTCCGCTGTCTAAGCGAGGCTGCTACCTTCATTTGTTCTTACTAGCAAAATTGGGTAAGTGTGTCGCGGCGCTCAGTAGTTAACAGAGGACCAAAACACATCTTCCCATATGTCATAATATTTGTTATATCACAGCATGTCGTCGGCATTCTGCCTTAGTGCATCGTAGTGCGTTTTCAGCATATTCATATTCGTGTCAATGTTCTTTTATTGCTTCGCACCGTTGAAGTATGGTATGTATCGCTTTGTCGGCATTATGGCGTATGCAATGGAGTTCCCTTGACTGCGTTACATATGGGCTCTCGGGTATACCCATTACTCATATTGTCTACGATTTGCCTGCGACAGTGGTCGAAAAGTGGTGCATTTTGGCGAGCATATGCTGACATTTACCTTCTGCTGTAACACGAGCGTACGATCGGTAGGTGCGTGCCGTATATACAAGAGTGTACACGTTGTATTACAAATGGTTTGTAGAAGAATGTGTGGAAGAGGAAATAACATAAAATAATTCGATTCCAAAGTGATAGTTATATGGTTATGGGAGTGATGTTGTGCGATTCATGTAGTGTGGGCACTACACATCCGACAAAAACAGGATAGATAGATAGATAATTTATTCATTATAATATTTTTACATAGGTTGTAGCATAATCTTTAAATATGTAATATAAAAGCAAAATCAATTTTCAAATGCAAGGTCTAAGTGGCATAAAGGGGGTGGAAATCGAATTTTCCATCTGTAAATATTGGTTCCACAGCCGTAGCTCAGTACTAGTTTTAGTGAATTCACCTCTGATTCATCCAAGGTATAAAACATCCTTCTGCGTTGTCCTGAAGCTGACCAATGCTAAAAACAAAATAATCAAATCATCGCCCACAATGTTCCTTCAGTGCAGACCACGACCAGCAGTCATGCAGCAGTGGCTATCGTTGCAATAGCATGTGTGTGTGAGTATATGGCGGCGTTATCCCATGATTATGTTTTGATATTCAGTGTGCGATCTCTTCTAGAGTTAAAATTGAGAAAAAAAAAAACATTATCAGTGCCAAATCTAAGATATTGTAAATTTTATTAATTAAGATATCCATGTGCTGTCAAAACTTCAGGCAATTAAGAGACTTGGGAATATACTGCTAAAAAAAAAAAATATTTGGCGCAACAGCTCTTTAAAGTGCCAGGGCCTAGCTTCTCGCAACCACTCATGTTGTGTGCGTTATATTTTTCACACGAATGGAAGGGACCTACAGTTTAATGCCGAATCCGAACGGCGATTTTGAGAAGCCTTTTCGTGACAACAATACTCTCGGATGTTTGTCAGACGCTCGCGAGAGGTGGGACCGTGAAAAAACTTTTTGGTATTTTCTGGGATTCGAACTTGGAACCTCATGCGTAGTGATCCGACACACTAACCACTTACGCCACGGCGCCCACGGGGGGTATAATTATATTGCTATAAAGCATATATTACCGCCATCCTGGAAGTGCGATGGGATGGGCCGGGCAAAAAGAGGATGAAAAACTTTGACATCTACTATGGTGATTGCTACAGAGGCAACAGGCAACGCTTATTCGGATGCGGATTTGTCATACGCGGCAGACTTAGGCAAGAAGTCTTAAGCTTCCGACACGTGAGCGAGCGTATTATGACGATCCGGATCAAGGCTAAATTCGCTAACATAAGCCTAATATGTGTTCATGCCCCCACAGAAGAAAAGTACCCTGCCACCAAAGAGTGTTTCTCGAGCTCCTCGACAAGACATATGAGCAATGTCCTAAGTACGACGTTACAATCGTATTGATTTTAATGCCAAAATAGGAAAGGGGGACGTCTTTGGTAGGGCAGTCGGTAAGCATAGCCTACACGACACCACGTCTGATAATAGACTAAGGCTAATTGATTTCGCTGTGGGGCGAAATGTCACCATACCAAGCACATGGTTTCCTCATCGCGATATTCATAAGCAGACATGGCGGTCCAATGATCATGTAACGATCAACCAAGTTGATCATATTGCGATCGACGCAAGGCATGACGGGAGCTGCTCGTGAGCTCTACAAGCAAAAGAGACGGGAAGAACATCGGCTTCTCCAAAAGAAGGAGATAGAGCATAAGAAGCGCGCGTTTGAGAATATCGAGAGTTTATACTTGTGACGGTGTTTTTGGTCGAAGGCTGAGGTAAGCTCGCCGGGTCCGGGGTTTTCCCAAAGAAACACCCTAAAACTTCGGGAAAGAGTTGTCTTTATTGACCGAGACTGATATTATACAATAACTACAATATATGGTATAAATAAAATACAATTTATTGGCGGGTTGATCGGCTCGTGGAATCTTGCTCCTTATGGATCCTGGGTCGCTAGGTCCGCTGAAGGTCGGCTTCCGTTCGGTGGACTCGTTCTGGAGTTGATTCGTCGGTTGTCCTGGCCCACTTCAAGGGCGGGCGTGAAGGTCTCGTCCCACTTTAAGGGCGGGCGAGAGTGTCGCGTCCCACTTTAAGGGCGGGCGTGAATATCGCGTCCCACTTTAAGGGCGGGCGTGAATGTCTCGGCCCACTTTAAGGGCGGGAGAAAATGTCGCGTCCCACTTTAAGGGCGGGCGAGAGTGTCGCGTCCCACTTTAAGGGCGGGCGTGAATGTCGCGTCCCACTTTAAGGGCGGGCGTGAATGTCTCGGCCCACTTTAAGGGCGGGCGAGTATGTCCCATCCCACTTTAAGGGCGGGTGAGAGTGTCGCGTCCCACTTTAAGGGCGGGCGTGAATGTCGCGTCCCACTTTAAGGGCGGGCGTGAATGTCTCGGCCCACTTTAGGGGCGGGCGAGATTCTCTCGTCCCACTTTAAGGGCGGGTGAGAGTGTCGCGTCCCACTTTAAGGGCGGGCGTGAATGTCGCGTCCCACTTTAAGGGCAGGTGCGAAGGTCTCGGCCCACTTTAAGGGCGGGCGAGAGTGTCTCGTCCCACTTTAAGGGCGGGCGAGAATGTCGCGTCCCACTTTAAGGGCAGGTGCGAAGGTCTCGGCCCACTTTAAGGGCGGGCGAGAGTGTCTCGTCCCACTTTAAGGGCGGGCGAGAATGTCGCGTCCCACTTTAAGGGCGGGCGTGAATGTCGCGTCCCACTTTAAGGGCGGGCGCGAATGTCTCGTCCCACTTTAAGGGCGGGCGAGACTGTCAAGACTCGCTTGAGAAGGGTTGTACCTACTGCAGAGGGTACGGCCGGTCGCGGTGCACCCCTTTTCCCGGAGGGTCGTGCTTACTTCTCCAATTAAATCTACAATTGACCACAAGTGTTTTCTCAGACGGGGAGAAACTTAATCGGGACTTCGGGTCAGCTATGGTCAGTAGCGGGCCTGAAATTGGTTGCCCAATCACCAAGGTGAAGGCTTGCAAAAGTTGGAACCGAGGCTCCTATGAGAGAATGCTCGCAGTACACAAGATTGGTACCCAACCACGGCTGAACAGACTCTCCTGACCACGTCTCTCAATCTCCCTCTTATATAAGTTCCTGCAACAAGCAGGTGTGAATTCTAACAATGAGTTCAATTTATTGTCACACGCAACTTGGTTGGAGAGATTGAGAGAGATGGTCATGCTCTGACGGCGTGATCATCGCCAGATGTTGTTGTTCTATTGCAGGTACAGTAGTGGTTGGAAGTTTTCATCGACGAATTAAACTTTTCGTCGGTCGGAAGTATGCATCGACGAAGTAAGCCATTCGTCGGTCGGAGGTATACATCGACGAGGTAGGCCACTCGTCGGCCGGGGGTATACATCGACGAAGTAAACACTTTGTCGGTCGGAGGAATATGAAGTAAACACTTCGCTTAAATGTAGGCGTCGACGAAGTAAACCATTCGTCGGTTGGGGGTATGCATTGGCATCATGCTCTGGCGGCGTGATCATCGCCAGATGTGCTATTGGAGGTACAGTGGTGGTAGGGAAATATATAACACTTCGTTACATACTCCAGGAACAATGTACGGAAGTTTTACCAAAAGGTAAAAATAACGTGTCAGAGGAGCAATACCCGTACAGAAACCTCGTAGTACTTAGAATCACAGTCGGTGCTGAGAATATGGGAAAACTACTTCTGCAGACTGTATAACTGCGACGAAGATCAATATCCCGCTGTCAGGCAGAATGAACCATTCAGCATAGAGGATGATAGTCAACAATTCCGTCCACCTGACCAAAACGAAGTGAGGATAGCAATATCCAAGCTAAAATCGAACAAGGCTGCTGGACCTGACGGCTTACCGGCCGAACTTTTCAAGGCAGCTGGGGATGAATTGGTAGAGTGCATACACCAAGTCATCTCTAAAATTTGGTCAGACGAGTGAATGCCTGATGAATGGAACCTCAGTATCGTTTGCCCGATCCACAAGAAAGGAGACCCCTTCAACTGCGCCAATTATAGAGGCATCAGTCTCCTCAATATCACATACAAGATCTTTTCTGCGATATTGTGTGAACGCCTGAAACCCTTTATGAACAGCCTGATTGGACCCTATCAGTGCGGTTTCAGGACAGGAAAGTCCACCATTGATCAAATCTTCACACTTCTGCAGATCCTGGAGAAATCCCAAGAATTCCAAATCGATACTCACCACCTCTTTATCGATTTCAAGGGCGCCTATGACAGCATCTATAGAGAAGAGCTTTATAGAGCCATGTCTAGTTTTGACATCCCTGCCAAACTTGTCCGTCTGTGCAGGCTGATGATGGAGAACGCTCGCTGCTCCATCAAGGTCGGTAATGACCTCACCGAGACCTTTGATGTCAAAAAAGGTTTTAGACAAGGTGACGCGCTGTCATGTGACTTCTTTAATATTGTACTTGAACGGATTGTGCGGAACTCACAAGCCAACACCGGAGGCACAATTTATTACAAGTCTGTACAACAGCTTGCATATGCCGACGATATAGACATTATCGGAAGAACTCAGCGGGCTGTCACCGGTGCGTTTGCGAGCATTAAGGCGGAAGCAGCCAAAATGGGTTTAACGATAAACGAAACAAAACCAAGTATACCATATGCTGCCAACAAGAAGGGAAAGCCAACACCGACGAATTGGACAAAACGTCAGAGTGGGCAGCTATAACTTCGAGGTAGTAAGGGACTGTGTCTACCTTGGCTCTGCTATAAATTCTACAAACAAGATCAGCGCAAGAATCAAGCGAAGAATAACTTTTGCCAATCGCTGTTTTTTGGGCTTATAAGGCAATTCAACAGTATAGCCCTATCTCGAATAACTAAGGAAACTCTGTATAAGACCTTGATCATCCCAGTCCTGCTTTACGGCGCTGAAACATGGACTTTATTAAAAGAGGATGAAGATATCCTTGGTCGCTTCGAGAGAAAAATTCTTCGTAAGATTTTCGGTCCCGTTTGCGTTGACGGGTTTTGGAGGAGAAGATTCAACCACAAACTATACGAGCTGTACAGCGACATCGACCTAGTCAAAAACAGCGTATTGGACGTCTGAGATGGCTAAGACGTGTAGAGCGAATGGACACCAACGCTCCGGCCCGCAGAGTCTTCGAATTTAACCCCGAAGGACGACGCAGTAGAGGGAATCATCGCCGTAGATGGCGCGCACAAGTTCAAGGGGACGTCGACCAACTTGGAGTGCGCAACTGGAGGCAATTAGCTAAAGACCGAGCTAAATGGAGAGGCTTGTTGGCTGAGGCCCAGGTTCACCCCGATCTGTAGTGCCACCTAAGTAAGTAAGTAGGAATATACGCCTAGTTACATATGTACATGGATATGCATATGTAGACACAGAACTATTGCAATATTTTTCCATTTTGTTAGATGAGATGTTGTTGATCGTTGGATTTGTCCATATTTTAGAATGTTTTAATAAATTTAAAATAAATTATTAACAGGGTGGCGTAGGCAGTATATTGAGAGTTGAATACTCATACTTTGATCTATTTTCCTATGTCTTACACTTTTACACACCAAATGGAAAAAGTTAAAATATTGAAGATTACGCAGAAGAACACTAATACGGAGAAGTATTAAACCGCAAAAGTGGTGCACCTATGAAAACCAATTCGAAACGGAAGTAAAAAATATCAAAGCTGATTTGACAAAATGTAGTTTATTATTGTTGCTTTCTGTTAAATTGTACCAACAGAAATAGTTGCGGTACAAATTGTCAATGATTGCATTATTGGCTAGTTTTCTGTGTGCGATTTATTCATTAAGAAATAATTTCGGTTAAATTGCGTTTAATCCTTATAAAACTTAAATTAAATCAACACAAACAATAATTCAAAGAATTCAAGTGAGCTAAAATGAGTTATCGCATATTGTGAAATTTTTGAAGTGAAGCTTATTAGCTCGAGTGTACAAAAAAAAGAATTATGAAATGTGAACCCGGTATTTTGATTTTTTATTTCTGAATTTATTGTTAAAAGCATTAATAATAAGGGAGTCGTACGAAATACCCAGAAAAAAATCTCCATTGGACAAAATCTCCAAAAAATTAAACCCAACTTACTATTATCTCTTCAGACAAAATAATCACGGACAAAATCTCCAGCGAAACAAACTTTTTTGCCAAAATCCCCAAGAATCTCCAAACCCCCAGTGTCCATGAACATGTATTCATACATCATGTGCCATGCGCATGTAAAATTCTCACGAAACTCTCTTCAGTATTGTTATAACGTTTAACAGTTTCATGAATAAACAAAAAATTACAAGTAGATCATTTTTTGTTTTGCACACATATCAGAACTGTCATTTTGAAATAAATACCGTTATAAATATTAATATTATTCTTTTGAATTTGTCCTTTTTGATTAAAACATTAATAGAAGCTTTATTTTGTCTGAATTCTTATTATAAGTATATTACTACTCGTTTTGTATTAATTTTAAAAACCCAAATTTTTTTCATTAAACATTACAAACGAGAATTACATTTACTTTGTGGATAACATTTTATGAAACGTAAACCAAATATCTCCAAAAGAAAGATGTTCAAGTAGTGAATCATGCGATTAAATCGCGCGATTTATTGGATAGGGGATTTTAGCCTCGTCTTCCCTGGATTCTGCGATTTTGAAGTGTGTTTCTTCCATTTCCCAAAATTTCTTCAATTGGTTTTCTAGGTTCAGGCATTGAAGGAAGCTTTGGACCTTTCTTGGTGGATTCATTGGAACCTTACCTAAAAGTATCCAACCAAGTTGCGTTTTTTGGGCGATAGGCGACGCTAGCTCCTCCCCTCGGACGATGTCTGGAAGTATGAACTCTGGATAGACATCACTACCTAGGAGTAGTTCCACTCGAGCTGGCTTATCAAATGAGGGATCTGCTAGTACCAACTCTTTGATGTGGTTCCAAGGTTTGAGTGTCAGTTTGTTGGCCGGGAGAAGCCCAGTCAGCGATTTGTAGACAAAGGCGCGGGTGTTGGTCTCAAAAGTCGAGTGTAATGACCCGAAAGTAATGTCGACATAATTGTGACATGCACCGCTGCTGACCAACCCTAGCCCTGACACCTCAACCAACGTTCGTCGGCTTTTCAGACGCAGAAGTTGTACTGCAGATTCGGTAATGAATGTCGCTTCCGAGCCCGGGTCTATCAGAGCTCTCAAAGTGTGATACACTCCCGATGCAGCCCTAACCTTTATGATAGCCGTGGCCAGAAGCACTTGTGTATTGCGATCATTGGATATGTGAAAGGTGTTAACTCCTGAGCCACCGGGCGTTAAGTCCTGAACGCGATCAGATGGATGGAAAGCTGAGGTACTAGCATCGAGAGTGGAGACTTGATATGAGTGGGTAGTGGGCGCCGTTGAGTGTTGAGAAGAAATGTTGTTGTATGGACCTGAACTGTGTGGTATGCGTGAAACGTAAAGCAGGGAATGGTGTGGCTGTTGGCAGAAATAGCAGCGGGTTCTACTCGTACATTGGTGTGTACTGTGACTATAAGCCAAACAATTCTCACAGGCTCCTATTCTTTCAACAGCTGATTTCCGCAAACCTACATCCATCCTAAGGAACCGATTGCAAGAGCGAAGGGAATGTGGATTTTTGTTGCAGACCTTACAGCGAAACTGTTGTTTCTGTTTTGGCCTAATGTGGAAAGCGCTGGCCCTTGGTGCTGAATTCCGCTGACTACTTCCCTTATTTCCCTGTTGCTCAATTACAACTTCTAGCCCCCTAAATCTGGCTTCCAGGAACTCCGAGAACTCGTCGTATGTAGGTAACTCCTTTTTTATCCCTAACTTCTCCTCCCATAACTGTTGAGTTATTGCAGGAAGTTTCTGTAGCATACAGTAAATGAGGATTGAGTCCCATTGCTCAACCGGAAGCCCGAGATTCTGCAGTGAATGTCGGCATTCTGTGGATGTGTCCAAAACCCTCTTCAACCTTTCAGCAGTTTCTTGCTGTATGGATGCTTGGTTGAAGAAAAGTTTCAACTGCGCATTTACGAGCATGCGTTTGTGGTCATACCGCGAAATTAAAATCTTCCAAGCCTTATCATAATTCCCTTGAACAATGCCTAAATGCTGGATCAAATTATGAGCCTCATCTGTGACAGTCGATTTCAAGAAATGTAGCTTTTGGATTTCGGAAAGGGACGTGTTGTTATGAATAAGGGACTCAAAAATGTCATGGAACGATTTCCAATCTTCATAGTTTCCACGAAAGGTAGGCAATTTAATGGTAGGTAGTTTTAGTTCACGAGACTGATTGTTATTTATTTCCACAGAACTCACCATCTATCCTGGAACCGGCTTTGTAGCTGCTTCGGACTTCGTTGCCAACTTTGCTTCGGATATAGCTGCCAATTTGTCGATGCTGTCCATTAACGCAGTCCGGTAATCCACAAAGAGATCCTTTATATCGTCGTACAGTCGTTATAATTCCTTCCGATTTTCAGAATCCTTTGCTGCAACTGCCTCTTTGTTGTACTCGGAACTAGCTTTGAAGTTGTTATCCAGTATGGTGATTCGAGCGTTGAGGTAATTCTTCGTTCGTTGTGCTTTAGGCCGTTTCCCAAAATTTTGAAAAATCCTTCTGCATTTGGGCGAAGATATTTTTCTGCAGTTTCTCCATGTCACTCATCGTACCACAAAAAATCGAGGTAAGAACAAATTCCGAAAAGAAAAGTACTAAATTGTACTTACTTGTGCTATGCTTTCAGCTTTCCGTAGCAAGAAACTGTCCATTCAACGTAGCTGTATAATTCGGATTACGGTCCCACGCAGCGGCGCTTGTGCCGTAATTGTAGCGGTTGGTACGGTGGAAAAAACGATTAACCCAAACGGCCCGACGAAGTGCTCCAACAGAACAACTGGATCTAGCGGACCTTCCTCCGCAACAAAAACTGGATCTTCAAAGTACACCACGAAGACAGAAAATAAAAAAATCTCCCGACAATACTATTTGTTTTTATTGTATTCACTGAATTGAATTAACCGACGCGATAAAACCCAAATAATATTGTCTTTAAATGTCTAAAATAAATGTTACTTTTACACCGATTCAATTTCACGGATCGAATGGACCAAATGTTTTTAACTATGTATGGGAGAAGTTGCACCCTGTCACTTCACTAGCTCTTATATATCTTTACATGAATCGATAACTGATCATCAAATAAAAAAACGAATAACCTTTTGTTTCCACGTTATAATCATCTGTAGTTTTTTACTGAACACTATTTGACATTTATACAATGTTTGTAGGCGTTGTTGCAGTACATAACATTTGAGGGGCACTGGAAGTTTGTGTGACACTGCCAAGGTATGTTTAATGCCTTTATCTGTAATGACATCATCGAGGTCGGAACAGTATTATTAATTAATTGTAGGTCTGTTCCTTTACTTTTTGGGCAATAAATAGTAAAAGAGAAATTATCAACCTTAAGAGTAAACTTCTGTCTCAAAGAGAGAAGCTACAAAAAAATAAAGGAACACGTTAGACAAAAAAACTTGCCTATAATTAAACGTCAACGTTTCCAGCTGTTTCTTCCGTACTCCACATCTATGTAAACCATTTTCATTGAACTTTGAAGTTCGTTTTTATTGCTTTTAAATACAAATTTACATATTTAAATGCACAGGAATGTCCTAGGAAAATATTCAACTTTTATTTGGGTCCTCTTTTTTTCATTTTTTATTTGCCCTTTTGCTGCAAATTGAATTAAAATAAAAAATAACCCAAAACAAAAGAAAAATAAAAACATCCAAACAAAGTAACAGCTGACTTTGACAGAAAGTACACTTCTTACCGGCAGAAATTTGTTGAGTAAGAATTCGTAAGATTTTTCACTGAGGGGAAGTTTTTACTCTCTCGTTGCCTCTCCCTTTTACTACTTTTTTGAGTAAAGGAACGCTGTTGAGTAAGAATTCCTACAAATTCGTACAAATTTGTACGAATTTGCAAGTAAAGGAACAGACCTTGTATAACACTTTAGTATTGGAATTACTTTTTGTTTTGTGTACATTATTTGGTGTGTTCTTTAAGAGATGTCAAATAATGGTGACGTCACTGCGTGTGGTTATTGTAGTTGCCAGCACTAACCTTAGAAGTAACAGGTTAATGAGAAAAGTTTTTCCGTCCCACCTGGAGCGTCTAAAAAGAAAATGTTATTTTAAAGCTTTCAATGATTTCATCATAAATTTGCTTCTGATCGCAATTGAGTAGTTGCTGGTTTTCCAAAATCCTCTTGGATAGGTCGTCAATATCATATGACATTTCTCTTAAGTAATCACGGTTGTCAAAAGTTTCAGCTGATACTAAGGGCTGTGGTAAACCATAGTGCTTAAGATGTTGGCCTCCCATCCCAATTACTAAGTTCTCGAGCAATATCAAGCATTTGTTATAGACCATATCCATACTATGTTGATCATCCAGGCACAAAAATTCTTTTTGCAACTGTTTTTTAAGATCTTCTGTACTTCCGTCAGAGGCGAAGTGGATCGAATAGCTGACAGAAAACAAGCACAATGGCGAACAGATCCTTTATCTTATTAGGTAAATCGGAGGCAGAAGCTTCTTCTAGTGTGTGGTCCCAATGTCTATTGTCTTCCAATAGTCCCAGAGCCAGTTAAGTGGAATGTAGGATGAACCTGACCAGCTACTGTCTTTAAGTCTGAGAAGGATGTAGGCCCACTAACTTCGTGAAGCAAGGGACGGAGGTAATAGCACTCTGCATTATTAGGATGAACAGTATAAACCTTTCCGGGTACATGGTATTTTTTTACCCCAGAGTGTCCGGGTACTTTTACTCCCTGTTTGCTTCTGCAAAATGTATTATTTCTCCAGACATAATAAAATGGTACCTCGCAATACAGAAGCTGTTTAGCGTAGTCATCGTTTTTGCATAACTCGATAAATGGTGTCAAAGTTGTCTTTGAATGACTGTATATTCTTTCCATTGCGTTGTCTGTAGAAAAGTACACTCTTTGGCCATTTTCCAAATGAACATTTAGATGCATAACTGATGGGAAGCGTTCATGTATGGGAAAGCAACGGATATGCAAAACGGCTTCTGAGCTGCTGATGTACCACCCAGTCTCATGTACTTACTTACTTATGTCCTGTATCCCCTTATGGGTCCTAGGGCCTCTACTACGCCTACGCGCCATCGTGTACGGTTTCTGGCAATGTGTCTGAGTTCTCCCCAACTTTTCCCTAACTGCCGTGTCTCCTTCTCGACTGTTCTGCGCCATGTTCTCCTCGGACCGCCAGGTCTTCTGCCATCCTGAGTTAGAGGGTTCCATTGAATAGCATGGTTCGCTATGGAGCTGTCACCCTTTCGGAACGTCTGACCAATCCACTGCCACTTCCGCCGTTGGATAGTTGTGCCTATTGGTTCCTGACCCGTTCTCTCGTAAAGGTGTTCGTTAGAGATACGATTGGGCCAGAAAATCCTTAAGATATTGCGCAGACACCTATTAACGAACGTTTGCAGCTTTCTGGTGATAGTAGTGGTCACTCTACACGTGCTGCAACCAGCACGGAGCGGAACAGTCTTATTTTGGTGCTCAAACTGATTGCATTGCTTCGCCATATTTTGGACAACATCCCGAACGCGGACTTTGCTTTGGCGATCCTGTTGGCTATATCCAGTTCGGTTCCACCATCGGTCGAGACAATACTCCCAAGATACTGGAAATCCTCTACTCTCTCTACAGTTTGTCCAGCAATGCATATTTGAGCCGATGAGTTTGTTCCAAGGCTGATAATTTTAGTTTTTGCCGTATTAATTTTCAGCCCGACGACACCTGCCTCCCTCTCCACATCTGCTGTCATTTGGTGGAGGTCCATAATTCTGTGGGAGAGTAAGCATACATCGTCTGCGTAGTCAAGATGTTTCAGTTGAGATGTAAGAGTCCATCGAATTCCTCCGTTTCCCGGTGACAAAGCTGCATGAAGCACATCGCTAATCACCAATAGGAATAATATTGGTGAAAGGATACGGCCTTGTCTTACCCCACTTTGGATCTCAAATTCCTCAGACAACCTTCCCCTGTGCAGAACGTGACATTTGGAGCCTTCATATGTAGCTTTGATAATAGCAATTAGTTTATCGGGAATGCCTCTCCTGCGTAAGGCACGCCAAATAAACTCCCTGTTGACACTATCGAACGCCTTCTCAATATCGATGAACAGCAGGTGCAGTGGCGATCGATATTCAACACACTGTTCGATGATAATCCGCAGGGTGTTGATGTGGTCGGCACAGGAGGATCCAGAGCGGAAACCTGCTTGTTCGGCATCGAGTGTGTCTTCGAGATGTTGTTTGATTCGCTCCAGGATGATTTTAGCTATTATCTTAGCTACAGCAGGCAGCACGCAGATACCCCTCCAGTTTCCGCACTCCATTAAATTTCCTTTCTAATGAAGCTTGACGATCATTCCCTTTTTCCACTCGTTAGGAAAGCTCTCAGCTTCCCAAGCTCTATCTCTAAGTGGAAGCAGAAGCTCAGCCGATGTTGTTGGCGTTGCTCGTAAGAGCTCTGCTGGAATACCGTCAAGTCCTACCGCCTTGTTGGTTTTGATCGCGGTAATGATCTCATCTTTACTGGGAGTCGTGGTGCGTATTCGGGAACTTCTCACCTCGGGCATTTCAGTTTGATTTGGGAGCATATCGCTAGCGAATACACGGTTCAAAACCGTAGCAAAATGCTCTTTCCATCTTTTGAGCTGGTCCTCATCCGAAATGAGCAAGTAACCGTCTAGGCTTTTCACTGGGTGTTGGCTGGAGCTGCGACCACCTGTCAGCTCCTTCGTGATTCTGTAGACGGTCCTGCTGTCGCACCTCCGTGCAGCTTCTTCTGCTTCTGTAGCCAGCGCGTTGATGTAGTTGCGCTTATCACGTCGTACGCTACGCTGAACTTCTCTCATCTTCATGCGATATAGGGACTCTAGCTCGCTTCTCCCTGCTGCTGGGGTAGTTGCAACGCGAGCTTTCAGCTGTTTTCGTTCGTCAATCCGTCTCAGGTATCCTCGGAAAGCCACGCCCTATGTCTTCCCTGCGATCGACCAACAATTCTTTCAGCACCAGATGTAAAAACATTTTTCACAGCACACCAATGGTCTTGGATGGTTGCGGGCATTGAGCTGCTGATTGCTTCCACACCTTGCGAAAAGTGCTCCCTTAATTGTTGGCGCACTGAGGGATCACTAAGTCTATCGATGTTGAACCTGGGCATTCTTGTGTTGTCGTTGGATCTTCGAACTGCAGCAGTGCGTAGTTGGAGAGTAGCTATCATAAGATGGTGATCACGTACTATCCCCACATCTGCCCCTCGCCTGTTTCGGACGTCCAGGAGACTACTTCTAAAGCGGCGGCTGATAGCAAAATGGTCAATTTGGTTGGAGGTTGCTTGCCTATCATTGGAAACCCAGCTGACTTTGTGGCAGGTCTTGTGCTCAAACATGGTGCCACCTATCACAAGGCGGTTGGCATTGCAGAAATCCACAAACCTTTCGCCGTTGTCATTACGGTTGCCTAGTCCATGCTTCCCGATTACATGTTTGAGCCCTTCGTTGTCCCTGCCTACCTTGGCATTCAAATCCCCCATCACTATGACAATGTCTCCATTTGGTGTTGTGTTGAAGACGGCGCTTAAGAGATTGTAGAAGCTCTCCTTTTCGTCCTCAGACGAACTATTCGTTGGGGCGTAACACTGTATGATGGTGACGCGTCGTACTCTAGTCCGGAGTCTGGCCGTCAAAATCGTATCACCATGAGGCTGCCAGGAAATTAGGCCCTTGCGTGCTGTTGTTGTTAGCAGTAGTCCGACTCCATATTCCCGCTTCCGGATGGTCTTCCAGAATAGAGTAGTACAGTGTTACGCGTTGGAGACTGGTACTCGCCCGCTTCTAACCATCTTACTTCACTTACCCCCAAAATGTCCAGTTTATAACGCATGAAGTGTTACCTCATCCTTATTTTTTTCAAGAGAAAATGCCGCTTGGTCACTTCCTTTATTGATATACTTGCATTCATTCATTCATTCATTCATTCATTTTCAATGGCCCGCTAATCGTTCATGAGGGTCGCGGGGGTAGGCTGCCCAGGTGGACTCTCCATCCTTCTCGATCCTCCGCCATTGACTCCAATTCATCAGGGGGAATCTGCATATCAGTATACTGATACAACGGCCGATTCGGAACTGTTAATGCAGTATTTTCACGAGAACTCATTTCTAAAGGTATCTGCCAAAACGCGTCCTTAAGGTCGATGCCAGAAATTAATTCCGCTCGTGGCAGACGACTTACAATGCCGTCTTTGTGAGGTAATGGACAATGATTACGAAAGTCTATGCAGAATCTAACCTCTCCTGGTTTTCGAATCAGCACCACAAGGAGAGCTCCAGGGCCTGTTAGACTCTTAAATTACTCCCATAGCTAATATCCAGTCTATCTCGGCAAACATAAGTGATTCGATTGCAGATGACACTGGATAGTGCCATTGTTTCACAGGTGTAGCGGTTCCGACATCAATTCTGTGCTCAAGCAGTTTTGTAACTCCCAGGCCTTGTTTTTCAAATGACGGAAGAAGAGGTTTAGTAACGAAAAGCTGTTCTTGCGGACACGACGTGAGAGCACGAAAGGGTGGTTGAGTTAGAGGCAAGATGTCAATTTCCCCAACTATATTTGGAGCAAGTTTGAAACTTATACCTAGATCCAAAAGTCTATACCTAGATATAGATTTTGGCTAAGCGACGGGAAGATATAAATCTACATGGGTTTTGTAATATTTCGAAAGGCGACGACAACTTGTATACTACCAAGTACTGCTTGAAGCCGACCGTCTGCAGTTTTTACATAAGCATGGTATTTGTTTAATTTCACTCCCGACAACAATATTTCCTCAGCAACCTTAGCTTCGAAGCAACTTATAGAAGCGCCTGAGTCCAATAAGCCGCTTATTGACTTTCCGGATATCATGACTTCAGCGTAAAAACGTATGTCTAAAGAATCCCTCTGAATGATCGCACTAAGAAGATATTTTCTCGACCTTCGGACGCCTTCCCAAAAGTTGCGCAAGCGCAATGTTGATCTTTTACATTTATGTTTAACGTTCAATGCGCTACTCACGGAAAATATTCTAGGGCGAATTTTGTTATATTCACGCAATCTTTGGTGAAACGGTTTCGAAGGGTCGATACTTAAGGGTTTTCTTTGACACTGAATGGCACATTCCTCCGTCTGTACTATAGTATTTAATGATTTCGGGGCTGAGGATGTGACCTGGTGTTGCTGGTCACATCCAGCTTGGAGTTTACCGGTAGAGAACACTTAGGATATTGGGGCTTGTAAATATTTTTGGTACCACAACCATAACAGAATACTTTTCTTTGTTCAATGCAATCATGGTATGTGTGCCTTAATGCCTCCAGCACATAAGGGTCTTATTCGAGTGATAATTTATGGCGGATAGATCTTTCTCCATCGAAACATCTGAAGCAACTTCAGATACGAACTTCTGTAAATAAATTCCTCGACTCTAATACCCTCATTGGTTCCATCGAATCTAACTTTCCGAATCAAAATAAGATTAGACACTTTGTCGGGGTTCGAAGAGAAACGAGAGTCGTTAAAAGGTCTATTTGGGCATGGCCAAATATCTTCAGGGATCCCCTGTTGGTTTGGTTGAGTCCAGTTGATACGATCAGTCATTGGTGAGTTTGAGGGTGCTAAGCTTTGGGGTGGTAAGTTTGCTGGCTGTGACGGTTGTACAAAGAGTCTTTGAAACATGGCTTCAATAGTTTGGTTGATTTCAATCAAGTTCCTGCGCCTATCCTCTTCCATTTCTCCCTACCGATCGTACGCTCGTGTTGCAGCAAAAGGTAAATGTCAGCTTATGCTCGCCAAATGCACCACTTTTCGATCATTGTCGCAGGCAAATCGTGAACAATATGAGTAATGGGTATACCCGAGAGCCCATATGTAACGCAGTCAAGGGAACTCCATTGCATACGCCATAATGCCGACAAAGCGATACATACCATACTTCAACGGTGCGAAGCAATAAAAGAACATTGACACGAATATGAATATGCTGAAAACGCACTACGATGCACTAAGGCAGAATGCCGACGACATGCTGTGATATAACAAATATTATGACATATGGGAAGATGTGTTTTGGTCCTCTGTTAACTACTGAGCGCCGCGACACACTTACCCAATTTTGCTAGTAAGAACAAATGAAGGTAGCAGCCTCGCTTAGACAGCGGACCTAAATAATAAATAAAAGTCAAATATCTTAAATACACGTTTTCTATTCCAACTCGTCTCTCCGCTCGAAACTCTTCCCTCGATACAATGAGGAAGCACGGTTTTGCGCGTAACATTTTGATGGCAGCGGTGGGATACCTAAAATCCCGCTACCATTCCAATAAGAATTTAGTGTTTCTGGGGCTAACACCAGAAGGTGAAATAAAAGTGAAGAAAAGTGTTCAAAGTCTCAAGACTGTAAGGCCTGGCGGATTCCAAAAAGGGACGACGGAGGCAAACATTGATTTGATTTGATTTTATTTTGATTTTTTATTTGAAATTTCAACAATTATAACAATTTTAAACAATCCAGAAACTGGTGTTTGAGATATTCAATTAACTATTCAATTTAATTTAACTTAACTTATTTTTAAACATGAATTGTGCAATTATTTGTGTTGAAATGGTATATGGTATATACCCTGTGGAAAAGATTCCAGTTTTGAGTATATTATTACGAAACGATATGCTTTTAAATGTTATGAGAAGCAGCGTAGAGAAAGAAGAAATTTTATTTTCCGAATATAGAATATGTTCAATAATGAAGATTGATGGAATGAAAGATAAGAAGCGAAAATAAATAAATAAATAAAATGGTAATTGATGAGTCATTATACTTTGAGTATAAAGCAAGAAAATTTCGGCTAGATTATTACTTGCATCAGTGTTTCCGCATCTGATCTGGAGAGTAACCAGTTTCTCAGACTTCTGAGGAATCTGGATTTGCACTCTATCTGATTGCATATATCTCGAGGCAGTTTACTATAAATAAATGGAGCAATGTTAGTAGCAAAACGTCTGTAGTGTTCTGTTCTAACTCTCTGAGCAGTAACTCTGGGTGTAGACATTAGCGAATAGATTGCATTCCTGCTCAAGTTAGCATAACCACCCCGCAAATAGAACAGTCGCAATACCTTATAAACATATAGATATCTCAGTGGTAAAATATTAATAGATCTAAATAATGGTAGCGAGGGCTCCCACCATGGTTTAAACATCATTTCTCTGATTATCTTCTTTTGTGCTATAGTAAGAGCTTCAGTGTTGCTAGGTAATGCAGACCCCCAACAAGAAATACCATACTCAAGGCGAGAATTCACTAGCGCATAGTAAATTGCAATTAGTAGATTTGAGGGTACCAATTTTCGTAGGTGATGGATTTTATTCATTGCTATGTACACAATCTTCTTAATATTATTTATATGCGGTTTCCATTTCAAATTGGAGTCCAATGTTAAACCTAGATATTTAAATTGTGTAACAGATTCTAGCTGCATACAGGAGTCATTGCAGTTGACGTAGTCGCAGTTGGAGGAATGATAACAGACTCCATCGATTAAATATTGGCTTGACAGGGAGAATGACATAACCTTTGATTTACTGCTTAAAACCATTTTATGGTAATTAAACCAATTTTGTAACAACGATAAATCTGAGTTTATATTGTCTTTTATACTATCTACACAAGTAACAGCATAAGATAGAGCCAAGTCATCCGCAAAAGCAACAACTTTTCCTTTTAGGGGAAGGTGGAAGATAGAATTCAGGTAAATGAGGAAGAGCAAAGGACCGAGGACAGATCCTTGTGGAACTCCGGCACCGGAACTGAGCAATGGTTCACTCAAGGTCATATTCACACGTACAAGCTGTTTTCTTTGTTCTAGATAGGAAGAGAACCATATAAGAATATTATCTCTGAAACCAAATCTGTAAAGAATTTTCAATAATAATTTGTGATTGACTAAATCAAAAGCCTTGGTGAGATCAAGAAATAGAGCTGCACATTTATTGCTGTTATCCAATCCGCTGTAAATTTCTTCTAGAAGAGATAGTACTGCATCTTCAGTAGACTTTCCTTTCATAAAGCCGTACTGATATGTATTGAGAAGCTTCCATGAATCTAAACATTCTCCTGGTAATTATTTTTTGAAAAATTTTGGAGAACACTGATAGCAAAGATATAGGTCTATAATTGTTAGGATCGGATTTGTCACCCTTTTTGTAGATTGGGACTTTTATAGCAGTTTTCAAGCACTCTGGAAATATTCCACTTTCGAAACTTTTATTTATTAGATAAGTCAGAGGCTTGGTGATAAGATCACTTACTTTTCTAACTACAACGCTACTTATACCATCTAAGCCGCAGGAGTGTTTAACTTTCAATTTAATTATGATGTACGAGACTTCAGATTCCAGTACAGTACTGAAGAAAAAGGAAGAAAATGATTCATTGTTTAGCAACAATCCATAAGGTTCTACTTCTACCTGCTCTGTGGGCATTTTTGTCAAATTCCCAGATAAATTTTTAAAAAACAAATTGAAACCACTGCTCATTTCAAGTTCATCTGAAGTAATGACAGTATCAGAGAGCTTCAAACATTTTATAACATCATCCCTATTATTATCGCCCAATAATTCAATAAGTGTCACGTCGTGCACAATGGTAAGGTGTCGGAGGATTTTGAAGTCCAAAGTGGAGTACGTCAAGGGTGCATACTGTCACCACTATTACCACTAGATTACGCTGACGATGTTTGTCTACTTTCACATCGGATAATGGATCTTCATCTGATGGCCCAAAATCTAGAAGCTGAGGCAACCAAAGTGGGGCTAAAAATAAACACAGCCAAAACAAAAGCCCTGAGCACTTCTTCTAACAACCGCGCTCAACTTAACATTGCCGGACAGGAAGTCGAGAAAGTTGATAACTTTCTATATTTAGGAAGTGTGGTCTCAGCTAATCGCGGTGGCACCGAACTGGATGTGTGCAGCAGAATCGGGAAGGCTAAAGCTGCGTTCGGAATGCTATCTAAAATCTGGAGAAGCAATGTTATCAGCTTAAGAACCAAGCTGCGACTGTTCCGCTCCAACGTAGAATCAGTGCTGCTTTATGGGTGCAGTACTTGGAAGGTGGACACCATTAACACACGGAAGCTGCAAGTCTTTGTAAACAAATGCTTAAGAATCATCTTGAGGATTTTTTGGCCGAACCGCATCTCTAACGAACAGCTTTATCTGAGAACGGGCCAAGAACCTATAAGCATTACTATACGAAGAAGAAAGTGGCAATGGATTGGACACACCCTACGGCGCGAAGACAACTCTATTGCGAAATACGCCATGCAGTGGAATCCGCTCACCCAGGCAGGTAGAATAGCGGGACGCCCTAGGCAAACGTGGCGCAGAACAGTTGAGGAGGAATCGAGCTCTTTAGGAATGAGTTGGAGGCAGCTCAAACGCGTTGCAGAACTTCGAACACGATGGCGCGCAGTCGTGGTTGACGCCCTATGCCCCCCAAGAGGTTAAAGGATCTAAGTAAGTAAGTAAGTAATAATTCATTTATAATAGTCCATTGCCTTCTTGAATTAAATGTATTTTCGTTGAATTTCCTTCGATAGTATGTTTCCTTTTTCGCCTTTATTAGAGAAAAAACTCCATTCTTCATTTTTTTATATAAATTTTGTATTGCTGGCATATGGAGTCTATTTTTATTTCTGGCGTAAAAATTATTCTTTCTCCTAATTTTTTCGCAAATATAGTCTGTCATCCATGGTTTAATCTTCCTGAGCTGGCACTTTTGTTTCCTAATTTTACTTAAACCTATATGGTAAGAAAAAATATCAATAAATATGCTAAAAGCTTCGGACGGACAACTTGAAGCATAAACACTGTTCCAACTTTCCTGGACAAGACGATCTTTCAGCATAGAGAAATTTACTTCCCAAAATTCTTTTCAACTCTGCGGAAAAGATTTATTCTTAGTGGTTCCAGTTTCCTCCAAGAGATTAGTAAATGATATGCCGGTGACAAAATGGTCAGTTATGTCCCATTCAAGCACAAATGGGCGTAGTTTAGCAAGATCTTTGGTCCTGATAAAAATGTGATCAATGCATGTCCTAGTATTGTCGGTTACTCTAGTTGGAACATTCAAAGCAGACTCAAACCCTAAAGAAGATAACAGGATAACATATTTATCACAGGTCGAAGGAAGATCCAAAATATCTATATTAATGTCACCTATAATGCAGATGTAAAGATTATAACCTGGTATAGAGTAATTGCACAATTCATGATTAAATATCCAGATTTCAAATAAAACTATAATTTGTGGCATTACTGATAAACAATTGTACAAATACGAACAGAGGCTATCAAAGTTTTTTCTCACACTTCTTATATTCATATGGATAATTGTAAGATCATTAGAAGATGTGCTGAAATCTGAGCCAATAAAAATATTATTACTTGCACTATTATTACATGGATCAAAAAATTCATTTAAAAAAAACTTGTTGAAACAGTTTTATAAAGTGATTATAATAATATGACCTAATCACAAATGATTGAGATCATCAATACTCCTAATAAATTTGATCTCCATACCAGTCTTTTGTCTCATCATTATTTTACCATTTCGCACCCATAGAAAATCGTAGTTGTAATTCTTTTTCGCCTTTTTCGCCTCCCTCAGTAATAACTTCGTTCCAGATGACAGCCAGTCATTGATGTAGATATTTCCCTTGCTCGCAGAGAACATAGAACTTGCATTGATTGGATTCTTTTTCGCATATGCCGCAGGCAAAATTCGTTCTTTCGCTTCTCTGGTTTTTAGTTGCACCACCACAGCTCCTGTTTCTTTCCCCTTGCTCTTTTTTCTGTAGCAGGTGTCCACATCATTGTCGGTTATTAGAACACCAACACCTTGGGTGAGAATTTGCAGCACTAAGTCCCGAGTGTTTTCTTTCTCAATTAACGGGACTTCACGTAATTCAAGAAAGTTTGAATGAAGCATATATTCAACATTGTCAAGTCTCTCTTTGGTGACGTTTAACTGCATCTTCAGCTGTTCGTTCTCCGCTTTTATTTCGGCTAACAATTGAGTGGATTGCTCCAGTAGCGCAAGTTGTGTTTGCATAAACTGTATGGACTGAACGGTGTTAGCGAGAGTTTCTTTTATTTCGATGACTTGGAGGTGAATGGCCTCTATTGTGATTTTGTTTGGTCCCTGATCACTCCCGCTGCTTGCACTGCATGACGATAGTGATTTAGCACAATCTGCATGCAATAAACAATTGCAAATCGTTGCAGATTTTGCAACTCATTTTGACACTTCTTTTAACACTTCTTTACTTGTTGGCGGCTAAACTAACAATGCATTCATTGACCAGTGAATAAAGACCAGGCTGTAATTATCAGCTCTAGTTCGAAAAGCCTGCCTGGCAAATCACCATTGAAGGAAAAATAACAGAAGAACCGAACCAACAAAAGCAGGAGCACCAGCACAGCAGCCGAAGTCAGCATCGGCAGAAGAAATTCATACAGATACAAGTGGATAAAACATTACGTATAACTTAAATATATTCTATATTATACACACATACTGTAAGCAAGAGTTTCATTCACAAATATTTTTTTACCATCACAATTTTAACGCGGAAAAATAAACATATGGTAGAGCTCTTCTATGCCCTACCCTTTTCAAACCACAGGTCACTAGAACCTTCCCCAAAAATGGTAGACGCGAAAATAACGCTCAACTATATAAATATAATGGTCCCGGAATTCGACGGAAAACCGGAAAACCTAAACAAATTTGTTTCGCGTAGGAACATATTCTCACACACCAAGAACGACGATCCCCAGTACTCCATTTTTCTTGACGTCGTCAAAACCAAACTTCAAGGGCACGCGTTCGAACTAATTCAGTACAAGACCATTTCGAAATGGGCTGATCTTGTATCCGAACTAGAAACCGAATATAAATGACAGATTTCGCGGTCTGCCGCACACAATGACCTTACTTCCGACAGACAAGGTAATAGGGAAAGCGTAAAAGAGTTCGGAGATCGACTGACTCATCTGCACCACCAACTGGATAGGGTTGCGTACGAAAATACCCCTGAACCAGTAATAAGGGACTACCTAATAAAAGAAATCCAAACAAGTGCGGTACAATTTTTTGAGGATGGTTTGAGAAATCCAGACCTCAGACTATTGGTGAACTTCACCAACGTCCAAACATTAAAATCAGTGATAGCTTATGCTGTAGGACAATCTGTGCGTTTGGAAGACAATGGGTCTTCTCTCAATTTCTCCACTTCAGCCACTTGTTACATGTCCGCAGGTGGAAATCGACCAATAATTTGCCAAACATGTAACAAAACCAGGCATATTTCTGCGACATGCTATCGCAATAACAATTTTCCTAGTTTCGCCCCACCACCACAAATAAAGCGGGAGGTACAACGCCTCCAACGTACGTACTGCAATAGGTACAAAAGCACGTACAACGAGTGTACGACTAGATTAGCTCAGTCTGGACCCCTCCCGGGATTATAAATAATCACAATCCTTTTAGAAATAACCCAGGGCCAAATCGTAGTTCCCATAACTCATTTTTACATAACAGAATTCACGACGTACGGTTTAACGTATCACGGAATAATCCGGAAAACGACCATGCTCGGGCGGTGGACAACGGCAGTTCCACCCGGGCGCAGGCAACTGCCGTCGCACACCTTACCCCCATATAAATTTTAACATGGTAGTATCAGCCTGCCATCAGTTTCAGGAGCCGGTGATACGTATCATGTTTAAACCTTTATCGGATAAAAGTTATAGAACATTCCTCATCAACACAGGCGCTGATATCAGTTTGATAAAGGCGAGTAACTTGTCGATGGGAATATCTCAAAGCAATACGCAATGCATTATCTTCACCATTGCAGGACTCATTTTATACGCTTGGAGAAATCGAAGGGATCTTTGAAAGAGATACTCGCACCATCTCCCGCGATCACTCATTCCAAGTACTAAATAGTAACATAAATCTCCCATATGACGGCATTTTAGGAAACGACTTCCTAACTAAATTTCAAGCAAACCGCACTTCCAATCTTCTGCAAGTTTCAAGTTCCCAAGAAAGAAATTTAACAATAATTAATAAAAAAAAAATTACCGGCAGTATATAAGACTGAGGCAAAGATCCCAGCAAACAGAAAGCCCGACGAAATAAAAAATAATAAAACAAAAGTAGAAATCCAAGCAAAAAGGACTGAGGAAGAACAAAATAAAAACTTATTAGAAAAAGAAACCCCAAATAAAATGAATCCCATCATAATCGAGTCAAGAACAAGAAAAATAATAGATATCCCATTCAACAAAGAATCCAGTGATATCATTATTAAAAAAAAAGAAATCATGCCGGGCATATATATAGGTAACACAATCACCAAGCCATTAAACTTCAGAGTCAAAATAGTCTTATTAAATGTATTAGATTCAGATCAAGAGGTATATCTAAACGATACAGACCTTGACTGGGAAAATTTACACGAGTTTAACATCCTTGAAGGTGGGCAAAATCGCATCATTACCTCCACGCGGTGCCCACTGGATAGTTATCTGATAGTGAACTAACGATGAGCGTATGCTGAGTCTGACGATATATATGCAGCTGAACACTCAGACCTGCATAAGCACATCTGGGTGAACTTCAGCGCGCATATGTCTACCCGGACGAGGCATCTCTTGTTGACCTGATCGGCTGAAATATGCGTCTCAGAAGTCTAGCAAAAGGTCCTCAGAAGGAGGACGTGCGGCGGATGAATTCTCTCGATGGGATCAACGGTGACGTCTACAGACCAGCGGATACCTTACCGGAGCTACTTCAACATATTTGGAGCTGAGGTCTGTAAGGATTTTCAATACTACGTCAGGGTATTGAAAAAGAGATGGTGGCGGATGAACCCTTAATGGGCCAACGGCAGCGCTCATATCCCCGAAGTGGGTTACTGACATCGGTGTATCCGGCCTCTTGTCCTAGGGGTACAATAAAAAAGGATCTGGCCCTCCAGGTTGGGGGTTGTGCCGTCGGGTTAACTTCCCTACCACGTAAAAAACCTTTGGTTACGAAGCAACCAACAGCCTCGGATACGGATGATTTTACTGTTCCCGACCCATACTTACTTACTTATGTCCTTTAACCCCTCGGGGGGCATAGGGCGTTAACCACGACTGCGCGCCATCGTGTTCGGTTGCGTTTGAGCTGGCTCCAACTCATTCCTAAAGAGCTCGATTCCCCCTCAACTGTTCTGCGCCACGTTTGCCTAGGGCGTCCCGCTATTCTGCCTGCCTAGGTGAGCGGATTTCACTGCATAGCGTATTTCGCAATGGAGTTGTCTTCGCGCCGTAGGGTGTGTCCAATCCATTGCCACTTTCTTTTTCGTATAGTAATGCTTATAGGTTCTTGGCCCGTTCTCAGATAAAGTTGTTCGTTGGAGATGCGGTTCGGCCAAAAAATCCTCAAGATGATTCTTAAGTATTTGTTTACGAAGACTTGCAGCTTCCGTGTGTTAATGGTGTCAACCTTCCAGGTACTGCACCCATAAAGCAGCACTGATTCTACGTTGGAGCGGAACAGTCGTAGCTTGGTTCTTAAGCTAATAACATTGCCTCTCCAGATTTTGGACAGCATTCCGAACGCAGCTTTAGCCTTCCCGATTCTGCTGCACACATCCAGTTCGGTGCCACCGCGATTAGCCGAGATGACACTTCCTAAATATAGAAAGTTATCAACTTTCTCGACTTGCTTTCCGGCAAGCTTAAGTTGAGCGCGGGTATTGGAAGTACTCAGGGCTTTTGTTTTGGCTGGTTCCCGACCCAAGGACAACGATCTTCGTGTCTGCACGTGGAATGTTAGGTCCCTCTACAAACCACGTGCAGCCGAACAACTTGCGGAGGCCCTAGAGTGTTTCATAGCAGACATTACCGCCATCCAAGAAGTGCGATGGGATGGGCCGGGAAAAAGGAAGATGAAAACCTGCTACATCTACTACGGCAACTGCTACAGACAAAAAGGACAGCGTCTATTCGGGTGCGGATTTGTCATTGGAGGCAGACTTAGGCAAGAAGTCTTGAGTTTCCGGCATGTGAACGAGCGCCTCATGACTATCCGTATCAAGGTTAAATTTGCCAACATTAGCCTAATATGCGTTCACGCCCCTCACGAGGAGAAGGACGACGCGACAAAGGATGACTTCTACCAGCTCTTGGACAAGACGTATGAGCAATGCCCTAGCCAGACGTTAAAATTATTCTAGGCGACTTTAACGCAAAGCTAAGAAGAGAGGAAGTCTTTAGTAGCGTGGTCGGAAAGCACAGCCTGCACGACAACACTTCCGGCAGCGAACTCAGGCTAATCGACTTTGCAAAGGGGCGAAACTTTGTTGTAGCTAGTACGCGGTTCCCACGTCTCGATATTCACAAAGGAACATGGCTCTCCTTTGATCGAAAAACTGTCAACCAAATCGATCACATTGCGATCGACGCAAGGCACTCTTCCAGTATTCTGGGTGTCCGAACTTTCCGAGGAGCCAACGCCGACTCGGATCACTACCTAGTTGTAGCCAAGGTACAAATGCGGATATCCACAACGGAGCGAAATCCACGAAATGCTGTGAGGAAATTTGACGTCGAAAAGCTACAATCGCAAGAGACCGCCAGAACCTTTGCCGATCGTGTTTCTTCTAATCTCAATCTTAGTCCTATGCCGCCAGCAGCAAATGCGGAAGACCAGTGGCAGCGTTGCCAAAAAGCCATCAGAGATGCCGCCTCTGATGTACTGGGTTTCTCTCGCCCACCACAACGAAACCCCTGGTTTGATGAGGAATGCCGGCAAGCACATGCAGCTAAACAAGAGGCGTACAAAGCGGCGCTGCATAGAAGGACTGGAGCTGCTTACGAACTCTACGTGCGCAGGAGAAAAGAGGAACATCGACTTCTCAGAAAGAAGAAAACGAGCATGAGAAGCGCTCGATCGAGGAGATTGAGAGACTTTATTGCAGGAATAATGTTCGAAAATTTTACCAAAGGGTAAAAGGAACATGCCAGGGTTTCAAAGCCTGAGCAGAAGCCTGCAGGGACGAAAATGGCAACATAGTAGTAGAATCGCAGTCGGTGCTGAGGATATGGAAGGAACACTTCTGCAGACTGTTAAACGGCGATGATGATCAATATTCCGCTGTCAAGCAGAATGAGCCATTCAACAGTGACGATGGCAGTCAAAATTCCCGGCAACCCGATCAGAATGAAGTGAGGATAGCGATATCTAAACTCAAATCCAACTAAGCTGCTGGAGCCGACGGCCTTGCCGCTGAACTTTTCAAGGCAGGAGGAGATGAGTTGGTAAGGAGCATGCACAAGCTCATCTGTAAAATCTGGTCGGACGAAAGTATGCCCGATGAATGGAACCTCAGCATCGTTTGCCCGATCCTGAAGAAAGGAGACCCTCTGAACTGCGTCAACAACAGAGGTATAAGTCTCCTAAATATCGCATATAAGATCCTGTGTGCCGTACTATGTGAACGCCTAAAACCGATCGTCAACAACCTGATAGGTCCTTATCAGTGCAGTTTCAGGCCTAGAAAGTCCACCATTGACCAAATATTCACACTACGGCAGATCTTGGAAAAAGACCATGAATATAAAATCGATACGCACCACCTTTTCATCGATTTCAAAGTTGCCTATGATAGCGTGTATAGAGACGAGTTATACAGAGCCATGTCTAGTCTTGGCATCCCTGCCAAGCTCGCCCGTTTGTGCAGAATGACGATGGAGAACTCTCGCTGTTCCATCAAAGTCGGTAAGAACATCACCGAACCGTTCGATGTCAGGAAAGGTCTTAGACAAGGCGACGCGCTATCATGCGATCTCTTTAACATAGTACTTGAGAGAATTGTACGAAACTCACAAGCCAACCCCGGAGGTACAATCTTCTTCAAGTCTGTACAACTACTCGCTTATGCCGATGACATTGACATAATCGGAAGAACTCAGCGGGCAGTCAATGGGGCATTTACGAGTATTGAGATCGAGGCAGCAAAGATTGGTCTAGCGGTCAATGAAAGCAAAACAAAATATATGCTGTCTACAAAAAAGGACACCCAACATCGGCGTCTTGGACAGAACGCCACAATGGACAGATACAATTTTGAGGTAGTAAAGGATTTTGTCTACCTAGGCTCTATGGTCAGCTCCGCAAATGACATGAGTGGAGAGATCACACGGAGAATTACTCTTGCCAATCGTTGTTTCTATGGGCTAAAACGGCAATTGAGTAGCAAAGCCCTATCTCGAACTACTAAGGTAACTCTTTATAAGACATTAATCATCCCAGTCCTGCTGTATGGCGCAGAGGCATGGGCTTTGACAAAACCGGATGAGGATGCCCTTGGTTATTTCGAGAGAAAAGTTCTTGTGGAGGAGAAGGTACAATGCCGAACTATACGGCCTGTACAAGGACATCGACTTAGCCAGAAGAGTTCACATACAGCGACTAAGATGGCTGGGTAATTTAGAGCGGATGGAGCCCAACCTTCCCGCTAAGAAAGTCTTCGAATCCACCCCGGACGGACGGCGCAGTAGAGGAAGACCTCGCGGTAGGTGGCGCAAACAAGTGGAGGGGGACCTCAACCAACTTGGCGTGCGCAACTGGAGGCAGCTGGCTCGTAACCGTGCTGGCTAGAGAGGTTTGTTGGTTGAGGCCCAGGTCCACTCCGGACTGTAGCGCCATCTAAGTAAGTAAGTAACATCCTTGAAGCAGATGGGCTAAAGGATCCGGTGAAAAACCGACTGAAGAAGTTGGAATCACACCTAAGTTTCGAACATTGTAATTCCGAGGAAAAGAAGTCTATTCTTGACATCTGCCGCGAATACAACGACATAAGTATTTTATTTAGATGGTGACCATCTTTCGCATACGAACGGTATGCAACACAAAATAGCTACAGAAGAAGGAAAACCACCCCTGTACACGAGACTATACCGACTTCCTGATGGCTCAAAACAGGAAATACATAAGCAGGTAAACGAAAGGCTAGAGGACGGTGTAGTACAGCCTAGCTATAGCCTTTATAATTCACCATTACTTCTGGTCCCCTAGAAGGCAGGTCCGGATGGTACTAAAAAATGGAGAGTAGTTGTAGACTTTAGAAAATTAAACAAACTAACTGTCGGAGATGCCTACCCATTACCAAACATTACAGACTGTTTTGTCCATACACAATCTGTAACTTTAATTTATCTTAAATAAAAGAACTAATCGCACTTTTTATGAAAAAAGCCTTGTTTCCACTTCTGGTTATAATTCGATTTTTATTATATTTAGTGTAAGTAAAAGTATATATCAAAATTGACATTTATATTTCAATTTCGCAATTAAGTTTTCTTAAACGTGAGCTTTACACATTGATAGATTTAAGCCGAGACTACGTTAATGTTACGTTAATATTTTTACTGATTTTAATTTCAAAGAAAATATAATTTATGAAGCTTTAACATTCTCCCCGGCAGTGAACGCAGTTCTCAAGATAGTTTTTTGCCTCACTGTTCTACGAGACTCTCGGATCATCTTTTACCACACTGTTTTCTCGTCTCTGCCATTCTCGTCATCTTCTACTTTATTTGGCTGTTTGGAAGAATTTCATTATTAGACAGACAAGGACAACACATAGGAAGACAACACGATTGAGAATACAGTGAGTAGTAGCGGCCATTATGTTTGTTTACATTTTAGTGCAATTGCTTTAGTTTGTTTAGTGCCGGGAAAATTCAATCGTTGATCGGTGCGTCGATCACATCTATTGATTATCGCGATAGTGTTAATATTTCGTATTTATTCGGGAGATATATTTTTTAGGATTGAGAAAGGTGAGTTTTGTTTAATCTTTTCGGTTGTAATTGCAATCTAACTATTCTATTGTTGTTTTGGTGGTGTGTAGTGTAAATGGTTTATTGTTTTGTAGATTGGATGGGTGAACGTGTGAAAAATGATTGATTGTGTTGTGTGTTGTGAAATTAGATTTTAAGTACATATTTATAATTTTTTTTGATTTGGTTTGATTGCGAGAAAGTGCATGTTTGTGTTCGGTTTAATGGGTGGAAGCGGCACGGCGCCGTAGTACAATTTTCGCGATGTGCGCATGTGCAAGAGTGAGTGTGCATGAGGGTTGATATTTTGTATGACATTTTGTGTATGATTAGGTCTGTTCCTTTACTTGCAAATTCATACAAAATTTGTACGAATTTGTACGAATTCTTACTCAACAGCGTTCCTTTACTCAAAAAAGTAGTAAAAGAGGGAGGCAACGAGAGAGTAAATATTTCCCCTCAGTGAAAAATCTTACGAATTCTTACTCAACAAATTTCTGCCAGTAAGAAGTGTACTTTCTGTCAAAGTCAGCTGTTACTTTGTGTGGATGTTTTTATGTTTCTTTTGTTTTGGGTTATTTTTCATTTTAATTCAATTTGCTGCAAAAGGGCAAATACAAAATAAAAAAATGGGGTCCCAAATGATAGTTGAACGTTCTGCTAGGACATTCCTGTGCATTTAAATAGGTAAATTCGTATTCAAAAGCAATAAAAAGAAACTTTAAAGTTCAATGAAAGTGTTTTACATAGATGTGGAGTACCGAAGAAACAGCTGATAACGTTGACGTTTAATTATGTGCATTTTGTGCGTTTTGTCTAACGCGTTCCTTTACTTTTTTGTAGCTTCGCTAGGTGAGAGAGAATTTTACTCTTAAGGTTGATGGTTTCTGTTTTACTATTTTTTGCCCAAAAAGTAAAGGAACAGACCTATTATTTTCTGTGTTGTGTGGAAGAATGTGTCGTGCGAGTTTTGTGTCGTGTACTGTGTACTGTGCAAGTTGTGTAGTGTAAATGTAATGGAATATCTTTGAGTCTTATGTATAGTGTGGTATATTGTTTGTTTTTATTGCGTGAGAGTTTTCCTATTACCGATGTCGAAGATGTCGATTTATTGAATTTGCAAAATTTGTGGAGGTGAATTCAAAAATTAGTATTATTTTTTTTAGTTTTATGTGTAGAATAGTGTGGGGTGTTATGTGTTTTAGTATATATTTAATTGATGTAGGTCATGATGTGTGATGTGTTAGTTCTGAATGTGTGCTTAAAGCGAGTTTTGAGGAAGAGTTTCGTTGCTGGGTAGGCAACAGATTTTTCTGATCGGCGTTTTAAACTCTCGGATTTTGGACGAGTTCGAGGTTTTCACCGTGACCACTCGTACGAAGTTGTCGGTTCCGTGGTGTAGTGCTGTGATGCGTGCTAAACTCCATTTGGCGGGTGGAAGTCTTTCGTCGCGCAGCAACACCAATTCTCCTTCCTTTGGTGTTTGCATTTCAGTTTTAGTCCACTTCGGTCGCTGTGGAAGACGCGTGAGGTATTCGGTATTCCATCTCTTTCAAAATGTCTGCAACAGTGCCTGAACTCTCATCCACTTGTCGAGATACGAAATTTTGTCGAGGTCGTACTCGGGTTGTGGCGGTGTTACGAGTGGTGCTCCGATTAGGAAGTGACTTGGTGTTAGCGCTTGCAGGTCGTTGATGTCATCTGATCCCGGACAAAGAGGCCTCGAGTTAAGACATGCTTCTATTTGAGTCAGAAGCATGCTGAGTTCCTCGTAAGTAAGTACCTGGATACCAGCGACTCTTTTTAAGTGGAATTTGATTGACTTTACGCCGGCTTCCCATAATCCTCCAAAATGAGGGGAAGCGGGTGGATTAAGGTTCCACTTCGTTCCTTCGCTGCCAAGAGTCTCTGCACACGCTTGTTAGTCGAATTTAGCTTCCTTCAGGAGCTTCGGGAGCTCTGTGTTTGCGCCTACAAAATTGGTGCCACAGTCGCCGTATATAGCCGCACATAAACCTCTTCTGGCGGTGAATCTTCTTAAAGCGGCAAGGAAAGCTTGTGTAGTGAGGTCACTTACCGCTTCGATGTGAACAGCTTTAGTGGCCATGCACACGAAAATTTCAAAGTAGCCCTTAAGTGTTTTCGCGTTTCTTCCTCTCCACGCTTTGATGTCGATAGGTCCGGCGTAGTCCACTCCAGTGTGGGTAAAGGGTCTCGACATCCTTACCCGAGGAGCAGGTAGGTTCCCCATCACCTGCCCTATCAGTTTCGGTTTGTACCTGAAGCATATGTTGCACCCGTGGACGTGCTTCTTGACGGCATTTTTGATGCCACAGATCCAAAACCTTTGACGCAGGTAAGGAACCATCTTCTGAACTCCTCCGTGTAGTGTTTTCTCGTGGGCGTCTGCGATGACCATCTTCGTGTAGTGGTGTGTTGATTTCAGAAGAATCGGGTGCTGCTGGTCGTAGTGTAGATCTGCGTTCTGTAGTCTGCCTCCGGCTCGAACTACTCCTTGCTTGTCGATCGTTGGATTTAGAGTTTTCCACCCTTTTACGTTTTCGATGTTGGTCCTCACCTCAGCAGAAAACATCTATAGCTGTGCTGTACGGGCTATCGCTAATGTTGCCGAGCGTAGTTCCAGCGGTGACAGTGGGCCCTTCTCTCTCTTTGCAGATTCCTTTCGCAGGTTGGAGGCAAACCTTTTGCAGTACGCGATTACCCTTGTGAGCTTTGTTAACGTTGAGTACCTCTGAATCGCTTCGCTGATTTAATTCTGGTCGCAGTGTACCTTCACTGTACGCCTTCCTTCTTCAGTTTCGAAAGTGCTGGGTTGGCTCGGAAACGTGCTGTGCCAGGTGTCCTGTAGAAATGGTGGTCCATTCCACCAAAGATCGCTATGCAGCAGTCGCGACGGTAAAACTCCCCGGGAAGCCAGGTCAGCTGGGTTTTGCTCGGACGGAATATGCATCCAGCTGTCGTTATTTGTGAGCTTCTGCACTTCAGCAACTCGATTACGCACGAAAGTTTTCCATCTGGATGGGGGTGCCTTGATCCAACACAACGTTATCTCCGAGTCTGTCCATGCGTATGCCTTGCAGTTCTCCAACTTAAGAGCTCTGACTGTTTCATGCAGCAACTTCGCCAATAAAACAGCGCCACACAACTCTAGTCGGGGAAGAGTAACTGCTTTCAGTGGGGCCACCTTGGTTTTGGCCATCAAGAGGTGCATGTGGATCTTGTTGTGCTGATCAAGCACCTGCAGGTAAGTCGCTGCTTTATAGGCCTTTTCCGAAGCATCGCTAAAACCGTGTATTTCCAGGTTTTTGTTATCCATTCCTGTCTGGGTCCATCTCGGAATGCGGAGTTTTTCGATTTCAGGAAGTTCTTGACGAAATCGGATCCATTCTTTCTCAACATCCTGGGGGATGGGCGTGTCCCATTCGAGCCCTCGAGTCCAAAGATCCTGCATCAACATCTTGGCTTTCACAATGCATGGGGAAAGCCAACCTAGAGGATCGAACAATTTGGCAATTGACGACAACACAGTACGCTTTGTGATCTCTGCATCACACTGATGAGCCACTTGATATGCGAATGAGTCACACACTGGCAACCATTTCATGCCCAGAGTTTTCACATGGCTGGCTTCGTCGAATGGTAGTGAGAAATCTACTTCAGAATCCTCGGCTGGCACTCCGTGCAGAAGCTACTTCATTAGAGCCTTTTAGTTCGGTCATGTGGCCGAGGCTTATGTAATCTTCCATACATTTTTTGTATCCTTCGTGTAGTGTAAGGTTGTTGGTGAACCTCCTTTCCAGCTGGTAGAACCGTCTGAGTGCCCCTTGGTACGTCGATCCTAATACAGGATGTGTATTCCCTTTGAAGGGAAGGCGGACCTGATAGCGGCCGTTGGGTAAACGCTTGGTGTGTGTGGTGAAATGTCTTTCACAGGCCGCATCTTCCTCCGATTCATACCTTTCGAAAGGCTGTTCTTCGATTTCCCAGAATTTTCGAAGCTGAGTGTCGAGATCGAATAATTGAACAAAACTTCGTATCAACTGTGGTACGATCGGAGCCTTTCCCAACAAAATCCACCCAAGTTGCGTTTTTTGGCATGCTCCGCTCAGAAACCCCAACCCAGAAACTTCAATAAATGTACGTCTGTTGCGAAGACTTAACAATTGAACTGCGGCTCCTGTGATGAAAGTGGCTTCGGAACCCGGGTCGATCAATGCTCGCAAATTAAAATACTCCCCCGAAGCTGCTCTTACCTTTACCACCGCTGTCGCCAAGAGAACCTGTGTGTTAGTGTTGTGTTGTGTGTGGAAGTTGTTAAGTGTTGAGTTTGTGGAAGACGGTTGAGGTTCACTGGTAGGGTGAAATGCTGGTGCGTTAGGGTTCACCACTGGGTTCTGGTAGCCCTGTGTGTGTGTGTTGGGTTGTGTGGAAACTTAATGGCTTGTGTGTATGTGTGGGGTGGGTTAGAGTGTGTGTATAGATGTGAAGTGGTGGTGTGTGGTGTATGATTGGACTGTATTGTGTTGTGAGGTGTTGTGTGTGAAAACATGTGTGTAGGCTGCGAGTTTTGAGATGGGTTGTAGTTGTTGTGCAGTAGTGAGTGGTGCCTCTGACTGCAGAAGTAGCAACATACGCGGCTTGGGTATTGTCGAGTATGATGACTGTACGCCAAACAGTTTTCACATATGCCGTTCCTTCTTACTGCATTGAGACGCTCACTCACCTCCATCGTCAAAAACCGGTTGCAACTTCGAAGGGAATGCTGCCCCTTGTTGCAAACACTGCAACTGTATTGTTGCTTCTGCCTCGGCCGTGTGGTAAACGCATTCTTCGTTGTCTGCCTGCTCTGCACCTCTGGTTTGAAGTTCGGTTTTTGCTTTTGCTGATCAACTGCTTCCAAGGTTCGAAACCTAGCTTCCAAAAATTCAGTGAACTCAGCAAAAGTAGGAAGCTCTTTTTTCGACCCTAGCTTCTCTTCCCATAACTGCTGAGTTAAGGCTGGAAGTTTCTGCAGCAAGATATAAACAACAATTACATCCCAGTTGTGAATCTTCACCCCAAGGTTTTTCAGCGCATGCAGACACTCAGTGGATACGTCCAGTAGGCGTTTCAAGTTGGTGGACCCTTCGACACTGAGGGCGGGTTGCCCGAAGAAAAGCGTCAGCTGTGTGTTCACTAACACGCGTTTGTGATCATACCGGTTTGTTAGGATCGTCCAAGCCTTCTGGTAGTTGCCGTTGTCCAAGCTGAGATGTTGTAGCAGCCTCACAGCTTCCCCCGTGATGCTGGATTTCAGGTAGTGGAGCTTTTCAATCGCATTCAACGTGGAGTCGCTATGTACCAATGAGTGAAAAATGTCATGAAATGACCTCCAGTTTTCATAACTGCCGGAGAATGTGGGCAGATTGATTTTGGGCAGTCGAAGATCATGCCTTTTGTTCGATACAGTGGTAGACGTGGAGTTGTTTTGATCTATAGGAATGACGGGTATTTTCTCCAAGTGATCCAATAGAGACGCAAGGTAAGTAACGTATAATTCCTTTATTGCATCGAACGTATCATCAATCTTCCCACTGTTCGCCTTCTTGAAGTTCGTGGCGTCTTCCGTGATTTACGCCAACAGATTTTTTAGTACCTTAGCACTCATTTTGTTATATCGTATGTATAAAACAAGCAATATGTGTAAAGGCAATATATAGTTCAAAAAGCCAGCTAAGTCTAAGGGTTTGATTCTTTGTAGACGGCGTAGTAAATTTCTTTCATCCAAAACCTGGAGGACTGTTATATTAGCGTGACTTTCTAGTCGACTTTTATGCTTTCTCGCGTAGTTTTTGATTTCGTCTTCGGTTTTTTTAATGTCAAGATCTCTGCGGATATCGCTATTTCGGATATACCATGGCGCATTAACAATACTCCTTAGCACTTTGTTCTCAAAAGTTTGTAAAATTTTAATGTTACTTTTTTTGGTATAACCCCAGAATTGTATACCATATGTCCATACAGGCTTTAGCACCTGCTTATATAAAAGCAGTTTGTTATATATATTAAGCTTGGAATATTTTCCAAGTATTTTCCATTTTCCAAGTAATACATTTCTCTATATTTATTATCTAATTCTTTGGGTTTTTTCTTTACGTGCGTTTTCCATTTCAGCTTTGTATCAAGTGTCATTCCAAGATACTTAGCCTCGTTTGCAAACGGAATTTGAACCGAGTTTGAAAAGATCGGCAAATTATTTATTTTCTTATAAGTAAAATTTACATGAACAGATTTGGTCTCGTTGAGTGCGATTCGCCAAATCTTTGTCCATTCATTTACTCTATCCAAAGCTTCTTGCAGTTTTTCTGTAGTATCTTCGACCGTATTTTTTTTTTGTCAAATTGTATGTTTTATGTTATATATTTAAACACGTAATTAATCCGGCTCTGTAGGACCAATGTATTGTCCATACATAATCTGTAACTTTAATTTATCTTAAATAAAAGAACTAATCGCACCTTTTATGAAAAAAGACTTGTTTCCACTTCTGGTTATAATTCGATTTTTATTATATTTAGTGCAAGTAAAAGTATATAACAAAATTGACATTTATATTAAATTTTGCAATTAAGTTTTCTTAAACGTGAGCTTTACACATTGATAGATTTAAGCCGAGACTACGTTAATGTTACGTTAATATTTTTACTGATTTTAATTTCAAAGAAAATATAATTTATGAAGCTTTAACACAGACATTTTGGATCAATTGGGACATTACGAGTATAATCGTATGCCATTCGGTCTAAAAAACGCGCCTGCTACATTTCAGAGGCTCATGAACAATGTAGTCATTGGTCTTCAAGGGATTGAATGTTTTGTTTATGTACACGATATTGTCATCTATGGATATGATCTTAACGATCACAATAATCGACTGATAAGGGTTCTCAATCGATTAAGAGAATACAACCTGAAGCTTCAACCTGAAAAATGCCATTTCATCAGGAAGGAACTAACTTAATTAGGGCATATTATTTCATTCAATGGAAACCAGATCCAGAAAAAACAAAGGCAGTGAAAACGTTTCCAGTACTAAAGAAACCGAAAGATATAAAAATCTTTCTTAGGATTCGTAGGGTACTATAGGAAGTTTATCCCGAACTTTGCTGAACTGGTCAAACCACTGACAAAATTGCTAAAAAAGAACGTACCTTTCCATTGGGATGCTTCTTGTGATGAAGCATTTGGAGCTCTAAAAGAGAAGATTACCAGTCTACAAATCTTAGCATATCCCGATTTCTCCCAAGAATTCCTAGTCACTACTGATGCAAGCGATATTGCAATACTTGATAGGTCGTAAAGATCCTACGTCCAGACTTATGCAATGGAGAATTCTGATGGAAGAATACGACTACAGAAAAAAAGGGAGAATTCAATACAAATGCAGATGCCCTTAGTCGCATCATTAGTAGCGATGCAGTTGAAACAAAGAAAAATGGTCTGGTAACTACACGTACCCAAAACAAAAAGAATGAGTCACCTCAAGAATCATCTGGGAACCTTTCAGATGATATACAAATTCCATCTAGTTTTTTTCTTTCCAAGAAGAAAGAAAATCAATATATTCAGATAAGTTAGTCGAATGCAAAATAATAATACTCCCTTTGAAAAACTCGATGGAGGAAGAAATTTTAAAAGAAAAAGTTCAAAATTATACAAAACCCCAGGTAGGAACAATCATTACATTCAGATTAGATAACAAAGCACAGATTTTAGTAACGACACTTCCAATACCTTTCAGAAGTGAAAAGGACATACAAATTACAGAGACATGTTTATCTTATATAAAATACAAACTAATAAAACATAAATCCCTCGGTTTTGCTCTAGCAGCAATAGATTTCGAATCCAAGAAATACTTTACACAGCTTCTTACGAACATTTTTCAAATTGTAGACATTAATATACCTCTTTACGGACGATAGAAGGTTTCTGACAAACAAAGAAGACATCGAAAAGATACTACATGAATATCACGACTCACCACTAGGAGGACACTAGGGAATAAAACGAACGGCAAAACGAATCAAGAAAACATACTACTGGCCGACAATAACTAAAGACACCACTACATACATCAAAAAATGCGAATCGTGTCAAAAGAACAAACTCGCTAGACACAGGAGAATACCTATGTATGAAAATAACGACGAAAAGTAGAACGCCATTTGAAGGCATAGCACTAGACATAGAAAGACCACTACCAGTCAGCCACGAAGGAAACAAATATGTACTCACTTTCCAAGACGACTTGACCAAATTTTCTGAAGCAGTACCAGTACCCAATGCTGAAGCCCAAACAATAGCTCACATGCTGGTCGAACGTTTAGTATGTCGATTCGGGATTCCGGACTCGATACTCACAGATCAAGGGAGAAATTTCCTCAGCAACCTATTTAAGGAAGTTTGCAAAATTCTGAAGAAGATCCACACGACTCCATACCATCCACAAACGAACGGTCCACTGGAACATAGTCACAGAACATTGGCAGAATATCTCAGACACTATCTCAACAGAGACTCACTAACATGGGACACTTGGCTCCCCTACTCAATGTTTGTGTACAACACAACACCACATAGTAGCACTGCGTATTCATCATGCGAACTAGTTTATGGATATCCCCACGAATCCCGAGTTCCCTCAATAGAGAACCACAAATTTCCTATAATTACGACAACTGCGCAAACGAATTACGAGCATGATTACAGCATAAATACAGCTACAAAATTGCCAGAGAAACAATAAACGAAAAAAAAAAATCGAAAAAATACTATGACAAAAACAGTAAGGTAAAAACATTCAGCATAGGAGACAAACTACTGATGAAAAACCAGACGAGAAAGAACAAACTCTTTTCCCTCTGGGAAGGTCCCTATGAAGTAACAAAAGTCCTACCAAACGAGAACACAGTCACACAAATTGGAAAGAAGTCGAAACTTATTCGTAACAACAATTTACAGTTACTTCAAGAATAACACATGCGCAACTACGTCAATCCCATGCTGCATACCCAACCGCACAGACTTGACTAGTCGAACAAAAAAATACATACCAACCCCAATGAGAGATACAGCTACTCCAAAGAACGAACACATATCCCACCGATTGCGACATAAAAGAATCTAATATTTCCACAGTTTGGATACAGTTATCGCAACCAAACACTTTGCTATTTTCCTCTCTAGAAAACTACATGATTGATGAAATCTGCCAAGACACACTAGTAATACACACTTTAAAAGACACAGCTACACTAGAAATATCAGGAAATTGCTACCTGAAAACAAAAGGCTTGATTATACGTACGAACAAGGAGAAAACCACATATGTACATCAATAATGCCTTTATCGCTATACTTAAAATATCCAACCTCTTAACAAACAATACGAGTAGAATTACAACTAAGACCGACAAAGCTAAATTCATAAAATGTTCTAGCCAAGATAAGCTCAAGGTTAGGTTAGGTTAGATTGGCTGTCTGCACCACGATGCAGACACACTTAGACCAGTAAAGGTCTATTGCGATACCAAGGATCTACCATTAGACCACTCAGGGACTAATAAAACCAACCGGAACTTTTGATGAAGCGATGGATGTTCATGACGTCTAAGGACGCCAAATCGCTGAGGTCGTCAAGGAAGGGAGCTCCAAGATGGAGCATTCTTTTGCGTGATAGAGCAGGACATGTGCATATTAAGTGAAGAATGGTTTCCTCCTCCTCGTCGTCCCTACAGCTCCTGCAGAAGTCATTGGAAAAGAGGCCAAGTCTTTTGGCATGTTGGCCGATTAGACAGTGTCCGGTGATGACACCGATAACGCAGCTGATCTGTGATCGCTTTAGTTTAACCAACTCGGCACTACGTTTCTGGTCCAGCTTAGGCCAGATCTGCCTCGAAATAAGACACGTAGAGCCACTTAAGGTTGGTCTTACTAATAGCATTCAGCTTCAGTAGATGCTTACATGTAGCGAGGGGCATACCTAGGGCTTGCCTATCTGGCAGAATCCTTAGGGTAGTACCCTGTCTAGCGAGTTCATCCGCCCTACAGTTTCCTGGAATGTCACTGTGACCTGGCACCCAGCATAGGTGAATGTTGAACTGCTCTGTCATCTCTGTGAGAGATGAACGGCAGCCTAAGACGGTCTTTGAAGTAAAGGAGCACGATTCCAGGGACTTGATAGCAGCTTGACTGTCAGTGAAAATGCTAATATCGCTCACAGATAGTATATTACATTTCAGCCAAGACAGGGCTTCCTTAATCGCCATGATTTCCGCCTGAAAAACGCTACAATGATCAGGGAGGCGAAACGAGATGCTCAGGTTGAGCTTATCGGAGAAAACACCACAGCCCACCCCACCTTCGGTCTTAAAGCCATCTGTGTAGAAGTGCACCGACTTTCCATCATCAGGGGGAGAGCCATCCCACTCATCCCGTTCAGGGATACTCGTACGGAAGTGTCGGTCAAATCTCAGTTTCGGTGGGGTGTAGTCCGTGTTTTCATGTGTGAAGTTGAGAAGATCAAGGATCTAGGAGTGGCCAATGTGATAACTAGACCACTGAGAGGAGGCTTTAAGACGAATAGCCGCACTGGCAGCAGTCTGTCTGCCAAGGATATCCAGGGGTAACAGGTTGAACATAATGTTCAGTGCCGCAGAGGGGGTAGTTCTTAGTGCACCACTGATGCACATGCAAGCGGATCGTTGCACTTTAGCTACCTGAGAGAGGTGAACAGCCCTGTCAAGGGCAGGCCACCAAACGATCACGCCATAGAGTAGTATGGGCCTGACAACAGACACGTAAAGCCAGCGAGTGATTTCAGGTTTCATACCCTAGCTCGTAAAAAAAAAAATAAATAAATAAATATTTGGCGCAACAGCTCTTTAAAGTGCCAGGGCCTAGCTTCTCGCAACCACTCATGTTGTGTGCGTTATATTTTTCACACGAATGGAAGGGACCTACAGTTTAGTGCTGTATCCGAACGGCGATTTTGAGAAGCTTTTTCGAGACAACAATACTCTCGGATGTTTGTCAGACGCTCGCGAGAGGTGGGACCGTGAAAAAACTTTTTGGTGTTTTGTAGGATTCGAACTTGGAACCTCATGCGTAGTGATCCGACACACTAACCACTTACGCCACGGTGCCCCTAGCTCGTACCTATAGCCTTTTTACAGGAATAGAGAGCTACATTGGCTTTCCTTGCGCGTTCTAGTAGATTGGCTTTCCAGTTCAGTTTTCTGTCCAGAATAAGACCCAGGTATTTTGCATTAACAGTGAAGGTGAGACTGGTGCCATTAATCATAGGAGGGTCTACGTGGGGAACTTTATATTTCCTTGTGAAGAGAACAAGTTCCGTTTTATGAGGGTTAACCCCCAATCCACAATTGGAGGCCCACCTAGAGAGCCGAGAGAGAGCATATTGGAGGATTTTCTTGAGAGTGTCTGGGTGCTTGCCAGACGCAGCAATCGCAATGTCATCAGCATAGGCAATCACCTTACAGACTGACCTGTCCAGGTCTACTAGTAGCTCATTCACTACAAGATTCCACAGGAGGGGGGACAAAACACCACCTTGGGGGGTTCCGCAGCAGGCAAGTCTTCTGGCCGATGCTCCACCCAGCTGTGTGTTGATAATCCTGCGTGTTAGCAGTTGATTGATCAACACTCCGAGCGAAGTATTCACCTTCAGATTTGCAACTGCGTCTGTGATTGCCTTTGGTTTGACATTGTTAAAAGCTCCCTCAATGTCAAGGAAAGCCACCATGGTATATTCTTTGATGCTCAGAGATTTTTCAATGATGCGCACAAGCGAGTGTAAGGCTGTTTCAACGGATTTGCCTTTGCAGTACGCATGTTGGGACGGCGAGAGCAAAGACGGGCTAATGCTCTGACGGAGGTGAATATCAATCAGCCTTTCCAGCGTTTTCAGTAGAAAGGACGATAGACTGATAGGTCGGAGATCCTTTGGTTCCACATGCGAGCTCTTACCTGCCTTAGGAATGAAGACAACTTCAACGTCCACGCATTGGGGATGTAGACGAGATTAAGACAGCTCGATAAGATGACCTTGAGCCATGGAAGCACAATGTCCTCACATTTTTGAAATTCAGCAGGAATAATGCCGTCAGGTCCTGGGGACTTGAAGGGCTTGAAGCTGCGCATGGCCCAGCGGATCTTTTCTGTAGTTACTATAACCAGGGAGCTGCTGCACGGTATAGAGCAAGTACGAGTAATGCCCGATAATGAAACAGCAACAGGGGAGCTACCAGTGAAGTGAGTATCCAGTAGGATGTCAATGGATTCCTTAGCAGAGGTGGTCCAGTGACCATCTGGATGTAAGAGGTAGCTAGGTGTTGAAGGGCTTTTTGAGAGGATTTTCCGCAACCTGGGGGCTTCCGAGGATTCTTCAATACTGTCGCAGAAAAGTCTCCAGGAGCGTCGTTGCTCTTTCCTCAGTGAGATTTTATATTTCCTGAGAGACAGTTTGTAGGTCTCGGCCGTCTCGCGAGAGCTTTTAGCAATATAAAAGAGGAGTCTGCTGTCCTTCCTAAGAGTACTGTACTAATCAAAAAGTTGCTCACCTCTTTCATTTATGTCGGAACTGCCCCAGATTGAGTGATGAGCGTTCGCGTCACAGCCAATGATGAGACCAGTCTTAAGACTCTCTGCTTCGCAATCAAGCTCCCCAAGATGTCCGGAGGGAGTGGGCCCACTTGATCGTGACCCAAATAGGCCGAAACCAGCCAGAATTTTTTGAATACAATTCCAGGTTGGTAGCGACTATGTCTTGATTGCTGAAATTAGAGAGTAAAAAGATGTTAAGGTGGGTCTTCGCAAGGATACAAGATCTGGGTTTACCTTCCATCCTTGCGTAGATTAGTTTGTAGTTTGGAGTCTTGAGGCCACAAACCCGGTTTCCAACAACCCATGGTTCCTGGATCAAGACTAAGTCTTCCCCGTTTATAGCAAGCCGGAGAATAAGGAAGGCCGAAGCCGAGATGGAGTGATGCAGGTTAATCTGAAGGATCCGCAGCATTGGAGCTACTTCTCTGTTCAGATACCATTATCACGGTATTGTTGCCGTCCTCTGAATCTGATGACAGGAGGTCATCCTCAAGAGAAGGGCCATTTGGATCGCTATCCATCTCCGTGTCCGTCAAACCGAAGTCGGACTCACGGATAGATGGTGAGGGAGAAGGGGGACCGGAAAAGTCCAGTTTGAGAAGAGCGCCAACCATTTCCGTGTCCGTCGACGAAGAGTCGACCCTCAAGAGGGGTGGAACAGCGAAGGGAGCGAGGGAATGGGCTCGGAAGGTTGGAACTCGCGACTGGTATGGAAGAAGCGTCCAGTTTGGGAGGGACTCTCTCGGGCTCTTTCTCATCGCATTTATAAGCTTTAAGAGTGATAGAGCTGAAGCCGTAATTTATCACTCCTTTTGAAGATGCCAAGGGGGCCAGGGACTCTTCATTGATGACAATTATGACGCTTCTTATGTCACCTCTTGGCTCGTCCACTTTGGCAATCTTCCAGTTGTGAGTAGGGAGAGAGCTGTTGCTGATCCTGAGGATATCCAGGATCACCCTAGGATCGGAGGGTTCGACCGGAATGGTAGCACGAGTTCTAGGACGATTAGGAATTTGGTCTTTTTCCACGACCTCTAACTGTGCACCTGGCCAAACCTGCCCCAATCTGGAGACAGCAATTTTGTAAGGATCTTTGGATCTTTGATCAGCACAGGCAATGATTTTTACGTGCCCTTGATACCAGCCAGCATCTCTGCAAGAAACATCAGAGCCGGGATGGTCACGCAAGACTTGGAGACAATTGGTGGCGAGCTTTATCTCCACCTTCCTCCATTTGTCAGCTGTGATGCTACCATCCGGATCGCTGTGGTCGACGACCGCGATCTCCAAGTGTGCCTTAAGTACTTGGTTGAAGGGCTTGGAGGTAGTGTTGGGAAGTACTGCCTTGGGTTTTTTTGCTGAGGTGGGAGACTCATTCTGAGATCCTTGTCGTTTGGACGATAAGTCCTTGTTGGACGAGTCGGAGGGGAGCTGGACACGTTTAGTAGCCCAGCTTAAGGACGTTTTATGTTTTTGTGTCCTTTCTCTTTCAGGGATAGCCTGAATGCGGCGAATTAGCTTGTAGGCTAGCCGTCGATCTTGGTAAGAGATCTTGGAGGGAGCGACGTTCCGCGAGGTCGAAGCCGAGCTGTTCTTCGCCCCTGAGAGAGATTTAAGAAGGAAATGTGGATCCTTCGAGGAGGAGGGAGCAGCGTGCTGTAAGCTCGAGGCCGAACAGTTAGCTGTCCCTGAGGGTGGTCTGGCTTTACGATGGGACCAGGTGTTGAGACCACAGTCCTATCCGCCAGCGTACCAGGCGCGCGTTCAGCAATCATGGAAGCGACCACTTGCTTACAACTGCTCGCATAGCTAGTGCTAGGCTTCAGAGCCAATGCACCAGCAGGAGTTGCAATAGCAGAGCTTGCAGGTGTGCTTTCCAGGAGGCTGGAAGACGGTTTTTCAAGAGGACCGTCCTCTTTTTTAATATTTATTTTTGTTTTTTTTTTGTTTTGGTTGTTTTGTTTTTTTTTGATTCATACTAGGACCCACGAGTGGCGGAGAATGGGAAGGTCGACCTGCACAGAGATCCGCATTGTGCAGGCAAGGCAGGCTAATCCGGAGGTCGCCAGGTATCCGGATACTCCGTTAGCGACTGGGCTATTATTTAGAGTGGGCCGCCAGCCAGGCTGATCCTCGGCACGGGTCGTGTAACACCTTGAATCCGGCCCACCGGAAGGGAGAGGGGAATGGATAGGATATGACAGGGAGGGCGTAAGGACGACTGCAACTTAGCTTCATGTCTCATCTGGGGATAGGTACCCGAGAATCCTTGACCTTTACTAGGCCCCTACACCACGGCGAGGTGTGCAGTCAGATAGGGGAAGATAAGCTCAAACTAGTTTCCGAAAGCATAGACTTACTCAAGAAGGAAGAAACAAAACCCTTAATATAATTGGACAACCACAATCTCCACCATTATTCCCTAATCCACCTGTTACTCGATTTAGTAGTTGCATCACTAAGCTATCGAAGGTACAAAACGTACAACGTTGGCAATCATCATGGTAAGTGTTTCTTTGTATTTTACTCCTCTGTATAATTCTACTATAGAAAGATTGAGCCACTCTCGTAGGTTTGATATCCAGGTCAGTCTTTGCCCTCCACTACCTCTTCTTCCTTCAATTCTACCTTGCAAAATAACTTGGAGTAGGTTGTATTTTTCGTTCCTTAAAATATGTATTGAGAAGGGCCGAACTGTCAACTGATCATCACTTAGTGCAGTGCAAATTGTATCTTAGCGAGAGAGTGCCTCCCCTACCAAAGCGTAAACCAAGGATGGTTACACGCATACGATGGGAGAGGTTACAGGACGATGAGATACGGGAGACATTTGCGCGGCAAATATCTGAAAGGTTTGAACGAATTCCAACTGTTCCATTAAATGTAGAGGAAGAATGGCAACTGCTTGCAACAGTGGTTATTGCCTCTGCGGGAGATGTTTCGGCTTGGTGTGGCGACTGGTGGTGAGAAAAGGACTGCTTAGTTTAAAACGCCCGGAGTTCAGGAAGCCATCAGAGAGAAGAGAGCCTTTAAGGTGTGGATTCACTTGGGGAACTCCGATTCTCGAAATCGGTACACTGAGGCGCGAAGAACCTGCAAATTATCTGTGAAAAAAGCGAAAGAACAGTCTTGGAAGGAGTTTGGCGAAAAATTGGAACGTGACCACAGATCTGCAAATAAGATGTTCTGGCAGACCGTCCGCCGTCTCAGAGGAAAAAGTTGAATGTCGTTGAAGGAGTTAAATCCAAGGACGGTACACTTCTTTCCAATGAGAAGGACATCTTACGCAGATGGAGCGAGCACTTTTCAGAATTACTCAATCCCGAACAGGGCACCGAAGATGACAGACCTATTGTCGAGAGTTGGGCGGAAAGCACTTCGGCCAGAAATGCTCAAGGCTTTAGGTAAAGAGGGAGTGCAATGGCTCTCGCGTGTCATTAAAGTGGCCTGGGAATGCGATGAAACACCTGGTGATTGGCAAATGGGGGTGATAGTTCCTTTTTTTTTAAAAAAGGGGACAAAAGAGATTGCGCCAACTACAGGGGTATATCTCTTTTAAGTCTCACTGGAAAAGTCTTCGCTAAGGTGCTAGAAAAGCGTTCCAGAGCTGTGGTTGAGGACAGTTTGGGGGATGAGCAGTGCGGTTTTCGTCCCGGTAGAAGCACAACCGACCAGTTATTCACTCTCAGAATGGTTCTTGAGAAGGCCTGGGAGTATGCCAAACATGTCTACAATTGTTTTGTGGATTTGGTAAAAGCATATGATAGGGTTCCTTGAGGGAACCTCTGGAGTGTTCTGCAGGAGTATGGTATTGATGTTCCTCTCTTAAGGGCGATTCAATCTTTATATACAAACTGTAGAAGCTGTGTTCGGATAAACGGTGTTAAATCAATACCCTTCACTGTGGGCGTTGGACTCCGCCAGGGGTGCGTTTTGTCACCTCTCCTCTTCATTGTATATATGGATTGGATGTTGCAGCGCAGCCGTGGCGGGGAATGTTTCGAAGATTTATTCATCCTTGGATCCTCTCAAAGCGAACTTCAGCGCGCACTCGAAAGGTTTGTAGCCGTTTGTTATGATGCTGGAATGAAGATCAACGTGAACAAGTCAGAAGTAATAGTCGTTTCCAAAAAAACCCATTCAGTGCACTCTGCATGTTAGTGGAGTTCCACTGAAGCAGCTGGATAAGTGTAAGTACCTCGGGGTCCTATTCACGAATGATGGGAAGAGCAATGCCGAGTTATCCAGTTATCCTGTAGAATTGGTCACTTACTTACTTACTTAGGTGGCGCTACAGTTCGGGGTGAACCAGGGCCTCAACCAACAAGCTTCTCCACTTAGCTCGGTCTTTAGCTAGTTGCCACCAGTTGCGCCCTCCAAGTTGGTCGAGGTCCCCTTGAACTTGTGCGCACCATCTACGGCGATGATTCACTCTACTGCGTCGTCCCTCGGGATTAGATTCAAAGACTCTGCGGGCCGGAGCGTTGCTGTCAATTCGCTCTACATGTCCTAGCCATCTCAGACGTCCAATACGCAGTTTTTTTTGACTAGGTCGATGTCGCTGTACAGCTCGTATAGTTCGTGATTGAATCTTCTCCTCCAAAACCCGTCAACGCAAACGGGACCGAAAATCTTACGAAGAACTTTTCTCTCGAAGCGACCGATATCTTCATCCTCTTTTAATAAAGTCCATGTTTCAGCGCCGTAAGGCAGGACTGGGATGATGAAGGTCTTATATAGAGTCTCCTTAGTTGTTCGAGATAGGGCTTTACTGTTGAATTGCCTTATAAGCCCAAAAAAAACAGCGATTGGTAAGAGTTATTCTTCGCTTGATTTCTGCACTGATCTTGTTTGTAGAATTTATAGCAGAGCCAAGGTAGGCAAAGTCCCTTACTACCTCGAAGTTATAGCTGCCCACGGTGACGTTTTGTCCAATTCGTCGGTGTTGGTTTTCCCTTCTTGTTGACAGCATATACTTAGTTTTGCCCTCGTTTATCGTTAAACCCATTTTGGCCGCTTCCGCCTCAATGCTTGCAAACGCACCGGTGACAGCCCGCTGAGTTCTTCCGATAATGTCTATATCGTTGCGCGTATGCAAGCAGTTGTACAGACTTGTAATAGATTGTGCCTCCGGTGTTGGCTTGTGAGTCCCGCACAATCCGTTCAAGTACAATATTAAAGAAGTCACATGACAGCGCGTCACCTTGTCTAAAACTGCCGATGGGAGGAGCAATGCCGAGTTATCCTGTAGAATTGGTCAGGCTGGATCAATTTTGAGAGAGCTTGGCCAATCTGTTATAAGGAAGGCCGAACTTAGTGTTCAAGCTAAGCTATCGGTTTTTAACTCTGTGTATGTTCCAACTCTCACCTATGGTCATGAAATTTGGGTAGTGACCGCAAGAATAAGATCGCGGATACAAGCTGCCGAAATGAGGTTCCTTCGCGGTGTTTTTGGAATAACTCGTAGGGATCGAGTGCGCAACACCAGAGTACGCGAGGCGCTCAATGTTGAGTAACTACTTCTCCGAACGGAACGATCTGTGCTTCGATGGTTTGGTCACGTAGTGCGTATGCCCCCAGACCGGCTTCCTAGACGTGCCATGGTTGCCGTGCCATCAGGTAGGCGACTTCGCGGAAGGCCTAGAAATAGATGGTTGGATGAAGTCCGACATCTCTTCTGGAGCCGCTTAGGGATTCCTCCTGATGAATTGGAGTCAATGGCGGAGGATCGAGAAGGATGGAGAGTCCACCTGAGCATCCTACCCCCGCGACCCTCATGAAGGATTAGCGGGCCATTGAAAATTAATGAATGAATGAATGACACGAATATGAATATGCCGAAAACGCACTACGATGCACAGGGCAGAATGCCGACGACATGGTGTGATATAACAAATATTATGACATATGGGAAGATGTGTTTTGGTCCTCTGTTAACTACTGAGCGCCGCGACACACTTACCCAATTTTGCTAGTAAGAACAAATGAAGAATGCGTGAGAATAGAGGGGATGAACATAGAATTATACCGAAATATAGTAAAAAAGGAGTAGAGAATCCAAGAGGAAATCGGAATCGAACTAATAGAGTCACATTAAAAGATCGCAGCCCAGCTCAGACAGCGGACCTATAAACTAATAAACAAACCATAAACTATAAACTAAAAAAAAAAAACACTAAAAGGTAGCAGCCTCGCTTAGACAGCGGACCTAAATAATAAATAAAACTAAAATATCTTAAATACGCGTTTTTTATTCCAACTCGTCTCTCCGCTCGAAACTCTTCCCTCGATATACTGAAAAAGCACGGTTCTGCGCGTAACAGATGTTCGGTGCTGAGGTATGTAACTCGGGGGGTCATGCCTTATGGTGTCTTTAGAAGATTTTTCCGCAGCTCGCGCAAAAAAAAAAAAAGAACTAATAACTTTCCTACAAATATAATTGGCTAGATTTCACTTTACCGGAAATGTCCATGTCCATAATAACTTCATCACAATGATAACTTCAACAACCTCGACATCTACTAGCGTCATAACAACACTTGCCTCAGCAAGTACTACATCAACTATGACAACACATATAGGACAAACATAAACAGCACCCTTCATAACAAATTCGATTAATGAAACACAAAAACCATGCAACAGCAACAACAGAACATCAATCAACCGTGCAAGTACTGAAACTCCAAAATCAAAGACCCCTACTTCTGCCCATATGGACCGCAAAAATACAAATCACTCACAAAACCAAACAATTCCCAAACCCATTGTCGCCACTTATACCATGACAAATATCGACAAACTCAATCCTACAAGTCAAAAAAGAGACAGATCATCCCCAATTAAAATAACAGACAACAACAACAACCAAAAGAAACTTAAAACAAAAAACCAACCAACTTTGAACTACTGGTTAAGCAAACCCAAGGAGTTAAGCTCGTCAAATCGTTTCGATATTCTCAGCGTGGATGAAGACGTCGACTATAATAATACAAAAAACTAAACAACCAATAAAATTAACCAACCTAGCAAAACGCAATTTAAGAGACCCAGCAAACCACCTCCGATTTACGTGCAAAGTGTTGAATGCATTAAAATTCTAAACAACGCGCTTAACGAAGTTGCAAAAGACAATTTTGAATTAAAAGTATTAAAGAACAATGAAATCCGAATACAACCCTCTGACTCGACTCACTACACGGCTATAATAAAAATGCTACGAAAAAATGACACAAAATACTTCACATTTAGACCAAAAGAAGAAAGAGGATTTAAAGTCGTACTAAGAAACATGCACCACTCCACTGACACAGAAGACATCAGGAATGAGCTAGAAGAAAGGACATAAAGTCATGAATATACATAACATTCTACAGCGAAATACAAAAAAACCATTGCCACTTTTCAATGTTGAGGTAGCCAAGGGTGACAATAACAAAAACATATATGACATTACACATTTACTCCAATGCAAGGTTTCCTTCGAACCGCCACACTAAAAAAGAACTATATCCCAGTGCACAAATTGTCAAAGGTATGGACATACTAAAAATTACTGCACAAAGGATCCAGTGTGCGTTAAATGCGCGGGATCCCACAAGACCCTGGACTGCCAAATGCCATCAGAAGAAGGTACAGTGAAATGTGCTTTATGTAGTGGTAGCCACACGGCAAACTACAAGGGATGCGAAATCTATAAAGCTTTAAAAATAGAGCGCTTCCCCCCAATGCGTAAAAAGGATCTCCCGACAACTAGAGAAGAGACAAATGTTGAAACCCTCACCAACATCAGACCAGATACAACCTACGCCCAAGCAGCTGCATGCAAAAGACCCCACCATATCAACCCCCGAGATTGCGGCAAGACAAATGAAAGCGTCAGTGCAACCAATGACACACTAGGTATTCCTGTAGTAGAATCTAGACGAATTTCCCCACAAACTACCAGTAACAACAATAAAGAGGATTTCGCTGAACTAAAAGAAATGATGAGGAACCTTATTCAACAAATGACGAATATGCAACAAATATTGACCATCCTAACGACGAAACTTAATGGACCACATGCATAAAGAACTTAATATCATCATCTGGAACGCGAATGGACTTAACCAACATGCACTAGAACTAAAACAATTTATAAAAGACAATCACATCGACGTTTTAATGATAGCAGAAACACACTTCACTGCTAAAAGCTTTTTCAAAATACCAGGATATAGCATCTACAACACAAATCACCCTGACGGAACCGCACACGGTGGCACAGCTATTATAATTAACAACAAAATCAGCTGCATTGAATTAGAACATCATAACTACGAACACATTCAATCGACTACAATCCAAATAGAAGACAAAGACGGGCCATTAGTACTTTCAGCCCTATACTGCCCACCTAAGCATATTATTACAACTCTACAGTACGAAGACTACATCAAATCACTAGGGTGCAGATTTATAGCAGCTGGAGACTTCAATGCAAAACACATCGACTGAAATTCGAGGGTATCCAACACTGAAGGCAAAAACCTCCTAAAAGCAATCCTTAAAAATAACTGTAGATATCTAAGCACCGGCGAACCTACCTACTGGCCTACTGATCCAAATAAAACACCGGACTTAATCGACTTTTACTTACTTACTTACTTATGTCCTGTATCCCCTTGTGGGTCCTAGGGCCTCTACTACGCCTACGTGCCACCGTGTACGGTTTCTGGCAATGTGTCTGAGTTCTCCCCAACTTTTCCCTAACTGCCGTGCCTCCTTCTCGACTGTTCTGCGCCATGTTCTCCTCGGACCGCCAGGTCTTCTGCCATCCTGAGTTAAAGGGTTCCATTGCATAGCATGGTTCGCTATGGAGCTGTCACCCTTTCGGAACGTGTCGCAATAAAATTCTTCAATAGATTTATTCCCAAAAATTTAATTTAAGAAACGAACACACAAAAACCGGCCGCGCACGCGAAAGGGGTTAAAATCGAAAGTGACAGATAGCCACAGATAATGTAAAGAGGATCGGGAGATTGCAACAACAGCAGCCTGTGGGATGCTGCTCTCCCGGTTACTCAGCTGGGGTGAGTTCACTGGAATTCCGTTTACACGGACGTCTGGCTGTTTACTCGAGGAATGGGCGCCACCAGATCTTTGAAAGGGATCGGGAAACCTTTTTGGGAAAGTGAATGGGGTGGGAATCCTGAAATGATGCCAAGGAGAAAATAAAAGAACAACGAACGTGCGTTATAACACTCTTTATGAGTACGGCCAATTTATTTAAGAAAAGTTTTTCCACGAGAAGAAAATGATGAAAGGTAAAAAAACAAGGGTTGTATTTAACCGTATTTAAAAAAGAACAACGGTTGTATCCAACCGTTTTTACGAATGTAAAGCCGTTGGGGTGGCCCGCTATCACCGGTCCCGAAACTTGAACGTTAAACCGGAATTAGGTCGCGTGTCCTGCTTTCACCGGGAAATTTACGGTATGAGACCCTACCGGGATTTATGACACACAAAATCCTACACTAAGCGCACAAACAGAATTCGAAATAGAATTAAAACAACTTATCTTTTTCCTGAGTGGGTAATCTGCCTCTTTCGCCTCGTCTCGAAAGGGTTCCTCCTCAAATCTTCCTCAAATGCTCCTATTTGCTCCTTCTCCTTCCCTTCTGTATTTTAGTCTTAGTCCCCTTCTGGACTTTTCCGCTCACTTTCGTGGTCAACCAAGAAGTGCTGAACTCGCCTCAGCACTTTGCCTAACCGACCGAGAGCCTCCCTCTGTAAATTGGCCTACCGCTTATTCAGCCATTACAAGTTCAAAGACGGCTTTATGTGCAGAACTCCGCTCTTTTGCTGAAGCATGCAACCGTTCCTTGAACGCCGCTATCTAGCAGCTCTTTCCATTTTTCCAATGGCTCTCTCTCTCTGAAATCGCCTCCAACTGGCAGTTCAGAGGGTCGGGTTACGCATTCACAAGGTTCGCTCTTTACCTTGGTGCCACGTTCACAGCAAGCGCTAGTAACTGAGGGCTAGTGAACGCAAAATTAAAGATTCAGAAAAATATCTCGAAAAATACAAGAGCGAAGAAATATGAGACGAAGGAGGAAATTTGTCAAACAACGCTTGGCGTTGGACCTCGCAAGAAGAAAAGGGGTTATTGAAAATGTAAATATGTCAAACAACGCCTTGCGTTGGACACTCCTGAGGAGGAAGAAGCCTGAGTACCCACTCGTATTCCTATTATTTTATTAAGTCCGCGAAAGCTAGCTATCCCGGTGGAATCTCACGCAGATTTGGAGAAAAGGGACTAGCCGATGACGTGCCACCCCGTACAAATGATAAAATATAAACGTCGGGCTCTCGGCCATTGATGAGTTTATGAATTTGGACTGAACCTCCTTCAGTCCGTTGACCGCCGCTCATGGTCGTAGAAGTTGTGTTGATTATGTGTATGATGTTTGGGTAACTATGTGGTGTTCATTATGTATCTTGCTGTGTACTCGTCCTTTATGTGTGGGCTCGCCCTGGTGGTGTGGGCAAGATATTAGGGCAGTCCACCCTCTTCTTCATCGCCGCTCGTCTCACTCGTCGCTCACTTAATTCGCATCGTTGGCGGACGGTCCATCCTCATCAGAGGGTTGCCAACCGACCGTTGGGCTCTGTTTCCCGGAGTACCTGCTTTTGTTGCCCCCTTGAAGCGTGTGGAGAGGTATAAGCACTGAATGGTGGAACCATCCAGGAACGCTTAACGAGACCACTGCTCCAAGAAGACAACGGAATAAAATTGGAAGGCCAAAAATGGTGGACGGGTGAGAATTGGTAGGATGGAGGGGACGAAGGATCTCGTGCGAAATTTGCACGTAACAAACCCCACCCTTACCTCCGAAGAGAGGCAGTTGGCTTTCCGTAAGAAAGGGCGAAGTAATTTAAGATACATATTCCCCAGGTTCAAACAACACAACAAAGGAGAACGAACAATAAAATGACAAGAAACAACTACTTCATTTCGATCGCGCTTGACGATCGCCAGTGAACATCACAGAGCACGGGACTCTCAGTTCCTCTTAGCACAATTTGTCCCACTTGTGCGACTAAGCTCATCTTCCGGCCTTTCGTCAGGATCTTCATAATATGGCTTTAAGTCTTTTACGTTCCAGGTTCCACGTACTTTGCCATCTTCATCAACCAATTCATATGTGTATGGCGATACCTTTTTGTGAATTCGAAATGGGCCAACATATTTCGAAGCAAGTTTGGCTGCATAATACTTCGCGGCATCTGATAAAATGAAGTTTCTTCGCCAGACGAGTTCGTTTGGATAATATTGTACATCCCGCCTGCGAAGGTTATAATTATGTGATGCCTTCTTGGTTGCCAACTCTAGCCTTTTCCCTATCTGCCTAAACTTTTCTCCTGTTCCCGGCGTATCACTCTCCTTGTCGTGCGGAGTGGTGGTTAAGGGCGATCCTGATCGACCAGCAAAAGTCACCATTTCTCGACCAAAATTAGCGTAATATGGTGATACTCCCAGAACTTCGTGCTGAGATGTGCGTACACTACACGCAACTTTCGCCAACTGCGCATCCCAGTTTCGATGATTCTCCGACACATACGCTCTTAGTGTCGTCTTAATTATTTGGTTAATTCTTTCAGCCGGATTCGCTTGGGGATGATAATGAGCTGTAAACCTAATAGTCGACCCATACTCATCACATAATGTTTTTAACTCTTTGCTCCTAAATTGTGGACCGTTATCGCAAACAACAAACTTTGGGACCCCGAACAAAAGAAAGACGTTATCCTCCAACTCCTTACAAACAGATTTAGCCGTTGCCGATCTCAGCGGAAATAAAAGTGGAAATTTAGTGAAATAATCGACAACGGTAAGAATGTAAATAAAACCCCTACTCGACTTAGGAAGTGGACCAACTAAATCCACGCACAACATCTCCCACGGATTGGTTACCCCTTTCCTCTCTGTCATCAAACCCGCCGGCTTGTCGTTAACTGGTTTCACTTTTTGGCAAATTTTACAATTTCTGACGTACTTGGTTATGTCTGACCTCATTTTGGGCCAGTAATATTTTTGCCCTATCCTAGCAAAAGTTTTCTTCACCCCCATATGACCTGCTAAAGGGTGATCATGGCATTCCTCTAAAATCTTCGCCCTATCCTTCTTCGACACTACTCTCTTCCATTCACTGTTGTTATCGTGAACTATCACGTGGTTTGCCTTAACAAATTTGAACAAAGTTCCCTGCTCTACACGCCACGCTGGAAAAGACAGTGGCTTCGTCTCGACCTTTTCTATCATCCTTGTTACCCACGGATCGGAACTGTGCTCTGAAATCCCAGAAACTACTGGTACGCTCCGTGAGAGCATATCAGGCACAACATGTTCCTTGCCTTTCCGATGGATGATATCAAAGTCAAATTGCTGCAACCGTACAGCCCAACGTGCCAGCCTACCTACCGGGTCCTTCAACTTACTCAACCATATCAAAGAGTAATGGTCTGTTACGACCGTGAATCTCACTCCCTCTAGATATGGCCTAAGTTTCTCGATAGCCCAGAGAACTGCTAAACATTCCTTCTCGGTGGCAGAATAATTCTTTTCACATCTATTCAAAGATCTACTCAGGTAACTAATAACCTTCTCGCCCTCCTCGAACGTCTGACTAAGGACAGCCCCAATCCCAAAATCCGAGGCATCCGTCTGAACCACGAATGGCCTCGTAAAATCCGGACACGTCAGGATGGGAGCCGCTACTAAACATTCCTTAGCCTTCCTGAAACTTTCTTCACACTCATTACTCCAGAAGAATTTCCTACTCTTTTTAAGCAAATCGGACAACGGTTTTACCAAACTAGCAAAGTTTGGCACAAATCTCCTATACCAGGAAACCGTTCCGATAAAACTTCTAACTTCCTTAACGTTCTTGGGCGCTGGAATGTCTACCATACTCTGTACCTTCTCAGGATCCACATGCAAGCCATGTCTATCCACTATATACCCTAAAAATTTCAACGACGGCCTACACAAGTTACACTTTTGCTCACTAACCTTCAGTCCAGCCTCGCATAAACGCTTAAAAACCTCTTCCAATATCTTCAGGTGTTGTTCGAAGGAGTTGGTTACGATGATTATGTCGTCCAGGTAGACGAAGACATTTGGTTCCAAGTCGGCCCCAATCACCGTATCAATAAACCGTTGCCATGTCGCCGGTGCATTATGCAGACCAAATGGCATTCTCTTAAATTGGAAAAGGCCCCTACCAGGGACTGTGAAAGCTGTAAAGGGTCGTGACTTCTCCTCTACTGGAATCTGCCAGTATGCGGATTTAATGTCCAAGGAGGACAGAAACTTCGCGTCCCTAAGCTTGTCCAACGTCGCTGAAATATAAGGGAGTGGATAAGCATCCCTCTCTGTTACTTTATTTAACTTTCTGTAGTCTACGCAAAACCTATACGTGTCGTCCTTCTTCCTAATCATAACGATTGGAGAGGCCCACGGACTACTAGACTTTTCTATTATTTCATCCTTTAGCATTTCATCTAGTTCCCTATCAATATGTTTTTGGACGGCCGGAGATACTGGATAGTATCGTTGCTTTATTGGCTCTGCACTAGTCTTAATTCTGTGCTCCACTAAGTGTGTGCACCCTAAGCCTTCAGGCATGCTCCTAAAAACTCTTTCCACAAGTGCCCCTAACTGTTGTTTCTGTGTCTCGTCTATTTCCGATAAATCCCGAGAATCGGATAACGAAGCCAACATGCTTTGACTCGAAAAATTCCACTCGCCTGATCTAAGATCCGGGACAATTCCCGATAGAGCCCAAAAATTTGCTCCTAATATCAAGACGTGAGGAAGACTAGGAATAACAAGACACTCTAACAAAACAGTATTTTTCTCAACTGTAATAGGCAAAGAGACTACCCCTTCTACCTTTACTCCTGCACCATCCGCTAGCATTACCCTATCTATTTGACCTTGGCCTAATTATACTCCTAACTCTTGAAGGATTCTCCAACCCTCCTTGCATACTATCGAGCGTGAAGCGCCCGAATCTAAAAGCGCTACTAAATTTATCCCATAAACCCTAACACCAAGATACGGTCGCCTATCGCTACCATTTGCCTCCAATGCGAAACCCAATTCAACCTCGTTGTAACAACCCGACTGGTTACCCGCAGGTGACCCAGAATGAATCAACGACGCTCCCGTCCTGCGGACCCGAGAGTGCGTCGTGCGTTTCCCGAACATGCAGAACAATCCCTACGTGAAACGCCGAACTTCCCACAACCAAAACAACGCCTAGGAGCGGAACAACTGTTGCAGTTGTAACACCTAATTTGTCGCCGGGGTTGGTTGTTCTGACTTACAACCGAAACCCGGGGTTCCTCAACACCTACATACGCGAGATCGGGTTCCAACAGATTCCGACCTCGATTGCTTGGTGGTGGAGCGAAAGTCTCAACGTTGGCGCGTACTGCTTCCAACTTTCGTCCTAATTCCACCAAGTCGCTGACACACTTGGGCTCCTCTAACCCAAGCTGTGTTTGATAAAATGGTGCCAGGTTCTTCTGCAGGATCGACAGCTTTCTGCGCTCCGAAAGGGGCTCTGAAAGTCTGCCGAACATATTCCGCATCGTCGCCACATACACCCCGATGGACTCATCTTTGCCTTGAGTCCGTCGCCTAATCTCATCGATCAACAAATCATAATAATTATGTGGCAAGAACTCCAACTTCAATTCCTTGACTAGTTCTTGCCACGTGCCTACAGTAGACCTCATCGCCCTAAACCAAAGAAGCGCCTTCCCCACAAATAAATCGACCGCTGACCTAAACAACTGAGCCTCCGACACCCCTCTTGCCTGACGAAGCTCCTCAACCCTCTCTAGGAATGCGTTAACTGATGAGCCACAGCGCTCACCAGTAAACTTCACATCCCATTTCTCGATCCTCTCGGTAGATCGTTCAACCACTTGAATATTCGCTGCTTCTGTGCGTACTTCTGGGCTGGGCTCGCCTGTCGCCACCCTTCCGCCTGAAGTGGGTATAGGAGACGGCAGTCGAGGCACCACCTTTGAAGTGCTCGATTTTTCCTTTTCAGGAACTTCGCGTTCTTCGCTTTCCTCCTCCGGTAAGCTACTCAGCAAGATCAGTAACTCATTCCTGAGTTCCTTGATCTTCGTAACTTGCTCTTCAGATTCTGCCTGAACCCTACCTAATCGCCCTAACGCCCAGTCGACCTTCGTCAGAATCTTCAGGTACTCCGACGACTTCGGATTACTTGGGGGATCCTTTAGAAGGGTTTTCAACTCTACAATCTTTGCCTTGACGGCATCTACATCCTCCTTGAACGAAAAAGGGTACTCGATCCCAATATTTAAAGAGCCCCTGCGTGAAAGAGCTCGAGCTGACCTCAATGACTTTCTCATCTCGTCAACGCTCTTCACCGGAAGCCCTCGGACCTGCATTTCATATGCCAACTCATCCTGAGATAACCGATTAATCTCCATAATGAATCACGCAACTAAACCAAAATGCCAAAGCCAGACTTATAATTACAAAAAGTACAACCTAACAGAATCGCGAACGAAAACCCAGGATAGAAAAAGACACCGTACCAAAACACAAGAAACTGAATCGCAAGTACAAAGAAGCGAATTATTTTCGATTTTGAAAAATTTCCACTATCAGAAAAAAAATAACACACCACAAAAATATAAAAAAAATAAAACCACCCCAATGAACTATGAAATTTCAAAAAGAATATCACAAAATTTAAAAAGAATTACGTTAAATGTGCCCACACCTTTTGGACACACTGTACGCCAAATCAAAGAACTCCGTTTGTGATGGGTACCGCAAAAGAAAAACAAACACTTCACCCAAGAAAGGAAAAAAAAAAAACACTACGTATGTATATAATCGAAACCCGTACGAAAATACCGAGTGTACAATATGTGTATGTAAGCAGATATATATACATATAAATTTAAACCCAAATTTATATGTATTTCAAAAATATCAAACCCAAAATTCCAGATCGAGTCAAAATAAACAAAAAAAATGTACCTACTTGTTACTCGGCGAACTTCCTACCGTGTACCCAATCGTTCTCGTCTCTTATTCACTTTATCCACCTGTTCCACCGTACCGGCTGAGAGAAAAACACAATCCAGCTCCAAAACAAATCCAACGACGATAATCCAATGATAATTCAACTTCCCTGAAAAGTAAAGCACAACAAAAGTAAAATGCACAGGAAAAAAAAGGAACAACACTTCCCTGAACACAACGCCAAAACAACAGCACAGATTCCCACAAATGTTTTCTATTTGTATTTTTTTTTTTTTTTTATTGCCCCACGTTGGGTGCCAATTTGTCGCAATAAAATTCTTCAATAGAATTATTCCCGAAAATTTAATTTAAGAAACGAACACACAAAAACCGGCCGCGCACGCGAAAGGGGTTAAAATCGAAAGTGACAGATAGCCACAGATAATGTAAAGGGGATCGGGAAATTGCAACAACAGCAGCCTGTGGGATGCTGCTGTTATAACTGAACTCGCCTCAGCACTTTGCCTAACCGACCGAGAGCCTCTCTCTGTAAATTGGCCTACCGCTTATTCAGCCATTACAAGTTCAAAGACGGCTTTATGTGCAGTACTCCGCTCTTTTGCTGAAGCATGCAACCGTTCCTTGAACGCCGCTATCTAGCAGCTCTTTCCATTTTTCCAATGGCTCTCTCTCTCTGAAATCGCCTCCAACTGGCAGTTCAGAGGGTCGGGTTACGCATTCCCAAGGTTTGCTCTTTACCTTGGTGCCACGTTCACAGCAAGCGCTAGTAACTGAGGGCTAGTGAACGCAAAATTAAAGATTCAAAAAAATATCGCGAAAAATACAAGAGCGAAGAAATATGAGACGAAGGAGGAAATTTGTCAAACAACGCTTGGCGTTGGACCTCGCAAGAAGAAAAGGGGTTATTGAAAATGTAAATGTGTCAAACAACGCCTTGCGTTGGACACTCCTGAGGAGGAAGAAGCCTGAGTACCCACTCGTATTCCTATTATTTTATTAAGTCCGCGAAAGCTAGCTATCCCGGTGGAATCTCACGCAGATTTGGAGAAAAGGGACTAGCCGATGACGTGCCACCCCGTACAAATGATAAAATATAAACGTCGGGCTCTCGGCCATTGATGAGTTTATGAATTTGGACTGAACCTCCTTCAGTCCGTTGACCGCCGCTCATGGTCGTAGAAGTTGTGTTGATTATGTGTATGATGTTTGGGTTACTATGTGGTGTTCATTATGTATCTTGCTGTGTACTCGTCCTTTATGTGTGGGCTCGCCCTGGTGGTGTGGGCAAGATATTAGGGCAGTCCACCCTCTTCTTCATCGCCGCTCGTCTCACTCGTCGCTCACTTAATTCGCATCGTTGGCGGACGGTCCATCCTCATCAGAGGGTTGCCAACCGACCGTTGGGCTCTGTTTCCCGGAGTACCTGCTTTTGTTGCCCCCTTGAAGCGTGTGGAGAGGTATAAGCACTGAATGGTGGAACCATCCAGGAACGCTTAACGAGACCACTGCTCCAAGAAGTCAACGGAATAAAATTGGAAGGCCAAAAATGGTGGACGGGTGAGAATTGGTAGGATGGAGGGGACGAAGGATCTCGTGCGAAATTTGCACGTAACAAACGTGTGACCAATCCACTGCCACTTCCGCCGTTGGATAGTTGTGCCTATTGGTTCCTGACCCGTTCTCTCGTAAAGGTGTTCGTTAGAGATACGATTGGGCCAGAAAATCCTTAAGATATTGCGCAGACACCTATTAACGAGCGTTTGCAGCTTTCTGGTGATAGTAGTGGTCACTCTCCACGTGCTACAACCATATAGCAGCACGGATTCAACGTTGGAGTGGAACAGTCTTATTTTGGTGCTCAAACTGATTGCATTGCTTCGCCATATTTTGGACAACATCCCGAAAGCGGACTTTGCTTTGGCGATCCTGTTGGCTATATCCAGTTCGGTTCCACCGTCGGTCGACACAATACTCCCAAGATACTGGAAATCCTCTACTCTCTCTACCGGTTGTCCAGCAATGCATATTTGAGCCGAAGAGTTAGTTCCAAGGCTGATAATTTTAGTTTTTGTCGTATTAATTTTCAGCCCAAAGACGCCTGCCTCCCTCTCCACATCTGCTGTCATTTGGTGGAGGTCCATAATTCTGTGGGAGAGTAAGCATACATCGTCTGCGTAGTCAAGATGTTTCAGTTGAGATGTAAGAGTCCATCGAATTCCTCCGTTTCCCGTCGATAAAGCAAAGAATAATATTGGTGAAAGGATACAGCCTTGTCTTACCCCACTTTGGATCTCAAATTCCTCAGACAACCTTCCCCTGTGCAGAACGTGACATTTGGAGCCTTCATATGTAGCTTTGATAATAGCAATTAGTTTATCGGGAATACCTCTCCTGCGTAAGGCGCGCCAAATAAACTCCCTGTTGACACTATCGAACGCCTTCTCAAAATCGATGAACAGCAGGTGCAGTGGCGATCGATATTCAACACACTGTTCGATGATAATCCGCAGGGTGTTGATGTGGTCGACACAGGAGGATCCAGAGCGGAAACCTGCTTATTCGGCATCGAGTGTGTCTTCGAGATGTTGTTTGATTCGCTCAAGGATGATTTTAGTTATTATCTTAGCGACAGCAGGCAGCACGCAGATACCCCTCCAGTTTCCGCACTCCATTAAATTTCCTTTCTTGGGAAGCTTGACGATCATTCCTTTTTTCCACTCGTTAGGAAAGCTCTCAGCTTGCCAAACTCTATCTGTAAGTGGAAGCAGAAGCTCAGTCGATGTTGTTGGCGTTGCTCGTAAGAGCTCTGCTGGAATACCGTCAAGTCCTACCGCCTTGTTGGTTTTGAGTGCCTTGATCGCGGTAATGATCTCATCTTTACTGGGAGTCGTGGTGCGTATTCGGGAACTTCTCACCTCGGGCATCTCAGTCTGATTTGGGAGCATATCGCTAGCGAATACACGGTTCAAAACGGTAGCAAATGCTCTTTCCACCTCTTGAGCTAGTCCTCATCCGAAATGAGCAAGGAGCCGTCTAGGTTTTCCACTGGGTGTTGGCTGGAGCTGCGACCACCTATCAGCGCTTTCGTGATTCTGTAGACAGTCCTGCTGTCCCACCTCCGTGCAGCTTCTTCTGCTTCTGTAGCCAGCGCGTTGATGTAGTTGCGCTTGTCACGTCGTACGCTACACTAAACTTCTCTCATCTTCATGCGATATAGGGACTCTAGCTCGCTTCTCCCTGCTGCTGGGGTAGCTGCAACGCGAGCTTTCAGCTGTTTTCCTTCGTCAATCCGTCTCCAGGTATCCTCGGAAAGCCACGCCCTATGTCTTCCCTGCGATCGACCAACAATTCTTTCAGCACCAGATGTAAAAACATTTTCCACAGCACACCAATGGTCTTGGATGGTTGCGGGCATTGAGCTGCTGATTGCTTCCACACCTTGCGAAAAGTGCTCCCTTAATTGTTGGCGCACTGAGGGATCACTAAGTCTATCGATGTTGAACCTGGGCATTCTTGTATTGTCGTGGGATCTTCGAACTGCAGCAGTGCGTAGTTGGAGAGTAGCTATCATAAGATGGTGATCACGTACTATCCCCACATCTGCCCCTCGTCTGTTTCGGACGTCCAGGAGACTGCTTCTAAAGCGGCGGCTGTTGGCAAAATGGTCAATTTGGTTGGAGGTTGCTTGCCTGTCATTGGAAACCCAGCTGACTTTGTGGCAGGTCTTGTGCTCAAACATGGTGCCACCTATCACAAGGCGGTTGGCATTGCAGAAATCCACAAACCTTTCGCCGTTGTCATTGCGGTTGCCTAGTCCATGCTTCCCGATTACATGCTTGAGCCCTTCGTTGTTGCTGCCTACCTTGGCATTCAAATCCCCCATCACTATGACAATGTCTCCATTTCATTTGGTGCTGTGTTGAAGACGACGCTTTAGAGATTGTAGAATCTCTCCTTTTCGTCCTCAGACGAACTATTCGTTGGGGCGTAACGCTGTATGATGGTGACGCGTCGTACTCTAGTCCGGAATCTGGCCGTCAAAATCCTATCACCATGGCTGCCAGGAAATCAGGCCCTTGCGTGCTGTTGTTGTTAGCAGTAGTCCGACTCCATATTCCCGCGGACTTCCGGATGGTCTTCCAGAATACAGTAGTACAGTGTTACGCGTTGGAGACTGGTACTCGCCCGCTTCTAACCATCTTACTTCACTTACCGCCAAAATGTCCAATTTATATCGCATGAATTCGTTTTCCAATTGGAGGAATCTGGCATTATAACGGCCTTCTCTTCCGAGTCGAGGAGCGTCTTTACATTCCAGAAACCTATCTTTGTTCGGGTACAATAGCCAAAACTCGTCAACATGTGATCAGTCCTTATCCGAGGCATAGTGTCGGTTTCTGTAGCGAGCTGGTTTCAGTAACGCAGGTTGCTGGCCCACGTTACCTAGCCTAGAATCAAGGCCCTAGACAACCCGCACTTACAATTTTAGCCTATACGTATAAGGGTTTATACGTATAGCTGCCCGGGGACCACCACTAGGAGGTAAAGTAGGCCTTTCATCACGAACTTGATTGTTGCGCTACTGGCCCAAGCCAAGTTTTGGGCAGTCAGTAGTTTCCCGATCAATCGCAATGCAGGTCCCCAAATCGACTTTTGCATCATTAGAAACATCCAACTAAAGACGCTAAGCATTAAATCTAGATTTGAACTTTCATCGGACCACTCCCCTATCCAACTCAAATACTCGTCCGAAATAACCCCCATAACTAATTCGTCCCAACTATACAACAAAAAAAAAAACCGATTGGGACTCTTTTCGAGAATATATAGGACGACATCTACTACTTAATGTACCCCTACAATCGCAAAATGACGTCGAACGAGCTGTAGTTCACATTAACGACATAGTAACTGCTGCAGTATCTAAAACAGCCCCAATCAATAGACCAAAAACACACAACAATATAACACCAACTATAATTCGACAACAGATAGATGAAAAGAGAAAACTCAGAAAACGATGGTAAATCACTAGGCTACCCCAAGACAAATCAAAATACAACAAAGCAACCAAAGGACTCAAAGCAAAACTTAAGGCAATCCAAAACAATCAATTTAATGACTACTTTAAAAATCTGACCCCAACTTCTGAGACCAACTATTCACTTTGGAAATCTACCAAAAAGTTCAAGAACAAAATAGTACATCAAACTCCTCTACAGAAACTAGACGGATCTTGGGCCAGAACCCATCAAGACAAAGCAAATATTCTGGCTAAGCACTTCGAAGAAGTATTCACAAACGACAAGGGCAATACGGCTGTCCCACCTTCACGTCCAAACACACTCATCACAAATGTAAAAATAAAAAAAGTTACAATAAATGAAATCGAACACTGCATCAAAAAAAGGATTGACCACAAGAAGGCTCCAGGATATGACTCTATTACCAGAAAGATACTAACCCAACTACCCAGACAAGCCATGATATACTTACGAAATCTCTATAATGAATTAATTCGACTTAAATATTTTCCAAAAACTTGGAAAGTTGCGCAGATAATTGCAATACTTAAACCTGGTAAAGACGCAAAGACTACTTCATCCTACAGACCAATAAGTTTACTCCCCATATTAGGGAAAATATTCTAAAAATGAATCTATGATCGATTACAGCCAATACTGACCAATAATAAAATGATACCAGACCATCAATTCGGCCTTCGCAGACAACACTCGATTATCCAACAAATTCACAGGGTAGTTACCAAAATCACAACGGACCTAGAGGAAAAAAGATACTGCATAGGGGTGTTTCTTGACGTAGCAAAAGCTTTCGACAAAGTTTGGCACAAAGGACTATTATACAAACTTCAGAACTTACTTCCACGAGACTTCTACCAAATCATTGAAAGTTACCTAAGCGAACGCCACTTCTTCGTAAAATATAATGACCAACAATCCAAAATACTACAGACAAGAACTGGAGTACCGCAAGGATCTGTATTGGGACCACTACTATATGTCCTCTACACTGCTGACATCCACCTACCGAGTGGAGCTACAACCATGATGGCAACCTTTGCTGACGATACTATTCTGCTGATATCCGATGAAAACCTGGACACTGTAACTACTCGAGCCCAACGACTTCTGGATAAGACAATGCAATGGTTTGACGAATGGAGCATACAAATTAACGAAGACAAAACCCAACAAGTAATATTTACCACTAAATCAAACTACTCTCCAATCCCAATAAAAATAAAAGACAAAACTATTCCAATCGACAATGTGGCCAAATATCTTGGTATGCACTTGCACAACAAACTTAACTGGAAATACCACATACAAAAAAAGGGACTAAATTAAACTAAAATATAATCAACTGTACTGGCTCCTGCGTAAAAATTCTAAACTTTCGACAACCAATAAATTACTACTATACAAATCCATTATCAAACCTATCTGGACATACGGAATACAACTCTGGAGAACGTCAAAGAAAACAAACATCGCCATAATCCAAAGACAACAATCAAAAATATTACGAACCATAATCAATGCGGACTGGTATATACTTAACATCGACATCCATCGCGACCTAAAAATACCAACAGTGGAAGAAGAGATAATAAACATAAGCAGAAGACATCATATAAAATTATTAGTTCATCCTAACATCGAAGTCAATTCATTACCAATGAAGGAATTCTTCGGAAGACGACGACTAAAGAGAAATAGACCCAGTAACTTGATAAGAGGGACCACAACGTCAACATACTAAAACATCCTACCTAAACATAAAAAAATTAAGTTTCTAACATACTGTAGTATCAAGTACATCGTCAGGTACTTTGTGCAACGACATCTATTGCCTACTAGTAGTAAATATTCCAACCTGATGTGCTTACGTTCCAACCTGGTGTGCTTACGTTCCACAATTGTTCCACACAATATCCCAATATTCCAGGATCCTCGATTCACCCGGAGAAACATCTAGCATGTTCTAGAACCCCTTACAATTTCCTATAAATACCCATACCACAACCACCGTGGATACAGTTGTTTATAAGTGCATACAGCGATTACAAGAGGGAAATTCGACCAGTGGTGAAAACAAGCGACGTATTGAAAGTAAATCTGTAGCGACAATTAAAATAAAGTGATTGAATACTGAGTTGAAGTAAAGTTGGTGTTTGATAATAAATAAACGATTAAAATACACAAAAGACGGTTTTATTTAAACGAACCCCAGCAAGAATATTACATTGGTGTCAGAAAAGTGGAATAAGACAAATTTTGTGTATTGCTTATTGTGTAAGTGACAAAAAAAATGGTTCGGAAATTGCTAGAAGATTTGTCATTGGTGCAACTAAAGGAAGCACTGAGCCAGCGGGATCAGCCTACGACTGGTACGAAGAGAGAATTGATCATTAAGTTGCGGAAAATAATGACGGACGAGGGTACAGATCCTGAAACAGCTTTGTTTGACGTCGAAGAAGAACAAGTAAGTACGACGAGTGACATGTCGGCTTTAATGAAATTGCTATCTGAAAAATTCGACGATCAGAATAGAAAATTCGAGAAGATAGATAATTCTTTGGGTGAGCAAATGAATTTTCTAGATGCCAAGCTCGATGAACAGAACAAACAATTTGAGAATTCTCTAGATGCCAAGCTGGATATGCAAAACAAGAAGTTCGAGATTCTCGAAAATTCCTTGGCTGAGCAGAAGAATTCTCTAGACGCAAAATTCGGAACAATTGAAGGACAATTCGAAAACGTACAGACTAAAATTGAGACATTTGAAACAGCCGTTGAAGGAAGATTCGAGAATGTTGAAACAAAATTCGAGAGTGTTCAAACGAAAATCGACACTGTCGAAGGAAGATTCGATAATTTGGCAAAGGAATTCGAATACGTAAAGAAACAGAAAGTTCGGGAGTATTCAACCGACTTCCCGAGAAGGAAAGAGACGCAGCCTCCCATTTTCGATGGACAGATATCATGGCCGATATATAAGAGGCAGTTCGAAGCTGCGGCAATGACGAACAACTGGGACGATGAAGAGAGGTCCATTGCCCTCACGCTTGCGCTTAGAGGTTCAGCTTCAGAGCTACTACAAACTATTCCCGAGGACAAACAACGCAACTACCACAGCCTGGTGAAAGCCATTGAGATGCGATTTGGGGACGACCACATGCAGCAAGTATATTGGGTCCAGTTGCGCAGAAGGTCCCAGATGAAGGGTGAGACGCTCCAGCAGTTACAAGCAGACATCGACCGGCTGGCACATTTGTCTTATCCAAACGCCGGCGAGGAGATCATTAACGAGATGGCAACCGAAACGTTCACCCATGCCATAGCTGATGCGAAACTACAAATGGCGGTAAGAATGGCTGCAGAGAAAACGCTCGCCGAAGCTTTGGCGTTTGCTCTGACAATGGAGGCCGCAGACCAGGCCTGTCAGGGAATCCACCGTGTGAGAGAAGTAGCCACCATCGAATGCCCTTGCCAGAGGATGGACGTCGAAGACCGAAACAACGCTCGCGGAGGACAAATTCGTTGCTGGAACTGCAACAAAATGGGACACCTACAACGGCAATGCAGAAATCCACCCAGACGCGGAAACTGTCCACATTGTGCGAATAGGCGACGCAACGAAGAACCATCCTACAGGGACAACATCCATCCTGTTGGCCAGGCTTCTCGAAACCAGGAGTCGGGAAACGCCTAAGAGCCAGCTTCGCGGGGCTAATGGAATCGACGTCCCCAAGACCACCATCCAGGTCTCCCAAACCAAACGATGCAACAAGAGTCTAACAGTGGAAGCATTCATCGGCAAAAACAAGTGCGTGGCTACTATCGATACCGGCGCCACGGCTTCCATTGTAAGAAGAGATCTCGTCCGGAAGTCTTGGCTGCACAACACCAGCTGCTACTGTCTTAGGACTGCGACAGGGGAAGCGGCGAAAGTATACGGAGAAGTTCGCCTCACATTACAACTAGCAGGGTTGGCCTTTTCTCATGCGTTCCTGGTGGCCGACATATGTGATGAATGCATCATCGGAGTGGACTTTATGAAAGAACATGACGTAATCATCGACATCGGGATGCAAGTTCTGCGGTACCGGAACGTAGAGATTCCAATGGTGTACGGGAACGAGAACGCAGGACATTTAAAGACAATACTCAGCAAGGACGAAGTCTTACCACCATCTTCCGAGACTATCATTTGGACAAAACTAGAGGGTGATCCTGGGACCCACCGATTCTACCTATTGGAGCCGGATTTAGGAAGGAATTCCCCAAACTACATCGTGGGAAAAGTTTTAGTGGAACCAAAAAACAGCCTGGTCCCAGTAAGGCTCATGAACTTAAAGAGCCACAGCGTGAAACTAAAACAAGGGGAGGTTATTGGTAAATGTGCGCCGATATGTTCAATTTCAACAATAACCGAAAAGGAATCTGCGAAGCCTGTTTCATCAGCCAGGTTGGCGGAAGTAAGGGACATGATCCTCAAGCATTGTGAACTGGATCAGGATCAGCGAGCCATGGCAGAAAATCTAATCGGTGAGTACGCTGATATATTTGCCTCACAGGATGGAGAGTATGGCCGAACACATCTGGTGCAACATCGCATAGACACTGGAGATGCCAGACCAATTCGCCAGCCTGCCAGACGACTACCATTGGCAAAACAGACAGAGGTTGCGGATATGGTGTCCACGATGGAGAAGGAAGGGCTCATCGAAAGTTATAAGAGTCCGTGGGCCTCACCTGTTGTACTGGTCAAGAAGAAAGACGGCAGCACTCGATTCTGTGTGGACTATCGGAGACTTAATGATGTCACCAAAAAGGATAGCTACCCTCTACCACGGATCGATGACACATTAGACACACTCTCAGGAGCTCGATGGTTTTCCACCCTTGACTTAAAGAGCGGTTACTGGCAGGTACAGATCGATCCAAAGGACCGAGAGAAAACTGCGTTCACTGCCGGAAAGTGGCTGTGGCAGTTTACAGTAATGCCATTTGGATTGTGCAACGGTCCGGCAACTTTTGAGCGCCTAATGGAACACGTCCTACGTGGATTGACCTGGAAAACTTGCTTGGTGTATCTGGACGATGTGATCGTGATAGGAAAAACATTCGAGGAACATCGCGACAACCTAAAGAATGTGCTAGAATGGCTTCGAAGCGCTCACCTGAAGCTGAACCCAAAGAAATGTGACCTCTTCAGATCCGAAGTCAAGTACCAGGGCCACGTTATCTCTGTGAAAAACTGGCCAGTTCCAAAAGACAAACACGAACTCAGGAGCTTTTTGGGTCTCGCCACGTACTACCGACGATTCGTAAAGGACTTTGCCGGAATCGCGAAGAGCTTGCACCAGCTGACGGAAAAAGGAAGGCAATTCAAGTGGTCAGGTGAGTGCGACAATAGCTTCAAGAACCTTAAGCAACAACTATGCGAAGCACCAACACTAGCATATCCCATTCCCGGAGAAATGTTCATCGTGGATGCAGATGCAAGTAACGTCGGCGTCAGAGCGGTTCTTTCGCAAGTACACAATGGCCAAGAGAAGGTAGTAGCATACTTCAGCAAAGTGCTCTCCAAGCCCGAAAGGAACTACTGCGTGACCAGGCGAGAACTTTTGGCGCTGCTTCTGGCGACAAAACACTTCCATAAATACCTCTACGGCCAAAAGTTCCTTTTGCGCACAGACCACGCGGCTCTAAAATGGCTGCTGCAGTTCAAGAACCGGAGGGCCAGGTCGCAAGATGGATTGAACGGCTGCAGATGTACGATTATGAAATACAGTATCGTAAAGGGAAACTTCATTCTAATACGGATGCCTTGTCCCGGCGACCATGTAAGAACGACTGCAAGCATTGTGTGCGTCAGGAAGAGAAGAACCTTCTTTCCATTCAAAGGGTAAGAGCTGAGCCTATCGCCGGCTGGAGTGCAGAGGAAATCCGCAACGCACAAAAAGAAGACCCAGACATCGAGCTGATATTAGCGTGGAAGGAGTTTATGGAAAAGCCAAATGGACAAGATATCTCGGACAGGAGCCCCACTCTCAAGGCATACTGGGCTCAGTGGGACTCACTTCATGTGCAAGATGGTGTGCTGAAAAGGAAATGGGAGAAGCCGGACGGGAAAGATTTCATAATGCAGCTTGTCTTGCCGCGATCAAAAGTTCACGAGGTGCTGCGGGAGATGCATGATGGAGCATCCGGAGGTCATTTGGGTGCAAACAAGACGCTGGAGAAGGTGCGAGAACGTTTCTATTCGCTCAGCGCAAGGGACGACGTAGAAAGTTGGTGCCGAAAATGCGTCGTGTGTGCCGCCAGCAAGGGACCCAGAACGAAAACGCGAGGCAAGATGCACCAGTACAACGTGGGCGCACCCTTTGAACGGATTGCCGCTGACATCGCTGGTCCATTTCCAGAAACCGACAAAGGTAACCGTTACATCCTAGTCGTCATGGACTACTTCCGCAAATGGCCGGAAGCGTTCGCCATCCCTAACCAGGAAGCGAAGACCATCGTGGAACAGATCGTCAACAACTGGGTGAGCAGATTTGGCGTGCCCATGGAACTGCATTCCGACCAGGGACGAAACTTCGAATCGAAGATGTTCCAAGAGGTTTGTCAACAACTAGGAATCAAAAAGACGAGGACGACCCCACTTCATCCACAATCCGACGGGATGGTAGAGCGCTTCAACAGAACCTTAAACAAACATCTCTCCAAGGTCGTAGAAGACCACCAGCGTGATTGGGATCCCCAAATTCCTCTCTTCTTAATGGCCTACCGAATTGCTGTGCACAGTACTACTGGACATACTCCATCCGAAGTCTTGTTTGGTCGAGCAGTTCGGCTACCCAGTGAGGTGAAGTTTGGATCCCCTAACGATGAGGCCAAATGTGAAGAGGACTATGTGGCAGACCTCAGGGAAAGGATCCGAGACATACATCAGAGGACCAGGACGAGAATAAGGATAGCGAGTGACCGCATGAAAACCAGGTACGACACAAAGGCAACAACGTCCAGCTTCCACGAGGGAGACCTAATATGGGTGTACAACCCACACCGGCAAAAGGGGAGGTCACCTAAGCTGCAGCAAGACTGAGAGGGCCCTTATAAAGTGGTCACACGCATCAATGACATCGTCTTCCGGATCCAGCGTGGAGTAAGGGGAAGATGAAAATTGTCCACCTGGATCGTCTTAGATTTATTTATTTATTTAGCTTAATACAAGCAAGCTTAAATCTAAACTTAAGAACTAACAACGAGGGACCTTAACTCTAAGCTTAACAATTTTTTATTTTTTTTTTTTTTTTATTATTTCATCGTTACCATGGCAGTAATCCAGATGATCTTGTTCGGGACGAACAAGTTTAAGAGGGGGGCAGTGTAGTATCAAGTACATCGTCAGGTACTTTGTGCAACGACATCTATTGCCTACTAGTAGTAAATATTCCAACCTGATGTGCTTACGTTCCAACCTGGTGTGCTTACGTTCCACAATTGTTCCACACAATATCCCAATATTCCAGGATCCTCGATTCACCCGGAGAAACATCTAGCATGTTCTAGAACCCCTTACAATTTCCTATAAATACCCATACCACAACCACCGTGGATACAGTTGTTTATAAGTGCATACAGCGATTACAAGAGGGAAATTCGACCAGTGGTGAAAACAAGCGACGTATTGAAAGTACATCTGTAGCGACAATTAAAATAAAGTGATTGAATACTGAGTTGAAGTAAAGTTAGTGCTTGATAATAAATAAACGATTAAAATACACAAAAGACGGTTTTATTTAAAGGAACCTCAGCAAGAATATTACAATATTATAACTACTTTACTCGTTTCATAATTGTTTAAACTGTTTAATTGCTTTTGTTTTTTTTTGTTTAATTGTTAAACTGTTGTTAAGTTTAAAATTCCTAGAAAAGGGCTAAGAACAATGGTCACTTAGTCCAAATTAAATCCCAAAATTCAAATTGTTAAAACAAATATTAGATGTCTTTTTCTAAGACAGATGTATTTACTGCATTGGGAAAAAAAAATGTACAGGTCACTTTTAGGGATGAGCGCATTCAGTTATTTGATTTCAGTTATGCTGAGTGGTTTGAGTATAAGTTAATAATTTCTGTTGTAAAAGTTTTTTCAGTTAACCATGTTTTTCAGTTAAGCGGATTTTAGTTAAGCGGAGTAATTTGTATGAAGATTGTGAAAAATGCTCCGTGACAAATTTTGTGTTACAGCTAACCGATTTTTTCAGTAAAGCGTAGTTCAGATAAGCGGAGTTGACTGTATCTGCAAAGTTAAGCCAACAAGTCTGCGTTGTCAACCATTCTGCTTTAAAGGAATATCTATAACAATTCACAGCGTTTTGAGTGTACACAAGCATTTGTTTGACACTCATTGCGATTTGGATTATTTTTACGTTAGTAAATGCAAAGAAGATCCGCTTGAAAATTTGTGTGGGAAAATAAGGGCTCGGAATGTAAACAACAGTAATCCATCTGTACAAGTTTTGCATCATTCCTCGCTGAAGTTATCGCATTGAAATTACTATTAAATTCGAAGTTTTCTAACTGTGAGGAAGATGACTCGGAATTTTTTTTAACTAGATTTCAAACTCAAATGATAAAGTCATGTCATTAATTAGGTAAGGTAACGAGCCAAATACTACACCTAACCTTACAGAGCAGTTCCAGTATTATGAATATGTTCAAGAAGACGATATTGAAGGTGAAAATGAAACTTCAGATACAATTTCAATCAACGTCATTGAGTCAACTGACATTGCTACGAGATATTTTGCTGGATATTGCTTCCTCAAAATGTCTAAGAAAAATAAAGGTTCGGTTCCTGCGGAAATTGTGTTCAGGTTATGTGTGAAACCAAAAAAAGCTTTAATTTGACCGAAGTTTTGATCAAACTTAAGGAATACGATAACTTTGGGAGCAGCCTATTTTAATATATCTGTGGCAACAAGGCATAACAGCATAAGTATACTTATGCCGTTATTGAAGTATTTTTTGTTTTTAACATTTTTTATATAATATTCTCTCAGGAAAGCCGAACGTATAACGTTGAAACATTGCCTCGATATGTCTGGAATTCATTATCTGAAGCGGTTACTGAATTAGGGGCAGGGAAATGAAACGATAAAGACATCTTTAAATACGTTTTTTGGAATGTGTAAAGGCACTTATGCTGTTATTCCTTTTTGCCACAGATATATTTTCAAATTTGTCGGCTAGATGTTTTTCCTAATAACAGCGTTTCTTTGGAAAAACTACAAAATCGTTGTTTAGACAGCAAAAAAATTCGTCCAAAATATAAAACTTAAATGGTGTCAAACATGCATAAAATGCTCATTAAAAACATACATATGTATTAAAATGAAATTATTTTCTCATTTTACTCTTCATATAATTTCCTATTACACATTATATTACATACTCACATACAAACATATAATAATGGATTATTACTACAATTTGTATTAATTTAATGATGTTGAAATCACATAATGATGAATTTTATTTTTGACTCTATAAGGTCATTAGTTTGACTAAAAATATAATACTGTACATATAAGATGTAAATACATATAATTAAGTAAGTTTAGAAAAAAACTCAACACTTCATTTTATTTTTGTATTTATGATCTTTATTTAATTAAGTTATTTGTACTTATTTAAACTTTTTTTTTATAATTTGTTCTCAAGACCAGAAATACGAGAGAGATTATAGTTTAGGTGTTAAGCGCGCCAAAGACAAAAAAAATTAGAATGTGGCTTTAATCGAGGAAATGTGTTATCGGCCACCAGCTCACTCTCTCTACTTTGTCTTCTTAAGAAGACGAAGCTTGAGAGAGAGCTGGATTAGACGACGCTGAACTGTACCTTGTTTACAAGTGGACTTGACTACCAAGAAAGCCTGTAAGCAAGGTACTGTGGGTTAACAAAACAAAACGACGCGGGCCTTGTTTACAAGTGGACTTCAATACCAAGAAAATCTGTATACAAGGTACTGTTGGTTAGCAAAATAAAATCTGTTAGGGGCTTATATGTAACACCTCCATCCCCAAGTATTTTTGGTCCCCAAAAATTAATCTAGCGATACGTTTTTATACAATTTTAATATTTCTCCGCTAGTCTATTAATGTCGTCTTTTGTTAGGTTTTTTCAGATAAAATCATAAGGCCTTCGCTTAGTGGTTGTGTGAATTGTGTTATTGTAGATGTTGATTATGTCAAAGATCTAACCGTCCAATTCTGAGGTGTCTTTTGCGGCGTTTTTAAGTCGTAAGTGTTCATTGAGGGTACCGTGGAGACTGTAAAGGTCTTTTTTGTCGAAGGCTGAGATGAAGCTCGCCGGCTCCAGGGTCAACCCAAAGAAATACCCTAAAACTTTGGGAAAGAGGTATGTTGGAGCTTCATAAATTATATTTTTTAAAAATAAAGTAAATTAAAAATATTAACGTAATATTAACGTAAGCAATGTAAAATCTATTAACTCTTAAAGCTCACATACAAGAAAACTGAACTTCTTAAATAACTTTAAATGTCAAATTTTTATATACTTACTGGCACTAAATATAATTAAAATCGAAATATACACAGAAGTGGAAACAAGTCTTTTTCCTTGCGTTAAAACTTTTATTTAAGATATATTATTTTACAGAGAGTGTGTATGGACAAAACATTGGTCTGGTCCTTCGAGTCGGGGAGAATGTTGGAGCTTCATAAATTATATTTTTTACAAATAAAGTAAATTAAAAATATTAACGTAATATTAACGTAAGCAATGTAAAATCTATTAACTCTTAAAGCTCACACACAAGAAAACTGAACTTCTTAAATAACTTTAAATGTCAAATTGTTATATACTTACTGGCACTAAATATAATTAAAATCGAAATATACACAGAAGTGGAAACAAGTCTTTTTCCTTGCGTTAAAAACTTTTATTTAAGATAAATTATTTTACAGAGAGTGTGTATGGACAAAACATTGGTCCTACAGAGCCGGATTAGTTTTAAATATATAAGAAAAAACATTAAAACAGTGAAAAACGGAAATACAGTGGAAAACAGAAAACAGTATATAACAAGAAAACAGTGGAAAAACTGAAACTGAAAAACAGTGAATAGCAAAACAGGAAAAACATTAAAAAACAGTGAAATAAGGACAGCTTATTGCAAGTTTTAGTGCAAAACGGGTTCCCGCGACGCGAAATATATAAATTTGTACATACATACATATATACAGATACACAGGTGAGTGAGTAGGTAGTCGGCAGTCTTTTAAATATTATATTGCTATACTATACATATACACAAAATGAGTGCTAAGGTGCTAAAAAATCTGTTGGCGCAAATCACAAAAGACGACACGAACTTCAAGAAGGCGAACAAGGAAACCAAGGCGTCAAAGCACTATCTTCAGGGCCGCCTTGCCATTCTTGAAGGTAATTTTGAAGCACGCATGGTTGCCAACAGGGATGCTGTTACCAAGGTTGCTGATGATGCTGAAAGTGGAAAGATTGACGAAATGTTCGATGCAATTAAAGAATTGTACGTGACTTACCGTGCATCCCTACTGGATTGCCTGGAGAAAGTCTCTGCAATTACTGTAGCTCCAAACACCTCAACTTCAACGATTGCATCGAACAAAAGGCATGACCTTCGACTGCCCAAAATCAATCTGCCCACGTTCTCCGGCAGTTACGAAAACTGGAGGTCATTTCATGACATTTTTCACTCATTAGTACATAGCGACTCCACGTTGACTGAGATTGAAGAACTCCACCATCTGAAATCCAGCATCACGGGTGAAGCTGAAAGGCTCCTACAACATCTCAGCTTGGACAACGGCAACTACCAGAAGGCTTGGACCATCCTCACAAGCCGCTATGACCACAAACGTGTGTTGGTAAACACGCAGCTGAAGCTATTCTTCGGGCAACCCGTCCTCAGTGTCGAAGGGTCCAACAACTTGAAACGCCTACTGGACGTATCCACTGAGTGCCTGCATGCGCTAAAAAACCTAGGAGTACAAATTCACAACTGGGATGTGATTGTTGTATACATCATGCTGCAGAAACTTCCGGCCTTAACTCAGCAGTTATGGGAAGAGAAGCTAGGGTCAAAAAAAGAGCTTCCTACCTTTGCTGAGTTTACAGAATTTCTGGAAGCCAGGTTTCGAACTTTGGAAGCGGTGGATCAACAAAGGCAAAAACCGAACTTCAGACCAGAGGTGCAGAGCAGGCAGACGACGAAGAATGCCTTTACCACACGAGCAAAGCAAAACCAACAGTACAGTTGCAGTGTTTGCAACCACGGGCAGCATTCTCTTCGAAGTTGCAACAGGTTTTTGACGATGGAGGTGAGTGATCGTCTCAATGCAGTTAGAAGAAGTGGCATATGCGAAAACTGTTTGGCGTACAGCCATCATACACAACAATGCCCAAGCCGTGTATGTTGCTACTTCTGCAGTCAAAGGCATCACTCACTACTACACAACAACTACAACCCATCTCAAAACTCGCACCCTACACACATGTCTTCACATACAACACCTCACAGCACAATACAGTCCAATCATACACCACACACCAGCACTTCACATCATCCATACACACACTCTAACCTACCCCACACATACACACAAGCACATCACGTTTCCACACAACCCAACACACACACAGAGCGCTACCAGAACACAGTGGTGAACCCTAACGCGCCACCATTTCACCCTACAAGTGAACCTCAACAACCTTCCACAAGTTCGACACTCAACACCTTTCACACACAACACAACACTAACACAACACACACACAGGTTCTCTTAGCGACAGCGATGGTAAAGGTGAAAGCAGCGTCGGGGCAGTATTTCAATCTGCGAGCATTGATCGACTCGGGTTCCGAAGCTACTTTCATCACAGAAGCAGCAGTTCAGTCATTAAGTCTTCCAAACAGACGTACATTTATTGAAGTATCTGGGTTAGGGAAGGTCAGCAGTGGAGCATGCCACAACTACGTGGATTTATCCTTCGGCTCACTGCACTCAGCATACGAAGGGCACACCCGGACCTTCGTTTTCAAATCCCTGACTGGGCTTCTTCCGGCCCAAAAGGTAGACTTCAACAAATGGACGCACATAAATGGACTGACGATGGCCGATCCCACTTACCACACTCCTGCCGCCGTTGATATACTGTTGGGAAGTGATGTCTATGCCGAAATTCTTCTCCCCGACATCATAAGAGAAGAAAGGTTCATGGCGCCGGTCGCTCAAAAAACTCAACTTGGGTGGATTCTGTTGGGAAAGACTCCGATAGTACCACAGTCGATACGTAGCTTCATCCAGTTCCTTGACCTCGACACTCAATGTCCAAAATTCGGGGATACGGAAGAGCACCCATTCGAAAAATACGAAGCGGAGAAAAAACCCTTCACCACACACACCAAGCAGCACCCGAATCTTCCAAAACGAGCACACTACAACACGAAGATAGTCATCCCAGACTCCCACGAGAAAAGATCACACAGAGGAGTTCAGAAGATGGTTCCTTACCTGCGTCAAAGGTTTTGGATCTGTGGCATCAAAAGTGCCATTAAGAAGCACATCCACGGGTGCAAAATATGCTTCAGATACAAACCAAAACCAATGGGGCAGTTGATGGGGAACATACCTGCTCCTCGTGTAAGGATACTGAGACCATTTACCTTCACTGACTACTTTGCGACATTCGTGTGCATTGCCACCAAACCTGTACACATCGAAGCGGTAAGTTACCTCGCAACCCAAGTTTTCCTTACAACTTTTCGAAGGCTAACCGCAAGAAGAAGTCTTGTGAAGAAGTGTTCAGCCACAACAGCGACCAAAATCGAACAAGGCGGAAAGGCACACACCAAAGGGAGGAGACTTGGTGTTACTACGCGACGAGACACTTCCACCGGCCAAATGGAGTTTAACCCGGATCACAACACTACACCACAGAACAGACAACCTTGTACGAATGTTCACGATAAAACCTCTAACTCGCCCGAAACATGAGAGTTCAAAACATCGAACTGTCTCCCAAGACCCTTTTAAAACACAACACATATCACAACTAACACCATGTAAATAAATACAAAACACATTACACATATAACACCCCACACCATTCTAAACATAAAACTAAACAAAATTATACTAAATTGAATTTAACTCCACGAAATTTACAAATTCAACACAAATCGACATCATCGACATCGGTAATACGGAAACTCTCATGCAATAAGAAAAACAATATACCACACTACACATACGACTCAAAAATATTCAATAACATTTACACTACGCAAATCACACAGCACACAGTACACGACACAAAACTCGCACGACACATTTTTCCACACAACACAGAAAATAATCGAACACAAAATATCATTCAACCCTCATGCGCACTCACTCTTGCACATGCGCATATCGCGAAAATGGTACTACGGCGCAGTGCCGCTTCCACCCATTAAACTCAACATAAACACACAAACATGCACTTTCTCGCAATCAAAACATCAAAAAAAAAAATAAAAAATTATGAATATTAACCTATCCACGAATAAAATCCTTAAAACCTATTCTCACAACACACAACACATAGCTCAATCAATAATTTTTTACACATTCACCCATCCAATCTACAAACCAATAAATCAATTACACTACACACAATCGCACCACAAAAACAACAATAGTAAACAAAATAAATCCGCGAATTAATAATTACATTGCAAGTAAACAAAACATCACCAAACTCACCCTGCACAATCTTAAAACAACATTTTCCCGAGCAAATACGAACTTTTAACACTTTTACGTCAATTGAATTCATTTGATCATCGCACTGATCAACAATTAATTTCTCCCGGCACTACATAAACCATTTTCAAATTGCACTAAAAGGTAAACAACCAAGCTCTCCTCTTATCGCATTAAGGAAAGAAGGAGACCGCAATCAATTTTCCGAAAGCAATATATGATAGCCACTACTACTCACTGTGTTCTCAATCGTGTTGTCTTCCTATGTGTTGTCTTTGTCTGTCCAATAATGAAATTCTTCCATTTAGCCAAATAAAATAGAAGACGACGAGAATGGCAGAGACGAGAAGACAATGTGATAAAGATGAACCCGAAAGCCCTTTACGACAGTGAGGCAAAAGATGAGATTGAGAACTTCGTTCACGGCCGGGGAGAATGTTGGAGCTTCATAAATTATATTTTTTACAAATAAAGTAAATTAAAAATATTAACGTAATATTAACGTAAGAAATGTAAAATCTATTAACTCTTAAAGCTTACACACAAGAAAACTGAACTTCTTAAATAACTTTAAATGTCAAATTGTTATATACTTACTGGCACTAAATATAATTAAAATCGAAATATACACAGAAGTGGAAACAAGTCTTTTTCCTTGCGTTAAAACTTTTATTTAAGATAAATTATTTTACAGAGAGTGTGTATGGACAAAACAAGGTACTTTATTAGAGGGATGCTAAAGATATCGCTAAAATGTAATTTTTAACAATGCAAGGTGGTTTTTTTGCTAACACTTTTTATACCTAACAATCTTTATATAATACTTAATATCGCCTTATAATACTTAATGCGGTGGTGCTGGATACCGCTTGACGCTGCTTAAGGTCGAGCTCTGGGTCGGGCTGGCACTCCTTGGCTGGTTTCTGGCATCGCAGCGTCTCGTGGTCGGGTTGGCGGGCGTGCGCTCCGCACGCTGGATCGGCTAAATGGCAGTCCGACCGAGGAGCCGGGCTAACTGGCAGTCCGGCTGAGGAGTCGGGCTAACTTGCAGTCCGGCTAAGGAGCCGTGCTAACTGGCAGTCCGGCTGAGTAGCCCGGCTAACTGGCAGTCCGGCTGACGAGTCGGGCTAATTGGCAGTCCGGCTGAGGAGCCGGGCTAACAGGCAGTCCGGCTGAGGAGCCGGGCTAACTGGCAGTCCGGCTAAGGAGCCGGGCTAACTGGCAGTCCGGCTGAGGAGCCGGGCTGACTGGCAGTCCGGCTGAGGAGCCGGGCTAACTGGCAGTCCGGCTGAGGGGCCGGGCTAACTGGCAGTCCGGCTGAGGAGCCGGGCTAACTGGCAGTCCGGCTGATGAGCGGGCAGGCGTGAGCAATCCGTACAAGGGTACGGCTTTGTTAGCAGTCGGGGAGGGACTGCTTATCGAGGGGCAATTTTTAAGCGTCAGCTCAAAGGGGGACTAGAGGCAGAATCCGCTAAAAGTCAGGTAAGGTCAACCCCAAATCGGGGAAGAAACTTTATCGGTTTTTGGCCGATTCTGGTCAGTAGCGGACCTTTAACTGGGTGCTCACTCACAACTGTGAACAAAAGAGAACCAAAACTAAAGTATCACTTTGGTTTGCCGAATTTAGGAGAGTCTGTTGGCACGGTGTTACCACTGAGCAAGCTCTGTCAACTGCATCGAATGTCCTCTTATATATGCATAATTCCTGTAGGAACGAAATGTGAATTTAAAAAATTCCCTTGTCTTTTGTTGTTGTTTGTATTTCTCGGTCTTTTGTTGTTGCTCGTCTCTAATTCCTTGCGAAGTGCCTGAGAGTATGCAATACTCCACCCCTTTACCTAATGGTAGTCTTCGGCCTTTGCACAGGTGCCGGAAGGTATGCAACTCTTTTTTTATCGCCGTGGGTCGGGGTACGCAGGATGCCTGACTGTATACTAGCTTTCCTTTTACTTTCGTCTCGGCTGGTAGAGAGAAACATGTCACTTCGTTACATTCCCCCTCTATTTCGTCAGACGAGAATGTTCTCGTCGTCACTCTGTTCTTCCTGTAAGGAGAAAATTTAAACATAAATAGCTTCGTAGAAACGTTTATTGGACAAACATGCATTCATTCAGGATAACAAACAAAATTAGGGTTAGGGTTTTTTTTTTTTTTTGGACAAAATTAAAAGTTAATTCATAAATTCATTCAGGATAACAAACAAAATTAAGGTTAAATTCAAAAAAGCGTTTTGCTTCTTTTTTTTTTTCTAACTATATACCTATTTTTTGTTTTTTTTTTTTTGTTTTTTCTCTTCACTTGTTTGGGTATGGGACGGTGGAGAGGATGAAATGTGTTGCGTGGCTATTGGGTGAGGGATTGGGTAAGGCGGGAAGTTAGGTAGGAATTTTTCAGGGTCTGGGTGCCACTGTCTTGCGGAACCGTCCGCAGCGTAGGATGATGCTTCCATTGCCTTGGCATGTTGCTGATACTGCATCCCGTGGTCCCTGGATGACCTGTTTGGTGTTTGGTTCGCCTGGCTGCAGAGCAGGTATATCCAGTCCGATGAACGGGTTTTCCCTTTGTCGCTTTCGTCGCCGTTGTTCATTTTTTAAACGGTTTCCTTTTACGCGGCTGTCTCGACGAGGATTTCGGTTCCGGGTGTTGGTAACGGTGGCCGCTTCGGTCTGTTGCGGTGTCCACACATGTGCCGTTGGCGAGGTCGATGCTTTGGGCCTCGCTTGCCTGGGGATGGAGAAGTGTGTGTGATGATGTAACAGCCGTGCCGCTTGTGGACGCCACTGGTGTTGGAGGACTTTTGCGACTAACCTGGCGACGTGTCGGCTCTTCTGGTTGTCTGGTTAGTCGTTGGAATCACCTTTCCTCCGCCTGTTTCTTTTGTTCTCTGACGGCGTGGAGTCGTGCTTGGTCTCCTAAGCGCGGTATTACTCGCACGGGGCTTGACGGCGGTGCTCGCGGGGAGATTCGTACTTTTGGGTTTTCTGTTATTGTTCCCGGAATGTTCTGCTTCAGCGGTGGTGCGCTCACTTTAGCCGGGGCGGTCGGTTGTCGGGTAAACGGGTCTTGCGGTATCTTTTTTTTTGTTCGGCCGGCTCATTTTCTCTGTGCTAGGTTCAACGCGGCGAGTGTGTCTGGCTGTTGTGCTACCGGTGGTTGGTACAATTCTGACTGCTTCTGCTTTGCTGCCCGTGCTTATATATTCTTTTAGATCCTGAATATGGACGCGGTAGTATGTGTGTGGTTTCTCCTTGTGGTTATGTAGCAATGCAGTGACTGGAGAGACAAACTCGACGACCTCATAGGGTCCGGTGTATCGAGGGGCTAACTTCTCCGTGAAGTGTTTCGCGCTTGAGGATAGATCTCGAGTTTTTCGGTATACCATATGCTGGGGCGACATGCCCGCCGACGCAGGTTGTAGTACTTGGCTTGGGTTTGTGCCGCTTTCCTGAGGTTTCCTTGGACGAGATCATATATGGCCTTCATGCGTTCGTTTCGGACGGATATTGGCTCTCCGGTACTTTGCAGTGCGGCTGGTAAGGTGGTCACCGCTGTACCACTAGCATCACGGTATGCTCCTTCAGGGACTGTGGAAGGGGCCCAACAAAGTCTGCGCACACGAGTTCCCACGGTGCTCCTCCTGGGGTAGTGTGCATCATTCCGCTGGGTTTCTGTTGGTGTGCTTTATATCGATTGCACACATCACAGCTGCGGACGTATCTTGATACATCCCGGAATAAACCGGGCCAGTAGCAGCTCTTGGCTATACGGGCGCTCGTTTTCGCCGTGCCCAGATGCCATGCCGTGACGGCGTCGTGGTGCTCTTTTAAAACTTGTTTTCGGTCCGCCACCGGAACGCACCATTTCCACGCGGCGGGGTCTTTGTCCGTGAGTTGGTCAGGCTGCCGAAAGTGGCGGTATAACCTGCCCTCGATAACTTGGTAACCGGGGTAGGCCTCGGGGTTAGTTTTAAGCAAATCCATTATGCGTTCTGTCCACTCTGAACGGGGGGCGCTGCATGAGTGCAGTTGTGCCTCGGTATTCGGTAGTGGGTCTCGTGACAGAGTGTCTGCGAGCACGTTCAGCGTCCCTTTCCGGTACTGAATGTCGAAATCATACTGTTGAAGCTCGATGGCCGACCGGGCCAATCTCCCGGACGGGTTGTCTAAAGAGTGCAACCATTTCAGCGAATGGTGATCGGTCACAACGGTAAAATGATACCCCTACAAATATGGGCGCATTTTCCGGATTCCCCAGAGGATGGCCAGGCACTCCTTCTCGGTCGTAACGTATTTCCTCTCTAATTCTGTGAGAGTGCGACTGGCGTACGCGATTACCTTCTCTTGGTTGTCAATCTTTTGGGTCAGGACCACCCCCAGCCCTTCGGCGCTGACGTCGGTTTGCAGCGTAAACGGTTCGCTGAAGTCTGGGCACGTTAGGATAGGGGCGTTTGTGAGTCGATCCTTGACAGTGTCAAACGCCGCTTGCTGCTCTGTACCCCACCTCCAGGGTCGATGTTTCTTGAGGAGGGAGGTTAATGGAGTGGCGATGGTTGACAAGTCCTGTATGAAGCGGCGATACCATGATGCGATGCCCAAGATGCGACGGAGTTCGCGTATATTGGTAGGGGGTTTTAACTCCTGGATGGCCGCTACCTTTTCGGGATCGATGTGGATTCCTTGGTTGCTGATCACATGGCCCAAGTATTTCAGTTCGGGTCGGCAGAACTCACATTTGTCTGGATTGACCTCAAGGTTCGCTCGCTGGAGCCTTCTGAAAACCTCGCGCAATTGGCGCAGGTGTTCCTCGAACGTTGTACTGATGACTATAGTGTCATCTAAGTAAGCGAAAGCGTTGGGCTCCATGCCAGGCCCGATAACGCTATCCAGCGCCCTCTGAAATGTGGCGGGAGCCGAGTGTAACCTGAAGGGCATCACCTTCCATTGGTATAGTCCCCGCCCCGGGACTGTAAAAGCGGTGTATTGTCGGGAGGTCTCTTTTAGTGGGATTTGCCAATACCCTTGCTTTAGGTCTATAGTTAGGATAAACTTGGCCTGCCGTAGTTTGTCCAGAATGGGGTTGATTTGTGGTAAGGGGTATGCATCCTTGGCGGAAATGTCGTTGAGCTGACGGAAATCCACGCAGAGCCTCCAAGTTCCGGTTTTCTTTGTAACCAGAACGATCGGGGAACTATAAGGGCTATTCGACGGCTCCACCTTGCCTAATCGGAGTAGTTCGTCGATCTCATTGTCGATAATTTCCTGCATGGCGGGGTTTCGGGGGTAATAGCGCTGCTTAAAAGGCTGGCCGGTGGTGAGTCATATCCGGTGTTTGGTGATATCGGTGGTGCTTTCCAGTGCTTCGAACTTGGGCAATTCCTGTGCCAGGAAGGCCTCGAGTTGCTGACGCTCCGATCTCGTGGGGTATTCGGTGCCGCGGAGGGCGCGCACTCTTCTCGCGAGGAGAGGGCGGTACTGTGCGTTACGGGTTGTCTGACGGCTATCGTCATCCGGAAATCGGTCTGTTCTAGGAAATCCATTCCAAAGATGGCGTGTTCGGCCAGCTCCCTCATATACGCGGGTTCTATGACGACTTCCCTGTCGAGGTAGTCCAGCGTGATCGGATAGTACTCGCCGGTGGTGATGATTTCACCGTTCGCCAGTTGTACGTTTTGCTGTGTCCGCCGCTTCGGGACCCTCAGTTTTTGCAGGCTGTCTTTTAAAGCGAAATCGATAAAGGATTGGGTAGCACCGGTGTCGAGTAATGCTCGGAACACACGCCCCTGGACGGATATGGGAATAAAAAATCTGCGAACTTCCCACACGGGTAAAGAGAGCATGGCCACTCGATTTTGGTGGCACGGGCAGTCTCTCGTCATTCTTCCGTCTTCCCCGCACCGGGAGCAAAAGAGGCGGCCTGCTTGTCGGCAATCTTGTTGTCGGTGCCCCCGTTGCTTACAATTCCAACAATGGGTGCTTCGGTCATAGTTGGTCTGGGCGGCCGGTGTCCTACCGGCTGGCGGTCTTACTGGCGGGTTTGGGACGGAGGTTGGTTGACTGTTCCTTTCTTCATTTCGCACGAACTCGTATTCTTCTATAAGATCCATGAGCTCTTCCAACATATCGAAGTCCCGTCGGTTGATGCACAGTCGATACTCGGGTCGGAGATTATCGAAAATTCGGTCAATGCTCTTAACATTCTCCATTTGGGGATGTTGCCGGATAAGGAACTGGTATGCCCGTATGTACTCCTTCGCTTTTTCTCGAGGACCTTGCCTTCTCCGCATGATTTCGTCTTCCAACTTGCTGACGAAGCGGGCTGGAAGATAGTACCGCAGGAAAGCCTGGCGGAAATCTTCCCAGGTCTTCCAATTTCCTTGGTAAATTCGGAGCCATTCTAGGGCCGTCCCTCGGAAGATCTCTGGAAGTGTGCGGGGTAGGTGGTCTCGCGGAGTATCATAGCACTGTGCCAATTCCTCGAGTCGTTCAATGAACTCGTGCGGGTTTCCTGACGCGTCAAATCTCAGGCCCCACTTGCGGACAGTGTTCAGTATTTCTGCCTCATAGCTTAGGACCAGCTTATGCTGTGGCGCGGGTTGCGGGGGACATGGTGTCGCAAGGTTGGGCGGCTGTCCTGTCGTCGTTGGCCCGCTCAGTCCTTCGGGCTTGGCGGTCGATTCTGGATACTGCACTTGGCTGACCACCGGGACTGGGTAACGGGTTTCCGTGTATAGCGGTGTAGGCCTTTTGGCCTCGGTGGTTGTCCCGATGGTCTCGGTCTCGGTTTCGGCGTACTCCCGTTCCTGGACACGGTCTTCCCACTCCGCGCAGAGGTTCTGGGTTGACTTGCGGGTTCGAACATCCTTCAGGTATTGGCTCATACGTTGTCGTAGCCCCTTTAATGTCCCCGTGGTTTCCAACCCTTCGTCGGCCATTGTGGTCGTAAGCTCGGTCTTGTTTAGCAAATAGATCCACCCGATGTTCATAGAAGCGAGCTGGTTATCCGCTGGTGGCTCTCGGAGTATTGGGGTGTCATCTAGTCCAGGCGCCATGGTTCTAGCACGGTCCGGTTCTGGTTTCAGCTGGTCTGGATCTAGAGATACCTCTTGTAGAGGTCGCGTTCCGGTTCGGTCTGGTTCTGGTGTGGTCAGGTTCCTGTCTGGATCTGATGGTACCTCTTCTAGAGGTCGGGTTCCGGTTCGGTCCGGTTCTGATGTGGTCAGGTTCCGGTCTGGTTCTGATGGTACCTCTTATAGGGGTCCCTGCTCGGGCGCCAAATGTAAAGGTCTTTTTTGTCGAAGGCTGAGGTGAAGCTCGCCGGCTCCAGGGTCAACCCAAAGAAATACCCTAAAACTTTGGGAAAGAGTTACTTTATTAGAGGGATGTTAAAGATATCGTTACAATGTAATTTTTAACAGTGCAAGGTGTTTTTTTTTTGCTTACACCTTTTATACCTAACAGTCTTTAAATAATACTCAATATCGCCTTATAATGCTTAATGCGGTGGTGCTGGATACGGCTTGACGATGCTTAAGGTCGAGCTCAGGCTCGGGCCGCCACTCCTTGGCTGGTTTCTGGCGTCGCAGCGTCTTGTGGTCGGGTTGGCGGGCGTGCGCTCCACACGCTGGATCGGCTAAATGGCAGTCCGACCGAGGAGCCGGGCTAACTGGCAGTCCGGCTGAGGAGTCGGGCTAACTTGCAGTCCGGCTAAGGAGCGGTGCTAACTGGCAGTCCGGCTGAGAGCCGGGCTAACTGGCAGTCCGGCTGAGGAGCCGGGCTAACTGGCAGTCCGGCTGAGGAGCCGGACTAACTGGCAGTCCGGCTGAGGAGCCGGGCTAACTGGCAGTCCGCCTGAGAAGCCGGGCTAACTGGCAGTCCGGCTGAGAGCCGGGCTAACTGGCAGTCCGGCTGAGGAGCCGGGCTAACTGGCAATCCGGCTGAGGAGCCGGGCTAACTGGCAGTCCGGCTGAGGAGCCGGACTAACTGGCAGTCCGGCTGAGGAGCCGGGCTAACTGGCAGTCCGGCTGAGGAGCCGGACTAACTGGCAGTCCGGCTGAGGAGCCGGGCTAACTGGCAGTCCGGCTGAGGAGCCGGGCCAACTGACAGTCCGGCTGAGAGCCGAGCTAACTGGCAGTCCGGCTGAGGAGCCGGGCTAACTGGCAGTCCGGCTGAGAGCCGGGCTAACCGGCAGTCCGGCTGAGAAGCGGGCAGGCGTGGGCAATCCGTACAAGGGTACGGCCTTGCTAGCAGTCGGGGAGGGACTGCTTATCGAGGGGCAATTTTTAAGCGTCAGCTCAAAGGGGGACTAGCGGCAGAATCCGCTAAAAGTCAGGTAAGTTCAACCCCAAAACGGGGAAGAAACTTGATCGGTTCTTGGCCGATTCTGGTCAGCAGCGGACGTTTAACTGGGTGCTCACTCACAATTGTGAGCAACAGGGAACCAAAACCAAAGTATCACTTTGGTTTGCCGAATTCAGGAGAGTCTGTTGGCACGGTGTTACCACTGAGCAAGCTCTGTCAACTGCATCGAATGTCCTCTTATATATGCATAATTCCTGTAGGAACGAAATGTGAATTTTAAAAATTCCCTTGTCTTTTGTTGTTGCTTGTATTTCTTGGTCTTTTGTTGTTGCTCGTCTCTAATTCCTTGCGAAGTGCCTGAGAGTATGCAATACTCCACTCCTTTACCTAATGGTAGTCTTCGGCCTTTGCACAGGTGCCGGAAGGTATGCAACTCTTTTTTTTATCGCCTTGGGTCGGCCTACGCAGGATGCCTGACTGTATACTAGCTTTCCTTTTACTTTCATCTCGGCTGGTAGAGAGAAACATGTCACTTCGTTACAAGACGTTCGATGTCCGCGTTGCCTGTTTTTAAAGAAGCGGTGGTTCTGTGGAACATAATGTTGTTTTCTTTCAAAAATGTTTCCACTGCTGAATGAATAATGCAAGTGTCCCCGTGTAAAATCATTTTTTTCGGTTTACCCAAGAACTGGATACGTTGGTTTATTGCTGTTAAAATTGCAATCTAATTTCTGTTCTCCAAGTTGTGGATCGTGGCGTGCTTTGAAAATGTATCTATGATCTATGATATGATGATGAGGTACATTTTCTTCCGTTCAGGAAACCATGTATCCATGTGGACAATATCGTTGAAGCCCCTGTGTGCTGCTGTTATTTAAAGGGAATTTTTAGAGGGCGCCTGTCATGCTTAGCGAGAATGCAAATATCACAATTATTAATAAATTTATGTATGTCCGTTTGTAAACCTGGGTAGAAGTACTTTGTTTTCAATTTGGTTGTTGTCAAATGTCAGACAAGAGTAGTTAGTCATTCTGTACCGCGGTGGCAGATTTTTCCAAGTTTTTTTCCAAAATAAACCACTCTAATTTTCCATAAAGTGTTTAAATTGGTGTCTTGATTCAGCGTTTATCTCAATAAATAACTTTTGCTGCGGGTTTCTGCAATTTCGAGCAAATTGTTTCCTATTTATTGTCGAGTGCCACTGTTTTCATTCGTTGTTGTTGTTCGTCGTGCCAATTTTCTATCAAAATGTCAGGCCCTCCAACTCCAGCAAAAACCAGATTTGGTGCCAAAAACAATAAGTTGCACCAAAAATCACCTGCACTTATTAACAAGGATGAGACACAATAAATTTTAAATTAAAATTTTAACTACGCCTCGCTAAACAACTCGAAGACTATAAAGCTGAACTCAAAGAACTGATGATAGAGACACATCGTAACCTGCTGGAGAAATTAAGCCAGATTGTTACGGATTTCAACACCCGCTTCGATGATATCAATCGAACCTTAGCCACGCCAACGGTACGTACTGAGGTGCTTGAACAAACATCCGAGTCAATTCGATGCTCTCAGTTGGATAATGAAGTATCTATGCTTCAAAGTAAAATTGACCAAATGGAGCGCGAGAAATTATCCACTGATGCCATACTTCATGGTGTACCCCAGTGTGCCAATGAAGACTTGAGAAAAATGTTTACATCTCTCTGCTCATCGATTGATTGCGCATCACCACCTGTTCCCAAAGACATCTTTCGCGTAAAATCCAAGGAAGCGTCTGATAACACAGCCATAATCATCAAATTCTCATCGGCGGTTGATAACTGATAAATCGACAGTACTCAAATACGCAAGCCGGGCATATAAGAAATCACGTAAACCAATTTGTTTACAAAATCTTGGACTAGCATCTGACAGGCCGATCTACATCAGCGAAAGTCTCACCACGGTCAACCTCTTACTTTACCGGAAAGCTTTTCACCTGAAGAAGCAGAAAAAGCTTTTTTTCTGTTTTCACCCGTGGAGGGCGAGTGTATGTGCGTCACACACCAAATGGAGAGGCTTTTGTGATCGATTGCAGTCAACGCTTGGATTGTTTTGCCGCTGCTGCTACTCACCATGATGTCGTGCAAAACGAAAAGTAAGCTGAAGTTCCAGTCTCTTTTATGTACTTTTTTTAGAATATCTATTTTTTCAATGCCTAATTATTATTTAGCTATTTTGTTGTCATGTTTTACCTTAGTGTATCTATATCTGTTATTAGCCTGCCATCTGAGAATTTTTCCGCTTTTAGTCAACTGTATTTTTAGTCGTCTTTCCCCAAGGGATAGTTTTCCTTTTTCTCATTTCCTCATTGATGCCTAATACAATTGTAGGCCAATTCCAAGGAAATGGCACGAATGATCACTTGCGCACTCTGATAAATATTCTTTGTAATCAGCGCCAGGGCTTCCGTGTGTGTCACCTTAATGCGCAGAGTTATTATAAGAAGATCGATGAATTTAGAGGTATGTTTGTTGATTCAAATGTCGATGTCGTATGTGTAACCGAAACATGGTTTAATGCTGATGTTGTGGATGAGGTACATATATGCTCTAAAAGGCTATCGGCTATTGCGAAATGATAGACCATATAGAATAGTGGGCGGCGTTGCTATGTATATCCGCAACACTATATTCGTTAAGATTTTAATCAACTCGCCTCCCGGTAGTCCAGTAGAGTATTGTTTTGTTGAAGTTGTTCGAGAGAAGAAGAAATGTCTTCTAGGCGTCGTCTACCGACCTTATAGCCATTTTGATTTATCTCCCGTATACAATATAATAGAAAATGATTCTACTAATTATTGGAAAACCATTGTTTGCGGTGATTTTAATTGCAATTTGCTAAATCATGCGGGCTCTACATTATTTCTTGAGACAATGCAAACACTTAGTCTAGATATTATAAACAAAACTGTTCCAACGCACTTCACTCACACTAGCACTCTTCTAGACTTGTTTCTCACCAATGATACTCAAGACATTTTTTATAGCCAGTTCTCAGCTCCTGTGTTCTCGAAGCATGATGTTATATTTGCCACATTTAGCTTCCCCTGTGGTGGACAGCGCTTAAAACATACCTACCGAGATTTCAGAAACTTAAACAGTCAGGCATTGGAGCATGATCTGCAAAGAGTGAACTGGCAGCCTATATACTGTGAGAATTCAAGTGAAGATCAGGTAAATTTCCTACATAGTGTCATACAGCATCTTTTTAATTGCCATGTTCCTCTTAAGACCAAGGTTACCAGGTACTTCTACAACTTGTGGTTTCCCGAAATATTCGACTTAAAAAACAAGCGCGACGCAGCTTATAGGAGATGGAAACAATTTAAACTTCCTGAATTTTATAATGTTTTCCGCCAGCTAAGGAATCTAGTTAATTCAAAAATCAAGCAATCCAAGCGCGATTATTACGATACACACTTAAATCACAAGCTGCCAACTAAGACCCTCTGAAAAAATTTGCGGGAACTGGGTATCGGTCGCAAGAGTAACACCACAAATGACAACATCGACATTAATCGTTTAAACAGAGAGTTTGTAGAAGTTCAAAGGTCTTCTAGTGCTTGTACTGCACCTAGTCATTTGATAGTAAATAGCTCGTTCGGGTTCACCTGTATTGAACAAGCGGATGTTGTTAGTGCCATTCTCAAAATTAAGTCTAGAGCTGTTGGTATTGATGGAATTCATCCACTTTTTATTAAAATCATTTTACCTTACCTTCTGCCAGCAGTAACCCATGTTTTTAACACAATCCTAACAACATCCGTCTTTCCTACTGCCTGGAAAGTCGCCAAGATTATACCAGTGTTAAAAAAGAAAGCAACCTCTAATTCGCCAGCTGAATACAGACCTATTGCAATCCTCCCTTTCCTGTGAAAGGTCTTGGAAAAGATAGTTCATCATCAAATGTCGGTCTATCTCCAGCGCAATAAGTTACTTTGTGAGAATTAGTCTGGATTCAGGCCATTTCATAGCTGTACATCCGCATTGCTAAAAGTGACTGATGATATACGCCCTGCTTTAGATAGAAACCGAATAAGTTTTCTTATTCTGTTAGACTTTTCCAAGGCATTTGACACAGTAAACCATCATCAGCTTTTATTAAAACTTGAAAGGCTGTTCGGCTTTTCCCCATTTGCCTTGAAGCTTATAGAAACATACCTTGGTGGAAGGAAACAAGCGGTTGTTGTTGATGATAAAATGTCGGACTTCATTGTAACCTCAGCGGGTGTACCGCAAGGATCCATCTTAGGGCCACTGCTTTTTACCATTTTTATTAATGACCTCCCGACTATAGTTCAGCACTCATCATTGCACATGTACGCAGACGATGTGCAACTATATATCAGCTGTAAACCTGACCTTTTACAAGATGTGGTTGATGAACTCAACGATGACCTTGATAAAATTCTAACATGGTCTGTACAGAACTCATTAATGTTGAACCCATCCAAGACCAAGTGTCTCGTTATTAGCAGAAGCGGAATTGTTGATTGTGACCTACCCATAGTGTGCCTTGGAGATGAGCCAATTGAATTCGTAGACAAAGTTAAAAATCTTGGTGTATGGTTCAACAAGACTCTATCCTGGGATGACCATATATCCACAGTTATAGCCAAAATCTATTATTCCCTTAGAAATCTCTCAATGTCGCAATCCCACACACCGCTGCATACTAGGTTAATGTTAGTAAAGACATTGCTTATACCAATCATCACGTATGGCTGTGAAATTTTCTGTTGTTGCAGTGCGCTTATCAAGCGTAAGCTCTACGTTGCATTTAACAACATCACTCGCTACGTTTATGGTTTGGCACGGCATGACCACATTTCATCATATGTATGTCAAAAATATACTCGGTTGCACGCTAGACAAGTATTTGGAGTTTTGTGTACTCAATTATTTACATAAGATTATTATCAGCAAACAACCTCCATATTTATTTGAAAAGCTTAAGATCTCACACTCGCACCAGTCCCCAAGTTTGATTCAGCCGCGCGTATTTTATCAAAACTCAGAGCGACAATTTTTCATTCATGCCACTCGTCTTTGGAATTCCCTTCCTCTTGGGGTGAGAAGGCTTTATAATACGAATAGTTTTGGAGAATCTCTCTTTCGACATTTGGCAGGCTAATGGTAATACAATTAGATACATTTAATGTTTATAGATACGCTATAGGTAAACTTTATAAATAAATCAAAATCATTTAACATTTAAAATTATATTCTTAAAATCTGTTCATTCATTCATTCATTCATTTTCAATGGCCCGCTAATCCTTCATGAGGGTCGCGGGGGTAGGATGCTCAGGTGGACTCTCCATCCTTCTCGATCCTCCGCCATTGACTCCAATTCATCAGGGAGAATCCCTAAGCGGCTCCAAGAGAGATGTCGGACTTGATCCAACCACCTATTTCTGGGCCTTCCGCGAAGTCGTCTACCTGATGGCACGGCAACCATGGCGCGTCTTGGAAGCCGGTCTGGGGGCATACGCACTACGTGACCAAACCATCGAAGCATAGATCGTTCCGTTCGGAGAAGTAGCTGCTCAACGTTGAGCGCCTCGCGTACTCTGGTGTTGCGCTCTCGATCCCTACGAGTTATTCCAACAACACCGCGAAGGAACCTCATTTCGGCAGCTTGTATCCGCGATCTTATTCTTTCGGTCACTACCCAAATTTCATGACCATAGGTGAGAGTTGGAACATACACTAAGTTAAAAACCGATAGCTTAGCTTGAATACTAAGTTCGGCCTTCCTTATAACAGATTGGCCAAGCTCTCTCAAAATTGAACCAGCCTGACCAATTCTACAGGATAACTCGGCACTGCTCCTCCCATCACTCGTGAATAAAACCCCGAGGTACTTAAACTTCTCCACCTGCTTCAGTGGGACTCCACTAACATGCAGAGTGCACTGAATGGGTTTTTTGGAAACGACCATTACTTCCGATTTGTTCACGTTGATCTTCATTCCAGCATCATCACAAACGGCTACAAACCTTTCGAGTGCGCGCTGAAGTTCGGTTTGAGAGGACCCAAGGATGACCAAATCATCCGCAAAGAGCAGATGACTAATCCTTAGGTCTCCCACTTTGAAACATTCCCCGCCACGGCTGCGCTGCAACATCCAATCCATATATACAATGAAGAGGAGAGGTGACAAAACGCACCCCTGGCGGAGTCCAACGCCCAAAGTTATTGATTTAACACCGTTTATCCGAACACAGCTTTTACAGTTTGTATATAAAGACTGAATCGCCCTTAACAGGGAACCATCAATCCCATACTCCTGCAGAACACTCCAGAGTTTGCCTCGAGGAGCCCTATCATATGCTTTTTCCAAATCCACAAAACAAGTGTAGACAGGTTTGGCATATTCCCAGGCTTTCTCAAGAACCATTCTGAGAGTGAACAACTGGTCGGTTGTGCTTCTACCGGGACGGAAACCGCACTGCTCATCCCCCAAACTGTCCTCAACCACAGCTCTGGAACGCTTTTCTAGCACCTTAGCGAAGACTTTTCCAGGCGCAATCTCTTTTGTTCCCTTTTTTAAAAAAAGGAACTATCACCCCCATTTGCCAATCACCAGGTGTTTCACCGCATTCCCAGGCCACTTTAATGACACGCGAGAGCCATTGCACTCCCTCTTTACCTATAGCCTTAAGCATTTGTGGCCGAATTTCGTCCACACCAGCAGATTTGCCAACTTTTAGCGCTTTGATCGCCAAAGTTACTTCCTCTACCGTAGGACTAATTTCCGCCCAACTCTCGACCATAGGTCTGTCATCTTCGGTGCCCTGTTCTGGATTGAGCAATTCTGAGAAGTGCTCGCTCCATCTGCGTAAGATGTCCTCCTCATTGGAAAGAAGTCTACCGTCTTTGGATTTGACTCCATCAACGATATTCAACTTTTTTCCTCTGAGTCGGCGGACGGTCTGCCAGAACATCTTATTTGCAGATCTGTGGTCACGTTCCAATTTCTCGCCAAACTCCTTCCAAGACTGTTCTTTCGCTGTTTTCACAGCTAATTTGCAAGTTCTTCGCGCCTTAGTGTACCGATTTCGAGAATCGGAGTTCCCCAAGTGAATCCACCTTAAAGGCTCTCTTCTTCTCTCTGATGGCTTCTTGAACTCCGGGCGTTTTAAACCAAGCAGTTCTTTTCTCACCACCAGCCGCCACACCAAGCCGCTTCACTCCACAAACATCTCCCGCAGAGGCAATAACCGCTGTTGAAAACAGTTGCCATTCTTCCTCTACATTTGATGGAACAGTTGGAATTCGTTCAAACCTTTCAGATATTTGCCGTGCAAATGTCTCCCGTATCTCATCGTCCTGTAACCTCTCCCATCGTATGCGTGCAACCATCCTTGGTTTACGCTTTGGTAGGGGAGGCACTCTCTCGCTAAGATACAATTTGCACAGCACTAAGTGATGATCAGTTGACAGTTCGGCCCCTCTCAATACGCGAACATCACAAACCATTCTCTTCAGACACGATGGTACCACAAAGAAATCGATCAGCGACTTCTGCTGAAGACTCTGACGGTACCACGTGTATTTGTGAATGTCTTTGTGTGGAAAGATAGTGTTCATGATGGATAAGCCATTTTCACAACAAAAATCCAACAACCTCTCTCCGTTCGCGTTTTGATCAGGATCACCGTTCCTCCCAATCACACTCCCCCATGTCATAACATCTACACCCACATGAGCATTGAAGTCACCCATCAGGACAAAAGAATCCATATCTGCAACCTTTTCAAGGGCAACATCAACTTCATCTAAGAAAGCTGCGTACTCTGACAGAAGGTTCGGTGAATACACCTGCACCAATGTCAGAGTTGATCTTTCAAGCTTGAGCTTTAAGATCGCAACTCTCCCTCCTAATGGTATCCACTCCAATACTCTGTCTGTCACCCTTCAGGCCTGGCTCCAAAGGATGCCCTGGCTTACCAGGCTTGGCAATATCCGAGGCCGGTCGTCTTCTTCGTGTCATCATGGGGTGTGCGCTTTGTTAGCCGTGACTGGGTTGTATGGATGGGAATAACTATTTAAGTTACCCCATCCGCACATCCCAGTCACGTTGCCCGCCCCCCACCACGAGGAGGTCAGCTGCCAGGGGGGCTTAAAAACTGTTCATTATAGCAAATAAAATTATCCCAAACATATGTATATGCATGAATTTAAGTTAAAACTTTATTATACCTATATTTTGGATTGTATAAATTTCTCATTTATAGCTTAAAGGTGATATAAAGCCTATTATGAATGATGTTAATAAGTAAATAAATAAATGAAATGAAATAAATGAAATGAAATGAAATGAAAATTCTAAGAACATCTCCTTGATACCTCTGTGATTTTTGACAAAATCTTCATTTTTTATCACGTCAAGGAGCTCGTTTCTATCTAAATATCTACTAGCCTAATGTTTGATCTTGGAACTTTTAAATTTTTATTCATTGAAAAGTATTTTACATACAAATTTTGAAATTTAAGAAAATGGGACAGGTCAGGGCAATATACACAAAAATTCCCATTTAAAAGAACTGCTTGTTACTGTTTCCCTTTTAAGTTGGATATGATTTTTAATTATTTTATGAACGATTTAAAAAAAAAAACATTTCGCTTTAGCACAATATGATAAATAGATTTGATTTTTGAACATGTTAACCGGTTTTTGATAGATGTAAATATGATTATTGGAATCCTATGGTGCACTTTGAATTGTCGCACCAGTAGATATTACATCAACATCGTTAAGTTCGGAATCGGTTTGAGTTTCATTTAGAAAAATAGGCCCTAAATTTACTTCATCGTAAGCATCCGTTCTTTCCTTATTTAACCTGCTTAAACCATCGGCGACAACATTTTCTTTACCTTTTAAGTACTCCACGTCAAAGTCGTACTCGTTGAGGAAAATTTTCCATCGCTGGAGTTTCGTGTTTTCCTGTTTTATGCCATTTAGCCAAACAATCGGCTTGTGATCAGTACGGAGGGTGAATTTTCTCCCGCATAGGTAAGTTCTGAAATATTTCACTGACCACACAACTGAGAGAAGCTCCTTTTCTATCGTAGAGTATTTCTGCTCGTGATCATTCAACGTTCGGGAAGCAAAACAAATTGGGTGACTATTTTGACTTAATACGGCACCTAAGGCGTAGTTAGGTGAATCAGTTGTGAGAACGAACACTTTGCTGAAATCAGCAGTTTTAAGGATGGGATCGGAAGTAAGAAGGGTTTTTAAATTTCAGAAAGCCCGGACATACTCGAGGTCAGACGTGTCAACTTTTTCAGTTTTTTAAAATATCGTACAAGAGGGTATGCTACTTTGGAGTAGTCTTTAACTAATTTCCTAAAATTCCCTATTTTACCAAGGAATTGCTTTATACCTTTCTTATCGGTTGGTACTTTTAAGGAAACGATCGCTCTTATTTTACTTTCGTCAGGTTTCATTCCGTTACTAGTGATGACTAAATAACCTAAATAACTTGTTGAAGGCTTAGCGAAACTGCATTTGTTTATTTGAATTTTCAAATTGCTTTCTTTGTGGTTTTGGAAAAATTTTCGAAGTGAATCAAGGTCTTCCGAAAAGCTTGTTGAAAAAATCAGGATATCATCTAGATACACGACACAAATTTTGTTAATAAAGTCCTTCAAAACTGTGTTCATCAATCTCTGGAATGTCGCTGGTGCGTTTTTGAAGCCGAACGGCATTCGCAAAAATTCAAAATGGCCTTTTTTGGTTGAAAATGCAGTCTTTGCTCGATCTCCTGGATCAACTTCTATCTGATGGAAGCCTTTAGCCAAATCGATGGTTGAGAAGTAATTACATTTTCCTAATTTGTCGAACAACTCTTCCATATTTGGCATAGGGAACCTGTCCTCTATGGTCTATTCATTAAGCTTCCAGTAGTCCACCGCAATACGCCACTGCTTTTGGCCTTCTATGCCAGCTTTTTTCGGCACTACCCAAATAGGTGAGTTGTACGGGCTGCTATTGGGTGGAATTATTTTTTGTCTCAACATACAATTCATACCATCGATTTGCCTATCGACTTCCTCCGAATGAATCTCCGGATATCGATAAAGCTGCTAAAGACTGGAATTTAGTTTTTTGTTCTGATTTGATGTTTAATTTTATCGGTGAAAGAAAGATTGTCAGCCTCTTTGTAAAATATCGACTTAAGTGAGTAAATTAAAGACTTCAGTTTAGATACATCTGACATATCTAGGTGTGTTGCAAACGCTTGTTTGTCTGAATCACGGCAATTTTTTTCATAAGTTTGTTCTTCGAAATCAAAATATAATGGTACACTTTAGATTTCCATAATAAAAGATCGACTCTTATCGTCAATAAAAGGATTTAGTTTTAAAAGAATATTGTTGCCTATTAACCCATCGAAACAACTGTCAAATTGATACTCTAAGAATTCAACATTAATGTTCTTGACGTTGAATTCTTCGAATAGTGGAATTTTGTACTTAACTTTGTTTCAATATTATGACCGAGAGCCTTTAGTACATAATTATGGGTTGGGATTTTCAATTTTCGACTGCAGACATTTTGATTGACGATGCTGAATTCTGCACCACAATTATAAATCGCGAAGGCCTGATCTTATTCTGAATGACTATATAGGGCAGTTTCTTTCTTGGAGTGAAATTGTTTTGGCCAGGTTGTTCACTCAGTCTGTAAGTACTAGTAAATTGAGTTTGTCCACTCTGTAAATTGTTTTTCCTGCTATTATTGTTTGCACCACTACTATAATTGTTATTATTTTTTCGGTTACTATTGTTTTGTGCAACATTATTGTTAAAGTGGTTTTTGTTAGTGTTAAATCTATTACCGTACCTGCTACTATTCTGATTGTAATTGTTTCGTGTGTTTTGGTTGCGCGTCAAGTCATAGTTGTTTGTGCTGAAAGTTGTTTTGAAAATACGATTATACTGTTCTGTCTCTACTAAAATGAGTCGTGCTTCTCTAAATGTCTTAGGGTTTCGAGATTGCAGAATGATTTTGGGTTCATTGGGAAGTTTATTTATTAAAAATTTTAATGCCATATCCTCATTGCGTTTGCTATTATACCATGAAGGTATGTATATCTGTCGAGCTTATTCCGCATTTTATATTTGGTTTAGTTAGTAAACTTAACGCATTTTCAAATAGTGTTTTAATTACACCTTCAATTTTAACAATTTAATTTCGTTAACTAAACTTTAAATACTTTTATCGATTGAACAATTATTCTTTAAAATTAATTTTATTTCTGACCACCCTGTAGGGTTTCCATTGCTAATTAAAATTTGCAATACCTTTAAGTTTTTGTCTGATTTTTAATTCAAAAAAACTTGTCGAAACAGTATCTACATAAATCAGATGCATTGATCAAGAGAAAATCTACATTTTTAATAAATACATCTAGCTTCTCGGGCAGACCCGTATAATTGCCAACAGATTTTATTAATTGAAAAAAAATTACACGCCATACCTGACAGCGTAAGACAAACTACTTTTTTTTGCAAATAAAGATGGTACAGTTGCTACTGCCAAGAAGGTCCGGTAGAGAAGGGTCTTTGATTGAAGATCGGTTCGATGACAGTGATGAGAATGATAATGATCAGGATCACGTGCTAATATGATGAGGCGTCGATGATGGTTTTAGTAAAGACGATAAAAGGGTTCATCTGCGATAACACGAATATCACTGATAAGGGTATCCTTGAGTTCACAGAGTTCACAGATAAGGATAAAATCTTTGTGTTCACTGGGGTTGTTAAATTGATGTTTAGGATTATGATGATCTCAATTCAATTCATTCGGTTGTGAGAATTTTAAATAAAACTTTGGATAAATCACACTTTAACTTTTATTAATATTGTTCACATTTTTTAGGTAACACTGTACCACGACTAATTTGTTCTTCATGTGGCTTAAATTAGAACAGACACGTGATGCTTTTGTTGGAAAATATTCAGAGCACCTCTTTTTTTTTCTGTGTACCTTTTCACTTTTTTTTGTATTGCGGCCTTTTTTCCGACTGCGCCAGTTAAGTAAGTTTAGAAAAAAGCTCAAAAACACTTAATTTTATTTTTGTATTTATGATCTTTATTTAATTAAGTACAAATACAAAGAACTTCTTTAAACTTTTTTATAATTTGTTCTCAAGACCAGAAATACGAGAGAGATTATAGTTTCGGTGTTGATCGTACTTAAGCGCGCCAAAGACAAAAAAAATAAAATGTGGCTTGACTCGAGGAAATGTGTTATCGGCTACCAGCTCACTCTCTCTACTTTGTCTTTTTACACGGTGCCTCCGCGAGCCATGAGTCATGCTTGGGCATATGTCGAACATCTGTCAGACGATGCCCAGGCAGCTGCCATATTTTAATGGGTGGGCAGTACATGTCTGAACATTTCATTGAACATGGAGCCGTATAATAGGCAAGTATGGTGCATTTTGCGCTTTAAATTTTAGAACAACTTCAAAACAGTGAAGAAAAAAAAAAACAAAGGAAACATCGATTTTGGGTTAATAAATTTTTGGAAAAGAGGGAACTTCATGATTTAGAGGCATATTTATTGAAAAATATCTTATGGGAAAGTGGAAAAGATTACCAAAACTTTTCCAGAATGACTATCGATAAATTTGAAGAAATTCTTGCGCTGGTAAAATAACAATATTTTTAGAAACATGTTCAATTATTGTTTATTGTAATATTTTTCATAGGTTGAGCCCCAAATAAAAAAAAGGGCACGGTAGTGCGATTACCTCCAGAGTGCGACTCGCTGTATCTTTGAGATACATTGCTTTTGGTGATTCTTACCGGTCTTCGGAGTTCTTATCACATATTTCAAGGAAAACATTATGTTACTGAGTGCAATTTATGAATCCCTTGAAAATGAATTTCTGAAGGTACGAATGTATATACTTACTTACTTACTTGGATGACAGCTCGCTATCTGTCAAGCAAGTATTGCACTCTAAGTGCTGTGCCAAAAATTAGAACAAAAATAAAAATAAAGGGAACAAATTTTGCCAAAAGGTTTGCAAATAGCAAAGGAAAATATAAATCTGTACACCAGACCCAAAAACAGCGTAAGTGTCCACCTTAGCAGAAATGTCGCTGGAAGACTTTAACCGACTATTGGATAGCCGTTTTAATTTACTACCAACAAAAAATGATCTTGAGCCAGTGTTTGCCGAACTAAAGCATCTTCGATTGAGCAACGAGAAACTACAATCCCAGGTATCGGTTTTGGAGTCTAGGTGTGATCAGCTTGAGCGGCAATTTGAATTGTCAGACATGCAGTTAAGGGAACGGCACATTATTTTCCACTTGCCTTTTGATAACAATGCAAATCCGAAGCATCGGCTACAAAACACCTGCACTAGCATAACCAATGCCACAGTCCCAATCAGTTTTGAACACTTTCATGAGCTAAACACAAAATCTTATACAAAAGGCATATCGCGTAAAGGTGGCAAATGAGCAATTGGCTAAGAATATCTTAAGTCAAGGAAAGTACAAGGACTATCCACCAGGCATGCGTCGTCGAATAGCCATACTTCTGAAGTTAAGAAAGGAAGTTAGGTCCCAGAATCCAAAGTTGAAGGTCACACTGCGGGATGACAGACTTTTCGTGCAGGATTACTGCTTTATCTGGAACAACCATAAAGGACTAATGTGTGGGCAGCATGAGGAATTCAATATCCTTTTGAAGGAGTTCCAAATCAACTTGCAGCGAGATGTATTTATAAATGCGAATGTGTTTACAAATGCAAACGTCACGCAAACGCCAAATGCTGTTAACAACCTGCTAGCGCCATCTAGGCGTCGCATCACTGGAGAAACTGAGAATAACATTGGTAATGCAGTTCTCGGAAACACGCCATCATTATAATCGTTACATGTCAGTCAGAGATTTGAACATTTTATCAATTATAATAAATTTAGAATTTTAAGCTATAATATTAATGGAATGTCAAATAAATCATTATTTACAGAATTTTATAAGTGCCTTAACTCTTTTGAAATATTTATGCTATACGAAACACATATTATTTTAAAAAACCAACAAAATTTTTCTGAATTCTTCGACGACTATGAGCTATGTTGGATATCAGCTGAGAAGAGGAGTGGTGCCACAAGAGGAAGAGCATCGAAGGGTGCGCTTTATGGAATTAAAAAGTCATTACCAATTGCCAAATGCAAATTTAAAGAAGTAGAACGATTTACATATATAGAAATGATTCTAAATAACAAAATTATAAATGTGGTCCCAGTTTATTTAAATTGTTCGGATTGGCAATCGGATTTCAATACTTTGCTTGATTCAATGCAGATTTTGGGGCAGAGCAACTGCATACTCCTCGGGGATTTTAATGCTCGAACTGGAAAGCTCAAATCTATTTGCAAGAGAATCTTGCGACTTTGAACTCAATGTTAGGGGTAAACTAATTCTCGAAATGGGGTGTGGCTTCGATTTAACCATTATTAACGGTACTCAAAGCTGAGATGAAAGTGAAAGACTTACATTCATAAGAAATCCAGGTCAATCAGTTATAGACCACCTAATGATGTCAACTGAAATAATCTCAGATTTATGTGGTTTTGAAGTAGATAGCCAAATATATTCGGATCATATGCCACTGATATCGACCTTCTGTGCATTGGAAACGACAAGAGCTCCAGAGCCGATTATTACAAATCCTCTAATTCCAAAATTAAAATGGCAAAAAAATAAAGTTGAAATATCTCAACGCAAGCTAACTGAAATCATCATAGCCAAGAGACTGAACGAAGTTGAACCAACGATAAAAATTCTACAGGATGTGTTAGAATTGGCCGCATTTCCACAGAATGCTGAGTGTAAATCTTCCAAATACTATGAAGCCTGGTATGACAGGGCGAAACTGTGAGAAAAAATTCTTTTGCTCTTTTTCGAATTTATCAGAACTTTAACGCCAACTGCTTAAAGAAAGAATACCTTAAAGCAAATCGTTACTACAGATTACTGTGTAAATCAAAAAAAGAAAACTTTAGCAAGATTCAAGCAGAAAAGTTAGTGGGTTGCAAAGATTCTTCAGAATTTTGGAAAGCAATACAAAAACTTAAAGGAAAACGATTTGCTATTAACACTCTACCTTCGGCTTCAGCACTCCGAGATCATTTTAAAAACCAAGCTAATGCAGAAATATTTTCAGAACCGATACAATATGCCAAGCCCAATTATGAAAATACAATACTGGATAATGAAATTAGTATAGCGGAAGTAGAGATAGCTGTTTCTAAATAAAAGGATAACAAAGCCCCAGGAGTTGATGGTATCCCCAACGAATACTTCAAACACGCTACAGCAGAGTTTCTAAAGCAAATCACACGTGCCTATAATAATATTTTGAATATCGGAAAAGCACCAGAAGAATTCAAGAAATCTATAATCTTCCCGATACATAAAAAAGGAGACAAAACAGACGCGTCAAACTATCGTGGCATAGCATTTCTCAATGCATCACTAAAAATTTTCATGGAAATCCTACGATGTCGTTTTACTAAGTGGATCGAGAGCTCGCATCTGCTCAGCGAATTCCAAACCGGCTTCAGAACGGGATACTCGACGGTAGATCACATCTTTAGTTTAACGAGTATTGCAGAACTATACGCACGCAAACGAAAGAAGCTGTATAGGTTTTTTGTTGATTTTCGGGCCGCTTTTGACTCAGTAGACAGAAAAGCTCTTTTCTACAAACTCTACAGAGATCTCTGAAATTTGGAAGGATATTAGAAGACATATATAGTCAAACAACTAACGCAGTATGGGATGGTAAACACCTTTCCGACTGGTTCTTGTCTTTAGTGGGTTTAAAACAAGGATGCAATTTCAGCCCACCAGCCTTCTGCTTGTATGTTGATGATTTAGTTAAATCATTGCCCTGTGGAATATCAATAGAGGAATTCAACATAAAGGTTTTAATGTACGCCGAGGATCTCGTACTCTTAGCAGAATCGCCCGAATCTCTTCAGCTAATGATAAATAGATTACGTGACTACTGCCTAAACTGGAACCTAACTGTGAATTTGACTAAATCAAAGGCAATGGTTTTTCGCAAAGGAACAGGACGCATGGCTGCAAATGAAAGGTGTTTGTATTGATCAGAGTAAGTAGAAATAGTTAAAGAGTACCAATACCTCGGAGTAACTATAACGAGCACCCTCAGCATGGAAAAACACCCCTCGAATAAAACTAGCTGCCTCGAAAAATGCTATCGGAACAGTCTGGCGAAAAATATATGGAAATAACGACTTAGCGTTTAGCTCGAAATATAAAGTATTTCAAGCAACATCTGAAGCAGTTATGCTTTATGCTACGCAGTCTTGGGGGTGGCGGCAGTATGAGACTACGGAGAAATTGCTGCGTTTCTAAATAAAACGGCAATTCAGAGTTCCAAATACCACACCAAACTACATGTTGCAAATAGAAACCGGATTGTCGCCACTTTTTCTCACCTCACTAAAGCTTCATTTTGATTCCATAGTGAAGTTACTGTATAGCCACAACGAGAAGGTTGCTAAAAAGATTGCAATAGCCGTCATAAATTCCCAAAGTGCATGGTTTGAAGAGTGGAAACATCTCGCCGAAGCTTGCTGCATACCTTTTAATCTAACGCTGGAAAACCTAGTAGAGTGGAAACCGTACCTATACAACTTGTTGGAAAAACTGCATATTAAATTTAGGGAAGAATATATTGAAAGAGCAAGGAATTCACAGCACAGAGAAATATACTCAATTCTTCAATACAACCTAAATCAAAACAATTATTTCCGTGACGGCTTCAACACAGAAACAACATCAATGATATTCCGAGCAAGAGGTGAAATACTGCCTTTGAACTATGTGCCACACATATAATATAATACATTTCATCGCTAAATGTCCCATTGGGGTGGAAATAAGAAGACACATTTGGGGGAAGAACTACCATATATTGATCGAGCGGGGGTTATTACAATCGTAAACGGAGAGAACTGGCAACAATTATTTCGTTTTATAAGAATTGCTTTTATAATTAAGAAGAACATTTTATTAGAGGATTTTTAAATAATTATTAAACCGATAAAGCTAAAGTAATAAAGTGAATTATATAAAGCTGTCATCTGGCTGACGGCCCTTCTGGCCATGCCTAACTAGATTTAAAGTAAACATAAATTGTAACCAATTGCTTTGGAAATAAATCTATCTATCTATCTATCTATCTCTACTTACTTACTTAGATGGCGCTACGGTCCGGGGTGGACCTGGGCCTCAACCAATAAACCTCTCCAGCCAGCACGGTTACGAGCCAGCTGCCTCCAGTTGCGCACGCCAAGTTGGTTGAGGTCCCCCTCCACTTGTTTGCGCCACCTACCGCGAGGTGGTCCTCTACTGCGTCGTCCATCCGGGGTGGATTCGAAAACTTTCTTAGCGGGAATGTTGGGCTCCATCCGCTCTAAATTACCCAGCCATCTTAGTCGCTGTATGTGAACTCTTTTGGATAAGTCGATGTCCTCGTACAGGCCGTATAGCTCGGCATTGTACCTTCTCCTCCACTCACCGTCTATGCAGACGGGACCAAAGATCGCTCGAAGAACTTTTCTCTCGAAATAACCAAGGGCATCCTCATCCGGTTTTCTCAAAGCCCATGCCTCTGCGCCATACAGCAGGACTGGGATGATTAGAGTCTTAAAAAGAGTTACCTTAGTAGTTCGAGATAGGGCTTTGCTACTCAATTGCCATTTTAGCCCATAGAAACAACGATTCGCCGTGGGTAAAATCGCATCGTCACCTCCTCGCGGTGCCCGCTGGATAGCTATCTGATAGGGAACTAACGATGAGCGCAGGCTGAGTCTGACGATATATGTGCAGCTGAACACTAAGACCTTTTTTTTTTTTTTTTGTTTAAAGGTTGCGCCAGGGATGTGTAATCTTCATAGATACTATAATATAGCCCGAGTGCGACTAGCATGCACGATTCGCAAACCTGAGTAGTCGATTTCAGGAATACGCCTACGTACTAAACACACACCCTACACACTTCAACCACTCTCCTCGCGGGATTGCCGTTAGGTATTACTTCGCGGGGCTGGTTAGCAATTTATGCTGTACTTTCTGCTTCTCGACGTATTCTTTCTTGAATTCGAAGCTGCATTTGAACGTGCGTAATAAACGCGCAAATTTCCATCCATTTTTCCTCAGATTGTACCATATGATCTATGAGGAATGGGGGACTGGGAAGTTCGTTTCTCCAGTTTTCAAATCGCCTACAGTAGAAGACTGCACGCTCCGTATCTTCCTCCTGGTCTGGACATTCTGGACACAACGGAGAGCTATCGTGTCCAAACCGGTAAAGATATTTGCGATAACCTCCATGGCCAGACAGGAACTGCGTGAGGTAGTAGGTGCAGTTTCCATGTGCTCGGTTTATCCAAATGTCGATGGTGGGGATTCATTTATAGGTCCATCTGCCTTTAACCGCATTATCCCATCGATCTAGCCACACAGCTCTTGAAGCTGCTTTTTCTTCTTCTATAACCCTTCTTCTTTCGCTAGCCTCTTGATGGCTCGAGCCTCTCCGATTGTAGATTCTCTGCATCTCGTTCGCGAGGATGTCGATAGGAACCAATCCTGCTATGACAAAGGCTGCTTCGTCAGAGATAGTTCTAAAACCACTGATGGTCCTTATAGCGCAGAGTCTGTAGGCTGATGTAAGTTTCCTCCTTGTTTCTTTGGTCGCGAGAGCCCCCGCCCAAACCGGAGCCGCATAAAGAAGGACTGAGCTGACAACTCTGGATAGTAGGATCCTCCTAGCGTATCCAGGTCCTCCAATGTTGGGCATTATCCTTGAGAGTGCTGCCTGAAGTCGTGACCCTTTTTCTCTCGAATAATCAACATGCTGTTTAAACCGCAGTCTATTGTCGAGCATTACTCCTAGGTATTTGATTGCTTCTTTGGATCTGATGATTTGGGTTCCAACCTGTACATTCATATATTCCACAGATTTCCGACTGGTTATTAGAACAGCTTCAGTTTTGTGGTCAGCTAATTCTAAACCGGTGGATCCTAGCCAGCTTTTGATTTGACTGATTGCCACATTTGTAGCTGATTCTACTTCACTGATTTGTTTTGCTACTGTAACAACAGCGATGTCGTCAGCAAATCCAATTATATTCACTTTAGGTGGCAGTGGTAGTCGTAAAACTCCGTCGTACATTATGTTCCATAGTAATGGGCCCAGCACCGATCCTTGCGGGACCCCAGCTGTAACATCGTAGTACTTCACTCCTTCGTCGGTATCATACCTCAGTTTCCTGTTGGTAAAGTAGCTCGCCATCATCTGCAGCAAGTAAGATGGTGTATCCATCCTAGCAAGAGATCTTCTTATAGCGGGCCAGTCTGCCAAATTAAACGCGTTTTTGACATCTAGCGTCACTACTGCGCAGTATTCCTTGGTGCCGTATCGCCATCTTTCACCTTAACACTCAGACCTGCGTAAGCACATCTGGGTGAACTTCAGCGCGCATATGTCTAACCGGATGAGGCATCAGCGGAGCTACTTCAACATATTTAGAGCTGAGGTCTGTAAGGATTTTCAATACTACGTCAGGGTATGGAAAAAGAGATGGTGGCGCATGAACCCTTAATGGGCCAACGGCAGCGCTCATATCCCCGAAGTGGGCTACTGACATCGGGGTATCCGGCCTCTTGTCCTAGGGGTACAAAAAAAAAGGATCTGGTCCTCCAGGTTGGGGGTTGTACCGTCGGGTTAACTTCCCTACCACGTAAAAAACCTTCGGTTACGAAGCAACCAACAGCTTCGGATACGGATGATCTTACTGTTGACGACCCATGCAAACGTAAAAAGGACGACGATCTTCGTGTCTGCACATGGAATGTTAGGTCCCCCTACAAACCACGTGCAGCCGAACAACTTGCGGAGGCCCTAGAGTGTCTCAAAGCAGACATTACCGCCATCCAAGAAGTGCGCTGGGATGGGCCGGGCAAAAGGAATATGAAAAACTGCGACATCTACTAAAGCGATTGCTACAGACAAAAAGGACAGCGTGTATTCGGGTGCGGATTCGTCATTGGAGGCAGACTTAGGCAAGAAGTCTTGAGTTTCCGACATGTGAACGAGCGCCTCATGACTATTCGTATTAAGGTTAAATTTGCCAACATTAGCCTAATATGCGTTCACGCCCCTCACGAGGAGAAGGACGACGGGACAAAGGATGACTTCTACCAGCTCTTGGACAAGACGTATAAGCAATGCCCTAGCCACGACGTTAAAATTATCCTAGGTGATTTTAGCGCAAAGCTAGGAAGAGAGGACGTCTTTAGTAGCGTGGTCGGAAAGCACAGCCTGCACGACATCACATCCAAAACCAGACTCAGACTAATCGACTTTGCGGCGGGGCGAAACTTTGTTGTAGCTAGTACGCGGTTCCCACGTCTCGACACTCACAAAGAAACATGGCTCTCCTTTGATCGAAAAACTGTCAACCAAATCGATCACATTGCGATCGACGCAAGGCACTCTTCCAGTATTCTGGGTGTCCGAACTTTCCGAGGAGCCAACGTGGACTCGGATCACTACCTAGTTGTAGCCAAGGTACGGATGCGGATATCCTCAACGGAGCGAAATCAACGAAATGCTTTGAGGAAATTTGACGTCGGGCGGCTACAATCGCAAGAGACCGCCAGAACCTTTGCCGATCGTGTTTCTTCTAATCTCAATCTAAGTCCTATGTCGCCAGCAGCAAACGCGGAAGACCAGTGGCAGCGTTGCCAACAAGCCATGAGAGATGCCGCCTCTGATGTACCGGGTTTCTCTCGCCCACCACAACGAAACCCCTGGTTTGATGAAGAGTGCCGGCAAGCACATGCAGCAAAACAAGAGGCGTACAAAGCGGCGCTGCATAGAAGGAGTCGAGCTGCTTACGAACTCTACGTTCGCAGAAGAATAGAGGAACATCGACTTCTCAGAAAGAAGAAAAAGGAGCATGAGAAGCGCTCGATCGAGGAGATTGACAGACTTTATTGCAGAAATAATGTTCGAAAATTTTACCAAAGGGTAAAAAGAATATGCCAGGGTTTCAAAGCCAGAACAGAAGCCTGCAGGGACGAAAATGGCAACATAGTAGTAGAATCGCAGTCGGTGCTGAGGATATGGAAGGAACACTTCTGCAGACTGTTAAACGGCGATGATGATCAATATTCCGCTGTCAGGCAGAATGAGCCATTGAACAGTGACGATGGCAGTCAAGATTCCCGTCAACCCGATCAGAATGAAGTGAGGATAGCGATATCTAAACTCAAATCCAACAAAGCTGCTGGACCCGACGGCCTTGCCGCTGAACTTTTCAAGGCAGGAGGAGATGAGTTGGTAAGGAGCATGCACCATCTCATCTGTAAAATCTGGTCAGACGAAAGTATGCCCGATGAATGGAACCTCAGCATCGTTTGCCCGATCCTGAAGAAACGAGACCCTCTGAACTGCGCCAATTACAGAGGTATAAGTCTCCTAAATATCGTATATAAGATCCTGTCTGTCGTATTATGTGAACGCCTAAAACCGATCGTCAACAACCTGATAGGTCCTTATCAGTGCGGTTTCAGGCCTGGAAAGTCCACCATTGACCAAATATTCACACTACAGAAAACACCACAGAAAAAGACCATGAATATAAAATCGATACGTACCACCTTTTCATCGATTTCAAAGTTGCCAATGATAGCGTGTATAGAGATGAGTTATACAGAGCCATGTCTAGTCTTGGCATCCCTGCCAAGTTCGTCCGTTTGTGCAGAATGACGATGCATAACTCTCGCTGCTCCATCAAAGTCGGTAAGAACATCACCGAACCGTTCGATGTCGGGAAAGGTCTTAGACAAGGTAACGCGCTATCATGCGATCTCTTTTACATAGTACTTGAGAAAATTGTACGAAGCTCACTAGCTAACACCAGAGGTACAGGTTCAAGTCTGTGCAACTACTCGCTTATGCCGATGACATTTTTTTTTCCCCTACTGATGTCATTTGCGGAGTTCGCCATAGAGCCTAGGTAGACAAAATCCTTTACTACCTCAAAATTATATCTGTCTATTGTGGCGTTCTGTCCAAGACGCCAATGTTGGGTGTTCTTTTTTGTAGACAGCATATATTTTGTTTTGCTTTCATTGACCGCTAGACCCATCTTTGCTGCCTCGATCTCAATACTCGTAAATGCCCCATTGACGGCCCGCTGAGTTCTTCCGATTATGTCAACGTCATCGGCATAAGCGAGTAGTTGTTCAGAACTGTAAAAGATTATACCTCCGGTGTTGGCTTGTGAGTTTCGTACAATTCTCTCAAGTACTATGTTAAAGGGATCGCATGATAGCGCGTCACCTTGTCTAAGACCTTTCCTGACATCGAACGGTTCGGTGATGTTCTTACCGACTTTGATGAAGCAGCGAGAGTTCTCCATCGTCATTCTGCACAAACGAGCGAGCTTGGCAGGGATGCCAAGACTAGACATGGCTCTGTATAACTCGTCTCTATACACGCTATCATAGGCAACTTTGACATCGATGAAAAGGTGGTGCCTATCAATTTTATATTCATGGGTGTTTTCCAAGATCTGCCGTAGTGTGAGAATTTGATCAATGGTGGACTTTCCAGGTTTGAAACCGCCCTGATAAGGACCTATCAGGTTGTTGACGATCGGTTTTAGGCGTTCACATAGTACGGCAGACAGGATCTTATATGCGATGTTGAGGAGACTTATACCTCTGTAATTGGCGCAGTTCACAGGGTCTCCTTTCTTCAGGAATGTATATATGGTTCATTTAAAACAATAATGTCTTTTTTTTCAGATGCCTGCTGCAGAGGATAAGTGGTTTATTGTTCCGAATGATTTCGACACATTTGCGACTTTCTTCATACGTTGGGTTCCGTAGATAGAAGCACATTCGTATCAAGGCGCCCCCGCATTCTGGATCCGACTTTTACAATTTTATCTTTAGTATAGTTTTATTGGCTGACGTAGATGATTATTTACATTGATGTGGGTGGCAATGGAAGGGCATCCGACGTCTGGGAAACTTAACATTCCACCTGCAAAGCCTTGAATGAAGACTCCTTTTTATTTCATCGGGGATGATATATTTGCACTAGACCGGTATTTCCTAAGAGCCTACAACAGGAACAGCAGCTTAACCACTTCGCAACAGTTGTTCAACTATAGGCTAAGTCAAACGACTGTTGATATGGCTTTTGGATGGTTAGCATCGAGGTTCAGAATTTTTCATCGGCCTATCGAAGTGGCGTTAGATACTTGTGACATTTTGGTAAAAGCATATTGCGTATTACATAATTACCACTCCCCAAAATTACAAACACCTGCAAATGCCGAAGGAAGAAATCTTACGGAGAGTCTCCCAGAAACAATAATGTCATTGACAAAACAAGACCACAATAGATATAAACATGCTTGCAAAATAAGGGATAACGTGTGAAGATATTGATGCTCCATATCAATGGGACAGAATAAAAGAACAAACAATTTAATTATCTAACATATAAAAACGTATTCGTTATTTGTTTATTTTATTCTTTGCACTACATGTCTCAATATTGATCATCGAATGAAATATTTGCGTCAAAAATTGCGGCTTGTAATTTGTCACTTTCACCAGAAGATGACAAAATGTAGCCCTCTGCAGATGATGACAAATGTTTTGCAGATTTTGCCTCCGACAACAGAGAAGACTGTTTTATTTTCCTGCTCAGCAGCTGATGAATTTCCGACAAAGCATCTGTAGCTTCCACCAATGATAATTGGCTTAGTTGCCATGCCGTAGTCCTCCCAAAAACTGAGTACATGTTCTCATCCGTACAACCTTTAACAATGGCATTGATTGCATTGTCATACTTGCTGCTACTCGTAGACGTTGAGGTGGATTTTGGTGCTGATTTCCTTCTGGCTTGCTTACAGGAAGCTGATGTCGATGCCATTGCAGATGTTGATGGTGATGGTGTTGAAATGGGCGATGATGCAATCAGGGAGACATCCTCCATAACCACTGAGTTGTTCAGCTCTTCTGGAACCTCAGCTGTTTCACTACTCGGCTTTGATACGCATTCCTGTAGAAAAAAGTGCATTAATTTCTTTTTTTACTAATACGAATGTATAGTGTATATACCGTTTCTTAGTTCGTAGTAGTTTTTCGTAAAACTATTACCGATTCCAGTAAGCTAAACTCCTCAATGTAATACAAATGTGACTGGTAGATTGTCTCCATCGATGCAGCAGATCTTTTCGAGTCGTGGACTTTCTTTTCCACCACACATGCGCTGCGTAAATATATTTTTTTTTTATTATTTCTTTGATATCCTTTCCGAATACAGAAGACAATTGAACCCACGCATTTTATTTTTAAATCGAGTCTTTTGGACTCCTTGTGTCCTGTGTTGTCCAGTCGGACGTAATCGAATTTCACAATTTATATTCTTGAGAATATTGTTTACACACAGATCAACAGCTTGTTGTTCGCAGGAATTCTTTGTTGCCTTCAAAGTGACAGCTCATGCCCAATTTCATGTCCAGGCATAGATGTCAAACCATAAATCAAAACATATATGTCAGGGCATGAAAACATATATTTTTCTTTCTTTCTTTTTTTTTTTCTTTTTTTTGTTTTGAAAAAGGAAACCCAAATCGCAGAGCACTCAGACTCTCTCTGGTCCATTGTACTACCAGGCAGGAACCTTTCTTTGGTGCAGTGGTTGGAAAAACTTTGATGTAATTCGTTTTCCTTTATTTCGTCGGGTGGCTGATGATTGCTGTTCTCCGCTGGGGCTTGAACCTGCACACATCGGTTAACGAGCAAACATGAAGATATCATGCGGTCTCCATGAGACATTTTGAAGACAAGACATATGCCCGAGCATGAGTCATGGCTCGTGGAGACACCGTGTAAAGAAGACGAAGCTTGAGAGAGAGCTGGACTTGACAACGCGGAACTGTACCTTGCTTACAAGTGGACTTGAATACCAAGAAAGCCTGTACGCAAGGTAATGTTGGTTAACAAAACAAAACGACGCGGACCTTGTTTACAAGTGGACTTCAATACCAAGAAAGCCTGTAAACAAGGTACTGTTGGTTAGCAAGGCAAAATCTGTTAGGGACGTATATGTAACAATATGTATGTACAATGTAGATACACATACCATATATGAATCTATATATTTATTTTTATTTTTTTTTTCTCAATGAAGTTTGCTTCATTTTTATATCCTTTATATTACACTGAATTTTTTGAATCTTTGTATGTATCGATCCGCATTTTCAAGCAAAATAGAGAAAGGGTAAAGAAAAATATATATTTTGTCTGTCTACTTACAAATAATTTGAAGCTTCCATACATCACTTTTTCCCATGTGCAGGCGACGTCTCTAAAATTTTATACATTGACGTATTATATATGGACTGCTGGCGCCCAACTTCACACATGTTCCAACATCTCCTGTGTCACTGTTTCAGTTCGGTATTAAACAGAAACAAAATATCCGCCATCATAGATATCCGCCATAGAAACTTGCGCCATCTGTGTTTGTTTAGGTGTACTGGCTGTAAAAAACTGTTAACATTTAAATAGTTTCAATATTCGTTCCCATAGAGGGTCACAGTTCGCGAGCTAATGGAAAAAAAAAGTTGTGTTTTGATTTGTGTTTTTGATTGTGGAAAAATAAGCTGGGAACATTTCATTGTGGAATAAATGATAATTCTAGCTAAAAAAAGGGGGATAGAGATAAAATGAAGTGCTATGTGGTTGGCTGTGATTCACAATACGGATTGTGGTGAAACGATGTTCAAATTCGTAATATTGTAACTGTAGAAAACAAGAAAATATTTACAGTGACATCTATGGCAACAAATATTAAAACTATTTGAATGTTAACAGCTTTTCGCTGCCAGTATACTTGAGAAAAACACAGATGGCGCAATTTTCTATGGCGGATATCTATGTTGGCGGATATTTTGTTTCTGTTTAATACCGAACTGAAACAGTGGCGCTGGAGATGTTGGAACACATTTTTCTGCAGACGTAGTATGAAAATGACGTTTCACTGGAAGTCCATATATAATACGTCAATTGAAAATTGACATTTTGCGATCTGTCAAAGTGGTTTAGCTTGAATATACCTCCGCGAAAATTAAATTAAATTAAAAAAAAAAAGTGAATAATATTTTGAAATTACATGGTTTTAACAGCGTCCCGACAGTGCACACAACTTTAAAATAAAATCTGAGTAAGCCCTAGCAAATAAAACACACTATAGATAAGTTTTACCAACACCCAATCTGGCACATGAACAAAAGAAATATCCAGGAGATTTCACCCGACCACTTCAATAGGGAAAAACGGAAACACCTCAGCGAAGCACCGTCTAAGCTGGAAATGGAGTCTATAACAGGCATTAGTATTGAGAAACTTAAAGAAATTCTCGACGAAAAGAACGCGGATCTTGCTAAGGGTCTCGCATCAAAGTCAGACTTTCAATTGCTCTATACGGAACTAATTAACTTAAAAGCCAAGCATGAAGAGATTTCGGCAAAGGTGGTTCGATTAGAGGATCGTAACAGGCTGCTGGACAGGCTCATGCAGAAAAGCACAGAAACCAAAATTGTAGTGCACTTGCCAATAGAGGACTTCGAAGACCCGGTTGAAAGTGCTAAGACCGTTTGCGCTGGACTGTTAGACAACAACGAAGTAAACACTGTCATCGAAGATGCGTACAAAGTGCGTGGCAACGATTTGAGCAAGGCGACTATAAATAATCATCAAAATGAAATCCCTTCACAACGTTATAAACGTTCTGCGTAATGCAAACAACCTAAAAGGAACTAAAGTTAGTATCCGGAAAGACTTGCCGCGCAATATTCGCCAAAGGAGGGCCAAGTTGGTTGCTGTTATGAAAGTTATTCGCGCATTCCGACCGTCTGTAAAAATGACTTTGAAGGATGACAAACTTCACATGGGCGAACAAATATTTTATTGAATTCAATTCGATGGACTAAGATGTGGCAATAACAAAGGCGTGGATGTAATTCGACGAACATTCGGAGAAATACCCGCATCTTTAAAAACATTATTACAAGAAATGGAAAATCAAAAACACAACAACGACACATCAACGTCATTAGGAACTGTCAGTCAGCAAACATCTAAAGGAGCTGTCACCAAGTCAACCACCGGCGCTGTTCGCAAGTTAGGTGGAAATCCAAGGGCACGTTTACACGCGTCAACTAATTGAATAGTACCCGTCTACCAGAATAACAAAAAACAAACATTAAAAGTCCTAAGTTATAATATAGCAGGGCTATCAAATAAGCTATTAATTATGGATTTCTTTAATTATATTAATGAATTCGGCATTTTTGTTCTTTTTGAAACGCACGTTGTAAATTTTGAAGAATCTAGTTTTAAGAGTAATTTTATACAATTTGAATTAAAAAGCATACCAACAGTAGAAACAAATTTGCATGGAAGAGCAAGCGGAGGGGAACTATCTGGCTACAAAAAGCTGCTAGAAGGAGTAACTATTAACATCAAAAAAGTAAAGGAAGCTATAGTTCTGTAAATAAAAAAGGATACGAAAAACTTTCATTTAGTCCCAGTATATTTAAATTGTTGTCATTGGCAGCGAGACTTCGATAAAACTAGGGACCTGTTAAACACGTTACAATCAACAGATTTAATCTTAATCGGCGACTTCAAGGGAAGAATCGGAATATCGCAAAATAATTTCTCTAATGGGTTTTATCCATCATCTTATCTACTCGAAAGGCGCAACTCAAAAGATAAGACCAGTGACAATAAAGGTACCAGAATTCTTGAACTAGTAGATGCTTTTGACTGCCGAATTCTAAATGGGAGCTGTGAAGGTGATTCCCGTGGTGAATTTACTTTTCTTCGTGGAACAGCGTGTTCGGTCATTGATGATTGTTTTCTGTCAGGATTTTGGATTTCCGCACTCAGCGAGTTTAGAGTAGGAATGAAAACATTCTCCGACCACACGCCTCTTGAGGCTACTTTTAATATTTCTTCTTCTTCTAACGAGGGGAATCTTTCGCAACTGGAACTTTTGCCAAAATTGGCATGGAAGGATGGATTTCGTCATTTGTTCCAACAAAATCTAAATGCAGAGCTCATTTGATTGAGTGAATTTAATATTCCCACCAGTACCGAAACTCTAACGGAAATAATAAAAAGAGCTGCGCCTCAAAGTGCCCAATTAGGAATTAATAGCCAAGTTAAAAAGCAAAAGTGGTTTGATAAAGATTGCATGAGAGCCAGGGATGCTTCTTTCCCGTTTCTTAGATTACTTGGGTCAAGTAATTCCACTTCATTTAAGCTTCTCTACTCGGCGGCTAAAAAATACTTTAAACAGCTTTGCTTATCGGTTCAAGACAGGCATACGTCCAGAGAAACGTTGATTTACTAAATGGAGCGCAATCGACCACAGAATTCTGGAAAGCCGTGAAGCTCATAAATGGAAAGAGAAATGTAATCGCCCCCGGCTTACAAGCACATATGCTGAAAGATCATTTCAGCCACCTCCTCAACACAGCACTTATATCACCGTCGTTTCAATATGCAGCCCCTTCGATTGATGATGAATTCTTAGATACCCCTATCACATTAGATGAAGTTCAAAATGCAATTAAGAAGGCTAAACTTAATAAAGCTCCAGGAGAGGACCGCGTGCCTTTCGAATTCTACAAGAATTGCACATCGGAGTTTCTAACAGAACTTACATCTAAATTTAATCGAATATTCAATTCTGCAGACATCCCAGGGAGCTTTCGCAAAGCTATAATATACCCGTTGCACAAGAAGGGAAGCCATGAGGACCCAGCTAATTACAGGGAAATATCATTCCTGAACACATCAACCAAGTTGTTTGCGGCTGTGCTTTTCGAAAGGCTTTCCGCCTTCATTTCAAGCAGGTTTTAGAAGAATGTACTCAACAACGGATCAAATATTTACACTTGTAAGCATAGTAGAGATCTATAAAAAGAGGCGCAAGAAGCTGTATGCATTTTTTGTAGATTTCCGAGCAGCTTTTGACACTATACCACGCGAATCACTTTTCTATAAGCTCTACAAAATCGGATTTTCAGCAAAAGTCATAAACGTTCTAAGGGCTATGTATGAAAGAAACACGGCGTGCATCTGGGATGGGGTCCACTTATCTGAGGAGTTCCAAACGACAATGGGTGTAAAACAAGGGTGCACCCTTAGCACATTGCTGTTCATTTTATATATAAACGACATAGTAGATGACATTAAAGGAGGAATAGAGATAAACAGAACGAAAATTCCGGCACTGTTGTTTGCAGATGACATGGCTCTCCTCGCGGATACTATTGAAGGAATGCAGCTGATGATACGTAGATTGGAAAACTACTGCAAAACTTGGAATTTGTCACTTAACCTAGCAAAGTCGAAAATGATGATTTTCAGAAAAGGTGGGGCAGGTACTGCCGAGGTGAAAAGTGGACGTATCAGGGCGAGCAAATTGAAGTCGTGAGGGAATATAAGTACTTAGGAGTTTTGATAGCATCAAACCTGCACATGAAGAAGCACTTAACATCGAAACTAGCAGAAGCAAAGCGAGCAGTTGGTTCAGTGTGGGGAAGTTTCATTAGCAACAAAAGCATATCACACAGCGCGAAGCTGAAAATATTCCGTGCAACTGCATCTGCTATTATTCTTTACGGAGCACAAGTATGGGGGTACCGTCCATTCGAAGAGGTGGAAAAGTTTCTTCGCTATTTTATAAGGAGAGCTCTTAAGCTGCCGAGTAGTTCACCCGTCTACATGCTCCACTTAGAGACTGGTATAGCTCCCATGTTTTTGGATTCTCTCAAGCTCCACTTAGATTATGTCTTACGAGTTATGACGATGAACGAGAACAGACTACCAAAGATAGTTCTATCCCATATGCTATCAACCAGTGAAATCTGTGTACAAGAGTGGGAAAAATTAGCATCCGATTGTGATTTCAATTTAACAGTTAACCCCAATGAGCAGTTAGCAACTTTGAAGAAAAAGGTTAAGACCCTGCTGGAGAAAACAGGTCATAGATTGTATGATGGATTCTTAAGAGAAGCCCAAGCGTCGCAGCACAGACTATATTATAGCAGCCTTAACCTCCATTTGCGAGATAGAACATATTTTCTAGCTGGTAAATCCACCGACATGATGAGCACTATCTTTAAAATAAGAGGGGAACTTCTACCACTTAATTATATCCCACACTGCCCAGAACTTCTTATACTGTGTGATATATGCAACCGGAAAGAGCGAGAGGATGTATACCACTTCCTAGTAGTATGTCCCATTCTTCAAGAATTCCGCGTAAATATCTTTGGAGTACGTACATTTGAGTTGGAGGAGGCGATAAGCATACTCAACGGCGACAAAGGCTGGGATTCACTCTATATTTACACGACGAATGCCCTACGCTACAGGAATTGCATAATTGAGGAACTTTTTTAAAAATAAACTTTCGATTCACGAACAATAGGTATAAATATTTAATTTTTTTTTTTATAAAATTCTAAATGTCAATCTGGTAGACGGCCTTCAGCCAAACCATAAAAGACTAAGAAATTATATCTTCAATGAATTTGTATCTATTTGTATTTTTTTTAATGAAATAAATAGTCTAAATAACTAACTAACTAACTAACTATAATACGTCAATGATTTTATATGTTAAGATTTATGGCTTGCTATCCATGCCTGCCGTGGAGCTGGGCATGAGCTGTCACTTTGAACAAAGTCATGACCGAGTGGGAAACGTAAGGTTTTACCCAGAATCGACGTTTTATTTGTTTTTGTTCATTTTCTTCTTTGTTTTGCAGTTTCTCTAAGGCTTTGAGTGTAAAAATGAGCTCCATCTCTAATAAAATGTTCAGACATGAATTGCCCACCCATTAAAATATGGCAGCTGCCTGGGCATCATGACTCATGGCTCGTCTAGAAGATTTTGTTCCTCTATTTCTGTTTCAATGCTGTTAGTGAAACGTTTTCAATATGGTTTCTTGAAGTTCCATGATACTCCTTGTAGGGTTTTGGTTGGTGTTAGATTTAAATGCTAAACACTATCAGTACTGCTTAAGGGGAAGCATTTTGGGGCGCATATTACTTTTAACTGAGAGCGAAAAACTTAAATCAACTACTATACTCTGTTCAATTTATATTTTCAGTACAGGGCTTATGGAAGAGCCCTGCTGGTGCCTGCTGGTGTTTGCATGGCACTCTACTTAAGAAATTGCCACTGAAATTAAAAACAGAACCCTGAGTTACATTGAAAATGTTTTTGTAATATTCCATAAACCCACGTACATTCTATAATAACCTGTTTGCTCCCCGGCTGTGAGGAGACTGATCGCCCAATTTGTCTCTCGCTTATTGTGTTTATTAAAAACAAAACACATTGATTGATTCAGAGTTACCATTCGTCCGTTGATGGAAATTATAATACCTTTTTCTTTGGTTTTTGCTATGGAGATTTCAGAATTGAAGCTTTCTTAGAGCTTTTGGGAGCATATATTTTAGGTTTAAGGAAAAAGGTGTTGTCGCCGCGTGTTTTCCTGCTTACATCTTTTCGTTTTTTTTTTCTTGAAAAAATGGTTAAAATGCAGCTATACAATATTTGTTGGCTATTTGTTTTAAGGAAGAATTACTATTTGAGCAAGTTTTTGATGGAGTTCGGTTCATTAATTAATTGCAATTTTCATTTTGAAGTGCCAAATAGTGTTTTTGTTCATGAAAATAAAAACAAAAAGAAGAGGGTTTCGTGTATAATATTTAAAATAGTGCAGTGCATAAACATTTACATACATTACATACATTTACGTTTTTTTTCTACGATTTTTTCGTTTTATTTATACGTTAAAAGAGATTAGGCCTTCTGGGGGACTCTTAAAAAATATGCGCCTACTATCTTACCTCTTGGTGGTGTGGAAAAAGATAGATTTAATTTAATTTAGATTTAGTTTAATTTTTTTAGATTTAGTTTACGGTCTACATGTTTCTGTTCATGAAATCTCAATAAATAGTTGGTAACCCTACCGACATTTGTGAGAGAATTATGCCAATTTATAATGCTCACTACGGCAACCATGTGAGAGCTTTGAAATGGAGATAGCTTATTGAAATTCATAATAGTAAGGGTGAAAGGCAAATATCCTATCTTCCCTGTACTGAAAATATAAATTGAACAGAGTATAAATAATATCCAGCTTGTCACAGTCATCATTTAGCGTGGTGCTAATTGTCAGTATTGTGTATATTTATAAAGCCTAACACCTTACACAAAAAGACTGAACAAGTAAATAAAAAGCAGATTGCATATACTAAATAAAAGTATGAACTAAAAATTAATATTCTACGACTTACAACATCAAGAAATTAGTATGGTTCGTTAAATTTATGTTTTAGATTTAATTTACTATAACTGTATTCAAATTTGTGGCGGTTACTTTTACTCTCTTCGCCATACGCGTAAGAGGTTCGTTAGAACCGTAGTTCGTTCGGTGCGAATTTACGCAGAAAATCTTGGAATTTCTGGAGTTGTAGCACCTTACGTCTATAATTAGATATTTTACCTCCATTTCCCTTTTGGTGTATTGGAATGATAAAAGAGTTTTTCCAAATTTTAGCAAAAATGTTCTGCTCGAAATAGGTCAGCTAAAGGTGATGCCAAGGTATTGTAACAATATCTTAGCACAATCGGAGGAATTCCATCAGGATCACAGGTAGTGTCGCTACTAAGTAAAGCTATGGTAAATACTGTCTCACGTCTTCATCAATTATTGAAATCTGGCCCATTGAGCTCGTTCGCGCAAGGAACAAGGAATAAATAAAAGAAAAACATATTTCAATAGTAACACTGTACGTGTACTTTAAAAAACTAAGTTTATTGCGCAGATAATACAAAACGTGGTTGAAGCACCAAATACCCAGAAAAAATGTATAAGAATAACGGCAACAGGTGTCCTTGTTGTCGTATTGTAGTCTTAGGTGGCGGCAACAGAGCTCTTAGAGAAACCTTCCAGATGGGCAAAATTACTTTGGGTAAGTAAATAGTTGTCAGAAAAGAAAGATAGGCCAAAGAATGAAGAGAACATATTGCTGACTACAAGAGGGCGGCTTCTTGATTCGCTTAAGTAAAACATGTTAGCAGGATAACCGTCGGTTTTTTTTTTTACTGTTTACGAATTTCCAATAAACTTTCGGATATACATACATAAAAAAGTGAGCCACGCATTTTATTAATGTAACTATCATATAGATTTTTCGATAAGTTTCGAAAGTCGCTATAGAGAATAGCGAACTGATTATAATCACTTGTTTTGTATGTCGTTAAATAATTCTTCCACGCTTTATTTCCTTTATTTCACAGACAGTTTTAGACAAATCCTTACGTGTGTTTCTTACAGTTACTGAAGAGATAAAACATTCAAATATACGAGTAAGTACGTATGCAAAAATGTTCAGTCATTTGTTTAATATTGACATTGCTGTTGTTACACTTTATTTTCGCGCACCGATTAGGCAAATTAGCCAACTTGCTAAACTAATTATAGATTAAAAAAAGACGAGAGATACGGAAAAAAACAAAACCTGCGATCGCTTCTGCGATCGGATACGCAATGGCGAGACGTATGTAAACGTCCATTGGGAGAAAAAGGAAACACGGCGAAGGAAAAAAAAGATTAACACCACACAGCACGTTAATGCTGTCGCTCACCGGCTGCTCAGATAGGGTGGTTCGATTTAAAAAATCTAGAGATGCGCGTAAAGAAAATGGTAAAAGAAAAATTATTATAGTTGTACCGAAAAGGATTTCGGTACTACGGGCGCCACGAAATCTTTTCGGAGGGAGATTTCGAAACCTATGGGGCGGGGTGTATGATGGGTGCTGAAAATATTTGTTCACAAGCAATAAAAAAAACAAAAAGCAATTTCGTACTACGTTATAATCAGTCCTTCGGAGCGAGCGATTTATTAAAAGAAAAAAAGATAAAGGGAAGAAACAAAAGATTGGATTACAACAAAGGAAATTAAAATTACTGGGATCAGAAAAAAACCTCAGGGAGGAAAAAAGATCCCAACGCAAAAAGAAAATTATCGCCGTAGGAGTAGCCCGTTACGGCAAGTCCCGAACAACTCAAACCGAAAAGTTACGGGTCGCGAGTCCCGCTTTCACCGGGAAATTTTAAACGGAACCGAATCCTACCGGGTTACGCAAAATTTAAAATACTTCCTAATCGAAACGCTTGCAAATTTTAACAAAAAAAACACAATCTAAAATGAAACTCAAACTTATCTGTTTATCCTTAGTTCCTCCTTGCTTTAGGGTCTTCCTAATCGGCGCCCTGCTCTGGCTACCGATGTTCTTAAAAAAAAAATAACTCCACTTGTCCTCGTCCTGTTGCTCCTGGTTACTTCCTTCACTTCCTTCACTCCTTGCTTTTAAATTTTCCTTTTTTCTCCATCCACTTCACCAACTATAACTATATCTAGTTTCACTCCTTGTTCGCTTTCTTTTCTAATCAAAAAAAAATCCTCTCTCTCAGAAAAAAACTTCTGCTAACTTTGATGGTCAACCAAGAAGTGGTCTCCCGCTGAATACTAGGCCTAGTCGAGCTTCGAGCCTTTCACGTACACACACATGAATCCCCGCACATTCAGCTATTGGTCTCAAGAGCAGCTTGCTGTGCATTACTCCGCTTATTTGCGTAAGTATGCAATCGCTCTTGAACCGCCGCTATTCCGCTCTCAATTCTCACCCACATTCCGCTGGCTCGAATTCGCCCGACTTGGCTTTTCTTCCCCATCCGCTCTGTTTCTTTAAACAATTTGTGAAAATCGACATAGTGAAAGAAGATTAGCAATTAAAATTTACTACCGTGGGTTTCCTCCCACCAATACTAAAAGAAGGAAGGAAGTGACCTGACTAGCTACAGGACAGGCCCTAAAACGCCATTCTGCGTTCAACAAAATTATAATACTGGAAGAAAATAAAACAAGGAGTACGATTTTAATTACGCGATTAATCTAATTTACCCGGTAGAATTCCGCGCAGATTTGGGGACTAGGGACGAGCCCTTAACGTGCCACTCCACACATAGACTCAAGGGTTAGGGTGGGCTCTCGGCCATTGATGGGTACGGTCTGGACCTTCCTCAGGCTATGGGCAGCTTCTTGTCTCTTGTCGATGTTTTAACGTGTTTGATGTGTTCATGTTGTCGATGTTGTTGTTGATGTTGTGTTACAGTACGCATTGGGTGTTATGATGTTGGTGGTGTATGTGTGTAGAATTGTTGACGATCTGGGCCCCTCGCCCTCTCCGATGATACGTGTTGTTGATTCGTCCGTTGTTGGTGTTCAATGCGTTTTGGTCATGTTGATGATGTGTGATGCGTACAGGCTGTTGTTGAGTTTAAGTCTGGGACACCACGTCCCCTCCTCTCGCAAGTGCATCGCAGTTGTGATGTCTTGTATCTCGTGTTGAGTATGTTGTATTTGTAATGTGACTACCTTGTGACCTCCGTCTAGGTCGATGATCGTATTTGTCTTGTATCTCATGCCGATTCATCTCTTTACGTGTGCGTGTGTGTGTGTGGGAAATTCGTCCGGGCGGTCCGCCCACTCTTTCCGGTCATCATACGCTGGTCGCTCGCCTCCTTCCCGCTAGAAGAACCGTCCGTTTCTTCGGGTCATCTGGAGATACCTAAATGGTTGTTCTTGCAGGATGCTGGGGAAATGGGCCTATGGCTAATGGACCAATGGCTGCGCTCCACTTTCCCAGAATGTTGCAGGAACAAGATGAAAAAAGGGGGAGTAAAGGATGCACAGGGCGTTTCTTGTTGCGGTAAAAATTTACCGTAACAAATCCCACCCTTTCCTCCAAGGAAATGCACTTACGTTTCAAAGAACCGTGAGTCATTTCCTAAGGCCGCTAGGTCTACGACACGACAAAGGAATGTTTCCATCAGGGCCAAAATGCACGTCCATTTAAAAAAGCGAAGAGAATAAAGGAAATATTAAAAAAACGCGAAAACTACGTTACTCTACTGCGGGACTTGAGGACTATTCCTGTTCAGATGCATCATGGTATGGTTTCAGATCTTTGGTGTTCCATGTTCCGCGCTCTTTACCATCTGTATCTATCAAAGTATATGCCCAAGGGGACACCCGTTTTCCGATTCGGAATGGGCCCACAAATTTAGGGGCAAGTTTAGCTGCATCAAAATTGGCGGCATCAGATAATGCGAAATTCCTTCTCCGTACAAGCTCGTTCGGGAGATATTTCACGTCTCTCCGTCGGAGATTGTAAGCTTGTGCCGACTTCTTGGTTGCCGCTTGTAATTTCCTAGCTATATCTAACCTTAGCTTCCTAAACTTTCCACTTAATCCTACTAAATCTTGGTCCCTATCCGCGGGCTGATCATCGATTCGCGGTACCGAACGCCCGGACACGTGAGTAATCATCTCTTTCCCGAAATTCGCATAATAAGGCGACACCCCTAACACCTCGTGCTGAGCCGTGCGTATCGCGAACGCCACCTTCGCCAGCTGCGAATCCCAGTCACAGTGACATTCCGAAACGTATGCTCTTAACGTTGTCTTGATTATTTGGTTAATCCGCTCTGGCGGATTAGCCTGTGGATGGTAGTGCGGAGTATACTTTAACATCGACCCATAGCCGTCACACAACGCCCTCAATTCCCTACTCTTAAACTGTGGTCCATTATCACAGACCACGTACTTCGGAACCCCAAACAGCAAAAACACCTGATCCTCCAGTTCCTTGCACACCGACTTAGCGATGGCCGACCTTAGGGGAAACAACAAGGGAAATTTTGTAAAATAATCGACGACCGTGAGAATATAAACGAAACCCCTACTCGACCTCGGAAGTGGACCCACTAGATCCGCACATACCATTTCCCAAGAATCTGAAACTCCTACCGTCATGAGACCAGCTGGCTTCTCATTCACCGGCTTCACTTGTTGGCAAACTTTGCAATTCCTAACATATTTTGTTATATCTGCCCTCATTTTTGGCCAATAGTATTTGGCCCCTACTCTAGCATAAGACTTCCTAATCCCCATGTGCCCCGCTAAAGGATTATCGTGGCACTCTCCTAAGATACCTAACCTATCTGATTTCCCTACTACTAACTTCCACTCACTGTTGTTCTCAAGGACTACCACGTGGTTTGACTTAACGTATTTATATAGTCTTCCCTGCTCCACCCTCCAACTAGGGTAAGCCAATGGGTTTGACTCTACTGCTTTAATCATCTTCGCCACCCAAGGGTCCAAATCCGCATCTGAGATCTCGGCCACTACCGGAACTCCTCGCGACAGCATGTCTGGAACTACATGCTCCTTCCCCTTGCGATGAACGATTTCAAAATCAAATTGTTGGAGTCTCACTGCCCAACGAGCTAATCTACCTTGCGGGTCCTTGAGATTACTCAACCACACCAGGGAATAGCGATCCGTCACGACCGTAAACCGAACACCTTCGATATATGGTTGCAACTTCTCAACCGCCCATAGCACAGCCAAGCATTCCTTCTCTGTAGTGGAGTAATTTCGCTCACACCTATTAAGCGACCTACTTAAGTAGCAAACTACTTTCTCGCCATCATCAAACTCCTGCGAAAGAACGGCACCGATTCCATAATCTGAGGCATCGGTTTGAACAACAAAAGGCCGATTGAAATCCGGGGAAGTCAAAATTGGTGCCGTCACCAAGCACTCTTTTGCCTTCCTAAAACTCTCCTGACATTCCTCTGACCAAACAAACTTCCTACTTTTCTTTAACAAATCTGTTAAAGGCCTAACTAAAGGAGCGAAATTCGGTCCGAAACGCCTGTACCATGAAACAGTCCCTATAAAACTCCTAACCTCTTTCACATTCTTCGGCGCTGGGATCCTAACCATACTTTCCACTTTTTCGGGGTCTACATGTAACCCATTCCTGTCGACAATGTATCCTAAAAACATCAACGATGATCTGCAAAAATTGCACTTCTCTCGACTAACCTTCAACCCCGCCTCACACAAACGTTTGAAAACCTCTCCCAGTATTTCGAGGTGTTTTCGAAAGAATTGGTGACGATAATAATATCGTCGGGATACACGAATACGTGTGGCTCAAGATCGGCACCAAGAACGCTGTCGATAAACCTTTGCCACGTTGCTGGCGCATTGTGTAAGCCAATCGGCATTCTCTTAAACTGAAAGAGGGCCCTGTTTGGAACTGTGAAGGCAGTGAGAGGACGCGATTCCTCTTCCACTGGAATTTGCCAATACGCTGACTTTATATCCAGAGAGGATAAATACTTGGCGTCTCGAAGTTTGTCTAACGTTGTCGAAATGTAGGGTAGTGGATAAGCATCCCTATCTGTAACTTTATTTAATTTCCTATAGTCAACACAGAACCTATAAGAGTCACCCTTTTTCTTGATAAGAACTATCGGAGAAGCCCACGGGCTACTCGACTTCTCCATTACTCCCGCATCGAGCATCTCCTTTAGTTCTTTGTCAATATGTTCCTGCATTGCCGGTGATACCGGATAATATCTTTGCTTTATAGGTTCTGCTGACGTCCTAATCCTGTGCTCTACCAAGTTCGTGCAACCTAAACCCTCCGGCATCTTTTCAAAAACATCCGCTACCAATGTCTCCAACTCTCGAAGTTCGGGTCCGACCAAATCTGACTTCTCCGCGAGAGTGGATATCGGAGCCACTGTCTCTTGGCTCAAAAACTTCCACTGGTTTGATCTCAAATCCGGGACTACGCCCGCGAGTGCCCAAAAATCCGCACCCAAGATCATGACGTGTGGTAGCGAGGGAATGACTAAACATTCCAAAAACACGGACCTATCTTGCACTACTATCGGTAGAGACACCACCCCTTAAACTTCTATCCCTGCACCGTCTGTTAATGCTACTGACTTTATACTCCCCCTAGCTAACTCTAAACCTAAATCTTTAAGGATCTCCCATCCGTCCTTACATATAATTGTGCGTGAAGCACCTGAATCCAATAAGCCTAACAACCTAATCCCATAAATACTAATCCTAAGTAAGGACGCTTATCGTCCCCGTTTGCCTCCAAGGTGAAACCTAACTGAATGTTATTTGAAACCGACTGGTCGCCGGCAGGTTGTAGGAAGGCCCCTCACAGCCATCTCATGGGCGAGCTCCTCGTGACAAAACCTTTTAACTTCCATCCTACACCAGCAATTAACGCGAATTAAAATATCAAGAGGAAACCCTGACTTATCCAAAACACGCAAGCCAAAATTAAAAAAAAAAAAATCGAACAAAATACAGGTTTAACGAAAGCAAACAAATTCACTAAAATTCCAATATAGCACCACCGAAATCGAACTCAAAAGTAAAATCCACACCGAGAAAACTTATTCGAACCAAACCGCCAAAACTTAAGACAACAAAAAAAAAATACAAGCCTAAATCAAACACCGCGGTCAGTTTTGTGACCCAGAAATAAAATGCTCCAACGAAAAAGAAGTCCACAAAATTTTTAGTGACACACTGTATGTACCTAAGCACTTCCAATTCTTGATAACAACAAAGACACAAGGGGGAAACCGCAAAGTGCCCACAAAGAAACAACCGTAAAAGAAAAAGACCGCAAGTATGTATATACATGCACCCAAAAAAAAGTATATGATGTGTTATATGGTATATGAATGTTAAATAACCCAACAACAAATATCCAGAAAAAGAAATATTCAATAAATAAAATGAATTGTGCAATAATACGAATATGCACAAATCAAAGAATGGAGGGAAGAAAAAGAAAAAAAACACCTACTTGTGAATCCACGTACTCCTCTGTATTTACCGTAGTAACCAGTCCACTGACCACCGCTTATTTGGGTTTGCTTCGGGGAGTTCCAAAATTATCCTATCCTGCGCTGACAATTCCTCTATTTTTTGTTGACTGATATCCACTGCACAAATCAGAAGCGCTGCTAAGGGAGGAAAAAACACAAAAGTAAAAGAACAAAATAAAAAAAACACAACTTCCCTGACACTACACGCACTACCAATGGACACTTTTTATTCTTTTTTTTTTATTATTTATTTTCTTTTTTCCAAGCCCCACGTTGGGCGCCAATTTTTACACTTTATTTTCGCGCACCGATTAAGCAAATTAGCCAACTTGCTAAACTAATTAAAAAAAAAAAAAAACCAAATACGAAAGAAAACAAAACCGGCGATCACTTTTGCGATCGGATATGCAATGACGTGACGTATGTAAACGTCAATTGGGAGAAAAAGGAAACACGGCGAAGGAAAAAAAAAGTGTAACACCACACAGCACGTTAATGCTGTCGCTCACCGGCTGCTCAGATAGGGTGGTTCGATTTAAAAAATCTAGAGATGCGCGTAAAGAAAAGGGTAAAAGAAAAATTATTATAGTTGTACCGAAAAGGATTTCGGTACTACGGGCGCCACGAAATCTTTTCGGAGGGAGATTTCGAAACCTATGGGGCGGGGTGTATGATGGGTGCTGAAAATATTTGTTCACAAGAAATAAAAAAAACAAAAAGCAATTTCGTACTACGTTATAATCAGTCCTTCGGAGCGAGCGATTTATTAAAAGAAAAAAAGATAAAGGGAAGAAACAAAAGATTGGATTACAACAAAGGAAATTAAAATTACTGGGATCAGAAAAAAATTTCAGGGAGGAAAAAAAGATCCAACGCAAAAAGAAAATTATCGCCGTAGGAGTAGCCCGTTACGGCAAGTCCCGAACAACTCAAACCGAAAAGTTACGGGTCGCGAGTCCCGTTTTCACCGGGAAATTTTAAACGGAACCGAATCCTACCGGGTTACGCAAAATTTAAAATACTTCCTTATCGAAACGAGCCCAAATTTTAAAAAAAAAACACAATCTAAAATGAAACTCAAACTTATCTGTTCATCCTTAGTTCCTCCTTGCCCCTAAAGTCTTCCTAATCGGCGCCCTGCTCTGGCTACCGATCTTCTTCCAAAAAAAATAACTCCTCTTGTCCTCGTCCTGTTCCTCCTGGTTACTTCCTTCACTTCCTTCACTCCTTGTTTTTAAATTTGTCTTTTTTTTCCAACCACTTCACCAACTATAACTATATCTAGTTTCACTCCTTGTTCGCTTTCTTTTCTAACCAAAAAAAAATCCTCTCTCTCAGAAAAAAAAACTTCTGCTAACTTTGATGGTCAACCAAGAAGTGGTCTCCCGCTGAATACTAGGCCTAGTCGAGCTTCGAGCCTTTCACGTACACACACATGAATCCCCGCACATTCAGCTATTGGTCTCAAGAGCAGCTTGCTGTGCATTACTCCGCTTATTTGCGTAAGTATGCAACCGCTCTTGAACCGCCGCTATTCCGCTCTCAATTCTCACCCACATTCCGCTGGCTCGAATTCGCCCGACTTGGCTTTTCTTCCCCATCCGCTCTGTTTCTTTAAACAATTTGTGAAAATCGACATAGTGAAAGAAGATTAGCAATTAAAATTTACTACCGTGGGTTTCCTCCCACCAATACTAAAAGAAGGAAAGAAGTGACCTGACTAGCTACAGGACAGGCCCTAAAACGCCATTCTGCGTTCAACAAAATTATAATACTGGAAGAAAATAAAACAAGGAGTACGATTTTAATTACGCGATTAATCTAATCTACCCGGTAGAATTCCGCGCAGATTTGGGGACTAGGGACGAGCCCTTAACGTGCCACTCCACACATAGACTCAAGGGTTAGGGTGGGCTCTCGGCCATTGATGGGTCCGGTCTGGACCTTCCTCAGCAGCTTCTTGTCTCTTGTCGATGTTTTAACGTGTTTGATGTGTTCATGTTTTCGATGTTGTTGTTGATGTTGTGTTACAGTACGCATTGGGTGTTATGATGTTGGTGTTGTATGTGTGTAGAATTGTTGACGATCTGGGCCCCTCGCCCTCTCCGATGATACGTGTTGTTGATTCGTCCGTTGTTGGTGTTCAATGCGTTTTGGTCATGTTGATGATGTGTGATGCCGAGAGGATTACAATTTTCCGATGCATAATTTATGGCATCAGTGGCATGCTTATATACCTCGATCGAGTTTTCAGGAGGAATATAAATGTTAATAATTATAATGAACTTATATCCTAGCTTCAATTTCACAAATAACGTCCAGCGAGTCTGCATTAGGAATTGAAAAAACACAACCTTGCAAAGAAACAGCAATTACCACTCCTTAGATCCTCAATATATTTATGATATACCTCAAAGTCTGAGGAGAATAATTCCGTGATCAGAAATGTAAAATTAAGCCAAGTTTCCGTCAGTGCAATCACATCATGGATCGATGCATTAGATGCCAATAATAAATTTCTCGTTTTCGTGCAGCGTCCCCTTACATTTTGGTAGTAAAGGGATAAGCGATTTAGTTTTTTGGAGTATTAAGAACAGGGCGAGTGTTGTTATTCTGAGGCTTAGCAACAAACTCTCTTTTTTCGATAGTTATACCTACTAGTGTAATGTGTGTACATATATTTTATTCTGAGGTGTTTTTAAGAGTTTTAATTGCTTAATACCTTGCTTGGTTGTCCGTCTGTCTGTCTGCTACAAATCTTGCAATCAAAATTTCGACTAGTTCTAATTCAGGTTGAGTTTTGAAATTTTTCGCACGTGTATATGTATGTCCCGCGACAATGCAATAAAATATATCTTATATCGTTTTTAATCCAATATGGCGGATGATCTATGATTGGGAACGCAGGGTAGAGACTCGTCTGTCACTGAAATCGTCCTGACTGAAGTCTAATTCATGCTTAGCCAATACTTCAAGCAATAGGGATTGTGTCCTAGCATGAGTACAACAGAAGCATTTTGCTTTCACCTCAGCAGTCACCTGGCCAATACTTGCCTCAAAGTACAATTAAACGGTGACTTACTTAACCACAACACTCACACTAAGTATCTTGGTGTCACGCTTGACCACATATTCTCGTCCAATAAACATCTTACGAATACTGCTGAAAAACTTAAAACTAGATACAACTTTTCATCATCGAACGTCTTGGGGAGCATCGACAAGTGCGTTCCCCGGAAGTACGACATCACAAGGCCTTGGTGCGAGAGTTCAACAAACTGATGTTGAACAACAACCTCTGAATCCATACTGACACTCGTCTAGATTAAGGTCAAGGAAACCGCCTTTTGTCGAATGTAATGAACGCAAACTGTGGGGGTTAGATATTAATATTTAACTCATTGTTTTCATGGTCTAACTTTTTTCATACAATTTTTTACTGTATACCTTATACGCTAAATAAATCAATAAACTACTGATGTAACACAAAAAAAACCTTTTTTTTTTGACCAACTTTGACCTTTGGATACAATCGGGTATGTACTGACATTAGCAATTTGATCACATCGTTTAATAAGTTATTTCAATATACAAATCAAAAGTGTTACATAACAACAATGTCGCATGCAAACAAACGTCTATGCTGCAGTTTCGTTTAATTCAGTTGTAGCCTGGGTCTTAGATTCCATAGCATTACTATGCGGATCGGAACAAGTTAAACATGGCATTTTTTCTCTCAGCACTTGTTTGTATTTTGGATGACTGTAAATAATATACATTAAATAATACTGTAAATAATTACATTAAAGCTGAATTTAATTTCTCACCTTAAGCCGTATACGATAGGATTGCAAACAGAATTTGCTTTGGCAAACACTGATCCACAGATTGTACTTAATGGTGACAAGCTTAACGTGTTGAATATACCGGCATAGTTTATTACCGAATAGGGTGTCCAAGCTATAAACCAGAGGGCTATTGTACATAACGCTACCTTAGCAAGTTTAATTTCGACAGACTTCGCCTTGTCGTCGCTATTTCGAAGAGATTGGACATTCATTTTCTTAGCTTGATCTCTCATAGCCGCTTCATGTATTCGAACTGCCTATAAGAAACAACGGTATGTATTCAATATTAGTTTACAACCCGTGTGAACTAAAAGTGTGGTTACATACATATGTTATATGTATAATATTGATAAGTAATCATATAAGGATGTGTCCATATGTGTATGTATGTAGGTATAACGGAGGGAAAAGAAATCACCAATCATACAAAAGTCAGGGGCTAGTATTTAAAACAGTTGTGGTGCCTTTTACTTTAAAGCAAAACAACATTTCTTAAAACTCTTTATCAAATCTTTCTATGGCAAGAACCGAGGTACTCTTGGACCTGGGGTTGGGGTATATATGTATGTATCTACATATATATGTTAATAAAAATAAGCTCAGACAGTAAGAACTGTGTCCTAAGTTATCCCCGAAATAAGCGGAGAGGGAAGATTGGGTCATTTTCTTTACAGAAAAAACGATTTCAATGAAATCTCTGGAAGGTACATCTGAGAAAAGGTTTTCAGTCAACAACTCCATGCTCACTTCAATAAGGTGCTGTTAGATTATAAGAGATAGAGTATCAAACGATCCGTTTCAGACTGCCTGCTACCATTCTGTATATTTTTATTTCTTGCTGACCTCAACCTATCACCATTTAAAATTCTGAACGGAGATTTTGCGACCCCCTGCATATACATATATGTATAATATGTACATAAATATATACCATATATACATCTTGTACTGGTGTAATGTGTGTTTATGGTATATATTTTATACTGAGGAGTTTTTTAAGAGCGTTAATTTACCCTGCTTTGTTGTCCGTCTGTCTGTCTGCTACAAATCTTACAATCAAGATTTCGACTAGCTTTAATTGAGCTTAAGTTTTGAAATTTTTCGCAGGTGTATAAGTCCTGTGACAATGCATTATAATATATCTTATATCGTTCTAGATCCAATATGATGGCGGATGCCGCAAGATGGACAATTCGGCTTTTCTTACCACCCAATATGGTGGACGCCCCTAGATGGTGGATTACCTTTTTCATTATAATCCCTTTGATATGGGCATCGGGATAAAGGGGTTTGACGAGAAGAATACGGTAAGCTATGCGACGTCATACTAAACCCAAATATGCCGGACGCCCCATAATGGTGAGTTACCTTTGTCTTCACAACCCTCTTGACATGGGTATCAAATGAAATGGTTTGACGAGTAGACGTAACTAAAAATTGTATTTAATAATAAAATTATATGTTAAAGATATTTTCTAAAAACAAGCTTTTATTATTTAAAAAAGAAAAAAATGCATTAATACTTATAACCATCTCTGTCAAAAAAATGATTGCCTGTATGAACTTATCGCGCCGGACAAGCTCTTAACTCAATAAATTCAACCCTAACTTATTTTTTTCGTTTAAGTACACCTGTATTTATAGTTTAAACGCCTGTTCAGTTGGCTTGCTATCTTTAACTCTTTGTAAATCGGTTTCATGCTGTAGATAAACACTCAACACAGTGTATCCAGGAGGTGGTCATGGTGTACAATACAGGTAGACCTCACTTAACACGGGGTAACGTTCCTGAAAAATATCGTGTTAAACAAAATCGAGCTAAACGAAACAAGAAACCAGTGCAAAAGAGGAGTTACGTTCCATAATCTCAAAAGAAAAAAACAAAAAATTTATTTTTTTTTACTTTTTAGATTATTTTTATTTAAAACTTTTATTAATTCATACATAAGAAAATAAACAAAAACATACCTGCTCTTTGTGCAATATTTAAATCACACAAAAGTTTACAAAAAACAAACCAAAAAAAGTGTTATAAAGTTAACAAGATTAAAATTCATCACTGTTTAAGTTCTCCATACGCTGCCGTGTGTGAGTTTCATCAATGTTGTTCTTTTTGTTGAAAAAATCTGTTATTTTCGCTTGATTGGTACAAAGCTTTTTGTACGTTTCCTTATAAGGTGGCATGCATAATGCTAACTCTCTTCTAAATTTCAGTCGCCTTTTAATTGAAGGCTCTGCATTTAAAAAAAAACGACTCCAAGCTTAATGCGAGGGCTATTCCATGTGTTAAGTCCCTCACTGTTATATCGTCAGGTTCACTTTTGGTATCGCTGCTACTGGCGTTCTGTTGGTTAGAGTTTTGTGTAATCATGTCAATTAAGTCCATTTCTTCTAACTAACTGCAATAAGCCATGAATGTCTTCCGTTGACATGTCTTCAAACCCTTCGCCTTCGATTGATTGCACAAGCGTTAAGATATCAGCAATTTCAGCTTCTCGCGATTCGATCTCTTGTTCTTTTTCGACTGCTGCCGGCCAAAGTTGTTTCCAACATCCATTTAATGCTCCTTTGAACATTGCAATACGATTTGGATGCAGTCGTTAATAGAAAATTCTTTCCATGCTCTGTTCGTTTTAAAACCCACCGCAAAGAAGGCCTGATATAGTAGGTCTTGAAGGTATAAATTATACCTTGATCTCTCCAGTAACCCAACCCTTTGAGTTTGCCCTCCAAAAAACCGGTAATGCGCTCTTATCTTTGCCCTTGAGCACACGAGGGCTTAGTGATTTATAAACCAGCATTGGTTTGACCAAAAAGTCACCTGATGCATTTCCGCACAATAGCACCGTTATTCGGTCTTTGGATACCTTATATCCAGGTGCGGTCTTTTCTTCTTTTGAAATAAAAGTTGTGTCCGCCATTTTTTTCCACCAAAGTCCAGTTTCATCTGCATTAAAGACCTGATTTGTTACGTATCCTTGTTCTTCTATAAATTTTTGAATTTCTTGTGGGTACGTTTTAGCAGCTTTTACATCAGCCGATGCCGACTCTTCCTGTATTTTTAGATTGTGAATGGTAAATCTTTTTTTGAAGAGTTCAAACCAGCCATATTTGCCGTAAAGCCTGCGCTTACAGAAGGTTCTCCACTTTTCTTTAGATGCTCATAAATTTTCAGTGCTTTTTCTTTGATGAATTGTTTGCTCGAAGGAACTCGTTTTTGACATCCAAATGTTTAGTGCTTATTCCATTTCTTCCACTATTGACGGGCGCAGTCGACTGGAATGTTTTAGGGATGTTGAGGAACCATCAGCTACTGCTTTCAATTCATTTATTTTAATGGCGCGTACTGCTTCATTTAATTTTAAGCGTTTTGCAATTGCAGTGGCATTTTCACCATTGGATAAACGATCCAAAATTTGTATCTTTGCTTCGAAAGAAATAACATTCCTCTTAAGCGTTTGTTTATCTTTCTTTGCTGACACATTCAAAATCTAGAAAACCAATTTATAAGCAAAGGCTTAAAAATTAACCGAATTTTTAAAAACAAACCTTTAACACGATTGAAAATCACAATCAGCTATGTTATTTAATCTCCTACAAATGCTGTACCTACCGTCCTAGTCAACAGAAGACTGTAACTGAACAATTTATCCTCAATCATCTATCATCGCTTTAGCACAGTTAATATGGGGTAGCCCCTATATCAGTATGTACATATTCTTAGAAACACAGCAAGCATGCATAAGTATACATAAGGCATAACGTGTATGTATGTATGTACATATTAACAAAACTTGTATGTTCTACGTGTATGCGCATGTGCATAATTGAAATAACTTATCGAGAAAAAAAATTGTTTCAGAAACCATGTAAAACAAGGCTTTGAACCGCGTTAAACGAAAATATGTCGCAAAAAGTGAACCGTGTTAAACACACGTGTTAACACGTACTTCTTATAGCACGGCCTCGTTATAAGAAGTACGTGTTAAGTGAGGCCCACCTTTATATAATTCCAAGCAATAGTTAATAACTGCCCAATCTTGATCTAAGAATATGTTTTCAGATGCTTCAAGGTGGAAAATGATCCCTTGTTTGTTGGAGTTGACACCGGTAATGTGGCAGTTATTGCAACAATCGATGAAAAAAAAAAAAATACAGGGACTTAATATTTCTTTCAAAGTGGTTAAGGAAGAGTTCAAACAATTTATAAGCTTTCTCATTGACTCTGTGATATTGTCTTCAAATTAAACGCGGTAGACATATATATATGCATATATTTATCTTTTAATAAGTATTAGCTAAGTGATAATTCGCACAAAAATAAATGCTGTAGTAGTATTATAGGAGTAAAAAACTCAGCAGATTTTAGGGATATAAGGAAGTTTCTGACTTCTTGAACAGGCGCCACTGACTTATATGTACCCATTCGCAAATTATCTATGTATTCAGGTTCAAAATTCAAGTTTCATTAAATTGACTATTTTCTAAAATTTCTATTAAAAAGCGAGGACAATTAGTTTTGTATTCTTCCCACAATTTGGTACATATACTTTAATTTGCATGCATACATATTATTATACATTAGGTGGCTCGGGCTCGCCTTGCGTCACCCGGCTGCCACTTCTAAAATAAAAAAGTATTTTCTTCTAAAGCATTTCTATAGTCCACAGATATCCATATTGGTAGGAATTACTCAATTATTGAAACATGCCCAGTGGGAACCATACATTAAGGTACCTGACTACCTTAGGAGGCTTCAAATACTACATTTTGAAGAATTTTCTTCTCAGGCCCTGTATTAGATATCGCAATAATTTTTTTTTTTAAGTTTTACTTGAAGCTTATAGAATACAAAATTAATTGAAACTTTTTTAATTTCATTTTTTTACCACTATCCAGGAGGCGCCAAGGTCGAGGCCTCAAAGAAATTGTGTCCTATGGCGGACGATTTATCTCAGGATTGGTAAATCTGAAACCAAAAAAAAACGGCATCTTTAAAAGAAAGGTCCCTTACGTGACAATTTATCACAATTTGCCAAAAATCTAAAAAAAAAATTAAAAATGGCGGATGTTTAAAAAAAAAAATTGAAAAAATACACCTGTTTTTCACTATTCTTTGCTAAAAAAAATTATTTTTTTGGTAAAATGTAGTAAATTGGCATACAAAACATGTCAACGAACAAAACAAGACCAAATTCATTGAAATCGGCCGAGTAGTTTCGCAGATATCTGTCCGCCATTTAAAAAAAAGTAGTTTCACGAAAAACGCGTTTAAAGCTTTCTTCTATCAATGAACAGACAAGCACTGAAAATAGCACTTTCACTTATTTCACACTGTTAGAATTCGAATTTGGAAAAAAAAGTTTGGAGGTGATTTTTAAAAGTATAAGGATTAAGAAAATGCGAAAAAAAAATCGATTTTTTGAAATTTATAAGGTGGTCAGGTACCTTAATGAAATATAATTGCCAGCTGCATACATACAGTATTGAAAATGTGTAAGCTGGTGGGAATCCCCACCATAACAGAAAAGGAAACCGAAGAATAAGAAAACACGATCATGGTAGAACGCGCACATATGGTATACTCACACATACACTATTTCAACGATACAGCTGGATGACAGTGGTCTCCGCTGAAGGAAAATTGTGGACGATGATTTGAATAATTGTTTTGAACATTGCTCAGCTTCAGGACAACGCAGGAGGACGTTTTATATCTTAAATGAATCAGGGGGAAATTTACTAAATTCATCTTTTGTTGTCAACCCGATAAGCCATTATTGAGTTAGGGCTGATTAATTATCTCTTAGTGCCGTAAAATTCAACTCACCGATTGCAACAAAAAAAGAGGTGGTCCTTCTCCTTATCAAGCCCGATAGGGGTTAGTAGTTTTAACGTGATGCGCGTTCGAATAAACAGAGAAGCAGACAAAATGTATAGTTTTATGATGTGTATTTATAATCATTTTGAACGAAATCGGCTGAGAAATTAACCAATAAGTAAAGAACTGTTATACGGACTTTGTCGTAGAAATCGGGTACGTCATCTACATACATATGTAAAACCAATTGAATTGGTAAGAGTCAGTCTCGATAAAATCTACTTTTTCTAAGATCAGTCGTAGTAAAGTAAGTTTTACTATAAGTCCGTCCAGCCGTTAATCGTAATAATCGATTACAAAACCAATAGATCTCCTATAGTTATGGATTGAAGCAAAAATTGAGAATCACCTATTTTTATATTTTCTAACAAAACAATACATTTAAGTTTAGTACTTACCTTCAAAATATGATAATACGAAAATATTATAAGCGACAACGGGATCATGTAAGCCCAAACTGAATAAACAATTATGTATGATCTATTAAACCAATCCTTTGCAAAATAATCAGTCCCACAGGCGGTCATATTTCCTTCAGGAACATATCGATTCCATCCAAATAAGGGTACAAAAGCCCATGTACCACAGACGGCCCATATAAATAATAATCGAAGCACTGCCCCTTTGATTGATAAAGGAGTTTTGGAAATACCCTTTACGATTACATTGTACCGATCAATAGCTATCATTGTCATCGACCATATTGATACACAGCCGAATAAAGAACCAAATAATCCGTACAATTCGCACAAAAATGGTCCAAGAATCCATGTCCCGTAAAAACCATTGAGTACTACGGGTGGAAACATTGTAAACATCATCATAAAATCGGAAACTGCCAGATTAACAACAAAGAGGTTTGATGGAGTTCGAAGCGATTTAGCCGATGTAAAAATATAAATAACTATAAAATTCCCTGTTAATGACATGACTCCCAGTACCGATATTACGCAACCGATTATGCCGAACCACATTGGTTCCATTGGTGGGTATTGATACCAGTAAGAATCAATCATGTGATATATTTCGGCTGGAACACTTTCCGCCAAAGACACGTTTCTTTTGTCATTGTATTTTTCATATTTTGGGTAACCAAAAGGCTCCATTATGAAGTTGGGTTTGCAACAAAGCGCACAGAAAGATATGGCAAAATATAATATTCACTTATGTCATAGCAAGTAGCTTTTAGAATACAGTACTATTAACTAAATAATATTTCAAAGTTTCTTGTGACACAATTCTGAAACTCTTAGAATATGACGGACACAAACTTTACACCACCCTAAGTACAAAAAATAACGAACATCGCCTTTTATAAGATAATTTATACAAGCGACGAAATCCAATTAGTTGAACAGCAAGCTAATGAGCAAATTCGTCAGCTTAAAAACTAAATGAGGTATTAGACATTATTTTATGCTATAATCTAGTATTAATTACCTACAGCTTAGCAACGTATTGCTATTGGATATAACAGTAACAGGATTAAAAAGACACATGGTTATGACTGCAATTTCTTCACTGAAACGCAACTCATCTGATTCAAATTGGTTTTTTTCTTTCTTTATTTCAGTAATTTATTAAATAAGTAAAAAGCACTCATAATTTCGAAGAAATTCATTAGAAATTCAGTTGTATTTTCGCCGCCATTTTGGAAAGGGCATCGCATATCTATACCTTTATACATATATATATAATATATGTCATAATCGGTGTTCGAATCCCAGAAAACGCCAAAAAGTTTTTTTACGGTCCCACCTCTCGCGAACGTTTGACACACATCCGAGAGAAGGTATTTGTTGCTACGAGAAGCTTCTCAAAAATAAGAAAACGGCTGAGGTTTCCAACATAGGAAGTGGGTTAAAATTTTTATTTTATTTCTTTTGTGTAAAAAGGCCTAAAAAGCATAAAAAGAAAAATGTTTGAGAAGAAGTTAATAATACTATAAAAAAAATGTTATTCTTCGAAATTCAGGTGTTTATCTCAGCGAAAAGTTCGACATACCTTCCTTCGGTTGTCTGGCCAGAAATTCGAAGGCACTCCGAATTGTGTACATATATTGAAATCACCCGCAATGACGATTTCAGTATGAGGATACAGGGAGGCAATTCTTGCGATGGAATCAGACAGCGCATCAAACTCGTCAACAGTTGAGTTGCTATCCGCACTAGGGATTCTGTAAATAAAACAGTAGTGAATTATTTGTTTACGTACGGTGAATTTTAGCCATTTGTAAATAATTAAATTCCGGATTGGAACAGTGGCCATACTGCGGTGGCACTTGGTAAGCTAAATCACTACGGACGTAAATGGCAAGGCCGCGATGGGGAAGGAATAATGGCACTAAGTTATATCCAGGCAGTTTTAAATCAGACGATTTTGCAACTACCTGTGTTTCACAAAGTGCCAAGACAACTGGTTTATGGGAATTATCGTAGGAGTACAAGGCGAAGAAGTTCGTTCGAAGTCCCCGCATATTTATACAACCACTTTCTTACTTAGATGGCGTTACAGTCCGGGGTGGACCTGGGCCTTAACCAACAAACCTCTCCAGCCAACACGGTTACGAGCCAGCTGCCTCCAGTTCCACACGCCAAGTTGGTTGAGGTCCCCCTCCACTTGTTTGCGCCACCTACCGCGAGGTCTTCCTCTAGTGCGCCGTACATCCGGGGTGGATTCGAAGACTTTCTTGGAGGGAACGTTGGGCTCTATACGCTCTACATGACCCAGCCATCTTAGTCGCAGTATGTGAACTCTTTTGGCTAGTCAATGTCGTTGTACCTTCTCCTCCACTCACCGTCTATGCAGACGGGACCAAAGATCGTTCGAAGAACTTTTCTCTCAAAATATCCAAGGGCGTCCTCATCCGGTTTTGTCAAAGTCCATGCCTCTGCGCCATACAGCAGGACTGGGATGATTAGTGTCTTGTAAAGAGTTACCTTGGTAATTCGAGATAGGGCTTTGCTACTCAACTGCTTCCCGAGTGATCTCCCTACTGATGTAATTTCCGGAGTTCGCCATAGAGCCTAGGTAGACAAAATCCTTTACTACCTTAAAATTATATCTGTCTACTGTGGCGTTCTGTTCAAGACGCCGATGTTGGGTGTCCTTTTTTGTAGACAGCATATATTTTGTTTTACTTTCATTGACCGCTAGACCCATGTTTGCTGCCTCGATTATGTTAATGTCATCGGCATAAGCGAGTAGTTGTACAGACCTGTAAAAGATTATACCTCCGGTGTTGGCTTGTGAGTTTCGTACAATTGTCTTAAGTACTATGTTAAAGAGATCGCATGATAGCGCGTCACCTTGTCTAAGACCTGTCCTGACATCGAACGGTTCGGTGATGTTCTTACCGACTTTGATGGAGCAGCGAGAGTTCTGCATCGTCATTCTACACAAACGGACGAGCTTGGCAAGGATACCAAGACTAGACATGGCTCTGTATAACTCGTCTCTAAACACGCTTTCATAGGCAACTTGAAATCGATGAAGAGGTGGTGCGTATCGACTTTATATTCATGGGTCTTTTCCAAGATCTGCCGTAGTGTGAATATTTGGTCAATGCTGAACTTTCCCGACCTAAACCGCACTGATAAGGACCTATCAGGTTGTTGACGATCGGTTTTAGGCGTTCATATAATACGGCAGACAGGATCTTATATGCGATGTTGAGGAGACTAATACCTCTGTAATTGGCGCAGCTCAGAGGATCTCCTTCCTTCAGGAGTGGGCAAACGATTCTGAGGTTCGATTCATCGGGCATAATTTCGTCCGACCGGATTTTACTGATGAGCTGATGCATGCTCCTTACAAACTCATCTCGTCCTGCCTTGAAAAGTTCAGCAGCAAGGCCGTCGGCTCCAGCAGCTTTCTTGGATTTCAGTTTAAATATACCTATATCCTCACTTTATTCTGATCGAGCTGACGGTAATCTTGACTGTCATCGCCACTGTTGAATAGCTCATTCTGCCTGGCAGCGGAATATTGATCTTCATGGCCGTTTAACAGTCTGCAGAAGCGTTCCTTCCATATCCTCAGTACCGACTGCAATTCTACTACTATGTTGCCATTTTCGTCCCTGCAGGCTTCTGTTCTGACGTTGAAACCCTGGCATGTTCTTTTTACCTTTTGGCAAATTTTTCGAAAATCATTCCTTCAATAAAGTCTCTCAATCTCCTCCATCGAGCTCTTCTCATGTTCCTTTTTCTTCTTTCTGAGAAGTCGATGTTCCTCTTTTCTCCTGCGCACGTAGAGCTCGTAAGCAGCTATACTATATAGTGCCGCTTTGTACGCCCCTTGTTTATCTGCATGTGCTTGCCGGCATTCCTCATCAAATTAGGGGTTTCGGGTTGGTGGCTGAAAGAAACCCAGTACATCGCAGGCGGCATCTCTTATGGCTTGTTGGCAACTCTGCCACTGGTCTTCCGCATTTGCTGCTGGTGGCATAGGACTTAGATTAAGATTAGTAGAAACTCGATCGGCAAAGGTTATGGCGGTCTCTTGCGATTGTAGCCGCCCGACGTCAAATTTCCTCACAGCATTTCGTGGATTTCGCTCCATTCTGGATATCCGCATCCGTACCTTGACTAGAACTAGGTAGTAATCCGAGTCCGTGTTGGCTTCTCGGAAAGTTCGGACACCCAGAATACTGGAAGAGTTCCTTGCGTCGATCGCAATGTGATCGATTTGGTTGAAAGTTTTTCGATCAAAGGAGAGCCATGTTCCCTTGTGAATATCGAGACGTGGGAACCGCGTGATAGCTACGACAAATTTTCGTCCCGCCACAAATAACCTAGGATAATTTTAACGTCGTGGCTAGGGCATTGCTCATACGTCTTGTCCAAGAGCTGGTAGATGTCATCCTTTGTCGCGTCGTCCATCTTCTCGTGAGGGGCGTGAGCGCATATTAGGCTAATGTTGGCAAATTTAGCCTTGATATGGATAGTCATGAGACGTTCTTCACATGCCGGAAACTCAAGACCTCTTGCCTAAGTCTGTCTCCAATTGCAAATCCGCATCCGAATAGGCGTTGTCCTTGTTGTCTGTAGCAATCGCCGTAGTAGATGTCGCAGTTTTTCATCCTCCTTTGGCCTGGCCCATCTCATCGCACTTCTTGGATGGGGTGATGTCTGCTCTGATACACTCTAGGGCCTCCGCAAGTTGTTCGGCTGCACGTGGTTTGTAGAGGGACCTAACATTCCACGTGCAGACACAAAGATCGTTGTCCTTTTTACGTTTGCTTCGGCCGTCAACAGTAAAACCATCCGTATCCGAGGCTGTTGGTTGCTTCATAACCGAAGGTTTTTTACGTGGTAGGGAAGTTAACCCGACGGCGCAACCCCCAACTTGGAGGACCATATCCTTTTTTTTTATTTACTCAAGAATTAGTAAACTCAATAACAATTATATATTGAATTGTCAAATGTCCGATAATGCTCTAGTCAACAGCCTAGTTACTTTGTAAGTTAATATAATATACATTACATATTTATCTGTTTGCTTATTTGTTAATTAACTATGTGTTTATATATATATACATTATGTTTGCTATTTATTTATGTATGTACTTATATTCTTATTTATCTTGTCTAATTAATTAATTTATTTATTCATTTATTTATTTATTTATTCATTTATTTACTTATTTATTTATTTATTCATTTATTTTCTTATTTATTTTTTTATTCGCTCATTTATTTATTTATTTGTTTAACTATTTATTTATTTATGTGTTTATTCGTTTGTTATCCACTTATCTATATACTTATTCATAGTTGTATTCACTATTTATTTTTTGTGTACATATTTATTATTTTATTTATTTATTTACTGATCTGTTTATATATCTATTTTATTAACTTATTATATGCCATATACCTGCATAAACGATTCATAAATTGTTTTATTTATTTATATCCATAATTTTTTATTTTTTTTTTTAATCACATAGAAAGATTTTTTATCGTAGCTTTTCCTTTCGAAATATTGTTCAATTCTAGTCCCTTTTCACTTCACTAATATGAGTTTTCAGTAGTAAGATAGATTATCATAACTCTGTGTAAATTGTGCGGTTACAACCGAATATTGTAAAAATAATTTATAGCTACCAATAAAATATAATATATATATAATATTGTATTTTTTTACTTTTACTTACAGTTAAAGATACAAATCTTATATAATTTTGTAAGACATTAACAATTTAGCAAGTTTTAAGATTTGTGTCAGGAAAGTTTAGGACAAATTAGGAAATATTACAAGGCTTCTGTTAACTTAAGTATGAAGACGTTTTTCCGAATTTTAATCAGAGCGTTTATTAAGCGTAGCTAAGACAACGATAGGATAAAATTTCCTAAAATTTATAAAGATTATAATAAAGGAAGGTTTTAATGTACAAAAATCTTACGTTTGATATCAAAACTTAAAGTTAACTACAATTTTTTTTACTTTGGTAAATTAAGTAATCTGCTTCCATGCAGTTCGACTGCTAATTAGAAAAGAAAATGGGTTTCCTTTGCTACGGCGAGTGACGTTTCAAAGGAAATGGTTGGATTGATGAAATGTTCAGAAATCTTTAGAAATTGAATATGCGCCATCTACTTAACAGTAGCGCCGATGTTGCCAGGTTCCTCAACACTCCCCCCCCGGTAAGTTGGAACTGTGATCCTGCTTACCGCCATTGTTCGAACCGGTCACATCGAGTACTGCTAACTTGGATACAGGCCGCACATAGACACCAGATTCAGTCTGAATAACAGCACTCCTTATTTTGCCATCCCTACCAGGGTTGACTTCCAGCACCCGACCTTTGGGCCAGGAATTTCTGGCGTTCTTTTCATCGACAATGACGACAACGTCGTTAACGGAAATCGGCTTAGAAGGCTGAAACCACTTTGTCCTTCTTGTTAGATTCGGCAAATACTCGCGAATCCACCTGCGCCAAAAGGAATTGCTAAATTGCTCCGCCATGGTCCAATTTTGTTTCAGGATAACACCTTCATCGTGGAATTCTCCCATCGGTTTTGAGCCGCTTGAGGAACCCAGCAAAAAATGATTGGGTGTAAGGGCTTCTTCATCTTCGGCACTAACGGGAACATATGTTAGTGGACGGGAGTTTATGATGCTCTCGACCTCAGCCATCATTGTTGATAGTAGTTCATCACTCGGAGTTTTGCTAAAGCTAATTTGCGAAAGAACCTGCTTTACCGAACGCACCAACCTTTCCCAGCAACCGCCCATGTGTGGGGCTGCTGGCGGAATGAACGACCATTTGAGCCTACCCTCACCTATGCTTTCTACCAGTTTTTTACCATCAATTTGTTCTATCGCCGCTTGTAACTCTCTGCTAGCCCCTCGAAAATTTGTTCCATTGTCCGTGTGTATCTGTATAGGCATTCCCCTTCTTGCAATGAAACGTTGAAGAGCGAGAATGCAGGAGCTAGTTGACAGGGAGTGTGCGGTCTCCACATGAATCGCTCTCACCGTCAAGCAGGTTATCAGCACCCCCCATCGTTTTTCCCTTCGCCGACCCACAGCCACGAAAAGTGGTCCAAAATAGTCCATTCCGACGTAAGAGAAGGGCCTCGTGAACGTCTTGAGTCTAGCTGGAGGTAGCTCACCCATTATTGGGATCGATGGTTCAGCCTTCTTGTTGCGGCACAGCTGGCAACGACGTTGAACCATTTTGACCATCACACGTAATCTCGGGACGAAGAATCGCTGACGAACTTCGTTCACGACAGTCTCGTTGAACTGATGCTGATATTTGCAGTGATAGTGGTCCAGAATCAAATACGTGATGTGGTGATCCTTTGGTAACACGATTGGCTGCTTAGTGTCAAAGTCCAAGTCAACTGCTGCATTGATCCTTCCTGCGATTCTCAACACTCCGTTTTCGTCTAGATATGGCGAAAGCTTGTAAAGTATGCTTGTTTTTGGAATAGTAGCTTCCCCTGATGTAGTCTCTTCAAGGATCTGTATTTCCTCGCAGAATATATCTCTCTGCGCCTGCTTCCACAAATAATGCTCACCCCTTTTCAGAAAATCCTGGAATTCGAATGAAGAATTGCTATTTTTCGACAATTCAATGAATTGGTAGACTTTTGCAATAGTGTTGTGCAACTTCCGCCACTTTGAAAATTTGCGAAAATCGATTACACAAGTTGGACTTACTATAGTGTGGTGAAACTGTTCAATAGTTTCAATGTCCACAGGATTAGCGTCGAGTTCGCACTTAGGCCAAGACTGCTCTGAGTGCCATAGAAAATCAGGACCTCTATACCAGTGACTTTTTGATGAAAAGTCGAAGTGCATTCTGGTTTTCGTAGCCTCGTCTGCCACGTTGAGTTTAGATGGCACCCACTTCCAAAGAGCTGCGTCGGTTTTCTCAAGAATCTCCCCGATTCTCAATGAAACGAACTGTTGGAATTTTCGACTAGGTGACCTGATCCAATAGATGACAGTTTTAGAATCTGTCCAGTAAATTTGTCGTGTGAAACGAATTGAATGGCTTTCGATGATCGTGTGAGCAAGTCTGGTACCCAGAAGTGCCGCTTCAAGTTCCATTCGTGGGATTGACAACCGACGTAAAGGCGCTACTTTGGTTTTCGCTGCTATTAGGCGACACTCGAACTCTTTTCCATCTGAAACTCGTATAAATGCTGCAGAAGCCAGAGCATCTTCACTCGCGTCGCAGAATATATGGAGCTGGACTTCAGCTACATTCGCGAAATTGAGCGCGGTTAAATACGTACGGGGAATCCTTATATTATTGATCAGAGGCAATAACCGTATCCACTTACTCCATACGGCAAAGTGTTCATGTTTAATTTGCTCATCCCAATCGACGCCTGATCTCCAGATTGACTGGAGCAAAATTTTCAAATTCACTAGGACATTCGCGATTAGTCCTAACGGATCGTATATTTTCATTAATAGTCTAAGAACTTCCCGTTTGGTTGGAATTCGCTTACCACTCATTACTTCTGGATTCATTTGATTACTGATGAATGTAAAGAAAAATTCGTCGCTTGCTGGTGACCACCAAAGTCCGAGTACCTTCTCCTCAGTTGACATAGGCACATACGAATTCTTACTGACACTGCAACCCTTTAATTGGTCCAGGACATATTGTGAGTTGGACCGAAAATTCCGGATCTTAAATCCACCTTGGCTATGTACATAAATGACATCTTTCGCCACTTCTGCTGCTTCCACTTCGTTTTCAAAACTTGCTATAAAATCGTCAACATAATGATTTTTTATTATAGCATGTACCGCAACTGGGTATTGCAGCGCGAATTCCTCAGCGTTTTTATTTTTTATGTACTGTGCGCAGAATGGTGACGATGTTGCGCCGAACGACAATACCTTAAGGATGTATGTTTCGATCTCATTAGTTTCCATATTTCGCCACAGGAATCGCTGGGCTTCCTGGTCCTCCGTCTTGATGCGGATCTGGTGGAACATTTCTTTAATGTCCGCACACAGTCCCACCTTCCGTTCCCTGAAACGAAAAAGAATCCCAAGCAGAGGCGATGTAATGTCTGGTCCTGTCAGCAGAAAAGAATTTAGGCAAACTCCATTTACCTTTGACGCGGCGTCCCACACAATTCGAATTTTGTTCGGTTTGTTGGGGTTGAATACCGGGAAAATTGGCAGGTACCACGTCTTCTCTTTTTCCACGGACTTAGAGTCAATCTTCTGAGCATAACCTTTATTTATATATTCCGCGATTAAATTCGATATAAGTTGATGAAGGTGCGGTTCTCTTACCAATCTTTTCTCTAGGCACTCGAGGCGGCGCATTGCATTTGATTTACTGCTTGGAAACTTCAGATTAGCATTTTTCCACAGTAGTGGAACTTCAAATGCAGTTCCAACCCTTTTAGAATGAATGTCAAGAATTTGTTTCGCCCTTTTATCGTCCGGCGATAAGAGCATCACCCTTTTCGTACCCATATTTTCAATAGCAAAATATTCTTTTACAGAATCACTCAAGCGCGCATCATTATCTCTACAGCAAGCGCAAATATGTAACTGGTAATGCACACTCAGAATCCTGGTTGACTTCTTATCACATGGGCCAAATACTACCCAACCCAAACGCGTTTTGGTTGCGACTGGTTCTTCCATCCGTCCTTCTCTCATCCGCAGTGGTATCCCCAAGTTCCAGTGCTTTAAGCCTATTAGAATACGAGGTTTCGCTTTAGAAAATGAATGTATTGGAATACCCTTTAAATGTTTATACCGCTCAGCCAACGCATCAACGCTAATTGTTTGTTCGGGAAGATCCAATTGTTCCACAGTGCGTACGCCGCAAAGTGAGTATTTTCTATTCTTATTACTTCCCGATATGACAATTGAAATCTTTCTTGAATTCGATTCCTCCCGAATTGTATTTGAAGTCCACTTCAGTTGCAAAGGCATGTGTTCTCCTTCTACTTGCAGGTAGTTTGCTAAATCTTCTTCGATCAACGAAGTTGACGACCCATCATCAAGAAAGGCGAATGTGTCTATTTGCACCCCTGTTCCGTAAAGTGTAACGGGTAATATTCTGAAAAGAATTTCCTTTTCATTCGCCTGGGTGTGGTATATGGGAGATGTCGTAGTTGCGACAGCAGTGGCTGAAGGAATGTGTGTATCAACGGCGACGTTGCGTACTGTCGGTGTTTTATTCGACGATTCCAAATGTCGACTGTTGGCCTGCACGTTGTTGGTAGGTTTATGTAGTAGTTTGTTGTGTCGAAAAGGACAACCGTTTTCTCCGCACGTTTGCTCCAATGAACATCTGTTGTTATGGCGACGAAGACATGTGCGGCAAAGTTGTTTTTCTTTTACAACGGACCATCGTTGCTGCACTGTGTAATCCAGAAATGTTCGACATTTGTCGACTGAAGAACAGTTCCTGTCACAGACCTTACATTTCTTGAGCGACGCATCATCGTGAAGATAAACAAAGGACTTTTCCTGCCGTTGCTTTTGCTCCAACCGTTTCTCTTGTGCTATAGGGCAAGTGAATGTTACATCATTCGCTGCTCGACCGAGTTCAAACAGCCATGTGCTGAAGTGCGAAATATCAGTCGTCGGAAGTGTTTGCCTATAGATCGACCAATTTAAACGGATTATAGGAGGTAACCTCTCCACTAATTCTTGCAATAGGATGGGATTATTTAAGTGTGAGGAGCATCCAGCCATTTGCATTGTTGCACAAATATTTTCAACGTCGAGTGAGTATTTCACGATCGTTTCTAATTTGTCCGCTTTGGGCTGAGACTCATGTCGAATTTTTTGCAATAATGTATTTATGATGATTTCAGGGCGTCCAAACATCATTTTCAAGGTGGAAATAATTTTATCAACTTGGCCTGGGTGCGACAAACGGCTGCGCACAGAATCAAGAGCTCTCCCTTTAAGGCAGGCGCGCAGACGTCCCAGATTCTCGTCGTCCGAAAACCCACAAATTCGCGTGCTGTTCTCGAAGGAACTAATAAACAGCGGCCAATCCTCAGGATTTCCATCAAATTTTGGAAGGTCTTTTGGTGTTGATTGCCTTGCAGCCATTTGGCGATGTGACAGTTTAGGTGGCTCCTGGAGTCTTAGCGGTTGGACTATGTAATTGGTTGCATTCGCAGCTGCTTGCGTACTTGGTTGATGTGCATTTTTAATAAATAAAGTATCGTGTTGATTCTGTTGCACTTTTGGACCGAACCACGTGTTGTTAAGCATGCTGCTATTTGGCATTCCTGGATTGGACGTTGGGTTTTGCTGTTCACCTTGCCACTTTAACCAATGTTCCACGCGATTCTTTGACATTGTAGATAATTCTTCTTCATTGACGTCATCTTCATCGTCGGATTGCATTCCTTCAAGAATTTCATATTTTTTGGCCAAGTACTTCTCTTCCAATGACTTTTCTTCCTCCAAGCGTTTCAATTGAATAGAAATTCTCCTTCGGGAAGATGTTTTGGATTTGACTGACAGCGCATTCTGAGGATCTGGAACTGATTGTGGTAATTGGAGAGGTAAAACTGTGGGTGCACTTTGTGCTGAACTAGATGGTTGCGGAACGCTCATTGGAGCTGGCGGGGACGGTTTCACTGCTCGGTGCAATGGAACGGCTGTGCTAACATTTAATGCGGTGGGAGGTAATGAACTATTTTTGGTGATTAGATCACCTTCAGCCTCCGACGGTGGCGGTGTGCGAATCATTTACTGGTTTTACGAAAGCAAAGGGATAATAAAGACTCAAATGGTACTCACCCTATGTCCCAGTTGTAGGTTATGCACGTGGGCCGACAGTCTGCTGATTTGCTTTGGAATGTAGAATCGTGTGCTTCAGGCTTTCTTCTGAGGGATCTGGATGATTTTCCTTTCTCAGATACACGAAATTTGTTTTCCAAACGAAATTTTATTTTGTTAACTTAAGTATGAAGACGTTTTTCCGAATTTTAATCAGAGCGTTTATTAAGCGTAGCTAAGACAACGATAGGATAAAATTTCCTAAAATTTATAAAGATTATAATAAAGGAAGGTTTTAATGTACAAAAATCTTACGTTTGATATCAAAACTTAAAGTTAACTACAATTTTTTTTACTTTGGTAAATTAAGTAATCTGCTTCCATGCAGTTCGACTGCTAATTAGAAAAGAAAATGGGTTTCCTTTGCTACGGCGAGTGACGTTTCAAAGGAAATGGTTGGATTGATGAAATGTTCAGAAATCTTTAGAAATTGAATATGCGCCATCTACTTAACAGTAGCGCCGATGTTGCCAGGTTCCTCAACAGCTTCCAAAAATTAAATGATAAAGACTTTACATTGAAAAAGAAAAAAATTACACGAAATATATAATAATAATAAAGCACGCACACTGTACTACAATGCCAAATGCATTAAAAGAAAAGATTTAAAATTATTCATGTTTCCGATCCTTCTTAGATTTGGTGGCAGGGAATTTCACAGTTCAGAGGGAACACAGGAATATTTAGGCTGAATTAAGCTTAGCGACCTACGTGTTTGGAAAAATTCTAATTTGTCAAAGAGATAGTCGGGCTGTCGCGTTTGTATGATGTCATTTAGGAGACATAATGATCTATATTATAAAAGATTATCGAAGGTACATCCGCTTATTTGTTTTGAAACGCAGGAAACATGGTCCCGTCTCTTTAAATTGAAAATATAACGAGCGATATTATTATATATAACATTAAGTTATCTCCTGCTATTATAATCAGTGGTGAAGAAGATTTCGCATCCGTGGAGCAGAACCGGTAAAAGTAGTAATTTGGCTAACATTAATTTGGTGGTATTTGGTAGGAGGCGAGTTGACCAAAGAGTACGAAGCCCACCATAAACCTTGCCGATAGTAGAATTAATATGAGTATCCCATGAAAGGGTTCTATTAAAAATGATACCAAGGTTTCTGGTGTAAACAACCCACTCTATTGGGCACTGTGCAAGCTCAACTTTCGGAACAACTGCGACATCAATAGGTTTCCTATGAATTGGAAGAACTTTTGATTTCTTCGGGTTAAGCCGTAAGTTATGTTTAAGCGACCACTCATAGATGCCTGAGAGATCTTCATTAAGTGAGGATATTGTGGTATTAATCGCATTAAGAGGGCAGCTTAACAGCAGTTGGACATCGTCTGCAAACATGTGTACAGAGCTATGTTTTACTACGCCGGGTAATTCATTCACATATAGTGAAAAGAGTAAGGGCTATTGGACACTAAGAAATCTGACGACCGTTCTCCAGTTGTGACACATTATTTCCTTCCGTCCAAATAAGAAAAAATGAGCTTTGTAGAAAGTGTCGAAAACTTGAACTCATTTCTTAATTTATTGCACAAAATGGAATGGTCAACAGTATCAAATGTTTTGGAGAAGTCAAGTAGAGTTAAACATGTGGGGTCGTTTTTTTAGGGCCCTCCTAATTTCATCGACTGCATGGATTAATGCTGTTTTACAGCTTCTCTTTGGGCGAAAATCAGACTGATTAGACCAAAGGAGAAGTTTTGTTGTTAGGTACTCACTTACTTGCGACAAGACTACTTTCTCTAAAACTTTTGACAAAAACGGAAGAATAGCTATTGGCCTATATTCCTTTACATTACCGCTTGCTTTCTTTGGTATAGGGAAGATTTTGCCTTTTTTCGACTTGGAGGGAAAAACTGACATCGTTATAAAATTGTTAAATATATACGTAATGTATGGAAGTATGAAGGATAAAAATAGTTTGATGAATTTTGGGCTTAAGCCATCGAGTCCCACAGCATTGGATTTTATAAAGAGAATTGCTTGCACAATATCCTCTTCGCGTATCCTTTTAAAGTTAAAAAGGTTTTTATTTTCACCTCACCGCGAAGGTAACGCGGGAAGGGTGATAAACCCAGAATTGAGCTTGTCGCAATCAATGTCAGTCGGAGTCTCGAGTTTTTGTTTACCATAACCAAGTTGACGAAGCTGTCTCCAGAGTTTTTCCCCTGACGTAAAAGACCCGAGCTTAGCGCTAAAATAGTTGAACTTAGCGGACCTTATTTTGGTAACCACTTTATTGCGCAGATGGCGATAGCTGTTTAAAAATTCATGTAAACGGTATTTCTTCCAATTCTTGTAAGCAACATCCCGTTTTTGCATAAGAATTTGTATGTCAGTGGTCAACCACTTCGGTGATGAAGGATGTTTTTTTATAGTTTATAGGGGTACGTGTTTTTCAAAGGGAGACGATATTTGTTGTTGCAGAAACATGGTTTGTTCATCTATCGAAGTCATGTAGTGAATACGATCCTATTCATTTTGATTGATATCCTGTAATAAGGCGCCATATTCGATGCGGCAAAAATCTCTAAACTGTACTTCCGGTTCATGCCAAGCACTGTTTAAATCAAGGGCTAAGTAAACCAGGTCATGTTTTGAGAAACCAGGAGCTGAAAGCTGACTGTAGAGTAAAGCTCTCTCAATATCACTCACAAAGACAACGTCGAGTAGTGAACATGAGTTGCCAGAAAAATGAGTAGGTTCGGATGAGTTGACAGGAACTAAGTTATGAGACTTCATATGGTTCAACAGAAATGACGCTCTAGGCACATCTAGGATTTTACAATTTAGGTCACCGCATAGTACGATATTAGTGGTAGTACAAGCCAGATCTTCTAAGACATTGAACACCGGTATTAAGCTAACGTGCTTGTGGTGCTTGTAGATTGTTTATACCAGAAGTTTTTCCGAAAAACATGTTAGTTCAACAAATACAAATTCAATGGGATATTTTGGATCGAACATACGAATAACTTTGCATTTAAGTGCTTCACGCGCATAGATTGCAACGCCACAACCAATACGGCCCACCCTATCGTCCCGAAAAACTTTGCATCCCTCTACACTATAAGTCAGGTCGAGAAACATCTGAGTAAAACCAAGTCTCTGAAACACAGATGACATCGACCTTTGACTCCATGAAAGATGTCGAAACTCGTCAATTTTAGGACTGAGACTTTGTGGATTTAGGTGGAATAAATGTATTCCTGTATTTTGTGCTCTGATCACCCTAATCATATCAAATAGGCGTACATTGTTATTTCTTACCGTGAAATCCCTAAGATTTGAACTACTACCCAAATTCATGAGAGTGCAGTTTTAGACAAGCAAGTCTGAGAAGGAGGTCGGACACATGAACATCTCGCAATATTAGTCGTGTTTTTTTGAAACCTAGCCAGCCAGTAGTTGCTAGTAAAGTAAAATTTTACACATAAAACAAATACAACAACCGGCTGGCTACTACTCTTGATTTTATCCCCAGCAAAAAGTTACTGGCTGGGAATTTCGTGATGCCTAATTTCAGGCGGCGCAAAAACGAATGTTTTTTTAGTTATTTGTTGTTGCTGTCACTGCGAGGTTGCTTGGTTCCTAGAGATATGTTTGGATGAAATCGGCTGGCTTTGGCTGGCTGGCAAATCGTTTAAATGAACGAGTGGCTGGCTAGGTTTCAAAAACACACGGCAATTATATATAAAGTAAAAACTAAACTTACCTTGGCCATTGATTAAGTGTGCAGTACAAATATGAATACTTATAATAATAAAAAAAAAAAAAATAAATATAAATGAATTATAGTAAATAGAGAATTAAAGAGGAAGCAATAAAACAAAAAAAAAGTGTAGATAGCAATCACGAAATTGTTGAAGAGGTATGCGAGATGGCAACTTTAATCATCGTGTTTTCCGTTGTTGACGATAGCGTACAGGAATTTCTGACGGGAAAGCTTTGGCCTCTTTCTGTTGGTTTAACAAAAACAGAGCGCTTGTGCGTATGTACGGCGAAGAGTTGTTTTGAATGTTAACAGCGAACGGCACCTTGCAAAAGAGCACGATTTGTTTTAGTAGGTCTCTTGTTTAAGGTGTGGATTCACTTGGGGAACTCCGATTCTCGAAATCGGTACACTGAGGCGCGAAGAACTTGTAAATTAGCTGTGAAAACAGCGAAAGAACAGTCTTGGAAGGAGTTTGGCGAGAAATTGGAACGTGACCACAGATCTGCAAATAAGATGTTCTGGCAGACCGTCCGCCGACTCAAAGGAAAAAAGTTGAATATCGTTGAAGGAGTCAAATCCAAAGACGGTAGACTTCTTTCCAATGAGGAGGACATCTTACGCAGATGGAGCGAGCACTTTTCAGAATTGCTCAATCCCGAACAGGGCACCGAAGATGACAGACCTATGGTCGAGAGTTGGGCGGAAAGTAGTCCTACGGTAGAGGAAGTAACTTTGGCAATCAAAGCGCTAAAAGTTGGCAAATCTGCTGGTGTGGATGAAATTCGGCCAGAAATGCTCAAGGCTTTAGGTAAAGAGGGAGTGCAATGGCTCTCGCGTGTCATTAAAGTGGCCTGGGAATGTGGTGAAGCACCTGGTGATTAGCAAATGGGGGTGATAGTTCCCCCTTTTAAAAAAGGGGACAAACGAGATTGCGCCAACTATAGGGGTATATCTCTTTTAAGTCTCCCTGGAAAAGTCTTCGCTAAGGTGCTAGAAAAGCGTTCCAGAGTTGTGGTTGAGGACAGTTTGGGGGATGAGCAGTGCGGTTTTCGTTCCGGTAGAAGCACAACCGACCAGTTGTTCACTCTTAAAATGGTTCTTGAGGAGGCCTGGGAATATGCCAAACCTGTCTGCACTTGTTTTGTGGATTTGGAAAAAGCATATGATAGGGTTCCTCGAGGCAAACTTTGGGGTGTTCTGCAGGAGTATGGGATTGATGGTTCCCTGTTAAGGGCGATTCAGTCTTTATATACAAACTGTAGAAGCTGTGTTCGGATAAACGGTGTTAAATCAATACCTTTGGGCGTTGGACTCCGCCAGGGGTGCGTTTTGTCACCTCTCCTCTTCATTGTATATATGGATTGGATGTTGCAGCGCAGCCGTGGCGGGGAATGTTTCAAAGTGGGAGACCTAAGGATTAGTCATCTGCTCTTTGCGGATGATTTGGTCATCCTTGGGTCCTCTCAAACCGAACTTTAGCGCGCACTCGAAAGGTTTGTAGCCTTTTGTGATGATGCTGGAATGAAGATCAACGTGAACAATTCGGAAGTAATGATCGTTTCCAAAAAAACCCATTCAGTGCACTCTGCATGTTAGTGGAGTCCCACTGAAGCAGGTGGAGAAGTCTAAATACCTCGGGGTTTTATTCACGAGTGATGGGAGGAGCAATGTCGAGTTATCCTGTAGAATTCGTCAGGCTGGATCAATTTTGAGAGAGCTTGGTCAATCTGTTATAAGGAAGGCCGAACTTAGTGTTCAAGCTAAGCTATCGGTTTTTAACTCGGTGTATGTTCCAACTCTCACCTATGGTCATGAAATTTGGGTAGTGACCGAAAGAATAAGATCGCGGATAGAAGCTGCCGAAATGAGGTTCCTTCGCGGTGTTGTTGGAATAACTCGTAGGGATCGAGTGCGCAACACCGGAGTACGCGAGGCGATCAACGTTGAGCAGCCACTTCTCCGAACGGAACGATCAAGACGCGCCATGGTTGCCGTGCCATCAGGTAGGCGACTTCCCGGAAGGCCTAGAAATAGATGGCTGGATCAAGTCCCACATCTCTCCTGGAGCCGCTTAGGGATTCCTCCTGATGAATTGAAGTCAATGGCGTAGGATCGAGAAGGATGGAGAGTCCACCTGAGCATCCTACCCCCGCGACCCTCATGAAGGCTTAGCGGGCCATTGAAAATGAATGAATGAAGTCTCTTGTTTATGTAACAGGTAACGACGGAATTTATCCCTCCAGTTCTCGCCGTTGGTTTTTTTCTATGAACTACAGCTGCATGTAGAGCAGAGTTTCTGTCGTGTACTTTGGAGAATTGCACAGCAATAGAAGGTGGTCAACGATTGTTTGCAGATCTAGATTTTGCTCGAAAAATTAAAATCCTTAGTACTGGAGGTGTACAATTTATTGTATTGCAGAGTATGTTTATATAAGACTCCTGATTTTCGTCGTCGAGAGCAGGAACACCGAACAGAACAGCATCTGCAGCAATTTCTTTACCTTCCAGTGAATCTATATGTTTGTTGACATCAAGAAGCTTTTCCTTTAACACCTCGTAACGAAGTGTTACATATTTCCCTACCACCACTGTACCTCCAATAGCACATTTGGCGATGATCACGCCGCCAGAGCATGATGCCAATGCATACCCCCCAACCGACGAATGGTTAACTTCGTGGACGCCTACATTTGAGCGAAGTGTTTACTTCGTATTCCTCCGACCGACAAAGTGTTTACTTCGTCAATGTATACCCCCGGCCTACGAGTGGCTTACTTCGTCGATGCATACTTCCGACCGACGAAAAGCCTACTTCGTCGATGAAAACTTCCAACCACTACTGTACCTGCAATAGAACAACAACATCTGGCTATGATCACGCCGTCAGAGCATTGTTAAAATTCACACCTGCTTGTTGCAGGAACTTATATAAGAGGGAGATTGAGAGACGTGGTCAGCAGAGTCTGTTCAGCCGTAGTTGGGTACCAAACTTGTGTACTGCGAGCATTCTCTCATAGGAGCCTCGGTTCCAACTTTTGAAAGCCTTCACCTCGGTGACTGGGCAACCAATTTCAGGCCCGCTACTGACCATAGCTGACCTGACGTCCCGATTAAGTTTCTCCCCGTCTGGGAAAAACACTTGTGGTCAATTTTAGATTTATTTGGAAACGTAAGCACGACCCTCCGGGAAAGGGGGTGCACCGCGACCGTCCGTACCGTCTGTAGTAGGTACAACCCTTCTCAAGCTAGTCTTGACATTCTCACCCGCCCTTAAAGTGGGACGCGACATTCACGCCCGCCCTTAAAGTGGGACGCGAAATTCTCGCCCGCCCTTAAAGTGGGACGAGACATTCTTGCCCGCCCTTAAAGTGGGCGGAGACATTCACGCCCGCCCTTACAGTGGGACGCGACATTCACGCCTGCTCTTAAAGTGGGCCGAGACATTCACGCCCGCCCTTAAAGTAGGACGCGCCATTCACGCCCGCCCTTAAAGTGGGCCGAGACATTCACGCCCGCCCTTACAGTGGGACGCGACATTCACGCCTGCCCTTAAAGTGGGCCGAGACATTCACGCCCGCCCTTAAAGTGGGACGAGACATTCTCGCCCGCCCTTAAAGTGGGCCGAGACATTCTCGCCCGCCCTTAAAGTGGGACGAGACACTCTCACCCGCCCTTCAAGTGGGCCGAGACATTCACGCCCGCCCTTAAAGTCGACCGAGACATTCACGCCCGCCCTTAAAGTGGAACGAGGCACTCTCGCCCGCCCTTAAAGTGGGCCGAGACATTCACGCCCGCCCTTAAAGTGGACCGAGACATTCACTCCCGCCCTTAAAGTGGGACGAAGCACTCTCGCCCGCCCTTAAAGTGGACCGAGACATTCTCGCCCGCCCTTAAAGTGGGACGAGACACTCTCGCCCGCCCTTCAAGTGGGCCGAGACATTCACGCCCGCCCTTAAAGTGGGACGCGACATTCACGCCCGCCCTTAAAGTGGCACGCGACACTCTCGCCCGCCTTTAAAGTGGGACGAGGCACTCTCGCCCGCCCTCAAAGTGGGCCGAGACATTCACGCCCGCCCTTAAAGTGGGACGCGACACTCTCGCCCGCCCTTAAAGTGGGACGAGACACTCTCGCCCGCCCTTACAGTGGGACGCGACATTCTCGCCCGCCCTTAAAGTGGGACGCGACACTCTCGCCCGCCCTTAAAGTGGGACGCGACACTCTCACCCGCCATTAAAGTGGGCCGAGACATTCACGCCCGCCCTTAAAGTGGGACGCGACATTCACGCCCGCCCTTAAAGTGGGACGAGACATTCTCGCCCGCCCTTACAGTGGGACGCGACATTCACGCCCGCCCCTAAAGTGGGACGCGACATTCTCGCCCGCCTTTAAAGTGAGACGCGACATTCTCGCCCGCCCTTAAAGTGGGCCGAGACATTCACGCCCGCCCTTAAAGTGGGACGCGACATTCTCGCCCGCCCTTTAAGTGGGCCGAGACATTCTCGCCCGCCCTTAAAGTGGGACGAGACACTCTCACCCGCCCTTCAAGTGGGCCGAGACATTCACGCCCGCCCTTAAAGTCGACCGAGACATTCACGCCCGCCCTTAAAGTGGAACGAGGCACTCTCGCCCGCCCTTAAAGTGGGCCGAGACATTCACGCCCGCCCTTAAAGTGGACCGAGACATTCTCGCCCGCCCTTAAAGTGGGACGAGACACTCTCGCCCGCCCTTCAAGTGGGCCGAGACATTCACGCCCGCCCTTAAAGTGGGACGCGACATTCACGCCCGCCCTTAAAGTGGCACGCGACACTCTCGCCCGCCTTTAAAGTGGGACGAGGCACTCTCGCCCGCCCTCAAAGTGGGCCGAGACATTCACGCCCGCCCTTAAAGTGGGACGCGACACTCTTGCCCGCCCTTAAAGTGGGACGAGACACTCTCGCCCGCCCTTACAGTGGGACGCGACATTCTCGCCCGCCCTTAAAGTGGGACGCGACACTCTCGCCCGCCCTTAAAGTGGGACGCGACACTCTCACCCGCCATTAAAGTGGGCCGAGACATTCACGCCCGCCCTTAAAGTGGGACGCGACATTCACGCCCGCCCTTAAAGTGGGACGAGACATTCTCGCCCGCCCTTACAGTGGGACGCGACATTCACGCCCGCCCCTAAAGTGGGACGCGACATTCTCGCCCGCCTTTAAAGTGAGACGCGACATTCTCGCCCGCCCTTAAAGTGGGCCGAGACATTCACGCCCGCCCTTAAAGTGGGACGCGACATTCTCGCCCGCCCTTTAAGTGGGACGAGACACTCTCGCCCGCGCTTAAAGTGGGCTGAGACATTCACGCCCGCCCTTAAAGTGGGACGCGACATTCACGCCCGCCCTTAAAGTGGGACGAGACACTCTCGCCCGCCTTTAAAGTGAGACGCGACATTCTCGCCCGCCCTTAAAGTGGGCCGAGACATTCACGCCCGCCCTTAAAGTGGGACGCGACATTCTCGCCCGCCCTTAAAGTGGGACGCGACATTCACGCCCGCCCTTAAAGTGGGACGAGACATTCTCGCCCGCCCTTACAGTGGGACGCGACATTCACGCCCGCCCCTAAAGTGGGACGCGACATTCTCGCCCGCCTTTAAAGTGAGACGCGACATTCTCGCCCGCCCTTAAAGTGGGCCGAGACATTCACGCCCGCCCTTAAAGTGGGACGCGACATTCTCGCCCGCCCTTTAAGTGGGACGAGACACTCTCGCCCGCGCTTAAAGTGGGCTGAGACATTCACGCCCGCCCTTAAAGTGGGACGCGACATTCACGCCCGCCCTTAAAGTGGGACGCGACATTCTCGCCCGCCTTTAAAGTGGGACGAGGCACTCTCGCCCGCCCTCAAAGTGGGCCGAGACACTCTCGCCCGCCCTTAAAGTGGGCCGAGACATTCACGCCCGCCCTTAAAGTGGGACGCGACACTCTTGCCCGCCCTTAAAGTGGGACGAGACACTCTCGCCCGCCCTTACAGTGGGACGCGACATTCTCGCCCGCCCTTAAAGTGGGACGCGACACTCTCGCCCGCCCTTAAAGTGGGACGCGACACTCTCACCCGCCATTAAAGTGGGCCGAGACATTCACGCCCGCCCTTAAAGTGGGACGCGACATTCACGCCCGCCCTTAAAGTGGGACGAGACATTCTCGCCCGCCCTTACAGTGGGACGCGACATTCACGCCCGCCCCTAAAGTGGGACGCGACATTCTCGCCCGCCTTTAAAGTGAGACGCGACATTCTCGCCCGCCCTTAAAGTGGGCCGAGACATTCTCGCCCGCCCTTTAAGTGGGACGAGACACTCTCGCCCGCCCTTAAAGTGGGCCGAGACATTCTCGCCCGCCCTTAAAGTGGGACGCGACATTCACGCCCGCCCTTAAAGTGGACCGAGACATTCACTCCCGCCCTTAAAGTGGGACGAAGCACTCTCGCCCGCCCTTAAAGTGGACCGAGACATTCTCGCCCGCCCTTAAAGTGGGACGAGACACTCTCGCCCGCCCTTCAAGTGGGCCGAGACATTCACGCCCGCCCTTAAAGTGGGACGCGACATTCACGCCCGCCCTTAAAGTGGCACGCGACACTCTCGCCCGCCTTTAAAGTGGGACGAGGCACTCTCGCCCGCCCTCAAAGTGGGCCGAGACATTCACGCCCGCCCTTAAAGTGGGACGCGACACTCTCGCCCGCCCTTAAAGTGGGACGAGATAGCGTACAGGAATTTCTGACGGGAAAGCTTTGGCCTCTTTCTGTTGGTTTAACAAAAACAGAGCGCTTGTGCGTATGTACGGCGAAGAGTTGTTTTGAATGTTAACAGCGAACGGCACCTTGCAAAAGAGCACGATTTGTTTTAGTAGGTCTCTTGTTTAAGGTGTGGATTCACTTGGGGAACTCCGATTCTCGAAATCGGTACACTGAGGCGCGAAGAACTTGTAAATTAGCTGTGAAAACAGCGAAAGAACAGTCTTGGAAGGAGTTTGGCGAGAAATTGGAACGTGACCACAGATCTGCAAATAAGATGTTCTGGCAGACCGTCCGCCGACTCAAAGGAAAAAAGTTGAATATCGTTGAAGGAGTCAAATCCAAAGACGGTAGACTTCTTTCCAATGAGGAGGACATCTTACGCAGATGGAGCGAGCACTTTTCAGAATTGCTCAATCCCGAACAGGGCACCGAAGATGACAGACCTATGGTCGAGAGTTGGGCGGAAAGTAGTCCTACGGTAGAGGAAGTAACTTTGGCAATCAAAGCGCTAAAAGTTGGCAAATCTGCTGGTGTGGATGAAATTCGGCCAGAAATGCTCAAGGCTTTAGGTAAAGAGGGAGTGCAATGGCTCTCGCGTGTCATTAAAGGGGCTGGAAATGTGGTGAAGCACCTGGTGATTAGCAAATGGGGGTGATAGTTCCCCCTTTTAAAAAAGGGGACAAACGAGATTGCGCCAACTATAGGGGTATATCTCTTTTAAGTCTCCCTGGAAAAGTCTTCGCTAAGGTGCTAGAAAAGCGTTCCAGAGTTGTGGTTGAGGACAGTTTGGGGGATGAGCAGTGCGGTTTTCGTTCCGGTAGAAGCACAACCGACCAGTTGTTCACTCTTAAAATGGTTCTTGAGGAGGCCTGGGAATATGCCAAACCTGTCTGCACTTGTTTTGTGGATTTGGAAAAAGCATATGATAGGGTTCCTCGAGGCAAACTTTGGGGTGTTCTGCAGGAGTATGGGATTGATGGTTCCCTGTTAAGGGCGATTCAGTCTTTATATACAAACTGTAGAAGCTGTGTTCGGATAAACGGTGTTAAATCAATACCTTTGGGCGTTGGACTCCGCCAGGGGTGCGTTTTGTCACCTCTCCTCTTCATTGTATATATGGATTGGATGTTGCAGCGCAGCCGTGGCGGGGAATGTTTCAAAGTGGGAGACCTAAGGATTAGTCATCTGCTCTTTGCGGATGATTTGGTCATCCTTGGGTCCTCTCAAACCGAACTTTAGCGCGCACTCGAAAGGTTTGTAGCCTTTTGTGATGATGCTGGAATGAAGATCAACGTGAACAATTCGGAAGTAATGATCGTTTCCAAAAAAACCCATTCAGTGCACTCTGCATGTTAGTGGAGTCCCACTGAAGCAGGTGGAGAAGTCTAAATACCTCGGGGTTTTATTCACGAGTGATGGGAGGAGCAATGTCGAGTTATCCTGTAGAATTCGTCAGGCTGGATCAATTTTGAGAGAGCTTGGTCAATCTGTTATAAGGAAGGCCGAACTTAGTGTTCAAGCTAAGCTATCGGTTTTTAACTCGGTGTATGTTCCAACTCTCACCTATGGTCATGAAATTTGGGTAGTGACCGAAAGAATAAGATCGCGGATAGAAGCTGCCGAAATGAGGTTCCTTCGCGGTGTTGTTGGAATAACTCGTAGGGATCGAGTGCGCAACACCGGAGTACGCGAGGCGATCAACGTTGAGCAGCCACTTCTCCGAACGGAACGATCAAGACGCGCCATGGTTGCCGTGCCATCAGGTAGGCGACTTCCCGGAAGGCCTAGAAATAGATGGCTGGATCAAGTCCCACATCTCTCCTGGAGCCGCTTAGGGATTCCTCCTGATGAATTGAAGTCAATGGCGTAGGATCGAGAAGGATGGAGGGTCCACCTGAGCATCCTACCCCCGCGACCCTCATGAAGGCTTAGCGGGCCATTGAAAATGAATGAATGAAGTCTCTTGTTTATGTAACAGGTAACGACGGAATTTATCCCTCCAGTTCTCGCCGTTGGTTTTTTTCTATGAACTACAGCTGCATGTAGAGCAGAGTTTCTGTCGTGTACTTTGGAGAATTGCACAGCAATAGAAGGTGGTCAACGATTGTTTGCAGATCTAGATTTTGCTCGAAAAATTAAAATCCTTAGTACTGGAGGTGTACAATTTATTGTATTGCAGAGTATGTTTATATAAGACTCCTGATTTTCGTCGTCGAGAGCAGGAACACCGAACAGAACAGCATCTGCAGCAATTTCTTTACCTTCCAGTGAATCTATATGTTTGTTGACATCAAGAAGCTTTTCCTTTAACACCTCGTAACGAAGTGTTACATATTTCCCTACCACCACTGTACCTCCAATAGCACATTTGGCGATGATCACGCCGCCAGAGCATGATGCCAATGCATACCCCCCAACCGACGAATGGTTAACTTCGTGGACGCCTACATTTGAGCGAAGTGTTTACTTCGTATTCCTCCGACCGACAAAGTGTTTACTTCGTCAATGTATACCCCCGGCCTACGAGTGGCTTACTTCGTCGATGCATACTTCCGACCGACGAAAAGCCTACTTCGTCGATGAAAACTTCCAACCACTACTGTACCTGCAATAGAACAACAACATCTGGCTATGATCACGCCGTCAGAGCATTGTTAAAATTCACACCTGCTTGTTGCAGGAACTTATATAAGAGGGAGATTGAGAGACGTGGTCAGCAGAGTCTGTTCAGCCGTAGTTGGGTACCAAACTTGTGTACTGCGAGCATTCTCTCATAGGAGCCTCGGTTCCAACTTTTGAAAGCCTTCACCTCGGTGACTGGGCAACCAATTTCAGGCCCGCTACTGACCATAGCTGACCTGACGTCCCGATTAAGTTTCTCCCCGTCTGGGAAAAACACTTGTGGTCAATTTTAGATTTATTTGGAAACGTAAGCACGACCCTCCGGGAAAGGGGGTGCACCGCGACCGTCCGTACCGTCTGTAGTAGGTACAACCCTTCTCAAGCTAGTCTTGACATTCTCACCCGCCCTTAAAGTGGGACGCGACATTCACGCCCGCCCTTAAAGTGGGACGCGAAATTCTCGCCCGCCCTTAAAGTGGGACGAGACATTCTTGCCCGCCCTTAAAGTGGGCGGAGACATTCACGCCCGCCCTTACAGTGGGACGCGACATTCACGCCTGCTCTTAAAGTGGGCCGAGACATTCACGCCCGCCCTTAAAGTAGGACGCGCCATTCACGCCCGCCCTTAAAGTGGGCCGAGACATTCACGCCCGCCCTTACAGTGGGACGCGACATTCACGCCTGCCCTTAAAGTGGGCCGAGACATTCACGCCCGCCCTTAAAGTGGGACGAGACATTCTCGCCCGCCCTTAAAGTGGGCCGAGACATTCTCGCCCGCCCTTAAAGTGGGACGAGACACTCTCACCCGCCCTTCAAGTGGGCCGAGACATTCACGCCCGCCCTTAAAGTCGACCGAGACATTCACGCCCGCCCTTAAAGTGGAACGAGGCACTCTCGCCCGCCCTTAAAGTGGGCCGAGACATTCACGCCCGCCCTTAAAGTGGACCGAGACATTCACTCCCGCCCTTAAAGTGGGACGAAGCACTCTCGCCCGCCCTTAAAGTGGACCGAGACATTCTCGCCCGCCCTTAAAGTGGGACGAGACACTCTCGCCCGCCCTTCAAGTGGGCCGAGACATTCACGCCCGCCCTTAAAGTGGGACGCGACATTCACGCCCGCCCTTAAAGTGGCACGCGACACTCTCGCCCGCCTTTAAAGTGGGACGAGGCACTCTCGCCCGCCCTCAAAGTGGGCCGAGACATTCACGCCCGCCCTTAAAGTGGGACGCGACACTCTCGCCCGCCCTTAAAGTGGGACGAGACACTCTCGCCCGCCCTTACAGTGGGACGCGACATTCTCGCCCGCCCTTAAAGTGGGACGCGACACTCTCGCCCGCCCTTAAAGTGGGACGCGACACTCTCACCCGCCATTAAAGTGGGCCGAGACATTCACGCCCGCCCTTAAAGTGGGACGCGACATTCACGCCCGCCCTTAAAGTGGGACGAGACATTCTCGCCCGCCCTTACAGTGGGACGCGACATTCACGCCCGCCCCTAAAGTGGGACGCGACATTCTCGCCCGCCTTTAAAGTGAGACGCGACATTCTCGCCCGCCCTTAAAGTGGGCCGAGACATTCACGCCCGCCCTTAAAGTGGGACGCGACATTCTCGCCCGCCCTTTAAGTGGGCCGAGACATTCTCGCCCGCCCTTAAAGTGGGACGAGACACTCTCACCCGCCCTTCAAGTGGGCCGAGACATTCACGCCCGCCCTTAAAGTCGACCGAGACATTCACGCCCGCCCTTAAAGTGGAACGAGGCACTCTCGCCCGCCCTTAAAGTGGGCCGAGACATTCACGCCCGAACTTAAAGTGGACCGAGACATTCTCGCCCGCCCTTAAAGTGGGACGAGACACTCTCGCCCGCCCTTCAAGTGTGCCGAGACATTCACGCCCGCCCTTAAAGTGGGACGCGACATTCACGCCCGCCCTTAAAGTGGCACGCGACACTCTCGCCCGCCTTTAAAGTGGGACGAGGCACTCTCGCCCGCCCTCAAAGTGGGCCGAGACATTCACGCCCGCCCTTAAAGTGGGACGCGACACTCTCGCCCGCCCTTAAAGTGGGACGAGACACTCTCGCCCGCCCTTACAGTGGGACGCGACATTCTCGCCCGCCCTTAAAGTGGGACGCGACACTCTCGCCCGCCCTTAAAGTGGGACGCGACACTCTCACCCGCCATTAAAGTGGGCCGAGACATTCACGCCCGCCCTTAAAGTGGGACGCGACATTCACGCCCGCCCTTAAAGTGGGACGAGACATTCTCGCCCGCCCTTACAGTGGGACGCGACATTCACGCCCGCCCCTAAAGTGGGACGCGACATTCTCGCCCGCCTTTAAAGTGAGACGCGACATTCTCGCCCGCCCTTAAAGTGGGCCGAGACATTCACGCCCGCCCTTAAAGTGGGACGCGACATTCTCGCCCGCCCTTTAAGTGGGACGAGACACTCTCGCCCGCGCTTAAAGTGGGCTGAGACATTCACGCCCGCCCTTAAAGTGGGACGCGACATTCACGCCCGCCCTTAAAGTGGGACGAGACACTCTCGCCCGCCTTTAAAGTGAGACGCGACATTCTCGCCCGCCCTTAAAGTGGGCCGAGACATTCACGCCCGCCCTTAAAGTGGGACGCGACATTCTCGCCCGCCCTTAAAGTGGGACGCGACATTCACGCCCGCCCTTAAAGTGGGACGAGACATTCTCGCCCGCCCTTACAGTGGGACGCGACATTCACGCCCGCCCCTAAAGTGGGACGCGACATTCTCGCCCGCCTTTAAAGTGAGACGCGACATTCTCGCCCGCCCTTAAAGTGGGCCGAGACATTCACGCCCGCCCTTAAAGTGGGACGCGACATTCTCGCCCGCCCTTTAAGTGGGACGAGACACTCTCGCCCGCGCTTAAAGTGGGCTGAGACATTCACGCCCGCCCTTAAAGTGGGACGCGACATTCACGCCCGCCCTTAAAGTGGGACGCGACATTCTCGCCCGCCTTTAAAGTGGGACGCGACATTCTCGCCCGCCCTTAAAGTGGGCCGAGACATTCACGCCCGCCCTTAAAGTGGGACGCGACATTCTCGCCTGCCCTTAAAGTGGGACGAGACATTTTCGCCCGGCCTTACAATGGGCCGAGACATTCTCGCCCGCCGTTAAAGTGGGACGGGACACTCTCGCCCGCCCTTAAAGTGGGACGAGACACTCTCGCCAGCCCTTAAAATGGGCCGAAACATTCACGCCCGCCCTTAAAGTGGGACGCGACATTCACGCCCGCCCTTAAAGTGGGACGCGACATTCTTGCCCGCCCTTAAAGTGGGACGAGACATTCTCGCCCGCCCTTAAAGTGGGACGAGACATTTTCGCACGGCCTTAAAATGGGCCGAGACATTCTCGCCCGCCCTTAAAGTGGGACGCGACATTCTCGCCCGCCCTTAAAGTGGGACGAGACATTCTCGCCCGCCCTTAAAGTGGACCGAGACATTCTCGCCCGCCCTTAAAGTGGGACGCGACACTCTCACCCGCCCTTAAAGTGGGACGAGACACTCTCGCACGCCCTTAAAGTGGGACGAGACATTTTCGCCCGCCCTTAAAGTGGGCCGAGACATTCTCGCCCGCCCTTAAAGTGGGACGCGACATTCACGCCCGCCCTTAGAGTGGGACGCGACACTCTTGTTCGCCCTTAATGTGGGACGAGACACTCTCGCCCGCCCTTAAAGTGGGCCGAGACATTCACGCCCGCCCTTAAAGTGGGACGAGACCTTCACGCCCGCCCTTAAAGTGGGCCAGGACAACCGACGAATCATCTCCAGAACGAGTCCACCGAACGGAAGCCGACCTTCAGCGGACCTAGCGACCCAGGATCCATAAGAAGCAACATTCAGCGAGCCGATCAACCCGCCAAAAAATTATATATTATTTATATATTGTAATTATTGTATGAAATCAGTCTCGGTCAATAAAGACAACTCTTTCCAGAAGTTTTAAGGTGTTTCTTTGGGTAAACCCCGGACCCGGCGAGCTTACCTCAGCCTTCGACCAAAAATACCGTCACAACCTTCGTTTCTGCATTGGCTTCTATACTCTCTACTCGCCTAATGACATTGGCTACGATTGAATTGACATTCTCACTGTACGCAGCCCAAGTCTTTTCAAGGTTCAAGTGACCCACTTCGGGGATATGAGCGCTGCCGTTGGCCCATTAAGGGTTCATCCGATTCCATTAAAAAATAAATAGACTGGATCTTTTTGAGGAGTTATTGAAAACCGTTCTCCATGTTTACGGGAATTTTAATAAATAATTGAAGAAAACAACACTTTTTTTGTTTATTCCGTTCCACTGTATTTATATCGTTTTCGATTTTTTTATAGCTATATGAATTAAAGTTAGAATTACAAAAACAACTTTTTTTTGTAGTAGATATTACTAACTTTTTCTCGAACAAATTTGTTTAATGCTTTTTAGGCCTTTTTACACTAATTAATAATAAAATTTTGTAGCTACTTTCCTGTAGTGGAATTTGAAGAAAAACTATTTTTTTATGGTATTATTAACTCCCTCTCACAAACATTTTTTTATACTTTTAATGTCTTTTTACGCTAACAAAAAATAAAATTTTAGCGAATTTCCTATGTTAGAAACTAACCCCAAAAAAATGCCCTTCGGATACAGTACAAAACTGTCTATTCGTACAAAAAATGTAATGCTACAGCACGAGTGGATACGAGAAGCTAGGCCTAGGCACTTAATGAGCTGATGCGCCAAATTTATATACATGTATGTATATGTATTGTACATACATGTATCTGCTTGGTATCTAATCATGGAGCTAACTAGTAACCAAAATAACGTTAGAATAGCTTAACTGATTTCAAAAAAATCAATTTTATTGCTTAAAGTAACAATAGTCAATCAAAGCCGTGAATCTAGTAATATCCAAAATGGGCCTTATATTAGTAACAAATTTTCATCCCCTTCGGGTAGGGGTTAGTGCTCGCGGTAATTCGACCAGTTTCCGATAATCTGTGCGTAAAACCGCAAAAATTTGATCTGTAAAAATATAGATGTAAACTCAGCAATAAAACATTTCTTTTCTCTTCAACGTTATAATGTGTTGTCTTTTAATTTTGTTTGTTCTTTTATGTAAAAAGATATATAAAAATGACAATTCTATGTTTTTGTTTTGTACATAATTTAATTATAAAAATGTTCAAGAGTTGCGATACTATCTCAAACAGTTAGAATATACACGAGGTAGGCATGCCTGTCGTAAGAGGCGACTAAAATCCACTTTCCGTACACCGAGTATGGCGTATACAAAAATATAGGCGTACAATGAACAAAACAAAAGGTTTAAATACCCCAGGTGGCAGTCCAGGTACACTGGAAATCCACCGTCCTCGGAGGTCGGCTCTACGGATTCTGGGGGAGCCATTTATTGCCTTCATCTGACCTTTTTAAAAAGGTACTAGGGTAGTTTGATCATCAGGATCTACCACAAAAACGGGCGGAACTAGAAGTCCGGCGACAAAGACAGTGCCGGCGCGCGCACGAAGAACAGACTTCAGCGAAAATCCAAAGCCTTACGACGAAAATACGGAATTTCGGAGCAGACTAAGCAAAATGGAACTTCTCTGTGAAGACTAAGGAAATAAGGATATATCGAAACCTCATAATAAGTCTGCAGCGAGTTCAAACGTCCCCGATAACACTGATTATCGAATGGATGAAGAAGAACTAAGTCGGGAAACTAACTGAATTCTAAACAAAAACCAGTTAAGAAACGAAAAGCTGGCTCTTCGCCCGAAATAGTAACGAGGCAAGAAGACACGCAAAATAAGCACACGTGCCGAAGAAAATCCACGAACTAAGGATCGCAGACTATAATAAAGTGTATTCTACTTTCAAACCTTTGTTGCTATCCGATTTTTAAGTAACATCGCTCAACACCAACAAATGGAAAGTAAACGCAAAGGACTCAGACAGTTATCGTTTAGTATCTAATAAACTGAATACTGAAAAAATTGAGTGGTATACTTATGAAAATAAATCTGAAAGATCGATACGAGTTGTAGCTAGAGGACTTCATGCCTCATGCTTAAAGGGAGATGCTGTTCACGATTCGAAAATCAAAAACTTTAAAATCGTCGATGCGGTAAATTTAATTAAACGGAAAAGGAAAAAATGGAAGGCAGGTGCGGGATTCCTCTCTTTATGCTAACCTTTGATACGGCTGAGAGTTTGGATGAGATTTTCGAAATAAGAACAATTCTGAATGTCGTAGCCAAAATCGAACCCATGCGCAAGAATACAAGGTTAATACCTCAGTGCAAACGATGCCAAGGATTCAATCATACACAAACGTATTGCCGAAAAGAACTTTATAGTCAAGAGTGTGGCGTAACCAAAAAACCCCTGCAGCGTGTATTAACTGCAATGGAAAACACTCGGCTAATTAAAGAGGCTGTGAAGTAGCCAAGGAGTTGCAAAAAAGGAGAGAGACTTACAAACCCGCAAAACCCACCTTCAAAACCGGTAAAAAAGGAAAAGGCGAACATTTTTGCAAGAAAGGTGGCTAGGGATAACCGAGCAGATCCTGGCGTGCCCAAGCATACATACGCCCAAGCTGAGATCAAACTCTACAACGGGTCAAAATAAAACCGTCAAAAGAAAAGCCATCTGATTTTGATATGCAGACGCGCACTCAAGCATCAACATCAACAGAGACTAACACTGATAATACGGAAAACCCTGTATCTCACGTCTTCTCCATTATTCTTGCGAGGCTTGAGGAGCAAACAAAAACAAACAGGCTAATTGTTGAAAGGTTGGAGAAGCTTCAATATAAGCTTAATAACAGGAGCACTTCAAAACGAACATGACAAAACTTCTTAAATTTCTTTCATGGAACGCCAACGAGATTTGTATGAGAAAAACGCATTGACATATGTTTGATCTATGAAACTCACCTGATGAAACTATCGCGTGTAAACATTACTGTGCATATCACGCTTATCACGCTTATCACCCGTTGGAAAGGGCGAGAAGCGGATCGTCTTTATTCATAAAAGATTGCAAGTGAGCCTGTACGCGTAAAAAGTGTATATTACTCTTTCAATACCTCATCAATATCTCAACAATTATTTTACAAATATTGCATCTTCAGCTCTCTTGGACCAAATTTTATTATTGGTGGTGATTTTAATGCAAAACACACCATCTGTGGTTCAAGATGGATCTCACAAAAAGGCAGAGTACTTCACAACGCTTGCATACTATACAGTTGCGACTTCCACTCAACTGGTAAACCAACATATTGGCCCACTGATACCAACAAAATACCCAGTCTGATCGATTTCGTTGTTGTAAAAGGAATACCAGCCAACTGTATTGAAATTGATGAAAGTTTCGATCTCTTCTCCGATCATTCTCCTATCATTTTAACGATGAGCGAACACATAATTAAAAAAGATGTGCCTGCTAGACTAAGTAGCAGAAAAACTGATTGGGAAGGCTTTAAGAAAGACATTGAAGAACATATCGAACTGTGAGTGCAACTTAGGACGCCTTCTGAGCTCCAAATCGAAGTTAATCGCTCTGTTGAAGATCTACAGCGCGCGACGTGGAAAAATACTGCCTATCAAATGAAAATGGCGGACAATTATGCCCAAAAATATTCACCGGAAATAAAAGAAATGGTAAGGGAGAAGAGAAATGCGCGTAAAAAATGGCAACAAACTCGTGCTCCGCAGCATAAAGCGCATTTAAACCGTTTGTGCAACTTGCTTAATAAGGCCATTATTGATTTTAAAAATCGGACAATAGAAACCAACCTCAAAAGCTTAACAGCGGAAAAAGATTCCAATTATTCGCTCTAGAAAGTTAAAAAGGCCCAAAATACAAGCGGCCCCAAAAACAATTCGCAAGCGAACCGCAGCAAGTGGCGTATCTTCGAAACGTCACCAGAGGCGAACAATGCTGCACTTGCCACTTCAAAACAAAATACAGTAGGAAATATATCAATTTGGGATCTAAAGTCCCTTATTAAGGATTCTATGACAGCTTTACTCGACGATAAACTCAGCAACGTTGCAACTAAAGCTGATGTAGAAGGAGTATTCGTTCAAATTCAAGCACTACAAAAAGACAACACAACACTACGTCACAAACTGCAGGTGATGGAAGCTCCTTATTCTTCATTGGAACGCAAAGTGGAGATGCTGGAGAGAAAGGCGTTAGAAAGCAATCTTGTAGTGCATATGCGCGAAAAGTCTGTGCCTGCAACTGCTGGGAAGCGACGACTCATCACTAATATCCGACGTTCGCGCCATGAGGCCAAACAAAAACATTGCAAATATCGTTGTAAAATTGCAAAAGAAGGATGACGTTGTACGCGTACTAAACAACACAACAACACTTAGAGGCACCAAGGTAACTATTCACAGAGACTGAAGCTTCACGCAATCGAATAAAACGCATGTTAAAGCTAAAAATAGACACTGAGAACAAAAACAAGAACATGAAAGTCGTAGTGAATGGACAAAAGCTCAAAATTGGAAACAAAACATTTTATTTCGACAATAATAACATCCTCCGATGTGAGGGTTATGTCAGTGAATGTGGGATGACACTTCTCCAACAGCTGGTTGATGTCAGTTCTACAGTGGCAGCTGCAACTGTCAGAAGCGAATTTGCCGAAGGTGGAAATGCATTGGGTGGAAACATAAGTAGCAGTTCTTCGTTTTTGGCGCCGCAGCCTTACATTTAATAGTAATGCCGTCTGCCGAAATATAGTAGAAAATCGAAAAACATTAAGCAATGAAAATGAAAATTATGGTATAAAAGAAATTAAAAACCATGAAATATTGTCATTTAAAATATTAAATTATAATGTTGCAGGCCTGAAAAACTAATTATTTTTCTCGGATTTTTTTAATTATATTAAAAAAATTGATATATTATATTTATGCTTTATGGAACATACGTTTTAGTCAGTGAAGAAATTAGGTTTAAGAGTATTTTTCTGGACTTCGAAACGAAATGGAATCCAGCAGTTAAAACTAATGTCTTTGGAAGAGGAAGCGGTGGTAAACTTATTGGTTATCGTAAATCTCTTAAAGAGGTGGACGTACATTTTAAGATGGGAAGGAACCTGTGTTGTCGATGTAAGGATCAATGGCGGAACTTTTTGCATCGTACCTGTTTATTTGGACTGCACTCACGGGATGCGAGATTACGATAAACTCTCCGATATGCTGCAGATCTTAGGTCCTTTCAACGCGAGAATAGGATTATCGCAAAATAATTTTACAAGTGGACCTGCGTCAACAATTATAAACGCAACTCGGAGTTAAAAAGATGAATTTTGCGATGGAAAGCGCTCGAAAATTATGGAAATTGCTGATGCGTACGATTGTAAGATCTTAAATGGCAGCCGCAGGGGTGACTCAGGTGGTGAATTTACCTTCATCCGTGGAACATCGTGCTCCGTAATAGATTATTGTTTTATGTCCGGTAATTGGAATTCAATTGTCAACGATTTTTCAATAGCTGTTTAAACATTTTCCGTCCATATGCCATTGGAAATTTCGTGCACTATTTGGAAGGCAGGGGATACGTCAAACTCAAAGCAGCTGGCTCTCCTTCCGAAGTTGGTTTGGAATAACAGTTTTCGTGCCTCTTATCAAAGTAATTTGAATACAGAACTTTTGAGTCTGATGGAACATAATTCAGCTCCACACATTGACGTCCTAACGCAAATTATAAAAAGATCTGTACCTCTGTACGTCAATGCAAGACGTATTGTAGCCAGTAAACAGAAGTGGTTCGATATCGAGTGTCTAAAGGCGAGGAAACGATCATTTGCATTGCTAAGGCGCATAAGGAGGCAAAATAATGACCGTGTCAAAGAACTCTATACAGAAGCAAATAAATATTTCAAACGTCTTTGTATAGAAAAAACGAAAAAATTTAGCCAGGAAGTCATTGCAGTTCTTAATACTTCAAGGTGTTCAGCAGACTTTTGGAAGGCGGTTAAAATTGTAACTGGAAGAACTAACTTGATTTCGTCGACTTTACAAGCTTCTGAGCTGAGGGAGTATTTCAAAAATTTACTCAACACTCCACAGTTTTCTCCGTTATCGCAATATGCAGACCCTTTCTTCACAGACGAGCTCTTAGACTCACCATTTACTCTTTTGGAAGTGAAACGCGCAGTTGATTGCTCTAAAACGAGGAAAGCCGCAGGTGACGATTGGATCCCTTTCGAATTCTTCAAGAGCAGTTCCACAGAATTTCTCACTGCACTCACAAATGAATTTAATAACATTTTTGAAACAGCCAATGTCCCAGAAAGCTTTAGAAGAGCGATAATTTTCCCATTGCACAAAAAAGGTGAGCTAGATAATCCAGCTAACTACAGAGGCATTTCTCTTTTGAATACTTCCGCAAAATTATTTAGTGCTTTGATATTTAATAGGCTTACACAATAGATGGCAAACAATAGAATTTTAAATGAATACCAGGCGGGGTTCAGAAAGCATTATTCAACACTGGATCACATTTTTACTCTTACCAACATTGCAGAGTGGCCCTCCAGGTTGGGGGTTGTGCCGTCGGGGTAACTTCCCTACCACGTAAAAAACGCATGGTTCCGAAACAACCAAAAGCCTCGGATAAGGATGACCCAACTAATGACGACCCCAGCAAACGAAATAAGGATAACGACCTTCGGATCTGTTCGTGGAATGTTCTGTCCCTTTACAGACCACGTGCAGCCGAACAACTAGCAGAGGCCCTAGACTGCTATAAAGCAGATATTACCGCCATCCAGGAAGTGCGATGGGATGGGCCAGGCAAAAAGAGGATGAAAAACTGTGACATCTACTACGGTGATTGCTACAGAGGCAACAGGCAACGCTTATTCGGATGCGGATTTGTCATACGCGGCAGACTTAGGCAAGAAGTCTTAAGCTTCCGACACGTGAGCGAGCGTATTATGACGATCCGGATCAAGGCTAAATTCGCTAACATAAGCCTAATATGTGTTAATGCCCCCACAGAAGAAAAGGACCCTGCCTCCAAAGAGTGTTTCTACGAGCTCCTCGACAAAACATACGAGCAATGTCCTAAATACGACGTTAAGATCGTATTGGGCGATTTTAACGCCAAAGTAGGAAAGGAGGACGTCTTCGGTAGAGCAGTCGGTAAGCATAGCCTACACGGCACCACGTCTGATAACGGACTAAGGCTAATTGACTTCGCTGTGGAGCGAAATGTCACCATAGCAAGCACATGGTTTCCTCATCTCGATATTCATAAGCAGACATGGCGGTCCAATGATCATGTCACGATCAACCAAATTGATCATATTGCGATCGACGCAAGGCATGTCTCCAGTATTCTGGATGTCCGGACCTTCCGAGCGGCCAACATAGACTCGGATCATTACCTTGTTGTAGCCAAGGTACGAATGCGGATATCCCAATCTGAGCAACAAAGAAGAATTACTGTGAGAAAATTTAACGTCGAAAAGCTACAATCGCAAGAGACCGCCAGACTCTTCGCTGAACGCGTATCCCGAAATCTCTCAATCACCCCTATACCGCCAGCATCAAGTGCCGAAGACCAGTGGCAACGCTGCCAACATATCATCAGAAACGCCGCGACTGATGTGCTGGGTCTCGCTCGCCCACCACCGCGAAACCCCTGGTTTGACGAAGAATGCCGGCGAGTGCATGCAGCAAAACAAGAGGCATACAAAGCGGCGCTGCAAAGGAAGACGAGAGCTGCTCGTGAGCTCTACGAGCAAAAGAGACGGGTAGAACATCGGCTTCTCCAAAAGAAGAAGAAAGAGCATGAGAAGCGCGCGTTTGAGAATATCGAGAGTCTATACTCCAGGAACAATGTACGGAAGTTTTACCAAAAGGTAAAAAGAACGTGTCAGAGAAGTAATACCCGTACAGAAACCTGTAGAGATGAGAATGGAAACCTCGTAGTAGAATCACAGTCGGTGCTGAGAATATGGAAAAACTACTTCTGCAGACTGTATAACGGCGACGAAGACCAACATCCCGCTGTCAGGCAGAACGAACCATTCAACATAGACGATGATAGTCAAAATTTCCGTCCACCTGACCAAAACGAAGTGAGGATAGCAATATCCAAGCTAAAATCGAACAAGGCTGCTGGACCTGACGGCTTACCGGCCGAACTTTTCAAGGCAGCTGTGGATGAATTGGTAGAGTGCATACACCAACTCATTTCTAATATTTGGTCAGACGAGTGTATGCCTGATGAATGGAATCTCAGCATCGTTTGCCCGATCCACAAGAAAGGAAACCCCCTCAACTGCGCCAATTATAGAGGCATCAGTCTCCTCAACATCGCATACAAGATCTTTTCTGCGATATTGTGTGAACGCCTGAAACCTTTTATCAACAGCCTGATTGGACCCTATCAGTGCGGTTTCAGGCCAGGAAAGTCCACCATCGATCAAATCTTCACACTTCGGCAGATCCTGGAGAAAACCCAAGAATTCCAAATCGATACTCACCACCTCTTTATCGATTTCAAGGCCGCCTATGACAGCATCTATAGAGAAGAGCTTTATAGAGCCATGTCTAGTTTTGACATCCCTGCCAAACTTGTCCGTCTGTGCAGGCTGACGATGGAGAACGCTCGCTGCTCCATCAAAGTCGGTAATGACCTCACCGAGACCTTTGATGTCAAAAAAGGCTTTAGACAAGGTGACGCGCTGTCATGTGACTTCTTCAATATTGTACTTGAACGGATTGTGCGTTCTATTACGAATCTATTACAAGTCTGTACAACTGCTTGCATACGCCGACGATATAGACATTATCGGAAGATCTCAGCGGGCCGTCACCGGTGCTTTTGCAAGCATTGAGGCGGAAGCGGCCAAAATGGGTTTGGCGATATACGAGGACAAAACCAAGTATATGCTGTCAACTAGAAGGGAAAACCAACATCGACGAATTGGACAAAACGTCACCGTGGGCAGCTATAACTTCGAGGTAGTAAGGGACTTTGTCTACCTTGGCTCTGCTATAAATTCAGCAAACAAAATCAGCGCAGAAATCAATCGAAGAATAACTCTTGCCAATCGCTGTTTTTTGGGCTTATAAGGCAATTCAACAGTAAAGCCCTCTCTCGAACAACTAAGGAGACTCTATATAAGACCTTGATCATCCCAGTCCTGCTTTACGGCGCTGAAACATGGACTTTATTAAAAGAGGATGAAGATATCCTTGGTCGCTTCGAGAGAAAAATTCTTCGTAAGATGTTCGGTCCCGTTTGCGTTGACGGGTTTTGGAGGAGAAGATTCAATTACGAACTATACGAGCTGTACAGCGACATCGACCTAGTCAAAAAACTGCGTATTGGACGTCTGAGATGGCTAGGACATGTAGAGCGAATGGACACCAACGCTCCGGCCCGCAGAGTCTTCGAATCTAACCCCGAGGGACGACGCAGTAGAGTGAATTATCGCCGTAGGTGGCGCACACAAGTTCAAGGGGACCTCGACCAACTTGGAGTGTGCAACTGGAGGCAATTAGCTAAAGACCGAGCTAAATGGAGAGGCTTGTTGGTTGAGGCCCAGGTTCACCCCGAACTGTAGCGCCACCTAAGTAAGTAAGTAAGTAACATTGCAGAGTTTTTTAAACAAAGTAGCAAAAAGCTATATGTCTTCTTCGTTGACTTTCGTGCAGCTTTTGACTCCATAGCGCGTGAAGCTCTTTTGTATAAGCTGTACAAAATTGGTTTATCAAGTAAAGTCATAAATGTGCTAAAAGCGATGTATGAGAGGAACGTGGCGTACGTATGGAATGGAGAGAATGTATCGGAAGATTTTGGAACACAAATGGGAGTTAAGCAAGGATGCATCTTAAGCACGCTACTCTTCATCATATTTATCAACGACTTAGTAGGAGAAGTAGGAGGAGGGATCGAGCTTGGTGGTGTGCGGATACCGGCGTTAAAGTTTGCGGACGATATAGTGTTTTTATCGGAGACAGTTGAAGGGATGCAGCTTACTATGAACCGTCTTGAAAACTACTGTAAGCAATGGAATTTAACGGTGAATTTATCAAAATCAAAGATGATGATTTTTAGAAATGGCGGTGGAAGATACTCTCGCAACGAAAAGTGGTCCTATCAGGGTGAAAACGTTGAAATAATGAAAGAGTATAAACATTTAGGTGTGCTAATTACATCCAACCTCAATGTCTAAAAACTGCTAAATAAATGTTAACTAAGACCACCTTACCACTGGTGGGGGGTGGTTATAATCAACAAATAAAAACACAGTCTTCGCTTGGAGTTGTCGTATTCAACTTCACCTTTAAATTTTATTTCACCCCTTTTTATACAAAATACTTAGGGTAAATTATGCTGACACTTAAATAATATTTTTCTTATAATATACAAAATTCGTGGGAACTGCTGCTAACTCAGCGTCGCTGACCAAAACTGGTATCAAATGATGAAAAGTTTCCCGTGGTGTCGGTTTCCAGTTAGGTGCATATGTACGCAATTGTACATTCTACCGGGCCGAGCTGGCTTATATGTTGAAGTCCGAAGTTGTAAACCTCCTTGTAGCAGGTACTGGGGCTTGCTGGGCCGTTATGGTTCTTCTTCTTTTACGTTGCCACACTATATATGCTACGATGGTGATGAATAAACCGCCAATCAGGCTGTAGGAAATGCTGTAGTGCACGTGGTGGCTCATTGAATTAACTGGCAGTTCCTCGCTGTTTTTAAGATCTACTATCCGTTTGTTTAGGGTGTCATACTCTTCATTGTTGCTCTGGAGACTGTGATGGGCAATCACCAAAGGTTTTGAAGTATTCGTTCGGTCGTTTACTAATATTTCTGTGATGTTTGTGGCAGGAATAAAGGCTGCATTAAGCCTGCTGGACATACCTTCGTAGGCTGTTATGCTCATCGTATCCTGTTTGAGGATGCAGTTTGACTCTAATGTTATAATACCATCGTCTTGTAGCGAAACTACTAGGATTCGTCTTCCGCAGATTATGTTAAAGATGTACTTCCTGTCCAACACGTATATCCAACTATTTGCACTATTTAACTGGATCCAGATAGGAGATGGTCTTATGCTTCGCAGCTTACAAAACGGCGATAAGTCCGTGGTGTGAGTGAGTAGGTCCATTTCACATCTACTGACGTTGGATTGACGATTAAACATGGGATGTTGTTGTTGGCATAAGTATCTGTCGCTGATTATTGTACATTTACTGAGCTCATCTCTTGTCAGTCTATAGTATGACTCTCTCAGTAAGTTGACTACTAAGTAGTCTAGTGATGGTTCAATGAAGATGAATTCATTTCTATGCGGTGTCGGTACTGGTATAACCTTGAACATTTCATAGTCTTCTGACTTGATTAGTGGAAGTCTGATGTCGAATATGACGTTCTGCTGGGTTATTCGGGCCTTCACTGATAGCAGCCTGTAGAGTGCTAGCAGATTTGAATCCATTCGGTCTTCTGCGACAGACAGCTGTCGGGGTAGGTGTTTTCTTATCCACTCAAGCTGTGCACGAAGTTGGTCTGGCGTTAATATAAGCGGATTAGCTTTAGCGTGATGAAGATCTGTTAAGACGTTCAATAACGAATTTTGAACTTGTTGATAATTTACCATTGCTAAAGTGGTATATGTTGATATAGCTAAGAACTTCTGTTCTGCCGCCGTCTGGTTGCTAGTTTTCGTTACATAGCTTTTCAAGTTTTCTATGTTGTTATGAAATACTTGGAGTTGCGCAGTCACGGCTTGTGTATTTTTCTGCAAGATGTTGCTGGTTGACTCTGCGATTGATGTTTGATTCTTAATCAGCTTGAGTAAATGATTCTCATTCAATCGTGTTTGTTGAATCTGCTCCTCGTAATGCTCCGCATATGACTCGTCTAAAACCCCAAACAGCTTGTTCGCTACCGTTCCAACGAAGTCAAATGGTGATCTTTTCATTCTAGTGATTGGGTCCCTTCCAGCTCCTTGTTTTAATAGGAGGTCGTTGTTGCTTTTTATAATTGTCAGTTGGTGATTGAACTGTTGAATTATGTCGTGTGTCAGTATATCAGCGCCTTTCATTTTGCAAAATTCGTTCATCTCGTTAATCAATTTTTCGAATCCTGAAAGTTCCCGCCAGTAGTCCGTCAGATCATAATATGATATTATTCTCCATTCATTCATGATAAGGTTAATGTTTCCAATTTTTTCAAAGTATATTCCCGGCCTATTTCTAAATGGTGTTATCTTGAAACCTTCAGGTTCTGCAACTGATGCCGTTGCGCTCCTTCTGCCTAATGCTATTACCACTAGCATTGTGTACAGCAACTTTAACCAGGGTCCTTTCTTCCGCTTTTTCTTATTTTCTCGAGCGTTGCACTGAATTTCGTCTGGTAATTCTATTGGTGGATTTTTATTAACTGGATCGGACCTTAGTAATGCTGACAAGTAGGTAGTTGTGATTCGTCGAGCAGTCTGCTTATTGTCGTCTTGTATTTCTATTTGCTCTTCGTTATCGCTTATTGGTAGCAGACAGATCTTAGTGACAGGCCTTCTGTAGATCTTGTTCCTTGCTTTGATTGTTACTACACGCACCAAACCGTCTTCTCCAGCATGTGTCTCTATTATCTTTCCAAACATCCATCTTGTCGGAGGTAGTTGTTCATCCTTCACCAAAACAATATTGCCAACGCTAAGATTTTCCTTCTTGGTTGTCCATTTCCGACGTTGCTGTAGTGTTGTTAGATATTCTGAACTCCATCTTTTCCAGAAATTTTGTTGCAATCGTTCTAATAGCTGCCATCGCGTCAATAATCCTTCTCTTATATTGAGTCTATGCCTTTCCGGGGGTGCCAGTAGGGTTGTTCCGATCAAAAAATGACCTGGCGTCAAGACATCTATTTCATCGGGATCGTTTGAAATTGGACAAAGTGGTCCTGAGTTTAAGCATGCTTCGATTTGACTTAATAGCGTAGACATCTCTTCGTATGTCAACTTGTGTTCCCCAATGGTTCGCTTGAGATGGTGTTTAACCGACTTCACTCCTGCCTCCCATAGGCCACCAAAGTGGGGTGCCGCTGGGGTTATGAAATGCCATTCCGTTTGATAAGTTGTTAACGCATCGCATATTTCATCGTCGTACCCTTTCGCATCCCTTGCATTTAGCCGGAGAATTTTGTTTGCAGCCACGAAATTCGTACCGTTGTCACTGTACAGGTGTCCCACATGGCCTATCCTGGCGCATAATCTCTTAAAGGCTGCTATGAAGGCATTTGCTGTTAAGTCGCTAACAACTTCGAGGTGAACTGCTTTTGTTGCCAAGCATATAAATAGAGCTATATACCTTTTATATGCCTTGTTTCCCCTTCCTTTCGCCGTCCTGATGTCTATAGGTCCTGCGTAGTCGACTCCTGTATGTAAAAATGCCCTCGTTTTGGACACTCTTGGTTGTGGCAGATTCCCCATCATTTGACTTCTCGTTGACGTGCTGTGTCGAAAGCAGGTAGTACATCTACGAACTCGCTGTTTGACTGCACTTAGGCCACTTAAAATCTAGTATCGTTGCCGTAGATGTACATGGGTAAGAGCGTAGCCTCCATGTAAAGTGGTTTTGTGGGCGTCGTCGATTAGCATGGTGGTCAGATACCCCGCATGTGGTACAATTATGGGATATTTCTGCGAGGATGATAATTCTGCTTTTGCCAATCGTCCTCCTACTCGCATCACCTCGTCCTCATCCAGAAATGGGTTAAGGCACCGAACTTTGCTTTTTCTGTCTACTTCCCTTCTTCTCTTCAAGTCGACGATTTCATCCTTGAACGTTGTCTCCTGTACGTGTCGTATAATTACCTTCGCAGCACCTTCAATTTCTTCGCATGTAATTTGTCCCAGTTGTTTGTTCTCTTTTGATGATCGTAAGTTATGCACAAATTCGTCTAAATGTGCTATACTGCGACAGCATTCTTCCTATGAGATCTGGTTCCGTCGTAGATGTAAAGGCGTTGACATGCATCTTCTTAACTTCTTCGTTGGTGCAGTGAGGTGTGGGGTCAGTGTAGTTCACTTCTGCTTGGGCTAGCCAAGATGGACCTGCCCACCAAATTGAGTGTGCTTTAAGTTCTGAAGGCCATAGTCCTCTGGACGCACAATCCGCTGGGTTATCCTTACCCTTTACATGATGCCATTTGTCTGAGCTTAGTATCTTGGTTATTATCGTAACTCTGGCCGCTACGTAATTCTTCCATTTGTTAGGGTTTCCGGTAATCCATGCTAAGGTTATTGATGAGTCCGTCCAAGCATGTATTTCCAGGTCCTTTATTTCTAATTTTGCTTTCGTCTTTTGAAGTAATTTTGCCAGCAGTACTGCTCCGCAAAGTTCAAGTCTGGGTATTGATACTTTTTTAATTGGTGCCACCTTTGTCTTAGCACATAGCAATCTTGTTATTATTTCTCCAGAAGCAGTTGTGATTCTTGTATAAATCACGGCTGCGAATGCCCTCTCCGATGCGTCACAAAATCCATGTAGTTCTATGCGGTTTTTTGCTTCGTATTGGATCCATCGTGGTATTTTAATTTCTTCTATGCAGGAAAGCTGACTCCTGAAGATCTTCCATTCGTGAGCATTCTTGTCTGTTAGTATTTCATCCCAAGTTTTTTCCGATTTCCAGAGTTGTTCCAGCTTTGCTCTTACTATATTTGGAGCTAGCCAGCCTAATGGGTCAAATAGTCTAGCCGTTTCTGACACTATTATTCTTTTCGTCAGACCCCTATTATTTGCTGTTGCAATATTAACCTTGAATTCAAACGTGTCGGACTCCGGTCGCCAGTATATTCCCAGGGTTTTAATGGGGTCGTAGCCATTTATTTTTAGTCTTCCTTGCTCTTGAACCTCTGATGTTACATTTTTCAAGATTGCCTTTGTATTTGAAGACCATTTACGTAGTCTGAATCCTCCGCTCGCCATGTGTTGTACTAACTGCTTTTGCGCTTCTACCGCTTCGTCTAATGTATCCGCTCCCGAAAGTACGTCGTCAAGATAGAAGTCTCAGCAAGTTATATTTGAAGCTGTTTCAAATTTCTCCTTTTCATCACAAGCGAGTTGTTGAAGTGTTCTTATCGCTAGATATGGGGCTGAGGACGTGCCGTAAGTCACGGTTTTTAACCGATATTCCTTAATTTTTTGTGTTGGGTTTTCTCTCCATAATATTCGTTGAAAGTCCCTGTCTTCGTGAGCCACTAGTATTTGGCGGTACATTTTTTCGATGTCGGCTCTGTATACAATTCTATGTTTTCTCCATCTCACCAGTATGGAGTACAAGTCCTGTTGTATAACTGGACCCGTAAGCATTGTGTCGTCCTGAACTCGTTCTTGACGACGCATCAAAGACAACGCGAACCTTGGTTGAAGAGCTGTCTGGTTTGATGACTGCATGGTGCGGTAGGTAGTACACTTTTTTCGTTGATTCCACAATAGCCGTTGGGTTGACTTTTTCCATGTGTCCGAGCTCAATATATTCCCGTATGAATTGTACGTAGTCATCATGTAGTTGCTTATTTTTAGAAAACTTTTTCTCAATCTGAAGAAATTGAGCTAGCGCTCTGTCTCTTGATTCACCCAGCTTGCATGTGTCTTCTTTAAACGGTAATCGAACAATGTACCTTCCTTCTTCGTCCATTTTGTGTGTTGTCCTGAATATTTCTTCGCATCGAGTTTGTTCTTCCGAGAGACCTATTTGTTCTTGTACCTCTTCTATTTCCCAAAATGATTTAAGTTGATCATTTAGCTCTGTGTTGGATATTAAGCAAACTGTTGCTTCTTGTGTCTTGGAGCGATGTTGAATATTTCCAGATAATATCCAGCCTAATTGAGTGTTTTGTGCGACTGGGGTTCCGTGGTTGCCTTTAATCACACCCTCCAGAATTATGTCTTGGAATACATCAGCTCCTATTAGTACATCTATGGCCGCCTTTTTGTTGTATGCTGGATCCGCCAAGGGTAAATGTTTAATATGATCCCAATCCTTGGTTGTAAAGGATTCTTCCGGTAGTAGTCTTGTAAGATTGTTCAGTACCAAGAATTCTCCCCATGATTGAAATTCAGATGGGTATATGGACTGAATTTGTAGCTCAACCTTACTGCTTTCCGTTCCTGCATGCGTTGCTCCTAAACCAGTAATGGAAGCATTTGCTCGTTTCCGTTGTAGTTACAGCCGTTGTACGGCATCTTCAGTGATGAAGGATGACTGCGAGCCCTGGTCGATTAGAGCTCTGAGGAAGTAATCACATCCCTTCCAATTAGTTTTTACCACTGCTGTTGCCAAAAACGTTTTCTTGCACTGTTTGTTAGTAGACAAATTTGTTTGCGGATGTTGAGATTGCCTATCCAAATAGGAAATGTGGAGTAGTGTATGATGACGCTGGTGAGATATTTGACAGTTCTTGGCCGATGGACATCTTGATGTATCATGGTTTGGCTTGAAACAATTTTTGCACAGTTTTTCTTTTTGGATCACCTCATTTCTTTGCGTCACTGACATTTGAATAAATTTGCTGCATGTGTGAAGCCAGTGTGTGCCATTGCATGCCTTGCAAAACGGAGTTACAGTCATGTAGAAATTCTTCAGGAATCCTTTCCTATTGTTGAATGGTTTTTTGTCCTTTGGGCTGTCCCCTCTTTTCCCCTTTTATTCCAAATTGTCCAGAGCATGGAACTTGTTCTCAAGAAATGTAAAAAACTCGTTCAGTGGTTGCAAATCTTTAGGTTTTTTCAAAGACTGTTCGTACGCCTTTCTCGTTTCGTTGTCCAGTTTCTGTGAGATGATATACAGTATTATAGGGTCCCAGCTCTCCGTATCAATGTTCAGTCCCTTTAAAGCATTGACACACTCCATCGAAGTGTCGTGTAGTCTTTTTAAATTGTCTGCTGATTCGAATTGGCACTCCTTTTGGTTAATTAGTGCCTGAATTTGTGCATTCACTAACATTCGAATGTTCTCGTATCTATTTATCATAGCTTCCCTTGCCGTCTCATAGTTATTATCCGTTATCTGCAGTTGCTGTATGATCTTAGCTGCTTCGCCCGTCACGTTTGTTTTTAGATAATGCATCTTCTGAGCTTTCCCAACTTTGTCGTTTTTATGTATAGCTTGCTCAAATAGATCAAAAAATGACTTCCATTGCTTATAGTCACCATTGAATGTTGGCAACTTTAACACGGGCAATTTCAGATCGTGGTTCATATTTTCTTTCGTGCCGTCTTGCCTCGTACTGACTGCATATTGGATCTCAAATGTGTCGATCTTCTTTTGTATGTTCACCATCACATCTTCGTAAATTTCCTCTAACTCTTCGTGCTCGTTCATGTACTCATCATTGGTCATTTCGCCTGCATGCTCTATGATGTCATTATGCGTTTTTACTATATTCATCCATTGGCTTTGAATTGCCTGTTGTTTATGGACATAGTATGCTTTTGACGTCTGCGATGTTTTCTCCATCCTATCCACTGATCTGAAGAATGCTTGTTTTTGTGCTTCTTGACGTTTCATTCTCCTTTCTTGCTCTTCGTCTTGCTGCTCTTGAACGTTGTTCGGCGATCTTCTATTTCCAGATGTTGAGGGCGTAGTTATTGGTCTAGCTGTGTCCGAGTTGTCAGCTAGTCCTACTTGTCTTGGTAGTGGAAGTGGGTCTACGTTCTGAACCTTAGATTCTTCTTCTAATATTTCCTTCAGCTTGCCTTCTAACTTACTTCGTATTGTCGTCATGGTTGCTTCTACTTGTTTGTAGAAGTTTGCTTTGATGTATGGATGTTTTTCGCTGGAATGCTCGTGCTTTCGTATTTGTTCATCTACGTTCTGAAACTCCTTCCAGTGATGGTTGAGGTCGTCTAGTCGTTCTTTGACGAATTCCTTTGTTCGTCTTACCTTGGGCTCCTTCGTGTACTTTTCGGATACCTTTTTTATCCATTCAGCCGTCTCTCTCTGCTGTTGAGCCAAATCGTCTACGCTTGCCATTTTTCTTCTCTCTTTTTCTCGTATCTCGTTTACTCTTTACTATCACTGTTCACTTCACTACTTTCAAAACTTACTGGTATCTTAATAACTCGAAGGACCAAATGTCTAAAAACTGCTAAATAAATGTTAACTAAGACCACCTCACCACTGGTGGGGGGTGGTTATAATCAACAAATAAAAAAACAGTTTTCGCTTGGAGTTGTCGTATTCAACTTCACCTTTAAATTTTATTTCACCCCTTTTTATACAAAATACTTAGGGTAAATTATGCTGACACTTAAATAATATTTTCTCTTATAATATACAAAATTCGTGGGAACTGCTGCTTACTCAGCGTCGCTGACCAAAACTGGTATCAAATGATGAAAAGTTTCCCGCGGTGTCGGTTTCCAGTTAGGTGCATATGTACGCAACTGTACACTTAATATGAAAAAACACTTTGAATGTCAACTAGCAGCAGGTAAACGAGCTATTTCATCAGTTACAATAAGTTTATCGATCACACAGCGAAGAATAAACTATTTCGTACAACTGCTGCCTCTATACTGCTGTACGGAGCCCAAATTTGGGGTTATTGCTTTTTTGAAGAAGTTGAAAAATTTCTAAGGTACTTTTTGAAACGAATCTTTCGACTTCCAATATGTACACCGAACTATATGCTGCATCTAGAAACTGGAGTCCCTCCTCTCTTTTTAGATACCCTAAAGCTGCATATAGATTATATTGTAAAAGTAGTGGAGATGGATGATGGAAGACTGCCCAGGATTGTTCTGAAGCATATACTTTCGACAAGAGGGCACTTGGTTCAAAAGTGGGAGGAGTTGGCAGCAAATTATGACGCGAGCTTAAATATTACATCTGATGTGCAACTTTCAATGATAAAACCTATGCTTACAAATGTTTTGAAAAATGCAGGTAATTCCATGTATGAGAGATTTGTAGCTGAAGCACATTCATCGCAGCATAGGCTGATCTACAGTAGACTGAATTTTAACCACATTGAAAGCGACTCAACGTACTTCCTCAATCGTTACTCTCTGCGTATGATAAGCACAATATTCAAACTTAGAGGTGAACTAACAAGTCTTTATTTTATTCCACATCGACCCGATCTGCCAATTTTATGTGACCTATGCAACCTTAAAGAAAGGGAGGATGTTTACCATTTCATCGGAAGATGTCCCATTTTAGGAGAATTTCGCGCGAGATACTTCGGAATAATTTCGCTAGACTTGGATGAGGTGATCAACGTACTGAACGGAAGTCATGGTTGGGATGTTTTGTACAACTATGCTACAGCTGCAATCCGCTACAGAGCGCGTATTTTGGAAGGCTTTAAACAGAAATAGCACCCATATTGTCAATCTGGTAGACGGCCTTAAGCCAAACCACAAACGACTATGTATATACTGTTTGTGAAAATTATATGAAGTTAATAAAAAGTCGATCTAACTAACTAACTAACTAACTACAAGCGGCCCCAATCAAGAAAAATGACAACGAATGGGCCAAGGACGATAAAGACAAAGCAGAAGTCTTTGCCACCCATTTAGAAGAAACATTTAAACCATTTGACGGACAAGCGCTTGCTGAAAATGATAATGCGTCGGATATAGCACTTCACAATTACACAGTAAGGAGTGCAAGGCTAACCGAACTTCAACAAGAAATAAAGAAACTAAAACTCAAGAAAGCTCCTGGATACGGCTTGATCACAGGAGAGCTTTTTAAATCGTTATTTGGAGAAGCCTTTATATTACTAACGCAGCAATAAGACTAAAATATGTTCAGAGTTAATGGAAAGCCGCGGATGGCATAATGATTCCGAAGCCAGGAAAACCACCAAATGATAAAAAATCGTATAGACCTATTTCGCCTTTGCCGATTATGTCCAAAGTTTTCGAAAGAATATTACTTAAGCGATTACATACAGCCGGTAATAGAAGAAAAATGCCTTGTACCCAATCACCAGTTTGGGTTTACAACCAAGCACTCAACAATAGACCAAGTGCCTAGAATAGCTGATATAATTTAAAAAGCTTTCGAAGAAAAAAAGATTTGCTCGAGTGTATTCCTTGATGTTTCTCAAGCCATTGACAAGGTCTGGCATGAAGGGTTGAAATATAAATTATGACAAGTTCTGCCAGAACACTAATATAATATTCTGGAAAAATACCTGACGAATAGCCTTTTCCGAGTCAGACACGAAAATGAATATTCGGAATTTAAAGAAATAAGGGCTGGGGTGCTGAATGGGAACAAGTAAGAAAGTAAGAAAACACGTCCGTTCTGATCGGTGCTCGATTAAAAAGTGCTTCTATTTCTTACATAAAATTTTTTGACAAATACAGCAATCGAATGGAATATGAAATATGAGGTGCGAGATGCGTACTCATCGGCTGAGGATAAAATGGATTCTTCGGGTTTTGACCTGGAATTAAAAGCTTCCGATTTTATGGTTAAAGTATGGTGTTCTCCTGAGTTTTAATAAAGCAGGGTTGGCTTAATTATATAAGCCGACTCCTTCTAATACGACATCTTCTCTTTGAACAATGCAAACTACTGCTGCTTCGGTTGGTGTATTAGCCACGAATAACCATGTATTTTGGAGGAATAAATGCTTCCAGGTGGTGTTACGTAACAAAAGCAATCAGAGGGTAATCGTCTTTTGTCGACCGACGCTATAGATGATTGATAACACAGTTGCCTTTCGTATTGATCTGACTTACTACTCTTCGATTGCATAAGAAAGTGTTTTCCAATGCGCTGCATCCGCTTAGTTCGATGTCTTATAGTTCGAAGAAGTATTGGTTATTATATTATAATCTATCGCATGTGATTTCTGGAATTACATATGTGTTTTTACTTATGCGGTGAGCTATGGGAGTAACTTTGAGAAGGTCATATGAAGCTATTTCGGTGATGTGTAAAAATCCGCAGATCATCGCATGAGTAACGTTAAGTTCTATCTTTATTCGATTGGAAGGTCGCCTTGCAATTATTAAATTTGTGGGAATCTTTGCTGAAACACTATCGATGACTTTATGTAAGTGGCCTGGTGTTATGAATTCCATGAGACTTCTCGACACCGCCGTTGTTAATTTAATATATTGAGCTTCCATTTCAGTGAGGAGGTCAAAGGAAATGTGGAAGGCTGCCAGTATCTGTCTAATTTGTTGATCTCAGCGATGACATTATTGAGCTTATGCGTTATCACATCAAATCGGTCCTTTGTATTGGCATGAAGTTCATTAATGGAGGTGGCTGTTGATAACATTAAGGTATTCTGTGGATGAATTGCCTTCTTTAACAATTCTTGGTTATGGTCTAAGGCGTCTATACTTGCATAAACTTCGTCATTAACTCCGAATACCATTTCCAAAAGCTTGCCGAATAGTCCCCTCTTAGAACGACTTTTGCTTGCTTGCCCGTATGATGTACTCCGTATTTCTAATTCACGTTTAATTGAAGTCTTGAGATGATTTAGCAAAGTGATACAATGAGTTTCTCCCCGGTACGATGCTGATATACTATAAGATCGTTCCATTCTTTCGACAATTTCATCGACCTTTCTGTACTCATCCGAAATGTTGAGTTTCGATATGGCATCAATTTTGAGTGTGCCCCGGCTTATCTTGACTTGTCCTGCTTGTTCAACATAAAGCCCCGGTTGTGGACGTTTGATAGTATATTGCGCGCAGGTTTGTGTCAAACAACTTAATGCTATCATTAAATAAATCAGAACTGAGCTTAATTTGGTGTTTTGCTGTCTATTAGTTTCTTATTGCGTTTCTACAAATAATGATGTTTGCACTTCTTTGGGGAGTGCTAAGTTTACTGTAGTCCGTTTATGCTTCAGTGTTTCTTTATTGCTTAACTCGTCTTCAATAGGAAGTGGGCAAATTTTCACAACTGGTCTCTTGCTTATCGCATTTCCTTTCGATTGTAAAGTTACAACTCGTACTATGCCATCTTCTCCTGGATGAACTTGTACTATTTTAGCCAATGGCCATCTTGTTGAAGGGCAGCTTTCGTCCTTAATCAAAACAACGTCTCCTATTTTAAAGTTATGATTACCAGTTTGCCATTGCATTCGTTGCTGAAGCTTTGACAAGTATTCGATTTGCCATTTGCAAAAATGCTGCATCATCCTTTGAATTAAGTTCCATTGTGTTAGTTTATGCATTTCTGGTTGCAATTTGCTGGGTTGCAGTGGTGTAACTAAGGCTTATCCTACTAAGAACGTGCTTGTCTTAGTACTTCTTCATATGTCCAGATCACTTGTTACAGGATACAATGGGCGCGAATTTAAACATGCCTCAATCTGCGATAATACAGTAGTTATTTCTTCAAACGTGAGTATAGATTCCCCTATTATTCGCTTCAAATGATGTTTAACCGGTTTTACTCCAGCTTCCCATAATCCTCCGAAGTGAGGAGCTGCCGCGGGGATTAAATGCCACCGTACTCCTTCAAAGGAAGAGCAAAAGGCAGTAATAGAAATTTTGTTGACCGCTATTCGAAACTCACTATCCAAAATTCTTTTTGGACCGACAAACGTCGTTCCATTGTCACCATTTTCAGAGTACTCTCTTCCAAGGTTTGCGTTTCCCGAATTAACACATCCGGGCTTGCGAGACTTTCATTTTGCGCTTTAGGAGAAGTCTTTTGAGGCGGAGATCTTTGTAGCCTTGAGCTTTTCCTAAATGGGTTGATAAAATTTTGATGCAATAAATAGCTCTCCCCAGAATCCGTAGAGCATGCCTCTTGCGAGGGTGGATTTTCCAGTTCAATTGGGCTGCCACCTGGGGTATTAATACCGTTAGTTGTATTCATTGCATACATTTTAGTACCGTAATCTAAAGAAAGACGGCGAGTTGGCATTTTAGTCGCCTTTTACGACAGGCATGCCTACCGTGGGTATATTCTGTCCCCTAACCCACAGGGGGAGCGCCCATATATAATACTCACACACACATACTATTACAACGATAGCCACGGCTGCATGACTGCTGGCCGTGGTCTGAAGGAAAGTTGTGGGCGATGATTTGATTAATTGCTTTTAGCATTGCTCAGCTTCAGGACAACGCGGGAGGTTTTTTTATACTTAACTAATTATATAATAATTATTATAATTTTATGATTTATTATAATTAACTAAGTTCACTTTTTTTTTTATTTTTTTAATCCGAAGAGCCAGTACTGAGCTACGGCTGTGGAATCAATATTTACAGATGGAAAATTCGATCTCACCCCCTTTATGCCACTTAGACCTTGAATTTCGAAAAATCCCTTTTCATCTCGGATCTAGGCAAAATAAGGAATAACTGTGCAAAATTTCAACTACCTACGTCTAGTAGTTTTCGAGAAACGGTATTCACAAAGAAAATCGAATTTGCTTTTATAGTATTTACAAAATATTTAAGATTAAAGATGGATATTGACAATGCTAAAAACTAGAATCATTCAATCGACTCCCGGTAACAGCAGCTTCACCATATCTGTCGTTAGAGGAGCTCCTCAAGGTGGGGTCTTATCTTCTCTTCTATGGCTTATGGTCATCAACAAAAACTTGTGTAGACTTGACAAAGATGGAGTTAATGTCGTCGCGTATGTGGATGACGTGGTAATACTTGTATCGGGGGTGTGTAGTGTATCCACTGACTGACGCCACTGCCTGCCCAAAACATAAACAATAACAAAGTGACGAAGCATGTGAAGCGCAATCGAGTTCATTCCTCTTGGGTCACACATTCTTGGTGTGTCATGCACTCAATTGCACTGAACGTCACTCAATAGTAATAAGATCCTATCGAATAGTGTACAGCCATAAGAATCTAGAATAAGATATCCATAATCACTAATGTAAGTAGAAGTAAGATAGAAGATAAGTATAACAGTTATGTTAATAGTATTTAAGGTATGAAATGTCAAGAATAAAATTAGATCTATCTTGGAATTCAAATCGGCAGTAATGCCTTGTTTCTATTGAGATCTCAAAGTTGCGGCGAGAAATCGCCTATCAATATAGCGTGGTACGCTTAAATACCAAATCCCTTCTACTCATAGTATAGGTAGAACCACTACATGGCGATCCTGCCAACTTCGATCCTACCATCTTCGCACAAGGAAATAAAAAGCGAAGAAGAGGGGCAGAACCTTACGGTCTAGGTTCTATCAACTTTACTTTGACCGACAATGAAATCGATAGATTTGATTGATCGATACCAGACGTCAAGATGAGAGCTAAACCACAAGGAAGACATTACAACAGTACGATGTCGCATCAGAAGAGATTTAGCGGTCCAATGCTTAGTATTCCCTACGCATACTTTTATAGAGCTAATATTATGTCTGTTGGTTTGCAATATATTAGACGAGTAGTCTATCCGAAGCAAATTCCAGATGCCAGAACAGTATTCAAACAGGCCAACAATTGCAGATGGCTCAACCAGTTACGATACCACAACGCAGCCCACACAGGATTACACCAAGGGATCATACCCAACTAGTGTGAATCATCAAAATTAATCAACGCGATCAACGAGATTTCAACAAGAACAAAAAACAACCTATGTTAATGAATAATGATGAATATTTGAAAATAAATACTTAGGTACTATAAAAAAAAAATATATGTACACAGGCAAATAATTAGGAATAAAATAAGCTATGTATAAATAAATAACAAAAGTAATATGCACTAATCTAAATTATTGTTAGCAATCCTAAAGAATAATACAAAAAAAGTCCAAATAGAGTATATAGTAGAGAATACATACAAAAAAAAGGCAATTAGAAATATCGCAAATTTGAGACATACTACTAGAAGAAACAGAAACCGAAGAACTAGAAGAAGCAAAAACATATTTTAGGGATATAGCAAGCCAAATAAATAGTTTACTCCAGGGAAAAGAAGAACAGGAAAACAACATGTCAGATTATAAGCTGGGAATGGTTATGCAAGCCATGACAACATTCACAGGGAATGCAGTCGTCGATTTATACATTCGACACTCGTTGATGCATTACAGACGAAATCCACAATACCATAACAAGAACCAAAATCGAAGTAGCCCACATAATAGCAATTGGAACAACAATCGAAACCCGCACCGACCCAATAATGATTGGAACAATATCCGAAACAATTACAACAATACAATATACTTCCGACCCCAAAACAACAACAACAATCGAAGCGCTCATAGAAATATGACACATCAAGTACGGACATCAAATACCGACCAGTACGAGGGAAACGAACGCGGCTCGGAATACGTGAGTACTCCAGAAAGCCAAAATTAAACGTATACAAGATATCGGATACCACTAGAAATCGATGAAAAAAAAAAAAAAAAAAAAAAAATCATCACAAGGAGCATGTCCAAGAATACGAAAACGGACAATAATAAGGAAGAATGCAACTCTCAGCAGAAGCCTGATCAACTTCAAATTTGGGAATGTATATCCATCAATGACGTCAAAAACACGAAGAAATTAAAAATAAATATTGATAAAAATGCTAGGAATTCAAAAATTACGATTGATAACAATCTTGTGCACGTGCGATATAGCGATAAATCAACGAATCCAGATTCGAATTTGAGGAAGCATACATCAGATATACGAGTAGAAACAAATACTATGTATACAGGATCTAATGATAACTCAGCGACACCAGAGTCGACACTGAAGAAGTTAGCATCCAGAATGAAGAAAGAAAATATAAATGAGCTAGCTATAATGAACGATGATGAAATATTTAAGCATTTTGAAAAAGAAAAATTAAAAGAAGCGTACACAAATATAAAAATAAATGGCCAGAATCCTAAGCTGAAAATCATAATATATAACGCTCCCAAACAAATACTTGATGATATTACCAAATACAAACTCATCGATGAATTCCATAACTCGGTACACGGAGGACATTTAGGTGTACGAAAAACGCTAATAAAACTAAAACAAAGATACATCTGGCGAAAGATGAGCCAAATGGTAAAGAAATTCATAACAAACTGCGACTCATGCGCAAGAAATAAACAAGTAAGACATACGAAAGAACCACAAACAATAACAGACACTCCCAACAACAGTTTTGAAGTGGTGTCAATTGACACTGTCGGACCATTAAGATTATCAAATGAAAAAAGATGCATTCTTACAATGCAGTGCGAGCTAACGAAATTCGTTGTTGCATATCCTATGACATCAAAAGATGCAACGACAATAGCTAAAACTTTGGTAGAGGAATTCATTCTTAAATATGGACATTTTAAAATTCTAAAATCAGACAGAGGGACAGAATTCAATAACGAACTGATAACAAATATATGTTCACTATTAAAGATCAAGCAAACATTATCTTCTCCATACCACCATCAAACGATAGGCGCACTTGAACGAAATCACAGGGCACTTAACGAATTTTTGTTGTCATTTGTAAATGAGAATGAATGGGATAAATGGGTCCCATACTTCACATTTGCTTATAATACGACACCACATGTAGATACCGGGTATTCACCATATGAACTCGTCTATGGCAAATTACCATGCTTACCTTCCGACACCATAAATAACAAAACAAAAATTTATGACTATGACAATTATGCTCACGAGCTACGAATCAGGTTACAATATGCACTCGCTAAAGCGAAAGAAATGACAATGAAAATAAAAGAAAAAAGAACATTAAATAAAAACCAAAAACACAACCACAAGTTAGATTTAGATGTAGACGATTTAGTATTACTCAAAGTAGAAAATAGAAAAAAACATCAAGCACCATATATCGGTCCATTCAAGATATTAGAAAGAAGAGGAGTTAATTCAATTATAAACCAGAACGGATTGCATAAAGAAGTACATAATAATCTACTGAAAGCCTATAAACCAATTAATAGATAGCAACAACAAAATTTTAGTTCATAAATTATCAAAACAAAAAAAAAAAAAAAAAAAAAAATAAACAGAAAACTAGCTAATTTACTTCCTAAAATTTTTCTTAAGGGCCAGGGTGTAGTGTATCCACTGACTGACGCCACTGCCTGCCCAAAACATAAACAATAACAAAGTGACGAAGCATGTGAAGTGCAATCGAGTTCATTCCTCTTGGGTCACACATTCTTGGTGTGTCATGCACTCAATTGCACTGAACGTCACTCAATAGTAATAAGATCCTATCGAATAGTGTACAGCCATAAGAATCTAGAATAAGATATCCATAATCACTAATGTAAGTAGAAGTAAGATAGAAGATAAGTATAACAGTTATGTTAATAGTATTTAAGGTATGAAATGTCAAGAATAAAATTAGATCTATCTTGGAATTCAAATCGGCAGTAATGCCTTGTTTCTATTGAGATCTCAAAGTTGCGGCGAGAAATCGCCTATCAATATAGCGTGGTACGCTTAAATACCAAATCCCTTCTGCTCATAGTATAGGTAGAACCACTACAGGTGACTTAATCCGTAATCAGTGAGATTATGGAAGGTGCCTTGGACAAGATTAGCACATGGGCCACTGGATGTGGACTCAGCGTCAACGTAAGCAAAACTGAACTGACGCTATTTACCACTAAAACCAAAATACCGACCTTCACGCTTTCACGGCTAAATAATCATTTACTCTCCCTGTCCTCCAGTGCTAAGTACATAGGTGTGGTACTTGATCGAGAAACTACTGACTGCTCAAAACTTGGCTTGGGCCAGTAGCCCGATAATCAAGTTCGTGATGAAGTGCTTGCTTTACCTCCTAGTGGTGGTCCCGGGGCAACTATATGTATAAACCCTTATACGTGTAGGCTAAAATTGCAAGTGCGGGTTGCCTAGGGCCTCGATTCTAGACAAGGCAACGTGTGCCAGCAACCTGCGTTACTGAAACCGACAATATGCCTCGGATAAGAAATGATCACATGTTGACGACTGTTGGAGATTAAATTCTACTTTTCTTAATTTTATCATTATTATTCCTTTTAAAAGTAATATCAGTAACTTGTTTTCATAAGCATAATTTTCAATGGCAACACTGTGAATTCGCCAAATAATTCTTATAACTGGATCTGTCACATTATCAGACCTTGTTACAACTTTTTCTTTTCCCTTACTTTCTTCTTCTTTCCACATCGCTCGAGAATGGTCGACTTGAAGTAATCTTCCATTGCCTAAATACACATTTTTTTTTACTATTAATTAGAAATAAAGTTTTGAATAAATTCTATCCAACATAGTTTTGGTGCCTCCTGTGAGGAAATCTCTTTTTACATTTCTACAAAGTTTTCAAGTTTGTGCTGTGAACATCGTGGTTTTCATTTTAGCCATTTTGGGGCACATATCCAAAACATTTGCTAAGTTTTAAATATCGAGCGATGGCGGAGTTAAATTTGAGGACGTCGGCGGTCACAGCCATAAACTGAATAAGTGAGCGTGTGCGTGGGGCGAATTTTACCACGTGTAATGTTCCTCAAATTGAGCAGGAGTTCAAATCTATAGACATGCACTACCTTCGTTTTGTGCATAACCATGAGGTTTTAGTTGGTGCGGCTGGAAGTCAAGAGCTACCTGCTCATGATTCGTTGTGGGAGTAGGGGGAAACTACATATAACCAAGCATGTGTAGTGCTCAATCGAAAGCTGTTCGAGTGCAAGATCTCTTCACTGCCAGCTACAATTGAGGAATCGTCAAAATCTCCGAAGAGTCATCAGAATCATCGAATGCCGCTACAGATACGGTGTATGCGTCATCGGAACCATAGAATGCAACAACAAATGCGGTGTCTACTTTTGACATAAAGTTAGATCCAGTATCGATTCCGGACTAAGATGGCTCCTACTCCAGTTGGTTGACATTCAATGACCTTTTTGAGACACTTGTACGCGAGGCAAATTTTCCAGAAGCATACAAGCTCAGCAAACTCCAGCAAGCCATCAGTGCAAGCGCAGTGCCATTAATTGGTGGGCTTTACTCAGGTGGATATGAAGAAGTGTGGGCAGCACTAAAAAACCGGTTTGACAATCAGAAGCTGTTGGCCGAGAAACATGTGACCTTTTTCAAGTTTAGACACGCCTCATGTTAGGCGTTTACCTACCCCGGTTAATACCGTTGGTTAGGCTCGGATGGAGCACAGTCCACGTTCTGTGCTCTTCGATGATATTGCGATCTAGTCACCTGGACTAATTAGCAATTTTCACTTTCCAATTAGAAGAAAATCCACGAACTAAGGATCGCAGACTATAATAAAGTGTATTCTACTTTCAAACCTTTGTTGCTATCCGATTTTTAAGTAACATCGCTCAACACCAACAAATGGAAAGTAAACGCAAAGGACTCAGACAGTTATCGTTAAGTATCTAATAAACTGAATACTGAAATAATTGAGTGGTATACTTATGAAAATAAATCTGAAAGACCGATACGAGTTGTAGCCAGAGGACTTCATGCCTCATGCTTAAAGGGAGATGCTGTTCACGATTCGAAAATCAAAAACTTTAAAATCGTCGATGCGGTAAATTTAATTAAACGGAAAAGGAAAAAATGGAAGGCAGGCGCGGGATTCCTCTCTTTATGCTAACCTTTGATACGGCTGAGAGTTTGGATGAGATTTACGAAATAAGAACAATTCTGAATGTCGTAGTCAAAATCGAAGGGTTGGTGACATTTTCCCAAAGACATTTTCCCCAGGACAAAATTCCCAAAACCAAAATCCCCAAACTAAAATCTCCAGTAGCAAAATCCCCAAAGAGAAAATCCCCAGGGCTAAAATCCCCTATCCAATATCTCCAAAAGAAAGATGTTCAAGTAGTGAATCATGCGATTAAATCGGGCGATTTAATCGCATGATTCACTACTTTAACATCTTTCTTTTGGAGATATTTGGTTTACGTTTCATAAGATTTTATCCACAAAGTAAATGTAATTTCGTTTGTAATGTTTAGTGAAAAAAATTTCCGTTTTAAAAATTAATACAAAACGAGTAGTAATATACTTATAACAAGAATTCAGACAAAATAAAGCTCCTATTAATGTTTTAATCAAAAAGGACAAATTCAAAAGAATAATATTAATATTTATAACGGTATTTATTTCAAAATGACAGTTCTGATATGAGTGCAAAACAAAAAATGATCTACTTGTAATTTTTTGTTTATTCATGAAACTGTTAAGCGTTATAACAATACTGAAGAGAGTTTCGTGAGAATTTTACATGCGCATGGCACATGATGTATGAATGCATGTTCATGGACACTGGGGATTTGGAGATTCTTGGGGATTTTGGCAAAAAAGTTAGTTTCGCTGGAGATTTTGTCCGTGAATATTTTGTCTGAGGAGATAAGAGTAAGTTTGATTTAATTTTTTGGAGATTTTATCCAATGGAGATTTTTTTTTCTGGGTATTTCGTACGACTCCCAAAATCGAACCCATGCGCAAGAATACAAGGTTGATACCTCAGTGCAAACGATGGGTTGGGTACGAAAACTCCAAAATTAAAATCCCCAAACTGAAATCCCCAAGTCAATATCCCCAAACCCACAAATCCAAAATTCCCAAATCCAAAATCCCCAATCACAAAATCCTTAAGCATAGATTCCCAATATTTCGAGTGTATCTAAGAATTAATGTTTGGCGCCAAAGAAAGAAAGAAAAAATAACCAAAAATAAGAACTTCTTAACATAATGATATGTTATGTGATATAAACTGCAAATATTCCATTTTGCCGATATTCGGTGGTTTTGAAATAATTTTTTTTAATTTTTTGTAACGTTTAATGCTAGATTTTTTTAGCACTGGTTCTTCACCACTATTTAATTTTTGTAATGTTGTTTTCACAACAATCATTTCTTTCGACAGATCTTCAATTAAATCGTACAAGCCAGATCTTTTTCTGCCAACTATGCTTTTGAGGCGGCGGTGCCAGGCTTCGACACAGTTCTGTGTTCGAGGAAAATTTGTCTTAACACAATCGGCAACTGACCAAAACTCAGGTTCATATTTTCTTTTATTACCGACGACATAGTTCTTTTTGAACCAACAACAAAGTTTTCTGCTTAGCTCAGAGAAGTAAGTTGGTATTTCTTCTGGCGGTACAAATGCCAAGCTTTTCAGCATCCTGACGTATAAACTGAATGTCTCATTATTGCCATATATCCTTTGAAGCCTTTCTTTTTGTACCCTCCTCCAAATTATTTGCCCGAAATGAAACAAACATCCTTGGAAATGGGCAGAAGGGAAATAAGGTTTTGCTGTCAAATAGATGGTACTTTCAAAATCAGAAATGATTCTTAACGGATTTAAGTTTATATCTCTTTCAAGCGCCAAGCGAAATAATTCATAAAAGAACTCATTATAAGCCTGCGAAGTTTTTTTGCTCATAAGGCAAAAAACCAGAGGCACAACCTGTCCATCTATAAGTCCATGTATACTAAATAATTGACGCATAATAGATGGAACAACATAAAATGTTCCATCCATTAGCCAACACTGACTTTCTCCCAAAGCTTTTAGTGAGGTTGTAGTTCCCAGAATTATATTTTTTTCGCCATTAAATAATTTCTCGCTTAAAACAAAGAGTACACCTTCTATAGTTAATAGCTCTTCGGGAATATTAATTGATGTTAAATCGGCTGGTTCAGCACGAGTTTTATTTATGTGACGAATTCGACCTACCTTCCTTTTTTGAGCGTCTTTACTTGGTAAGTATACACGACATTCCGGTTCGTATCCGACAATACTTTCCCGAACTATTTGCGACATTTGCGACGGTTGCAAAGATGCTGAACTTGCCATGTGCTTTAAGTTGTTATCAGCAATACAAATATTCAATTTACGTACTACGGGGTCATGATTGTGGGTCGACGTAGATTTCTGAAGTTCGTGCTTTTCATTAATTTTTTTTGTGACTACAACACTTTTGCAAAAATATTCCTTCCGTTTCGCACAAGACCATCTAAATTCTTCTTTTTTTGTTCTTGAATGCAAATGGTAGTCATACCCATCAATAAACAATTTTTCTTTGCCCTTCTGTGATTTTATTGCATTAATTTCCATTGCTGCCGATTTGATGCTTCTCCGCCAAATGCCAATGTAGAAATGACGCGATAAGCGGTAAAACTTGTTTGCGAAAACATTTGTATGAATCGATAAGCGGTACATGTACAATCGGTATGTAAAATCATCGTCATCTACTGTGCACGTTTAGGGATTTTGTATTTGGGGATTTTGTACTTGGGGATAGTCAATTCGGGTATTTTTTAAAAGGTGGGGATTTTGGGGTTTGGGGATTTTGCACTTGTGTATTATGTAGGTATCCCGCAAACGATGCCAAGGATTCAATCATACACAAACGTATTGCCGAAAAGAACTTTATAGTCAAGAGTGTGGCGTAACCAAAAAACCCCTGCAGCGTGTATTAACTGCAATGGAAAACACTCGGCTAATTAAAGAGGCTGTGAAGTAGCCAAGGAGTTGCAAAAAAGGAGAGAGACTTACAAACCCGCAAAACCCACCTTCAAAACCGGTAAAAAAAGGAAAAGGCGAACATTTTTGCAAGAAAGGTGGCTAGGGATAACCGAGCAGATCCTGCGTGCCCAAGCATACATACGCCCAAGCTGAGATCAAACTCTACAACGGGTCAAAATAAAACCGTCAAAAGAAAAACCATCTGATTTTGATATGCAGACGCGCACTCAAGCATCAACATCAACAGAGACTAACACTGATAATACGGAAAACCCTGTATCTCACGTCTTCTCCATTATCCTTGCGAGGCTTGAGGAGCAAACAATAACAAACAGGCTAATTGTTGAAAGGTTGGAGAAGCTTGAATATAAGCTTAATAACAGGAGCACTTCAAAACGAACATGACAAAACTTCTTAAATTTCTTTCATGGAACGCCAACGAGATTTGTATGAGAAAAACGCATTGACATATGTTTGATCTATGAAACTCACCTGACGAAACTATCGCGTGTAAACATTACTGTGCATATCACGCTTATCACGCTTATCACCCGTTGGAAAGGGCCAGAAGCGGATCGTCTTTATTCATAAAAGATTGCAAGTGAGCCTGTACGCGTAAAAAGTGTATATTACTCTTTCAATACCTCATCAATATCTCAACAATTATTTTACAAATATTGTATCTTCAGCTCTCTTGAACCAAATTTTATTATTGGTGGTGATTTTAATGCAAAACACACCATCTGTGGTTCAAGATGGATCTCACAAAAAGGCAGAGTACTTCATAACGCTTGCATACCATACAGTTGCGACTTCCACTCAACTGGTAAACCAACATATTGGCCCACTGATACCAACAAAATACCCAGTCTGATCGATTTCGTTGTTGTAAAAGGAATACCAGCCAACTGTATTGAAATTGATGAAAGTTTCGATCTCTTCTCCGATCATTCTCCTATCATTTTAACGATGAGCGAACACATAATTAAAAAAGATGTGCCTGCTAGACTAAGTAGCAGAAAAACTGATTGGGAAGGCTTTAAGAAAGACATTGAAGAACATATCGAACTGTGAGTGCAACTTAGGACGCCTTCTGAGCTCCAAATCGAAGTTAATCGCTCTGTTGAAGATCTACAGCGCGCGACGTGGAAAAATACTGCCTATCAAATGAAAATGGCGGACAATTATGCCCAAAAATATTCACCGGAAATAAAAGAAATGGTAAGGGAGAAGAGAAATGCGCGTAAAAAATGGCAACAAACTCGTGCTCCGCAGCATAAAGCGCATTTAAACCGTTTGTGCAACTTGCTTAATAAGGCCATTATTGATTTTAAAAATCGGACAATAGAAACCAACCTCAAAAGCTTAACAGCGGAAAAAGATTCCAATTATTCGCTCTAGAAAGTTAAAAAGGCCCAAAATACAAGCGGCCCCAAAAACAATTCGCAAGCGAACCGCAGCAAGTGGCGTATCTTCGAAACGTCACCAGAGGCGAACAATGCTGCACTTGCCACTTCAAAACAAAATACAGTAGGAAATATATCAATTTGGGATCTAAAGTCCCTTATTAAGGATTCTATGACAGCTTTACTCGACGATAAACTCAGCAACGTTGCAACTAAAGCTGATGTAGAAGGAGTATTCGTTCAAATTCAAGCACTACAAAAAGACAACACAACACTACGTCACAAACTGCAGGTGATGGAAGCTCCTTATTCTTCATTGGAACGCAAAGTGGAGATGCTGGAGAGAAAGGCGTTAGAAAGCAATCTTGTAGTGCATATGCCTGAGGAGACCGGAGTCAACTCGGAGGAGAGGGCGAAAAGTCTGTGTCTGCAACTGCTGGGAAGCGACGACTCATCACTAATATCCGACGTTCGCGCCATGAGGCCAAACAACAACATTGCAAATATCGTTGTAAAATTGCAAAAGAAGGATGACGTTGTACGCGTACTAAATGTAGTGCACACACTACATGGACCACACAACGTCACTTTCATCTTCTTCTTCTTCTTCTTTCTTTTATCAGCGAGGTTATGATCCGAAAACAAGGGATCACAACCCTCCCACTTCACCGCATTTCTACTGATCCGCCTGTGGGGTTCGCCTATTTGACCTCAGAAAATATCGGCAGGCCTGCCGATTTTGGATCAATCGGTTACTGAGGCCAATGAAATGCCGATGTCGTCGCATTTGTCTGATCCAGGCGTTTATAGGCCTGCCTTTCCTACATCGCGATGTCTTTGGAACGCGCATAGATATTGCCTTTTGAACAGGGTTCAAATGATCTCGTCTTCGAACGTGGCAATACCAGCTAAGCCGGTCGCGCTCTATTTTTTGTACGATGGTTTCCTTGATGTGAAAGCTTCAACGGATCTTCGAACTTCTTATTCGATCAAGCTTTGTCACTCCTGCTGTCATGCGAAGCATCTTCATCTCAGCTGCCGTTAATTTACTCTCATACTTTTTGTACATTGTCCAACATTGTGAACCGTATGTGAGCGCTGGACGTACAACTGCGGTGTAGAGCCTTCCTTTCAACTTAGGGGATATTTTTCTGTCACAGACGATGATTGATGTCGTCATCACAAGATGCTTTGCTATTGATCATAGATCCCAGATATTTGAACTTTTCGCACTTGGGAAGCACTGTTCCATTCAAATAAATGTCTGGAATAGGCCTGAGTGGATCAGAGAACGGGCAGCATAAGTACTCTGTCTTTTTTGAAGTAATGCGATACCCATTTCCCCCCAGAACGTCCACCCACACATCAAGTGCTCGTTGCAGGGATGTAGGATCCTCACTTATGATGGCTCCATCGTCAGCAAAGAATAACTGATGTACCTTGGGGTCCATCACTTTACCTTCAAGCAGATAATCAAGGACTGTAATAAAGAGCAAATGACTTAAAACGCTTCCCTGGTGCACCCCGACTTTGATTGGGAACACAACGTCACTCCCATATCCAAATCAAATCATTATTTCATTTCAACACATTCTTCTACACTTCAATCACAATACCATACTGAGCACACTTGTCTATACGGCACTCACCTACTGATCGTACGCTGGTATTACAGCAGAAGGTCAATGTCAGCATATGCTCGCCAAATGCACCACTTGTCGATCACTGTCGCAGGCAAATAGTAAACATTATGAGTAATGGGTATACCCGAGAACCCATATGTGACACAGTCAAGGAAACTCCACTGCACACACCATAATGCCGACAAAGCAATACATACTCCAATCGGTGCAAAGCAATAAAAGAACATTGACACTAATATGAATATGCTGAAAACGCACTACGATGCACTAGGGTAGAATGCCGACGACATGCTGTGACATACTTTGACCTACTGAGCTCCGCGACACACTTACCCAATTTTACTAGTAAAAGACACATGAAGAATGCGTGCGAATAGAGGGGATGAACATAGAATTTACCGAAAATATAGTATAAAAAGAGTAGAGAATCCAAGAGCAAATCAGAGTCGAACTAATAGAACTAAAGTAAAAGGTTGCAGCCTAGCCCAGACAGCGGACCTCTATAAATAATAAATAAATAAATAGTAAAAGGTCGCAGCCAAGCCCAGACAGCGGACCTATATAACAAGAATAATAGATAAATATACCATAGAATAACTCGAAATAATCGTTTTATTTACAAACTCGTCTCTCCGCACGGAACTCTTCCTCGACACGCTGAAGAAGCACGGTTACGCGCGTTAACATTTTGGTGGCAGCGGTGGGATACCTAAAGTCCCGCTACCATTCCAGTAAAAATATAGCGTTTCTGGGGCTAACACCAGAAAGTAAAAAAAAAAAGTGTGTTCAAAAAGTCTCAAGACTGTAAGACCTGGCGAATTCCATAAAAGGGACGCCGGAGGCAACCATTGAGCAGTGAATAAAAGACCAGGCTGTAACTATCAGCTATAGGGCGAGAAGCCTGCCTGGCAAGTCATCAATTGCGAACTGAACAAAGGACCAGAACGACCAAATGAACACCAGAACGACCAAAGAAACACCAGCAGAGCAGCAGAAAGCGGCATCGGTGGAAATTTAGACAAGTAAATAAAATTAGATCTTACGTTAATACCTATATTATAACACAAACACTGTAAACAAGAGTTACGTCCACAAATTTTTCTTTCCTTATTCACGATTTTAACGCGGAAAAATAAACACACGGTAGAGCTCTTCGAGGCCCTACCCTTTTCTAACAACACAATAGAACCTACCAAAATGGTTGATTCAAAAATCACGCTAAACTATATAAATATAATGGTCCCGGAATTCGACGGAAAACCGGAGAACCTCAATAAATTTGTTTCGTGTGGGAACATATTGTTCTCACACATTAAGAACGACGATCCCTAGTACTCCATTTTTCTTGTCGTAGTCAAAACAAAACTTCTGGGGCCCGCGTTCGAACTCATTCAATACAAGACCATCTCGAAATGGGCTGATCTTGTATCAGAACTGGAGACCGAATACAAAGAGCAGATTTCGCGGTCCGCCGCACACAACGAGCTTACCTCCGCCAGACAAGGTTATAAGGAACGCGTTAAAGAGTTTGGAGACCGACTGACACAACTACTCCACCAACTTGATAGGGCTACATATGACAACACCCCTGAGAAAGTAATAAGGGACTACCTTATTAAAGAAAACTTAAAAAGTGCGGTACAATCCTTTGAAGATGGTCTGAGAAATCCGAATCTCAGATTATTGGTGAAATCTACCAATAGCGAAACACTAAAATCAGTGATCGCTTACGCTATAGGTCAATCAGTGCGCTTGGAAGACAACGGTCTTCCCTCGACTTCTCCACGAAGTCTAAAAATCGTATGTCAAACCTGCAATCGAGTAGGACACACATCAGCCACTTGTTACATGTCCGCAGATCGAAATCGACCAACAATTTGCCAAACGTGTAACAAACCCGGGCATACTTCTGCGACCTGCTATCGCAACAATTTCCCTAGACTTCCTAACTAAATTTCAAGGGAAGATAAATTATGAAACGGGATTACTTAAACTTAAAGTAATAAAGGGGAATAATGAAGAGAATAAAAATAACAATAATAATCATCAGGAAGAAGGAACAAAAAGGGGAGAAGAAGACAATACCACATCTTGCGGGGTGTTGCCTACGGGTAATTATGGTATTGGAGGAAAAGCACCTTCCACTCAGGAGTCAAACCAGTCTGATCTTGCTATACACTGGAAAATGGGTATACAAAAGGCGGAACAGAAGATTCAACAAAACTCAATGCTGAGCAGGAAAAAGCAAACCTCTCTTCCAATCTTCTGCAAGTTCCAAATTCCCAAAATAAGAATTTAAATAAAGAGAAAATATCGGCAATAAATAAGACTGAGGCAAAGATCCCAGCAAACAATAAGCTCGACGAAATAGAAAATAATAGAACAAAAGTAGAAATCCCAACAAAAAGAACTGAGGAAGATAAAAATTTATTAGAAACCCCAAATAAAGTAAACAAAAAACAAAAACCCGTCATAATCAAATCAAGAACCAGGAAAATAATAGATATCCCATTCAACAAAGAATCCAGTGATATCATTATTAAAAAGAAAGAAATAGTGCCGGGCATATATATAGGTGACACAATCACCAAACCAACAAATTTTAGAGTCAAAGTACTTTTATTAAATGTACTAAATTCAGATCAAGAGGTACATCTAAACGATACAGACCTCGACTGGGAGAATTTACGCGAGTTTAACATCGTTGAAGCAGATAAGCTTAAGGATCCAGTGAAAAACCGACTGAAGAAGTTGGAATACTTACTTACTTACTTATGTCCTTTAACCCCTCGGGGGGCATAGGGCGTCAACCACGCCTGCGCGCCATCGTGTTCGGAGTTCTGCAACGCGTTTGAGCTGCCTCCAACTCATTCCTAAAGAGCTCGATTCCTCCTCAACTGTTCTGCGCCACGTTTGCCTAGGGCGTCCCGCTATTCTGCCTGCCTGGGTGAGCGGATTCCACTGCATAGCGTATTTCGCAATGGAGTTGTCTTCGCGCCGTAGGGTGTGTCCAATCCATTGCCACTTTCTTCTTCGTATAGTAATGCTTATAGGTTCTTGGCCCGTTCTCAGATAAAGTTGTTCGTTGGAGATGCGGTTCGGCCAAAAAATCCTCAAGATGATTCTTAAGTATTTGTTTACGAAGACTTGCAGCTTCCGTGTGTTAATGGTGTCCACCTTCCAGGTACTGCACACATAAAGCAGCACTGATTCTAGGTTGGAGCGGAACAGTCGTAGCTTGGTTCTTAAGCTAATAACATTGCTTCTCCAGATTTTCGACAGCATTCCGAACGCAGCTTTAGCCTTCCCGATTCTGCTGCACACATCCAGTTCGGTGCCACCGCGATTAGCCGAGACGACACTTCCTAAATATAGAAAGTTATCAACTTTCTCGACTTGCTTTCCGGCAATCTTAAGTTGAGCGCGGGTATTGGAAGTACTCAGGGCTTTTGTTTTGGCTGTGTTTATTTTTAGCCCCACTTTGTTTGCCTCAGCTTCTAAATTTTGGGCCATCAAATGAAGATCCATTATTCGATGTGAAAGTAGACAAACATCGTCAGCGTAATCTAGGTGTTTAAGGTAAGATGTCATAGTCCAACGAATTCCAGAATTAGCTTCCGTCAGTGCTGCATGGAGTACATCGCTGATAACCACCAAGAACAATAGTGGGGACAGTATGCACCCTTGACGTACTCCACTTTGGACTTCAAAGTCCTCCGACACCTTACCATTGTGCACGACGTGACACTTGCCGCCCTCATATGTAGCCTTGATAATAGCTATAAGCTTTTCTGGAATGCCTCTCCTGCGCAAGGCCAGCCAGATAGCATCTCGATTCTAGTTGTCGAAAGCCTTCTCGAAGTCGATAACCAGTAAATGTAGCGGAGACCTATACTCAAGGCATTGTTCGATTATGATCCGTAAGGTGTTTATGTGGTCGATGCAGGAGGATCCAGCGCGAAAGCCTGCCTGTTCGACATCGAGAGTTGAATTTAAATGATCTTTAATTCGTTCTAGAATTATTCTAGCTATTATTTTGGCTACAGCTGGAAGAACACATATACCTCTCCAGTTACCGCACTCCATCAAGTTACCCTTCTTTGGAAGCTTAATGATCATCCCCCTTTTCCACTCCTGTGGAAATTGTTCACTATCCCAAGCTCTCCGTATTAGCGGATGCAGCAAATCTGCCGATGTATTTGGCGATGTGATTTAGCACTGCAGCAAAAGGTTCTCTCCATCTAGTGAGCTGATCCTCATCCGAAATCAGAAGGTCACCGTCTAGACTCTTCACTGGATGTTGTTTGGAGTTTCGACCACCAATGAGCTCCTTAGTGATGTTGTAAACAGTCCTACTGTCGCACCTACTCGCTGCTTCTTCAGCCCTTGAGGCCAGTGAGTTGACATGTTGACGCTTGTCACGTCTCACACTACGCTGCACTTCTTTCTTCTTCGCACGGTATTGGGCTTCAAGCTCGGTTCTCTCTACTGCTGAGGCCGCTGCAATCCGAGCCTTGATTGCTGTACGCTCATCGATCCGTCTCCAGGTGTCTGTAGAAAGCCATGTGCGGTGGTGTTTCTGCTTTTTACCGACATAAGTGCGTGCCCCAGTCGCAAAAGCATTTTTCACAGCACTCCAGTGGTCATCCATGTTCTCTATGCTGCTGATTGCTTCTGCTTCTAAGGCAAGATGGTCCCTGAACTGTTGGCGCACTTGGGGAACCTTGAGCCTGTCGATATTAAACCTGGTGATGTTAAGCAGGTTTGAGCGGTTCCTGTTGACGGATGCAGTACGAAGGCGTAAATGAGCTACCATAAGATGGTGATCTCGTTCTTGTCCGACGTCAGCTCCACGTCTGTTTCGGACGTCCAGGAGACAATTTCTGATCGCAATGTGGTCGATCTGGTTGGATGTTCGTTGCCTATCAGTAGAGACCCAACTGATCTTATGGCAGGTGTTATGCTTAAACAGCGTACCTCCGATGACTAGGCGGTTGGTATTGCAGAAGTCCACAAACCGCTCACCATTGTCATTACGGTCTCCCACGCCGTGAACTCCCATCACGTGCTTAAGCATGGTGTTGTCGCTACCCACCTTGGCATTGAGATCTCCCATTACCATTACGATGTCTCCATTAGGCGTTTGGTTGTAGGCGGCACCTAAGTGGCTATAAAAATTATCCTTTTCATCATCAGTCGCGTCTAGAGTCGGAGCATAACACTGTATGATGGTAATTTTTCTAACTCTACTCTGGAACCTAGCCGTCAATATCCGGTCACTATGGGGTTTCCAGGATATGAGGCTACTACGTGCTGCTGGAGTTAGCATGAGTCCTACGCCAGAACTCCGTGCACTTCCAGCTGGTTTACCAGAGTAGAGCATGACAGTGCTTTTTGTTGGGGAGATGTATTCCCCAGCATCATACCATCTTATCTCGCTCAGCCCTAAGATGTCGATTTTATAGCGTGCGAATTCGCGCTCCAATTGGAGGAATCTGGCGTTATAAGGCCCTTCCTTGATTGAGTCCAGGAGGGTCTTAACGTTCCAGAATCCGATCGTTGTCCGTGTCCGATAGCCAAAGGTCGTCAACAAATGATCAGTCCGTATCCGAGGCGTATGTTTCCGTTTCGGAGCAATAGTTTGTTTTACGGTTGCGGCTCGCTGGGCCACAGACCAACCGTCACTTATCCTGTTTTTTGGCGCAGGAAGCTCGCCATTCGTCCTCTCCCGTTAGCAATTTCCGAAGAAATTCCCAGATCGCACCACGAGGAGGTGGGAGTAGGGCTTACTAACAGAGCTGCTAGGTTTTCGGCTGCAGTGGCTCCTACTCGTTACTTAGCGGACCAGCACCTATCGGGAGATGCTGCCCCTACGAGGCCTTTGTTAGTCGTTTGCCATCCAAAGAAGTTGGAATCACATTTAAATTTCCAACATTGTAATTCCGAAGAAAAGAGGTCTATTCTTGACATCTGCCGCGAATACAACGATTTATTTTATTTAGATGGTGACCATCTTACGCATACGAACGCTATGCAACACAAAATAGTTACAGAGGAAGGAAAACCACCCCTGTACACGAGACCATACCGACTTCCTGAAAGATCAAAACAGGAAATACATATGCAGGTAAACGAAATGCTAGAGGACGGTGTAGTACAGCCTAGCTACAGCCCTTGGAATTCACCATTACTTCTGGTCCCAAGAAGGCAGGTCCGGATGGTACTAAAAAAAGGGGAGTAGTCGTAGACTTCAGAAAATTAAACAAACTAACTGTCGGATATGCCTACCCATTACCAAACATCACAGACATTTTGGATCAATTGGGAAGAGCAAAATATTTCAGTACTCTCGACCTAGCTAAAGGTTCCCACCAAATCCTCATGGACGAAGCGGATAAGCACAAAACAACTTTTAGTACCCCATTTGGACACTACGAGTACAATCGTATGCCACTCGGTCTAAAAAACGCGCCTGCTACATTTCAGAGGCTCATGAACAACGTACTTATGGGTCTCCAAGGGATTGAATGTTTTGTTTATGTAGATGATATAGTCATCTACGGATACGATCTTAACGATCACAATAATCGACTGATAAGGGTTCTCAATCGTTTAAGAGAACACAACCTGAAGCTGCAACCTGAAAAATGCCATTTCATTAGGAAAGAACTAACTTATTTAGGGCATGTTATTTCAGAAAATGGAATAAAACCAGATCCAGAAAAAACAAAGGCAGTGAAAACATTTCCGGTACCAAAGAAACCGAAAGATATAAAATCTTTCTTAGGATTCGTAGGATACTATAGGAAGTTTATCCCGAACTTTGCTGAACTGGCCAAACCACTGACAAAACTGCTCAAAAAGAACGCACCTTTCCATTGGGATGCTTTTGGTGATGAAGCATTTGGAGCTCTAAAAGAGAAGATTATCAGTCCACTAATTTTAGCATATCCCGATTTCTCTCAAGAATTTCTAGTCACTACTGGATGCAAGCGATATTGCATTAGGGGCTGTATTATCCCAAGGACCAATCGGTCAAGACAAGCCTATTTTCTTTGCTAGTCGTACGTTGAACGACGCAGAAACACGTTACACGACTTCCGAGAAAGAATTGCTACCCATCGTATACGCGCTAACACAATTTCGACCATACATCTATGGAAAAAAGTTCACCATTGTTACCGATCACAGTTCACTACAATGGTTGATAGGTCGTAAAGATCCTACGTCCAGACTTATGCGATGGAGAATTTTGATGGAAGAATATGACTACAAAATAGTGCATAAAAAGGGAAAGTTCAACACAAATGCAGATGCCCTTAGTCGCATCATTAGTAGCGATGCAGTTGAAACAAAGAAAAATGTTCTGGTAACTACACGTAGCCAAAACAAAAAGAATGCGTCACCTCGAGAATCATCTACGAACCTTTCAGATGATATACAAATTCCCTCTAGTTTTTCTCTCCAAGAAGAAAGAAAGTCAATATATTCAGATAAGTTAGTCGAATGCAAAATAATAATACTCCCTTTGATAAACTCGATGGAGGAAGAAATTTTAAAAGAAAAAATCCTCAATTATACAAAACCCCAGGTAGGAGCAATCAATACATTCAGATTAAATAACAAAGCAGAGATTTTAGTAACGACATTTCCTATACCCTTGAGAAGTGAAAAGGACATACAAATTACAGGGACATGTTTATCTTATATAAAATACAAACTAATAAAACAAAAATCGCTGGGTTTTGCTATAGCAACAATAGATTTAGAATCCATGAAAACCTTTACACAGCTTCTTAAGAAAACTTTTTAAACTACAGACCTTACAATACACCTCTTTACGGACGATAGAGCATTTCTGACAAACAAAGAAGACATCGAAAAAATACTACATGAATATCACGACTCACCACTAGGAGGACACCAGGGAATAAAACGAACGGCAAAACGAATCAAGAAAACATACTACTGGCCGACAATAACTAAAGACACCACTACATTAATAAAAAAATGCGAATCGTGTCAAAAGAACAAACTCGCTAGACACAGGAGAATACCTATGAAAATAACGACAACAAGTAGAACGCCATTTGAACGAATAGCACTAGACATAGTAGGACCACTACCAGTCAGCCATGAAGGAAACAAATATGTACTCACTTTCCAAGACGACTTGACCAAATTCTCTGAAGCGATACCAGTACCCAATGCTGAAGCTCAAACAATAGCCCGCATGCTGGTCGAACGTTTAGTATGTCGATTCGGGATTCCGGACTCGATACTCACAGATCAAGGGACAAATTTCCTCAGCAACCTATTTAAAGAAGTTTGCAAAATTCTGAAGACTAAGAAGATCCAGATAACTCCATACCATCCACAGACAAACGGTGCACTGGAACGTAGTCACAGAACATTGGCAGAATATCTCAGACACTATGTCAACAGAGACTCACTAACATGGGACACTTGGCTCCCCTACTCAATGTTTGTGTACAACACAACACCACATAGTAGCACTGCATATTCGCCATACGAACTACTTTACGGATATCCCCCACGAATCCCGAGTTCCCTCAATAGAGAACCACAAATTTCCTACAATTACGACAACTACGCAAACGAATTACGGGCACGATTACAGCAATTGCCAGAGAGACGATAAACGAAAATTCGAAAAAATACTATGACAAAAACAGTAAGGCAAAGAAATTTAACATAGGAGACAAAGTACTGATGAAAAATCAGACGAGAAATAACAAACTCTCTACCCTCTGGGAAGGTCCCTATGAAGTAGTAAAAATCCTATCAAACGAGAACACAGTCATACTAATTGGAAAGAAGTCGATACTTATTCATAACAACAATTTACAGTTACTTCAAGAATAACACATACGCAACTACGTCAATCCCATGCTCCATACCCAACAACACAGACTTAACTATTCGAACAAATAAATACATACTTTCATAACGCTTTCATTCCTTCTCTAAATATCTGTTTTATTTAAACGATAATGAACTAGCACGTTGCAAAACAGAAAACAAACAGTTTCTATGTACAATGACGCACCCACTCTTTAACGCCAATACGCACCAACCACAATGCGAGATACAGCTACTCCAAAGAACAAACACATATCCCAACAATTGCGACGTAAAAGAAACTAATATTTCCACAGTTTGGATACAGTTGTCGCAACCAAACACTTGGTTATTTTCCTCCCTAGAAAACTACATGATTGATGAAATCTGTCAAGACACACTAGTAACACATACTCTAAAAGACACAGCTACACTAGAAATATCAGGAAATTGCTATCTGAAAACAAAAGACTTGACCATACGTACAAACAACGAGAAAACCACATACATACATACATAATGCCTTTATCCCTCCACTTAACATCTCCAATCTCTTAACAAACTATACTAGCAAAATTACAACTAAGACTGACAAAGCTACGTTCATAAAATTTTCAAGCCAAGATGAGCTCAAACTAGTCTCCAAAAGCATAAACTTACTCAAAAACGAAGAATCGAAAAATTTAATACAATTGAATAACCACAATCTCCACCACTATTCCCTAATCTACCTGTTACTCGTCTTAGTATTTGCATCACTATGCTATCGAAGGTACAAATCGTACAAAATCGAACCAAAATCTGAACCTAAGACCAAAAACCCCAATCCACAAGACAATACAGCTCAAACATCCCCATCTAATAAAGTAATTGAAAAACCTTCATTTAGGTTAGACTGCTTAAGAATAAAAGAAAATTTTGTGTACAAACTCTTACCACAAGAAAATCTACTTAATAAAATTATTATTTGATTATTATTTATAAAATATATACACATAAAACATCTATATTATCTATACACAAATAAAAATTGTCAAAAAAAAAAAAAAAACAACACCAACAAATATTAAGAAATACTTAGTAAATGAATAAACAAATTTATAGAATATATATTTTAAGAAAACAATTTTTACAATTACAAAAAATTTGTTACAAAAGTATTACAATTTTAAAAAAAATGTATCTAAAACTATCACAATTACAAACCATTTACATTGTTAAATTTACAAACTATCTATATCATAACAATAAGAACTAACTAAGTTTTTTTTTTTTTCATGTTTGTGATGACTACGACTAAGTTGCCTTAACGAGTAGTTTACGCTTCTGTAGTGTTAATCGCGTTAGGTAGGTAGCTTTACAGTGAAGGCACCTACTAATACCGTCATTACATGCGGTTTTTCCTTACGGTGCTAGGTCAAAAGGTCTTGTTCTTTGTAGTCGGCGCTCAAGGTTTGTCACGTCCATATGAACATGAAGACGGGTACGAAGTTTGCGAGCAAAGTTTGTTACTTCGTCCCTCACGGTAGCAATTCCTAGATCTCTGTGAATATCACTATGTCTTATATACCAAGGAGCATTCACGATTGCTCTTAGTATTTTGTTTTGAAATGCTTGCAGTAGAGCCATTATGCTTGGTTTGGTACAATCCCAAAGTTGTATACCATATGTCCAAGACGGTTTTAGCACTTGCTTACACAGAAGCAGTTTGTTGTATACGCTTAACTTCGACTATCTTCCGAGTAGCCAATACATTTCTCTAAATCTGATTTCGAGCTCTTCGCGCTTCTTTTTAACGTGGGGTTTCCACTTAAGTTTTGCATCTAGGGTCATTCCTAAATATTTTGCCTCGTTTGCGTACGGTATTTGCACCGAGTTAATGGATATAGGTAAGTTGTTTATCTTTCTTAACGTAAAATTGACATGCGTTGATTTTGTCTCATTGAGGACTATTCGCCAGGTTTTTGTCCATTCGCATACTTTGTTCAAAGCTCGTTGGAGTTTTCCCGTTGATGATTCGACTGACTCATCCGTTACGAGGATAGCCGTGTCGTCTGCGAACGTTGCTACAACGGTTCCTTCATCTTGTGGTATATCTCTTGTGTAGAGCAGGAACAGGATTGGACCGAGAACACTTCCTTGTAGAACACCGGCGTAGATTTCTTTGAAATCCGAATATTCACTCCCGTGTCTAACACGGAAAAGTCTGTTTTCAAGATAAGATTCCAATATTCTGTACAACTTTTCCGGTAAGATTATCCTTAGCTTATACCTTAGGCCTTCGTGCCGTACCTTGTCGAAGGCTTGCGATACGTCGAGAAAAGCGCTAGAGCATATTTTTTTCAATCTCGTTCGTTATTCGATACACCTGATCCATTGTGGAATGATGATCCGGGATCAAGTGCCTTTCTTCAATTACTGGTTGCAATCGTTTCAGCAGAAGTTTCTCGAAGACCTTAGATATTATTAACTAAGTATCTAAAACTGTTACAATTACAAACTATCTATATTATTACAATAAGAACTAAGTAAGTTATTATTATACACGTAGGATATAAGTATATACAAATTCAACTGTAAAAATTTAAATAACTAGTAATAAAAAACAAACTTTGTGAAAACTTAAAAGCAAAACAATATTGTAAACTCTAAAGATTTGCTCTTGAATACTCCAAATTTAACGCTCCTAAAGAAAATTAATCTCTTCAAGCTTAATTTTCTTTTTCGAAGGGGAGGAGGATGTAGTGTCCACACTACAAGGACCACACAACGTCACTCCCATAGCCAAATCAAATCATTATTTCATTTCCACACATTCTTCTACACTTCAATCACAATACCATATTGTGCACACTTGTCTATACCGCACTCACCTACTGATCGTACGCTCGTGTTACAGCAAAAGGTCAATGTCAGCATATGCTCGCCAAATGCACCACTTGTCGATCACTGTCGCAGGCAAATAGTAAACACTATGAGTAATGGGTATACCCGAGAACCCATATGTGACACAGTCAAGGGAACTCCACTGCACACACCATAATGCCGACAAACCGATACATACTTCAATCGGTGCAAAGCAATAAAAGAACATTGACACTGATATGAATATGCTGAAAACGCACTACGATGCACTAGGGTAGAATGCCGACGACATTCTGTGACATAATAAATATTATGACATATGGGAAGATGTGTTTTGGGCTTCTTTGACCTACTGAGCGCCGCGACACACTTACCCAATTTTACTAGTAAAAAACACATGAAGAATGCGTGCGAATAGAGGGGATGAACATAGAATTTTACCGAAAATATAGTATAGAAGGAGTAGAGAATCCAAGACCAAATCAGAGTCGAACTAATAGAACTAAAGTAAAAGGTTGCAGCCTAGCCCAGACAGCGGACCTGTATAAATAATAAATAAATAAATAGTGAAAGGTCGCAGCCAAGCCCAGACAGCGGACCTATATAACAAGAATAATAAATAAATATACCATAGAATAACTCGAAATAATCGTTTTATTTACAAACTCGTCTCTCCACACGGAACTCTTCCCTCGACACGCTGAGGAAGCACGGTTACGCGCGTTAACATAAACAACACAACAACACTTAGAGGCACCAAGGTAACTATTCACAGAGACTACACTGAAGCTTCACGCAATCGAATAAAACGCATGTTAAAGCTAAAAATAGATATTGAGAACAAAAACAAGAACACAAAAGTCGTAGTGAATGGACAAAAGCTGAAAATTGGAAACAAAACATTTTATTTCGACAATAATAACATCCTCCGATGTTAGCGTTATGTCAGTGAATGTGGGATGACACTTCTCCAACAGCTGGTTGATGTCAGTTCTACAGTGGCAGCTGCAACTGTCAGAAGCGAATTTGCCGAAGGTGGGAATGCATTGGGTGGAAACACAAGTAGCAGTTCTTCGTTTTTGGCGCCGCAGCCTTATAATTTATAGTAATGCCGTCTGCCGAAATATAATAGAAAATCGAAAAACATTAAGCAATAAAAATGAAAATTATAGTATAAAAGAAATTAAAAACCATGAAATATTGTCATTTAAAATATTAAATTATAATGTTGCAGGCCTGAAAAACAAATTATTTTTTTCGGATTTTTTAATTATATTAAAAAAATTGATATACTATATTTATGCTTTATGAAACACATGTTTTAGTCAGTGAGGAATATGCCATATGCCATTGGAAATTTCGTGCACTATTTGGAAGGCAGGGGATACGTCAAACTCAAAGCAGCTGGCTCTCCTTCCGAAGTTGGTTTGGAATAACAGTTTTCGTGCCTCTTATCAAAGTAATTTGAATACAGAACTTTTGAGTCTGATGGAACATAATTCAGCTCCACACATTGACGTCCTAACGCAAATTATAAAAAGATCTGTACCTCTGTACGTCAATGCAAGACGTATTGTAGCCAGTAAACAGAAGTGGTTCGATATCGAGTGTCTAAAGGCGAGGAAACGATCATTTGCATTGCTAAGGCGCCTAAGGAGGCAAAATAATGACCGTGTCAAAGAACTCTATGCAGAAGCAAATAACTTTCAAACGTCTTTGTATAGAAAAAACGAAAAAAATTAGCCAGGAAGTCATTGCAATTCTTAATACTTCAAGGTGTTCAGCAGACTTTTGGAAGGCGGTTAAAATTGTAACTGGAAGAACTAACTTGATTTCGTCGACTTTACAAGCTTCTGAGCTGAGGGAGTATTTCAAAAATTTACTCAACACTCCACAGTTTTCTCCGTTACCGCAATATGCAGACCCTTTCTTCACAGACGAGCTCTTAGACTCACCATTTACTCTTTTGGAAGTGAAACGCGCAGTTGATTGCTCTTAAACGAGGAAAGCCGCAGGTGACGATCGGATCCCTTTCGAATTCTTCAAGAGCAGTTCCACAGAATTTCTCACTGCACTCACAAATGAATTTAATAACATTTTTGAAACAGCCAATGTCCCAGAAAGCTTTAGAAGAGCGATAATTTTCCCATTGCACAAAAAAGGTGAGCTAGATAATCCAGCTAACTACAGAGGCATTTCTTTTTTGAATACTTCCGCAAAATTATTTAGTGCTTTGATATTTAATAGGCTTACACAATAGATGGCAAACAATAGAATTTTAAATGAATACCAGGCGGGGTTCAGAAAGCATTATTCAACACTGGATCACATTTTTACTCTCACCAACATTGCAGAGTTTTTTAAACAAAGTAGCAAAAAGCTATATGTCTTCTTCGTTGACATTCGTGCAGCGCGTGAAGCTCTTTTGTATAAGCTGTACAAAATTGGTTTATCAAGTAAAGCCATAAATGTGCTAAAAGCGATGTATGAGAGGAACGTGGCGTACGTATGGAATGGAGAGAATGTATCGGAAGAATTTGGAACACAAATGGGAGTTAAGCAAGGATGCATCTTAAGCACGCTACTCTTCATCATATTTATCAACGACTGAGTAGGAGAAGTAGGAGGAGGGATCGAGCTTGGTGGTGTGCGGATACCGGCGCTAAAGTTTGCGGACGATATAGTGTTTTTATCGGAGACAGTTGAAGGGATGCAGCTTACTATGAACCGTCTTGAAAACTACTGTAAGCAATGGAATTTAACGGTTAATTTATCAAAATCAAAGATGAAGATTTTTAGAAATGGCGGTGGAAGATACTCTCGCAACGAAAAGTGGTCCTATCAGGGTGAAAACGTTGAAATAGTGAAAGAGTATAAATATTTAGGTGTGCTAATTACATCCAACCTCAATATGAAAAAACACTTTGAATGTCAACTAGCAGCAGCTAAACGAGCTATTTCATCAGCTACAATAAGTTTATCGATCACACAGCGAAGAATAAACTATTTCGTACAACTGCTGCCTCTATACTGCTGTACGGAGCCCAAATTTGGGGTTATTGCTTTTTTGAAGAAGTTGAAAAATTTCTAAGGTACTTTTTGAAACGAATCTTTCGACTTCCAATATGTACACCGAACTATATGCTGCATCTAGAAACTGGAGTCCCCCCTCTCTTTTTAGATACCCTAAAGCTGCATATAGATTATATTGTAAAAGTAGTGGAGATGGATGATGGAAGACTGCCCAGGATTGTTCTGAAGCATATACTTTCGACAAGAGGGCATTTGGTTCAAAAGTGGGAGGAGTTGGCAGCAAATTATGGCGCGAGCTTAAATATTACATCTGATATGCAACTTTCAATGATAAAACCTATGCTTACAAATGTTTTGAAAAATGCAGGTAATTCCATGTATGAGAGATTTGTAGCTGAAGCACATTCATCGCAGCATAGGCTGATCTACAGTAGGCTGAATTTTAACCACATTGAAAGCGACTCAACGTACTTCCTCAATCGTTACTCTCTGCATATGATAAGCACAATATTCAAACTTAGAGGTGAACTAACAAGTCTTTATTTTATTCCACATCGACCCGATCTGCCAATTTTATGTGACCTGTGCAACCTTAAAGAGAGGGAGGATGTTTACCATTTCATCGGAAGATGTCCCATTTTAGGAGAATTTCGCGCGAGATACTTCGGAGTAATTTCGCTAGACTTGGATGAGGTGATCAACGTACTGAACGGAAGTCATGGTTGGGATATTTTGTACAACTATGCTACAGCTGCAATCCGCTACAGAGCGCGTATTTTGGAAGGCTTTAAACAGAAATAGCACCCATATTGTCAATCTGGTAGACGGACTTAAGCCAAACCATAAACGACTATGTATATACTGTTTGTGAAAATTATATGAAGTTAATAAAAAGTCGATCTAACTAACTAACTAACTAACTACAAGCGGCCCCAATCAAGAAAAATGACAACGAATGGGCCAAGGACGATAAAGACAAAGCAGAAGTCTTTGCCACCCATTTAGAAGAAACATTTAAACCATTTGACGGACAAGCGCTTGCTGAAAATGATAATGCGTCGGATATAGCACTTCACAATTACACAGTAAGGAGTGCAAGGCTAACCGAACTTCAACAAGAAATAAAGAAACTGAAACCCAAGAAAGCTCCTGGATATGGCTTAATCACAGGAGAGCTTCTTAAATCGTTATTTGGAGAAGCCTTTATATTACTAACGCAGCAATAAGACTAAAATATGTTTAGAGTTAATGAAAAGCCGCGGATGGCATAATGATTCCGAAGCCAGGAAAACCACCAAATGATAAAAAAATCGTATAGACCTATTCCGCCTTTGCCGATTATGTCCAAAGTTTTCGAAAGAATATTACTTAAGCGATTACATACAGCCGGTAATAGAAGAAAAATGTCTTGTACCCAATCACCAGTTTGGGTTTACAACCAAGCACTCAACAATAGACCAAGTGCCTAGAATAGCTGATATAATTTAAAAATGAATTCGGTTGTTGTTTTTGTTCGACAGGAAAACCGACCTATTGGCCAACTGACTCACAAAAAAATCCCGATCTTATCGATTTTTTTGTTACAAAAGGCATTTACGAGAAGTTTGTTACAGTCAAAGAATGTTTTGATCTCCCTTCTGACCACTCGCCGGTAATTTTATTACTTGGAGAAGCGCTGATCAAGAAAAAAGGACCTCCAAGACTCACTAGCAATAGAACAAACTGGGAGGGCTTTAGAAATGATTGCGAAACAAATATCGCCTTAAATGTATCACTTAGAATACCTTGTGATTTTGAGGACGAAATTGATCGTTTCGTGGAAGCAATTCAAAGAGCGGCATGGAGAAACACTGCTTCTAGAAGCTATAACCAACCGCAACGAAAAGTATCCCATAGAAATAATTGAACTGGTGAGGGAGAAACGAAAAGCTCGAAAGAACTGGCAAATCACTCGTGCACCGCAGCATAAAACAGTCCTTAACCGACTATGCAATCGGCTTAGAGATAGTATTCGCGAATTTAAAAGCAAATAGATAGCGACCTACCTTGAAAATCTCTCTGGTGAAAGAGAATCAAATTATTCGCTTTGGAAAGCGCTAAAAGGCATCCGGAAACCTCAAATGCAAGCACCACCAATTCGGAAAATCGATGGAAACTGGGCCAAGAGAGACAAAAAAAAGGCAGAACTTTTTGCTTTGCACTTAGAAGAAACGTTTAAGCCGTTCGACGGCCCTTAGTTAACGCCCGACTCCCCAGTCACGACATCTGACAACTTTAAAGTAAAAAAAGTTGCATTGATTGAACTGAGGGAAGTGATTAAAAATGTAAAGACAAAAAAAGCTCCGGGTTACGACTTGATAACGGCGCAGGTAGTCAAGGAATTGCCGAATATAGCTATTATCAAACTGGTCTATTTGATAAACGCTTCGTTCAGATTGCTTTATGTTCCGAGGCAATTGAAAGTCGCCGAGATTATAATGGTCCCGAAACCAGGCAAACCGCTAAATGAGAAGAAATCATATCGGCCTATTTCCCTATTGCCGGTTATCTCAAAAATATTCGAAAAACTTCTTTCCAAACGTCTACAGCCCGTAATCGACGAAAGACGTCTCATTCCTGACCATCAGTTTGGATTTAGAATCAAGCATTCTACAATTGACCAAGTACACCAAATAACTGACGTGATTGAGAAAGCTCTGGAAGAAAAAAAGATTTGTTGTGGTGTATTTCTTGACGTCTCACAAGCTTTCGATAAGGTTTGGCACGAAGGCTTGGAATATAAATTGCAACGACTACTGCCACGGCAACTCTTTTTAATCTTACGATCGTACCTCACCGAGAGACTCTTTCGTGTTAAGCACAGAAACAATTACTCTGACTTCAAGGAGATTGCAGCCGGAGTCCCGCAAGGAAGTGTCCTTGGCCCACTTCTATATGTACTCTACACGCGTGACATCCCGCAAGAAAGAAACTGTGTCGTCGCCACGTTTGCGGGCGATACGGCGATATTGACAACGGGAGATACTATTGAAGCAGCAACCGGAAAGCTTCAACATGCTATTAATAAAGTTCACGCTTGGACGAATTCTTGGCGTATTGTGCTGAACGAAGGCACTTCTACTCACGTCAACTTTACGTACAAAAAAGTGGATAGATTGCCTGTATATCTAAACTCGGCTCAAATACCATACGCAAACGAAGCAAAATATCTAGGAATGACTCTAGATGTCAAGATTAAATGGAAATCACACGTAAAAAAGAAACGCGACGAGCTAGAAAACAAATACCGACAAATGTACTGGCTACTCGGAAAACATTCGAAGTTGAGCCTACATAACAAACTGCTTATCTATAAGCAAGTGCTAAAGCCTGTGTGGACGTATGGTATACAACTATGGGGTTGTACCAAGAAAAGCAATAGAAACATCATAAAAACTTTCGAAAATAAAGTTCTTAGAACGATCGTTAACACACCGTGGTATGTACGTAACGAAGATATTCATCGGGATCTGGGAATTACCAGCGTCGTCGAAGAGATAACAAAATTTGCGCGTTAACACAAAGATCGTGTTCACGGCCATTGTAACCGTACTATCACTCAACTACTTGACGCGTACAATTCAATTCGTCGTCTTCAAAGGACAAAACCTTTTGACCTCGCGTCATAGCATATGAAGGTCGTGAAAAAGGCAGGAACTTTCATTGAATTTTAACCTCTCTAAAGTGCTACATTTATTTTTAATCACATACGATCATCTTTTTCTAGAATAACGATTCTAGTAAGCGAAAATAAAACTACTGGATAAGCACTGGCTTAGTTGTAGTATCAATTTTGAGGAGAAGTGTTTTTTTAGTGAGCAAAAATCTCACACTACCATAAGCACGCGCGGTCGGGCCTTATGGTGTCCTTTGAAGATTTTTTACCTGCTCTCGGCAAAAAAAAAAAAAAAAATAATTTAAAAAGCTTTCGAAGAAAAGAAGATTTGCTCGAGTGTATTCCTTGTTGTTTCTCAAGCCTTTGACAAGGTCTGGATACGGCTTGATCACAGGAGAGCTTCTTAAATCGTTATTTGGAGAAGCCTTTATATTACTAACACAGCAATAAGACTAAAATATGTTCAGAGTTAATGGAAAGCCGCGGATGGCATAATGATTCCGAAGCCAGGAAAACCACCAAATGATAAAAAATCGTATAGACCTATTTCGCCTTTGCCGATTATGTCCAAAGTTTTCGAAAGAATATTACTTAAGCGATTACATACAGCCGGTAATAGAAGAAAAATGCCTTGTACCCAATCACCAGTTTGGGTTTACAACCAAGCGCTCAACAATAGGCCAAGTGCCTAGAATAGCTGATATAATTTAAAAAGCTTTCGAAGAAAAAAAGATTTGCTCGAGTGTATTCCTTGATGTTTCTCAAGCCATTGACAAGGTCTGGCATGAAGGGTTGAAATATAAATTATGACAAGTTCTGCCAGAACACTAATTTAATATTCTGGAAAAATACCTGACGAATAGCCTTTTCCGAGTCAGACACGAAAATGAATATTCGGAATTTAAAGAAATAAGGCCTGGGGTGCTGAATGGGAACAAGTAAGAAAGTAAGAAAACACGTCCGTTCTGATCGGTGCTCGATTAAAAAGTGCTTCTATTTCTTACATAAAATTGTTTGACAAATACAGCAATCGAATGGAATATGAAATATGAGGTGCGAGATGCGTACTCATCGGCTGAGGATAAAATGGATTCTTCGGGTTTTGACCTGGAATTAAAAGCTTCCGATTTTATGGTTAAAGTATGGTGTTCTCCTGAGTTTTAATAAAGCAGGGTTGGCTTAATTATATAAGCCGACTCCTTCTAATACGACATCTTCTCTTTGAACAATGCAAACTACTGCTGCTTCGGTTGGTGTATTAGCCACGAATAACCATGTATTTTGGAGGAATAAATGCTTCCAGGTGGTGTTACGTAACAAAAGCAATCAGAGGGTAATCGTCTTTTGTCGACCGACGCTATAGATGATTGATAACACAGTTGCCTTTCGTATTGATCTGACTTACTACTCTTCGATTGCATAAGAAAGTGTTTTCCAATGCGCTGCATCCGCTTAGTTCGATGTCTTATAGTTCGAAGAAGTATTGGTTATTATATTATAATCTATCGCATGTGATTTCTGGAATTACATATGTGTTTTTACTTATGCGGTGAGCTATGGGAGTAACTTTGAGAAGGTCATATGAAGCTATTTCGGTGATGTGTAAAAATCCGCAGATCATCGCATGAGTAACGTTAAGTTCTATCTTTATTCGATTGGAAGGTCGCCTTGCAATTATTAAATTTGTGGGAATCTTTGCTGAAACACTATCGATGACTTTATGTAAGTGGCCTGGTGTTATGAATTCCATGAGACTTCTCGACACCGCCGTTGTTAATTTAATATATTGAGCTTCCATTTCAGTGAGGAGGTCAAAGGAAATGTGGAAGGCTGCCAGTATCTGTCTAATTTGTTGATCTCAGCGATGACATTATTGAGCTTATGCGTTATCACATCAAATCGGTCCTTTGTATTGGCATGAAGTTCATTAATGGAGGTGGCTGTTGATAACATTAAGGTATTCTGTGGATGAATTGCCTTCTTTAACAATTCTTGGTTATGGTCTAAGGCGTCTATACTTGCATAAACTTCGTCATTAACTCCGAATACCATTTCCAAAAGCTTGCCGAATAGTCCCCTCTTAGAACGACTTTTGCTTGCTTGCCCGTATGATGTACTCCGTATTTCTAATTCACGTTTAATTGAAGTCTTGAGATGATTTAGCAAAGTGATACAATGAGTTTCTCCCCGGTACGATGCTGATATACTATAAGATCGTTCCATTCTTTCGACAATTTCATCGACCTTTCTGTACTCATCCGAAATGTTGAGTTTCGATATGGCATCAATTTTGAGTGTGCCCCGGCTTATCTTGACTTGTCCTGCTTGTTCAACATAAAGCCCCGGTTGTGGACGTTTGATAGTATATTGCGCGCAGGTTTGTGTCAAACAACTTAATGCTATCATTAAATAAATCAGAACTGAGCTTAATTTGGTGTTTTGCTGTCTATTAGTTTCTTATTGCGTTTCTACAAATAATGATGTTTGCACTTCTTTGGGGAGTGCTAAGTTTACTGTAGTCCGTTTATGTTTCAGTGTTTCTTTATTGCTTAACTCGTCTTCTGGCAACTCTGCCAAGTTATAAGGCTGTGTTTTAAACCAGTGCTAGATCAAACTTATTTTTTCTCAATATAAATGCATACCAACATTACAGAGCATATACCAAACACATAACGTTTGGTTCGCGCATCGCTGGATACTTAAGTTCTCATCCAGTGGTTGATGATCTTGAAGTAAATAGGTAAATTATCAAACTCCAACAATACCATATTCTTCAGTGACAGCTGATTTGGCGCAAAGCTCTTTGTGGAGGTGTGGAACCTAAACACCGAAATATCAGTACTTTTCAGTACTAAAAGCTGCACAAGCTTAAGGGTTTGGACCTACGCTAGGCATAGCGAAAACCTCTAAAAAAGCTTACAAAATCTACACTTATCCAATTGCATACTTCTAGGCGTGTACTGCAAATTAGATGAGTGTTGTACGATCGCCCCCAACGGGGTGCGATCTTAACACATTCCCAGATCTCCATGTCCATAATAACTTCATCACAATGATGACTTCAACAACCTCGACATCTACTAGCGTCATAACAACACTTGCCTCAGCAAGTACTACATCAACTATGACAACACATATAGGACAAACAAAAACAACACCCTTCATAACAAATTCGATTAATGTAACACAAAAACCATGCAACAGCAACAACAGAACATCAATCAACCGTGCAAGTACTGAAACTCCAAAATCAAAGACCCCTACTTGTGCCCATATGGACCGCAAAAATACAAATCACTCACAAAACCAAACAATTCCCAAACCCATTGTCGCCACTTATACCATAACAAATATCGACAAACACAATCCTACAAGTCAAAAAAGAGACAGATCATCCCCAATCAAAATAACAGACAACAACAACAACCAAAAGAAACTTAAAACAAAAAACCAACCAACTTTGAACTACTGGTTAAGCAAACCCAAGGAGTTATCCTCGTCAAATCGTTTCGATATTCTCAGCGTGGATGAAGACGTCGACTATAATAATACAAAAAACGTAACAACCGATAAAATTAACCAACCTAGCAAAACGCAACTTAAGAGACCCAGCAAACCACCTCCGATTTACGTGCAAAGTGTTGAATGCATTAAAATTCTAAACAACGCGCTTAACGAAGCTGCAAAAGACAATTTTGAATTAAAAGTATTAAAGAACAATGAGATCCGAATACAACCCTCTGACTCGACTCACTACACGGCTATAATAAAAATGCTACGAAAAAATAACACAAAATACTTCACATTTAGACCAAAAGAAGAAAGAGGATTTAAAGTCGTACTAAGAAACATGCACCACTCCACTGACACAGAAGACATCAAGAATGAGCTAGAAGAAAAAGGACATAAAGTCATGAATATACATAACATTCTACAGCGAAATACAAAAAAACCATTGCCACTTTTTAATGTTGAGGTAGCCATGGGTGACAATAACAAAAACATATATGACATTACACATTTACTCCAATGCAAGGTATCCTTCGAACCGCCACACTACAAAAGAACTATATCCCAGTCAAAGGTATGGACATACTAAAAATTACTGCACAAAGGACCCAGTGTGCGTTAAATGCGCGGGATCCCACAAGACCCTGGACTGCCAAATGCCATCAGAAGAAGGTACAGTGAAATGTGCTTTATGTAACCCCCTCAACTGCGCCAATTATAGAGGCATCAGTCTCCTCAACATCGCATACAAGATCTTTTCTGCGATATTGTGTGAACGCCTGAAACCCTTTATCAACAGCCTAATTGGACCCTATCAGTGCGGTTTCAGGCCAGGAAAGTCCACCATCGATCAAATCTTCACACTTCGGCAAATCCTGGAGAAAACCCAAGAATTCCAAATCGATACTCACCACCTCTTTATCGATTTCAAGGCCGCCTATGACAGCATCTATAGAGAAGAGCTTTATAGAGCCATGTCTAGTTTTGACATCCCTGCCAAACTTGTCCGTCTGTGCAGGCTGACGATGGAGAACGCTCGCTGCTCCATCAAGGTCGGTAATGACCTCACCGAGACCTTTGATGTCAAAAAAGGCTTTAGACAAGGTGACGCGCTGTCATGTGACTTCTTCAATATTGTACTTGAACGGATAGTGCGGAACTCACAAGCCAACACCGGAGGCACAATCTATTACAAGTCTGTACAACTGCTTGCATACGCCGACGATATAGACATTATCAGAAGATCTCAGCGGGCTGTCACCGGTGCTTTTGCAAGCATTGAGGCGGAAGCGGCCAAAATGGGTTTAGCGATAAACGAGGGCAAAACCAAGTATATGCTGTCAACTAGAAGGGAAAACCAACACCGACGAATTGGACAAAACGTCACCGTGGGCAGCTATAACTTCGAGGTAGTAAGGGACTTTGTCTACCTTGGCTCTGCTATAAATTCTTCTAACAATATCAGTGTAGAAATCAATCGAAGAATAACTCTTGCCAATCGCTGTTTTTTTGGGCTTATAAGGCAATTCAACAGTAAAGCCCTATCTCGAACAACTAAGGAGACTCTATATAAGACCTTGATCATCCCAGTCCTGCTTTACGGCGCTGAAACATGGACTTTATTAAAAGAGGATGAAGATACCCTTGGTCGCTTCGAGAGAAAAATTCTTCGTAAGATTTTCGGTCCCGTTTGTGTTGACGTGTTTTGGAGGAGAAGATTCAATCACGAACTATACGAGCTGTACAGCGACATCGACCTAGTCGAAAAACTGCGTATTGGACGTCTGAGATGGCTAGGACATGTAGAGCGGATGGACACCAACGCTCCGGCCCGCAGAGTCTTCGAATCTAACCCGGAGGGACGACGCAGTAGAGGGAATCATCGCCGTAGGTGGCGCGCACAAGTTCAAGGGGACCTCGACCAACTTGGAGTGCGCAACTGGAGGCAATTAGCTAAAGACCGAGCTAAATGGAGAGGCTTGTTGGTTGAGGCCCAGGTTCACCCCGAACTGTAGCGCCACCTAAGTAAGTAAGTATCGACTACAGCCAATACTGACCAATAATAAAATGATACCAGACCATCAATTCGGCTTTCGCAGACAACACTCGACTATCCAACAAATTCAGAGGGTAGTTACCAAAATCACAACGGACCTAGAGGAAAAAAGATACTGCATAGGGGTGTTTCTTGACGTAGCAAAAGCTTTCGACAAAGTTTGGCACAAAGGACTATTATACAAACTTCAGAACTTACTTCTACGAGACTTCTACCAAATCATTGAAAGTTACCTAAGCGAACGCCACTTCTCTTCGTAAAATATAATGACCAACAATCCAAAATATTACAGACAAGAGCTGGAGTACCGCAAGGATCTGTATTGGGACCACTACTATATGTCCTCTACACTGCTGACATCCCCCTACCGAGTGGAGCTACAACCATGATGGCAACCTTTGCTGACGATACTATTCTGCTGATATCCGACGAAAACCTGGACACTGTAACTACTCGAGCCCAACGACTTCTGGATAAGACAATACAATGGTTTGACGAATGGAGCATACAAATTAACGAAGACAAAACCCAACAAGTAATATTTACCACTAAATTAAACTACTCTCCAATCCCAATAAAAATAAAAGACAAAACTATTCCAATCGACAATGTGGCCAAATATCTTGGTATGTACTTGGACAACAAACTTAACTGGAAATACCACATACAAAAAAAAAGGGACCAAATTAAACTAAAATATAATCAACTGTACTGGCTCCTGCGTAAAAATTCTAAACTTTCGACAACCAACAAATTACTACTATACAAATCCATTATCAAACCTATCTGGACATACGGGATACAACTCTGGGGAACGTCAAAGAAAACAAACGTTGCCATAATCCAAAGACAACAATCAAAAATATTACGAACCATAATCAATGCGGACTGGTACATACCTAACATCGACATCCATCGCGACCTAAAAATACCAACAGTGGAAGAAGAGATAGTAAACATAAGCAGAAGACATCATATAAAATTAATAGTTCATCCTAACATCGAAGTCAATTCATTACCAATGAAGGAATTCTTCGGAAGACGACGACTAAAGAGAAATAGACCCAGTGACTTGATAAGAGGGACCACAACGTCAACATACTAAAACATCCTAAACATAAAAAAAATAAATTTCTAACATATTATAACTAGTTTACTCGTTTCATAATTGTTTAAACTGTTTAATTGCTTTTGTTTTTTTTTTTTGTTTAATTGTTAAACTGTTGTTAAGTTTAAAATTCCTAGAAAAGGGCTAAGAACAATGGTCACCTAGTCCAAATTAAATCCCAAAATTCAAATTGTTAAAACAAATATTAGATGTCTCTTTCTAAGACAGACAGTGGGCAAATTTTCACAACTGGTCTCTTGCTTATCGCATTTCCTTTCGATTGTAAAGTTACAACTCGTACTATGCCATCTTCTGCTGGATGAACTTGTACTATTTTAGCCAATGGCCATCTCGTCGATGGGCAGCTTTCGTCCTTAATCAAAACAACGTCTCCTATTTTAAAGTTATGATTACCAGTTTGCCATTGCATTCGTTGCTGAAGCTTTGACAAGTATTCGATTTGCCATTTGCAAAAATGCTGCATCATCCTTTGAATTAAGTTCCATTGTGTTAGTTTATGCATTTCTGGTTGCAATTTGCTGGGTTGCAGTGGTGTAACTAAGGCTTATCCTACTAAGAAACGTGCTTGTGTTAGTACTTCTACATATGTCCAGATCACTTGTTACAGGATACAATGGGCGCGAATTTAAACATGCCTCAATCTGCGATAATACAGTAGTTATTTCTTCAAACGTGAGTATAGATTTCCCTGTTATTCGCTTCAAATGATGTTTAACCGGTTTTACTCCAGCTTCCCATAATCCTCCGAAGTGAGGAGCTGCCGCGGGGATTAAATGCCACCGTACTCCTTCAAAGGAAGAGCAAAAAGCAGTAATAGAAATTTTGTTGACCGCTATTCGAAACTCACTATCCAAAATTCTTTTTGGACCGACAAACTTCGTTCCATTGTCACCATTTTCAGAGTACTCTCTTCCAAGGTTTGCGTTTCCCGTATTAACACATCCGGGCTTGCGAGACTTTCATTTTGCGCTTTAGGAGAAGTCTTTTGAGGCGGAGATCTTTGTAGCCTTGAGCTTTTCCTAAATGGGTTGATTAAATTTTGATGCAATAAATAGCTCTCCCCAGAATCCGTAGAGCATGCCTCTTGCGAGGGTGGATTTTCCAGTTCAATTGGGCTGCCACCTGGGGTATTAATACCGTTAGTTGTATTCATTGCATACATTTTAGTACCGTAATCTAAAGAAAGACGGCGAGTTGGCATTTTAGTCGCCTTTTACGACAGGCATGCCTACCGTGGGTATATTCTGTCCCCTAACCCACAGGGGGAGCGCCCATATTAATACTCACACACACATACTATTGCAACGATAGCCACTGCTGCATGACTGCTGGCCGTGGTCTGAAGGAAAGTTGTGGGCGATGATTTGATTAATTGCTTTTAGCATTGCTCAGCTTCAGGATAACGCGGGAGGTTTTTTTATACCTTAAATGAATCAGCGGCGAATTAACTAAGTTCACCTATTTTTCATTTTTTTAATCCGAAGAGCCAGTACTGAGCTACGGCTGTGGAATCAATATTTACAGATGGAAAATTCGATCTCACCCCCTTTATGCCACTTAGACCTTGAATTTCGAAAAATCCCTTTTCATCTCGCATCTAGGCAAAATAAGGAATAACTGTGCAAAATTTCAACTACCTACGTCTAGTAGTTTTCGAGAAACGGTATTCACAAAGAAAATCGAATTTGCTTTTATAGTATTTACAAAATATTTAAGATTAAAGATGGATATTGACAATGCTAAAAACTAGAATCATTCAATCGACTCCCGGTAACAGCAGCTTCACCATATCTGTCGTTAGAGGAGCTCCTCAAGGTGGGGTCTTATCTCCTCTTCTATGGCTTATGGTCATCAACAAAATCTTGTGTAGACTTGACAAAGATGGAGTTAATGTCGTCGCGTATGTGGATGACGTGGTAATACTTGTATCGGGGGTGACTTAATCCGTAATCAGTGAGATTATGGAAGGTGCCTTGGACAAGATTAGCACATGGGCCACTGGATGTGGACTCAGCGTCAACGTAAGCAAAACTGAACTGACGCTATTTACCACTAAAACCAAAATACCGACCTTCACGCTTCCACGGCTAAATAATCATTTACTCTCCCTGTCCTCCAGTATTAAGTACATAAGCACATACTGACTGTTTAAAACTTGGCTTGGGCCAGTAGCCCGACAATCAAGTTCGTGATGAAGTGCTTGCTTTACCTCCTAGTGGTGGTCCCGGTGCAACTATATGTATAAACCCTTATACGTGTAGGCTAAAATTGCAAGTGCGGGTTGCCTAGGGCCTCGATTCTAGACAAGGCAACGTGTGCCAGCAACCTGCGTTACTGAAACCGACAATATGCCTCGGATAAGAAATGGTCACATGTTGACGACTGTTGGAGATTAAATTCTACTTTTCTTAATTTTATCATTATTATTCCTTTTAAAAGTAATATCAGTAACTTGTTTTCATAAGCATAATTTTCAATGGCAACACTGTGAATTCGCCAAATAATTCTTATAACTGGATCTGTCACATTATCAGACCTTGTTACAACTTTATCTTTTCCCTTACTTTCTTCTTCTTTCCACATCGCTCGAGAATGGTCGACTTGAAGTAATCTTCCATTGCCTAAATACACATTTTTTCTTACTATTAATTAGAAATAAAGTTTTGAATAAATTCTATCCAACATATTTTTGGTGCCTCCTGTGAGGAAATCTCTTTTTACATTTCTACAAAGTTTTCAAGTTTGTGCTGTGAACATCGTGGTTTTCATTTTAGCCATTTTGGGGCACATATCCAAAACATTTGCTAAGTTTTCAATATCGAGCGATGCCGGAGTTAAATTTGAGGACGTCGGCGGTCACAGCCATAAACTGAATAAGTGAGCGTGTGCGTGGGTCGAATTTACCACGCGTAATGTTCCTCAAATTGAGCAGGAGCTCAAATCTATAGACATGCACTACCTTCGTTTCGTGCATAACCATGAGGTTTTAGTTGGTGCGGCTGGAAGTCAAGAGCTACCTGCTCATGATTCGTTGTGGGAGTAGGGGGAAACTACATATAACCAAGCATGTGTAGTGCTCAATCGAAAGCTGTTCGAGTGCAAGATCTCTTCACTGCCAGCTACAATTGAGGAATCGTCAAAATCTCCGAAGAGTCATCAGAATCATCGAATGCCGCTACAAATACGGTGTATGCGTCATCGGAACCATAGAATGCAACAACAAATGCGGTGTCTACTTTTGACATAAATTTAGATCCACTATCGATCCCGGACTAAGATGGCTCCTACTCCAGTTGGTTGACATTCAATGACCTTTTTGAGACACTTGTACACGAGGCAAATTTTCCAGAAGCATACAAGCTCAGCAAACTCCAGCAAGCCATCAGTGCAAGCGCAGTGCCATTAATTGGTGGGCTTTACTCAGGTGGATATGAAGAAGTGTGGGCAGCACTAAAAAACCGGTTTGACAATCAGAAGCTGTTGGCCGAGAAACATGTGACCTTTTTCAAGTTTAGACACGCCTCATGTTAGGCGTTTACCTACCCCGGTTAATACCGTTGGTTAGGCTCGGATGGAGCACAGTCCACGTTCTGTGCTCTTCGATGATATTGCGATCTAGTCACTTGGACTAATTAGCAATTTTTTTCTGATCTCTATGGTCGTTATTTTCCTATATATATATATATATTTCTACATGTATGGGTTCTGATACACCTAGGTCAATTAAAATTGCTTTGTCCTATTTAGCCTTCGCCGTATGTTTGCGTTGTCTAAAAGTTGTACTACCTCAGGGTTAGTGTTTTGTTGAAGTCTTGATTCATGCCTTTGTGCATTTTTCCTAGTTTCATCTGTGACATATTCCACTCCTAAATCCCTGTGGAGGTTATTATACCTTATGTAGCAGGGTGCATTAACGATATTCCTTAGCACTTTGTTTTAAAATCTTTGGATGATGTCTGCGTTGCTCTTTTTGGTACAGCCTCATAGTTGAATACCATATGTCCATATTGGCTTCAATGATTACTTATATGTATAATAAAAGCTTATTATAGATTGATAGTGGCGAATCCTTTCCTATCAGCCAATACATATTTCTGTATTTTATTTCCAATTCGTTTTTTTCTTTTTTACGTGTTCTTTCCATCTTAGCTTATCGTCCAGGGTCATTCCAAGATATTTTGCTGTATTTGCGTACGGCACTACTTTTTGGTTGATAGTTACCGGGATATGATTTTCTGATTTCTGTTAGTGAAATTGATGTGCACTGATTTGCTTTCATTAAGCTTCACTCGCCATTTTACTGTCCAATTACAAATTTTGTTCACAGCTGATTGCAGTTTTTGCGTTGATTCTATATTATTCTTTCCTACCACTAGGATTGCAGTGTCATCAGCAAATGTGGCCAAAGTACTATTTTCAAGCTCTGGGAGGTTACCAGTGTATAGGAGGTACATAATGGGGCCCCGTACGCTACTTTGCGGAACTCCTGCTTTAATTTCCGTTAGTTCTGAGTACGAATCTTCCTGTTTAATTCTGAAAAATCTTCCGCTTAGATATGATTCTAAGATTGCAACATATTGTTTTGGTAGGAGGCATCTTAGTTTATGATTTAGTCCTGCATGCCAAACTTTGTCAAAGGCCTGAGCTACGTCGAGAAATACTGCAGAGCAGACCTTTTTTTCTTCTAAAGCTTTTTCATTGACATTAACTATTCTGTGGAGTTGATCAATTGTTGAATGTCTTCTAAATCCGAACTGATAATTTGGAATCAGGTTTTTTCGTTCAATGATGTGATTAAGTTGTTTAACAAGCAGTTTTTCGAAAAGTTTAGATATGACTGGCAGTATTGAAATTGGTCTGTATGATGACGCTTCGTTCGGTGGGTTTCCGGGCTTAGAGATCATTATTACTTCAGCGACTTTCCATAGGCTAGGAACATATTTCATTCTAAAAGCAGCATTGATTAGATTCGTTGGTATATTTATAGCTTTCCTTGGTATATTTGTATAATTGGCCTTTTGGTGTTTCTCATTGGTTTCCATAGCGAATAATTAGTGGTTTTTTCGTTCAGTTGCGTGACGTTGTGGGGTACACACATGCGTGAGCTTTCTCTTAAAGTTTGTCGAAATTTGTTTTCAAGTATTTTTAAATCGCAAAAATGTCGTGTGGAATCTGCCAATCTAGAGTGGAAAGAACTGACTTAAAAGTTGAGTGTCGCGATTGCGGAATTATTTTTCATGGAAATTGCGCCAAACTAACAGCTACCGATTTGGACTACATGAAAAAAAGTCGAACTATCTGGCGGTGCCCTTTATGTAGCAAGCAACGGCGGACCTCTTTTTCCGCAGCTACTATCGTACAAACAAATAACGCACAGTCAGATTTATTGTCAACCGGTTCGCCCGCACCCAGCAACGAGTTTTCCCAACCACCTCCCCTAACACCTCGCAATGGAGATTCCTAAATCACTTTGGAGATGGTTTATGCAGAGAATATCTCAATAAAAAGAGTTCAAAAGACACAAATTGATGCGCTTCTTACAACAAACAAAGAGTGTGAACAAAAAATCAATACACTTGAGGAGAAGGTCAACAACCTGGAACAACAACTACTTGGTAACAGCATTGACATCTTTAACATCCCAACCAACAACACTTCTATGTCAAACACCGACCTTGCACTCAAAGTATTTCGCGATGGTCTGGAAATAAACGTCAGCGAAGGGGACATTGACCATTGCTACATAAAAACAATTAAATTGTCTAGACTTCCAGCAGTCGACAATTCAGCACAACCGTTATCGGCTAAAGAGATTAGAGATGTTTTGCATGTAAAGTTCACTTCGCGTAACCTAAAAGAGAAGATCATGAGAGCGAGCTATCAGACTAAAGGCAAATTAAAAACAACAACAATCAACACTGAAGCAGCAGCAGAGAACATGTACATCAATAAGAGCTTAACATACCAATCTCGACAATTACTTAAGGCGGCAACGATATTAAGAGATTCAAAAAAATACAAATTTCTATGGGTAAGGGACGGGATTGTTTACATGCGGAAGAAAGAGGGTGATCATTTCATTAAAATAACTTGTATTGCAGATCTAAATAAATTATGAGTACTGTTTTATAATGTTTTAATCCACGACAAAATGCGAGAAAACGGAATAAACCAGGTGACAAAATGGTAGAGCAATTGAATTTATTGACAAAAAATTAATTACACTAAAGCTTGTCTTACGATTACAAGATGTGGTGTGAGTGACGGTCGAAATCCAAGTGGACGAGAAAATAAAGATAGACCAAGCTCTTAGTAAAAAAAACTCAAACTCTCGCTTACTGTACTTGCTGTTTTATTCCAGAGAGAATATTACGTATGGTTCGATAAAAGTACCGCACAATTGGTATTATATAAAAAAAACCGAATTAGTCTGTTAAAGAATTACACTCAATTTAGGTAAATAGCAAGTACAGTGAGTCAGAGTTAGATTACAACAATTGGTAATGAAATAATGAATGAATGAATTTAATGAATTTTTAAATATTGATGAAGTTTCAAAACATTCCGGCCCCGCTGAAACACGTTTCAGGAAGTGGGAAGTACAGCCAGTTTACTGATGGGTCGAACAAACAAGCCACGACTAGTTCTTACGGTCGTAACTCTTACTCTCGGGTATCTGGACCAGGATGAACGTTTTCGACTCTGCCAATGAACCATTTCATAGGGGGGAGGTTGGATTCCTTCAAAACAACTAGATCGCCGGGTTTCACGTTGTCCGATATCTGCTGCCACTTCGAACGTTCTTGTAGGGTAGTGAGATACTCGTTGGACCATCGCTTCCAAAACCCTTGGACCATGCTCTGCAAATGATTCCAATGGGGCAACCTGTTTGGCGACATCTCCAATAAGCTTGGCTCTGGAACTGCTGAGTACGGTTCACCTATAAGGAAATGCGAAGGAGTTAGTGGATTTAAATCGTCATCCGATATGCTACAAAGAAGACGAGAGTTCAAAATAGCTTCGATCTGCGCTAAGACAGTGTAGAGTTCTTCAAATGTTAAGATTGAAGATCCAACGACGCGTTTTAAGTGCAACTTTATGGATCGCACCCCCGCCTCCCACAAGCCACCAAAGTGTGGTGCAGATGGAGGAATGAAATGCCAAGCAACACCAACCATTGCTAAAGCTGCCGCAATACTGTCATTGTACGTTTGCGAAAGAACTAACTTGTGCATCTCGTCGAGGCAACGACGTGCACCTTGGAAGTTAGTTCCATTGTCGCTATAGATATTTGCACATTTTCCCCGACGAGAGACAAATCTTCGGAACGCAGCCAGAAAGGCATCTGTGGTTAGGTCGCTTACCAACTCCAAATGGATTGCTTTTGTGCACATGCATACAAAGAGTGCAAAATATGCTTTGGACAGCTTCGGCTTGCGCCCTCGAGACAGCTTAATTGTGATGGGACCGGCGTAGTCACATTCAGTGTTGGAGAATGGGCGGCTGGGATGAATGCGTTGTGATGGTAGATCTCCCATGAGCTGGTTGCTAGTACTCCTTCGTTGCATAAAACAAGACTTGCATGTGTGCACAATCTTTCGTATTAGATTACGACTTCCCATTATCCAGTACTGTTGTCGAATTAATGCGAACGTTGCCGATACTCCAGTATGTAGATTACTAGTATGGACGTACGTAGCTATAAGAAATGAAAGGCGGTTATTAGGAAGGATTAAAGGGTGTTTTATGGTGTATGAAACATTGGCGTGTTTTATACGTCCGCCGACACGTAAAAGCCCGTCCTTGCCGACAAACGCTGAGTATCTCAATAGTTTAGATTTAGCTGCGAGTGTTTGATGACTGGATAAATGACGAATTTCATCTCAAAATGTTTCTTCCTGGGCGTGTTTGATGAGTACATTCCTTGCATGTTGAATTTCACAGAATCTAAGGCCGTGAGTGATTCTATCGCGATGACTTGACCGGCAATTTGAAACGAAGCGAAAGCAATACGCGACTATACGTTGCAATCGTGTCCAAGATGATAGTTTATCGATGAGTGTTTGAATAGTATTGGGTTGTGCGGACGATACGAACACGAATTTCGTGGTCTGTCTTTCTTCTGAAGTAAAGTCTGCATTTTCCGACTGTTGGATAGATAACTTCGATTTTGGCCAAAGTTCTTGCTCCAAGGATAACCAGGGAGGGCCGATCCACCAGAGGGAATGATCGACTAATTTCGAAGGAAGTATACCACGCGATGCGCAATCAGCCGGGTTTCACTCCGACCTTACATGATACCATGAATGTCGCGGAATTTTTTCAATGATGGCAGCTGTACGGTTCGCAACAAAGGTAGTCCAGCGGCGAGGCGGAGACGAAAGCCAATGAAGAACAACTTCGGAGTCGCACCACGCATACACACTCTTAAAAAGTTGGTTGACAAAGAAGACGTAATTGTCGTTATCAGTCGGCACAACAGCAAAGCTCCGCAAAGGTCGAGACGCGGAATTGATAGTGGTTTTAGTGGCGCTACCTTTGTTTTGGCTGCGATGATCGTAGTCCTCAATTCACCGGTAGATAGCTTACAACGAGCATAAATAACAGCTGCATATGCCAAAGAAGATGCATCTGAAAAGCCATGTAGCTCGATTCCTTCTGATGATGAGAATACATTTCTTGGAATCTGAATCCGTTCGAAGAAATGAAGCTCCTGCCGATAGCTACTCCATCTGCTAGCGAATTGAAATGGTAACGGGTCGTCCCAATCGAGTTGATATTCTGCAGACCATAGCTCTTGAAATAGCAATTTGAATAAGATTACCGATGGGGCCAATAGACCCAAAGGGTCGAAGATACGCGACATCTCGGATAGCAAAGAACGCCTACTTGGAGCTAGTAATGGGAGAAGTTCCGTCATTCTGAAGGAAAGATGGTCACTTGGAGGATTCCAAAACATGCCAAGCACTTTAATCAAAGATTTTGATCTCTCGGTATCATACCACGAAAATTCGCACTCTTCCTTCGGAAGGAGAGCAAGTAAGGCCCAACAGTTAGAGTTCCATTTCCGGAGTTTGAGTTTAGCATCTGACATTAAGGCGACTAACACTGACTGCAAGCTGATTAACATTTCTTCAGTATCCGCTCCCGTCATCACGTCGTCCACGTACACGTCGTTTAGCAGAACACGGGCTGCATTTGGGTATTAATTGTGGTAATCATTCGCTAGTTGCTGTAATACCCGAACGGACAAAAATGGAGCAGAAGCTGTACCATATGTGACGGTACATAATCGAAAATGTTCAATTTCATTAGATGGATGTTCACGCCAAACAATGCGTTGAAAATCGGTATGCTCCTTGTCCACCCAAATTTGGCGAAACATTTTTTCAACATCAGCAGTGATCACATACCGATGTTGACGGAAACGCAAGCAGACGCCAACTAAATTCCGCTGAATTGGAGGACCGATAAGTAGGCTACTGTTGAGAGAATTCCCAAATGAATCTTTGGCAGAGCCGTCGAACACGACTCGGAGTTTGGTGGTTTTACTGTCAGGCTTCAAAACAGCGTGGTGCGGAAGATAAAAATGTTTGCCCTAGGCTGTTTCTATTTCATTTGCAGGTATACGTGACATATGACCAAGGTCGAGATACTCCTTCATAAATTTGGAGTAAAGGTTATGCAGTTCTAAATCAGCACGAAAACGACATTCCATTCCTAACAAACGAGACACGGCGGATTTAAACGAATTTCCAAATGACGGTGTAGAATATTTGAACGGTAGCTGAACGACATACTTTCCATCAGCAGCTCTAGAAAATGTTTCACGAAAATGACTTTCAGCCTTATCATCGACGATAGATTGGTTGGTGGGTGCCGAGACTTCCTCTATTTCCCAAAAACGTTGCAACAAGGTATGGACATCGAGAGTAGAATGCAAAGACGAGATTGACGAATAAGTTGGTACCTTGTTGTCTAATAACTCCGCCGTTACAACCCAGCCGAACGAAGTATTTTATGCTATAGGAACACCCTGTGATTCTCTAACTTGACCAGCCTCTAAGATACTCCAAAGCTTATCAGCACCTAGCAACACATCTACCGCACTTGGGACATTGAAGAAGGGGTCTGATAAAACTAAGTTGCGTATATGAGACCAATAAGATACGTCAAATGGCTGAGACGGCAGGTATGATGTCAATTTATTAAGAACAAATGCATCAACGAATAAATGGTGTCCATTAAAACGCGAACATAAGCTTAACGAAACATAACCTTTGGTGTGACCTGCTTCTGAAGACGAAAAACCAATGATAGGGATACGAGCATGCTTGCGATCGAGTCCTAGTCTTTGAACGAACGATTCGACGACGAATGAGACCTTCGATCCGGAGTCGATTAAAACCCGGCAGTTCACCTGTTTTCCCTGACTATCCTCATTTGTTTGTTATGAGTTACTTCAAGCGAGTGGTTATTGATTATTTGGGGCACAAATGAAGATGATGGTGGCACTGGTGATGATGTCACATTGGGAGCCAACGACGAAGAGTTTGCGAATGAAGATGAAGGTGAAGACAAGGAGTTTTGTTCCTGTGGATGAACCAGGGAGTGGTGGCGTGCGGCAGCGGAAGGTAGACCGACACTTGTTAGAAGAGTGCCCTATTCGAAGGCAATGAAAACATAAGGAGCCTTTCCTAGCGAAATTCCGACGCGATTCGACGTCTAATGCTACAAATTTAGCGCACTGAGCTAAGAGATGATCTCCTTCGCACTTAGGACACTTTGATTTAGTCTGTTGTTGTTCGGCAAAATGGTTTACTACGCGAAGAGTTTAAACGAACGACCGGGTGGCACGATTCCAAGGCCACGCACCGCGATTTCAGAAAATCTAAGAGTTCATCAATGGCACTATCGTTACGAGAGCCAACCTTCTCCGCCCAGGCATGTTTAGTATCTTTGTCGACTTTATTTAGTAGGAGATGTATTAACCACGGATCGCGATCGGTTGCCTCAAGTGCATTTAGGTATGAACGTTGCTTACGTTTATTGAGGGAAACGAGAGGAACATTTCGATGAAGGATTGAACGATTAGATCCGCTCGATCGTATCTTTCTTCCAACCTTTCCCAGGCATCAATATAATTGGCGTCTGAAACAGGTATATGTTTCACCAAATTAGCCGCGTCGTCTCGAAGAAGAGATTTCAGATGCTGGAACTTTTGGGTGGTCGTCAAATGATTGTTATTATCTACCGAACCGGTGAAGAGATCCCTAAAACACGGCCAATCTTTATAATCACCAGAAAAATGCGGTAGATTAATCTTTGGCAGCTTAACGGAAACAGATTGAGAGGAAGAATTAAGTTTATCGAGGAGGGAGGCTTGTTGATCCGCTAATTTTTCAACCATGACGTCACTTGAAACAGTACACGCGCCTTTTTTTTCGCGAATCGCTTTTTTATAGACGATTGAGCCAGAAAATATTTGGATTCGTACTCGACAAACTCGGGTTCAGGATCAACGAAATCTGGTTCACCCGAAAGATTCAAAAGTTCGTTATGAAGAGATATAAAATTCGACCATGCGTCTTCTAACTTTTCTAATCGCACTTCGAGCATTTCAACAGTCACGGCGGAGCCAATCTTTTCAGCGAATACTGGCGCACGGGTAACACATCCCTTTGCATGACCTCGTTTGACTTTTATTGCATTCATATTAAGCTTTATTCGAATAGAAACGATATAGGAAAAAAAACAATGTCTATTACTCTACCACACGGCGATTCCTCGATCGATTTACTGATAATATGATTCTTATAAATTCGGCTTTCGAAGGACCACAATGTTTTATAATGTTTTAATCCACGACAAACTGCGAGTAAACGGAATAAACAGGGCGACAAAATGGTAGAGCAATTGAATTTATTGACAAAAAATTAATTAAACTAAAGCTTGTCTTACGATTATAAGATATGGTGTGAGTGACGGTCGAAATCCAAGTGGACGGAGATAGACCAAGCTCTAAGTAAAAAAAACTCAAACTCTCGCTCACTGTACTTGCTGTTCTATTCCAGAGAGAATATTACGTATGGTTCGATAAAAGTAGTTCGTGGTTCGTGGGCGCCGTGGCGTAAGTGGTTAGTGTGTCGGATCACTACGCATGAGGTTCCAAGTTCGAATCCCAGAAAATACCAAAAAAAAGTTTTTTCACGGTCCCACCTCTCGCGAGCGTCTGACAAACATCCGAGAGTATTGTTGTCATGAAAAAGCTTCTCAAATCGCCGTTCGGAGTCGGCATTAAACTGTAGGTCCCTTCCATTCGTGTGAAAAATATAACGCACACAACATGATTGGTTGCGAGAAACTAGGCCCTGGCACTTTAAAGAGCTGTTGCGCCAAATATTTGTATTTGTATTTGATAAAAGTACCGCACAATTGGTATTATATAAAAAAAACCGAATTAGTCTGTTAAAGAATTACACTCAATTTAGGTAAATACTAAGTACAGTGAGTCAGAGTTAGATTACAACAATTGGTAATGAAATAATGAATGAATGAATTTAATGAATTTTTAAATGTTGATGAAGTTTCAAAACAAGTACATTTAATAATATAAACAACAATGTAAACAATCCTTCCTCCCATAATAATTTTACTCTATGTGATAATGTAATTGATGTTCCTATTGTAGAAGAATCTTTTTGTATTCATCAAAACATCCGTAGCTTAAGAAAAAATATGGATAATTTGTTGATACACATTGCATCTCTAGTAAAGTTGCCTCTAGTGGGTGTATGAAAACGAATTAACTTCATGTTATATTAACGGTTATTCCTTGTATGGAAATTGTAATGAAACATATTCTGCCGGTGGAGTAGCAGTGTATGTAAGGTGTGATCTTGTGTGTGATTGTTCCATTATTGATTAAACCAGTGCTGATATTCTGCGCTTAAACATTTTATTTAAAAATGATTGGTGTATTTTTATGTATTTATCGTTTGCAGTATGTATGCAAAAATGCCTTCATCGATGAGTTGCAGAATTTATTACATGTAACAAAAGTAAAGAACCTGATAGTGTTAGGAGATGTAAACGTTAATCTTTAAGATGAATCTGATAAAGAAACCGAGAGTTATATGCTTCTTATGGCTTCATATGGACTAAAAAGAGTAATAAATGAACCAACCCGTGTAACAGATACAAGTGCTAGTTGCATTGACCATATTTTCTTACGTTTTCACAAAAACAATAAAAATATGTTTAGAAGTGAAGTGCACGACTATAAAATAACTGATCACCATTTATGTGCTTTGAATATTTGTTGAAATAATTCTGATTTTCAACCAAGAATAATTAAAGATAATTTTCAAATGGATTTTAATATGCTTCGCGAAAAATTAAGGTATGCGTTTTGGGAAGAAATGTATTTTGAAAGCGATCCTTCTGAGGCTTATAAACTATTTATTTTAATTTTCAATAACCACATCAAAAACTCTTGCAATGTATTGTCAAATGATAGGTACAGAAATCAGTTTTTGAAACATTGGATGACACCTTGTTTATTAAGACAAATAAATCGGAAGAAAATCGTTGCAAAAAAATGTAAAAAATATCCAGAAAATAGGGCTTTAAAAAAATATTACATAAAATTATGCAAAAGAGTAAAACAAATGGTAAGTGATGCGCGCGACACTTACTATACCAACCGTTTGGATCGATTCAGGGGAAATATAAAGAAGGAATGGGAAGTTGTAAATGACATACTAGGAAAGCATACAAGCAGGCAAGTTCAGAATATACTTATAAACAATTCTATTACATCTGATCCCTATACCATAGCGAATAATTTCAATGATTTTTCTGTGAACATTTCGGATACCTTAAAACCTTCAGATCCATCACACGGTTGTTGCAACTGCAACCTATCTTTAAATTTAAAAGAAGAAACAATGCTAGTAAATAGTTTTTGCTTTGAACCAATCATTCCTGTGGAAGTTTTTAAAATAATTATGGGCTTAAAAAATAGTAATTCTTCCACCAGTGATGGCATTTCTGGGACTCTTTTGAAAAAAATAGCATGGGAAATCGTAGATGTTTTGAGTTTCCTTTTTAATTTAAGTATAAATAGCGGAAAGTTTCAAAAACAATTAAAGTGTGCAGAGGTTATCCCTCTTTTCAAAAAAGGTAATAGACAAAATATAAATGATTACAGACCTATCTCGCTGCTTCCCACTTTTTCAAAGATTTTTGAAAAATTAATTAAATCGCGAATGTTATCCTTTTTAGAGAAGCAGCTTTTTTTCTCTGTGGATCAGTTTGGAGTCAGATCTGGTAAGTCTACAGAAGATGCTATTCTCAAGGTGTGCTGTGATTTATATGGTGGACTTGAAAAAAATCAATCGACTATGGCACTTTTTATCGACATGACGAAAGCATTCGACATGGTTAACCATCAATTGCTCTTAAGCAAGCTTTATAAAGCAGGATTCAGGGGATCAATCTATGACTGGTGCCAGTCGTATTTAATAGATAGAGAGCAAAAAGTTTTAGTAAATGGAAGCCTTGGTACTTCACTTAAATTAAATAATGGAGTTCCACAAGGATCTGTGCTGGGTCCAACTTTGTTTCTTATATATATTAATTCTCTATTCTACCAAAATTTTCACGGTAAGCGCATAGCATTTGCTGATGATATAGCATTTACATATACTGGGCTAACATCTTTTGATTGCATAGTTAAAATAAATGAGGACTTGCAATTGCTTAGGATTTGGTTTGCACTCCACAAATTAATCATTAGCGAAAAAACGAAAATGATGCATTTTATGTTATCGGGAAACATTCAAGATGATTTCGATGTTTTTTATCACTCATATGACTGTACAAAATTTAGCTTACCACTGCTTATATGTGGTAAGAATAATTTCAAAAGGAATAACGTTTGTTCGAGTAACTGCTTTAAAATTGAATCAGTCAATTCGTTTAAATATTTAGGGATCTATATTGATAATAAATTGCAAGGTTCATATTCAAACGCTTAAATCCTACATGGCGCTCATAATTCGTAAGATATATCTTTTAAAGCCATATTGTTCCCGTAGCGTCCTTTCAATGATATATTATGACCTTGTTAATTCTAAACTGCAATATGGTATAGTGAGTTGGGGAGGTTCTTACATGAACACTTTTGGTTCGCTCCTAATTGCTCAGAAGCATATACTTCGCATTATGTGTAACAAGAATCGCTTAACAAATAGTTGGCCTCTTTTTTGCAATTTACGTATCCTACCACTGACGCATCTTTACATCTTTAAAGTTTTAAGAGAATTTTATAAAAAAAAGAGGTAATATTCCATCTCGAAACTCTGCAATATACAATTTACGGGTAAATAATTTGGCACTTGTTGATATACCAATTGCACATAGATCACACTTTATGAACTTTTATCTTGTAACCTCACCTAGGCTTTTTAATAACCTTCCGGATATCTATAAGAACAAACCACAACTTTCACTCATTCATTAAAAATGTCAGAACCTGGCTCTTTACTATAGACCTTTGTGAAATTGAATTGTTATTTAAAGTTATAACTTAATAATTGTTGAAAAATGATTTAAATTTAAAAAAACAAAAAGTACATAAACTAACATAGAAAGGATGATAGTACCCCATGTCAGTTATTTTTAGCAGCCTAATATAGTTAACGGTCTTTCAACACTAACATTAATGTTATAGAACGGCCTCTATTTGTTCTTATCCACTTATCGCATATTGTATTGAATAATAAATTTATAATTAGTGTAAGTGGCAAATGAATAAGAATAAATTGAAATTGAAAAAAATTGAAAAATGAAAAAAATTTAATGTTGATTCAGTCTTCTTTTAAGGTTCTAATTTCTATTCTTAACGGTTGAGTAAGATTATTCAATTTCGTTTTGTCTCAAGGGGCTCTAGTTTGCTGCCATATTTTTTTCGTTCGCCTTCTATCCACAATAAGTTCTCTAATTTCCCTGGGATAGTTGTTCCCTTTAATGTTCCTTCTAATTTGTGGTGTGTTCATCCAAGCTGATTGTTGTATATCATTAACGAATTTTTCGACTTCTGTTTGCAGGTGTTGAATATTGTACAAAGGCACGCTTAGTTCAATCTTCTTCTTCTTCTTCCTTTTATCAACGAGGCTATGATCCGAAAACAAGGGATCACAGCCCTCTCACTTCACCGCATTTCTACTGATCCGCCTGTGGGGTTCGCCTATTTGACCTCAGAAAATATCGGCAGGCCTGCCGATTTTGGATCACTCCGTTACTGAGGCCAATAAAATGCCGATGTCGTCGCATTTGTCTGATCCAGGCGTTTATAGGCCTGCCTTTCCTACATCGCGATGTCTTTGGAACGTGCATAGATATTGCCTTTTTTACAGGGTTCAAATGATCTCTTCTTTGAACGTGGCAATACCAGCTGAGCCGGTTGCGCTCTAATTTTTGTACGATGGTTTCCTTGATGTGAAAGCTTCAACGGATCTTCGAACTTCTTATTCGATCAAGCTTGGTCACTCCTGCTGTCATGCGAAGCATCTTCATCTCAGCTGCCGTTAATTTACTCTCATACTTTTTGTACATCGTCCAACATTGTGAACCGTATGTGAGCGCTGGACGTACAACTGCGGTGTAGAGCCTTCCTTTCAACTTAGGGGGCATTTTTCTGTCACAGAAGATAGCGGAATTTTCTCGCCACTTCATCCACCCTACGCTTACACGATGATTGATGTCGTCATCACAAGATGCTTTGCTATTGATCATAGATCCCAGATATTTGAACTTTTCGCACTTGGGAAGCACTGTTCCATTCAAATAAATGTCTGGAATAGGCCTGAGTGGATCAGAGAACGGGCAGCACAAGTACTCTGTCTTTTTTGAACTAATGCGATACCCATTTCCCTCCAAAACGTCCACCCACATATCAAGTGCTCGTTGCAGGGATGTAGGATCCTCACTTATGATGGCTCCATCGTCAGCAAAGAATAACTGATGTACCTTGGGGTCCATCACTTTACCTTCAAGCAGATAATCAAGGACTGTAATAAAGAGCAAAGGACTTAAAACGCTTCCCTGGTGCACCCCGACTTTGATTGGGAACTCTTCGGTTACTCCAGCGGGGCATCTTACTCTTGTCGTTGCTCCTTCGTACATGTCCATGATCATCTGTACATAGGTTTCTGGAACCCCTCGATGTCTTAGCGCCACCCATATCAGATCTCGTGGTTGTCTGTCGAATGCCTTTTCAAAGTCAACCAATACAATATGCAAATCCCTTAAGGAATCACGATGTTTTTCCATTATGATCCTTATACTTTGGATTGCATCTGTGGTTGATTTACCCTAGACAAACCCGCACTGATCATCAGATAGCCGTATTATTTTTCGCAGTCGGCCACCTAATACCCGCTCAACGATCTTCATGGTGTGTGACATCAGCTTGATCGAACGGTAGTTATCACAGTTTCACGTATCACCCTTCCCTTTGTATACAGGGAGGAGGTAACTTTCCCTCCATTGATTCGGCATTGGGTCATTTCGTCTGGCCCAACCGCTTTTCGTTTTTTGGAGTATTTTACCGCCTCACTAACTTCTTCGACTGTAATGTCGGCTATTTCTTCACAGTTAGAGGTGGCTCTTGGAAAGTATAGCCGAGGAAACTGTTCATTCAAAAGCTCTTCACAATACTGCCGCCACCTTTGCAGAATTTTGTCGTCATCCACAAGAAGCTGGCCATGATCATTGCTAATGAACTTTGGCGAACGAATCTCCTGAGCATTCTTCCTTCTTTGGGCGGCTATTTTGAAGATAGTGGCACTCTTGTTCATATTGTGTCTTCGCAGCTCATGGATAGCCTGGTTTGCATCAGCAACCGGGGAAAATATTTTCTCCAGCTCCCGATACAGGCCCTCCGTACTCTCTGCTTGAAGCTGGGCGCACTTCTTCTTCACTTTTTTCTTGCAGCATCTGTATTCCGTTTCGAGGCGAGCTTTTTCGTCATTATTATTAGAGGGGCATTTAGACCAAGCTTTGAAAGCCGCTTTCTTCTCATTTATCACTTTCTTAGCTTCATCACTCCACCACCATGTTTCTTTGGCGTGTTGATGGTGGCCTTTTGAAGCTCCTAGCAGTGATTTGGCCTTCTTTAAGCAAGTTCGCTGTAGGGAATCCCACATATTTTGTGCTCTGCACTCTTCACCCTCAGCTCCGTTGATGGTGTGAGAGAGGTAATTTTGCATTACGAAAACAAAAGCTTCGCCTTTTTCTTTGTCCAGATTGTACCACTTGATTTTCTCAGAGACCCTTGTTTGTTTGCTTTTCTTCGGTGTTTTCATAAAAATTCCTGTTAGCAGGAGACGGTGTTGCCGAGCGATTGCCTCTCCCAGGATCACTTTGCAATCTTTTACCCGAGGCTTCATGAAACTGCCTACCAAATGGTAGTCAATCTGAGTTTCATCTCCACCACTGCTGTAAGTGATCAGGTGTCGGCTTTGTTTGATGAACATGGTATTTAACACGATAAGACCGTGTGATTTGCACATGCTTAGGATGTCTTCACCAGGAAGGTTCCTGGTGCCATATCCTAGTCCTCCATGGCAGTCTTCATAGTCTTCGTTTGATTTCCCGACATGTCCATTCAAATCTCCTCCAACAAACAGAAATTCTTCCTTTGGGATGTTCTTAAGGAGATTGTGGAAATCTAGCCAAAATGCATCTTTATCTCTCTGATTGTACCCATCGTGGGGAGCATATGCACTGACAATATTCCACACCTCTCCTTGTATTACTAGTTTGAGAGACATCAAACGGTCGCTGGACTTCGAAATGCTCAAGACGTTTCCAAGTAGCTCTGCCGCAAGGATGATACCGATTCCGTTCTTAGACTTTTCCGTTCCGTAGTAGAACATCTTGTAATCTTTTGTCCTAACGTCCAAGAAACGCGCCCGATTCCCGGTGTTTTTCCATTTCGTCTCTTGGACACACAAGATGTCCACGCGCGTTCTATTCATCATCTCTTCCAGCTCGTAACTTCGACCGGTCATGCTTCCAACGTTCCAACTCGCGACCCTCAAATTGCGTCCAAACTGTTTCATTATTTTGCTAGCCCCCGGAATCCGTATAGCTCTGACCCGAACATTTCTGCTCGGTCCAGGATCAGTACCATGCACAGCAGTGGTAGTGCCTGGCGGGGTAGTGCCTTTCCTTTTTGCAAGTATTACCATAATGATACAAGCACGCTTAGTTCAATCCTGTCCTCCAAAGTTTTCTTGAAACTATCCCAATCGGTGCGTTAGTTAGTTAGCATTGGCCTGCTTTGTTTCTGAATTATATTCTCACTCAACGTAAATAGTATTGGGGAATGATCAGAGTTTAGATCATTTAACTCATCAATTTGAAGATAATTTGCAGATATGTTTTTTGTTATAAAAAAGTCTATCATATCTGGTAATATGTCGGTTTTCCGGTTGACAAGACTTCGCATCCGTAAAGTCTAGTTGCGTTGAATAATTCCTTTCCTTTTGTTGACGTCAATCTGGATCCCTAGTGGACATGTTTTGCATTAAAGTCTCCTCCAATTATGAATTTATTTTCCAGTTTTCTCAGCAGTTTTAGGTAATCGTCTACAAATGTTTTGGTGGGCAGTAAATTGCTACTATGTTAAAAGTATAATTGTTTGCTTTTATATTTACAGCTGTTGCTTGAATTTCTTCGGTAATATATTTCAATCCTTCCTGATGTTGAATGTTATTCCTTATTATAATATATTATATTGACGGTACTTTGGGGGTGAATAGCACGATATGTAGCAAAATTTCTAAATTGTATGAATGATTAGTTAGTAAAGTGTGTTTCTGAAATAAGACACGCATCAATCTTCTCTATATCGAGGAATGCTTGCAAGTCTTGTCTGTGCTGCATTAGTCCATTTGCGTTCCAAGTTAGTATTCTAAGATCTCTGTCAATTTTTTGGTTTGGGGGTTGCTCCTCTATTGCTCATTCTGCACTCTAACGTTAAAAGTCGCTCGTCTAACGCATTTAACTTATTGATTATAAGTTTCAATGTCTGCTTCCTTTTCGGTGTTTTGGTTTTTACTATTTTTGACATTTGCTAGTGTATTTTCTGGTTGGATATTTTTCGTGATGACTTGTTTCTGGACCGTGCTAAGGTTTTTATCTGTTATATGCTTATTTTTTATTTTTTGCAGTTCAATGGCAACACTGCATCCTCGATAATTAGCCGGATGGTTTTTACCGCAATGTACACATTTTGGCTGCACATTTTTAGGTTTAATGCATTCACTTGTAAGATGCTTACCTGCACATTTTACACATCTAGGTGTTCTGTTGCAATACTTTTGCGTATGTCCATAAGCCTGACATTGTTTGCACTGAGGTATAAGCTGTGGGCGCCGTGGCGTAAGTGGTTAGTGTGTCGGATCACTACGCATGAGGTTCCAAGTTCGAATCCCAGAAAACACCAAAAAAGTTTTTTCACGGTCCCACTTCTCGCGAGCGTCTGACAAACATCCGAGAGTATTGTTGTCACGAAAAAGCTTCTCAAATCGCCGTTCGGATACGGCACTAAACTATAGGTCCCTTCCATTCGTGTGAAAAATATATCGCACACAACATGAGTGGTTGCGAGAAGCTTGGCCCTGGCACTTTAAAGAGATGTTGCGCCAAATATTTATTTTTTTATAAGCTGCGATTTTTTTATAGATTGTATTTCAACCACACAGCCAAGAATACTTTTTATCTGGTAAATTTTTTCAATCTCCTCCTCAGCACTGAATGTTAATAAAAACATGTTTCGCGGTTCTTTGCTTTTCCATTTAAGCTTGATTGATGCATCTATTGCTCTTAAGCCCTTTGATATCAATTCAGCGACTATTTTTTCTGGTTTGCATGTATGGTGTAGATTTTTTGCCATTACCCTAATTGGACGTGTTTGCTTATTTTCATAAGAGTACCAAGCATAATTTGCTTCAGTTAACATTTTTGTAGCCATTCTATAGGTTTCGCTGTCTTCTACATTTAATCTAAAGTTGTTTTTATTAATAATCTTTAAGCTGTATGACGCAATTGTTTCAATTTTTTCAAGCAGACCATCACAGCTTGGTATTTGGTGTTTTTTTTTCTACTGAATGACTCGGTGGTGTTTTATTTGTCGTTTTTTACTATTTTACCTGATACAGTTGCTTCCCCTGTTTTTTTACTTTTATTATTAGTTTGTTCCTCTGGGGGAGAACGCATAATATTGGGCATTACTGTAAAATATGGTATGTATTCCGTTATGCCTTTCAAAAGATGTTGCATAGTCTCAGGCGAATTCCTTCACAACTGGTTTTTATATTAGCTAATTATAGAAAAAGAAAGAAAAATGTCTAGCAATGGGTTCGTGTGCTGAATATGAGCGCATTTGAAAGCACAACTCAACCACACGTACCCGATTGTATGTGTTTTATTTACTTATTTAATTAAAGTTCAAAGTCTACTATTAGCCTAAGAGCCCGCAGTATAGATTTGGCAGTGAAGGATAACCAAAAAACATCTACATTCATAGGTAGTATTTATTAGTGTGATATCAAATAAGGCAGTCTGGCAGTCCTCACTGGCGGCTGAGGAAAATAACAGTACTTTTAAAATGCGAAAATATGCCCAAAAGGAATAGGGGAGATAACCATTTATTTTTTATTGAAAACAATAGAGCAGAATTTGCTTGCTTTAAATTCATTTATGCCAGACGTTTAGGATACGGCTAAGGCCACGCCACGGCTAAGGCCACGTATGATTGGTGGTTTAAGTGAAGGTTGGATGATTTTGTTAGGTTTGGATACTTTGAATGCGCCTTGCAAGGACTTGGCGATAAGTAAAGTATCTAGGGTTGGTATATTTATAAAAAACGGGTGTTCTATTATGTAATTGGTCAATTTCTAGTGCTTACGCACCCTAAACGTCTTGGACCCGTATATTCATAATAATATAACTCTGTTCTATGTTTTATGTAAAATTGACATGGTTACCTTAATTATGCAAAATTGGGCATAATTCAAACACTTTGATGGCGTCTGGCGTGGCCTTAGCCGTATCCTAAACGTCTGGCATAAATGAATTTAAAGCAAGCAAATTCTGCTCTATTGTTTTCAATAAAAAATAAATGGTTATCTCCCCTATTCCTTTTGGGCATATTTTCGCATTTTAAAGTACTGTTATTTTCCTCAGCCGCCAGTGAGGACTGCCAGACTGCCTTATTTGATATCACACTAATAAATACTACCTATGAATGTAGATATTTTTTGGTTATCCATCACTGCCAAATCTATACTGCGGGCTCTTGGTCTATATCGATAGTTATGTCCACAGAAGCACCTACCTTTTGGTTTGAATACAAACCCGACAGAACACTTAAATACCCGGTGGGAATCGATGTATTTCACCGTTCAGTGAAATAGGAGTAGCCGATATTTGGATTGGTTTGAAGCGCGAGTAAATTATCGCACTTTTATCATAAATTTTAATATTTTCGCGCAGATCACTTATACTTTGACTTCTCTTGCGCATACAGCTGCCAGAGCAAAAAATGTACATGTACATGTATCCAGATTCATCAACATAAGGACGGCCACAGATGAGACTGCAAGGACGTTGCTGGCAGAAGTGGACACAGTGCAGGAATCCCTACGTGCATTTAGGGTTATGATACTTCCCGTAGACCAGTGGGATGCATTAGCTGTACCGATAGTTGTATCAAATTTACCTGTAAATACGCGACGAGAGTTGGGCATGAATTGCGACTCTAAACAGATTCTAACGTTGAAGAATTTCTTGAATTCTTGGAGAAGAGAGCTCATAGTCTGTCCACAGAGATTATTCGTGGTACTCAGCGCATCGAGCGCACGACAACCAAACAGCGGTACCGAAGTCAACACTCCGTTATATCTAGTTTGGTTGCAGCGGAAGGTGGAAAATGTTGCTATTGCCAAGGACTACATAGGGTCTCACGATGTCAGACTTTAATGTCATTGAAACCAGAACAGCACTTCGAGGCATTGAAGAATTTTGGTCTATGCTTCAACTGTCTCAAGAACGGACATACTTCCAAGCAGTGCTCTTCAGGTGGATGTCGACAGTGTGGTCGTCAACACCACACCATGTTTTGCCGGGACACGAGTGCTCAACTCTTGGTCCCATCAACATTACCTTCGCCATCGAAAGGACCAACATCTGCGCCAGCAGCTGCTCAACAGCTTTTGTGACTAGCCGACCTTGTGACAACTTGTGTAACCCGTGGCGATCAGACGATATTGCTTGCAACAGCGCGTGCTTATGCAATTGGACATTCGTTACAACAGCGCCTAGCTCGTATCCTCTGCGATCCTGAATCGCAGGTAAGTTTCATCTCAGACCATTTAGCTAATCGTTTATGTCTTCGCAGAAGCAAGTGTGAGGTAGCTGTAGAAGGTATTGGTGTGCTAGCTTATACACGGACTAGAGGCAGCGTGTCGCTCAGACTTAAATCAATATATAATGACTTCTCGTTGGACATCAACGCATTTGTACTTCCATCAATAACGTCGATAACCCCTGCGGTACACGTCGGTGTCACTCAGTGGAAATACTTGACAGACCTTCAGCTGGCTGATCCGAATTTTGGTATGCCTGGCGGTTTAGATGTACTCATTGGATCTGATGTGTGGGGCTTGGTCGTGAGGTGCGACATTATCAGCGGTAAACTAGATGAACCACATGCTCAGCAAACCCAATTTGGATGGGTTGCTTTTGGTCCAGCTTCGACTTTACCTGGATCAGCGCCGGCTATCCGCACATTCCGTGCTCAAGTATCTGAGGATGAGCCAAACTTGGAGGAGCTCATTCGTAACTTTTTGAAGCTAGAGGAGGTGTCGGAAGATGAAGTGAAGGATGTCGAATGTGAACAATTCTTCTCGACGACTCACTCTCGAACCAGAGATGGCCGAAACATCGTCCGCATCTCATTTTCTCGTAACGCGCAGCACCTTGGCGACTCATTTCGGGGTGCATTGCAACAGTTTCACTGCCTGGAACCTCGACTGGCTAGAAACATTGAATTAAGAGAGAAATATATTGCGTTCATGCGTGAATATGCTGCTCTTGGTCATATGGAATATACTGGTCAACCTGCTGACCATGTAAACGGCTTTTATATTCCACATCACGCAGTGACCGGTAAGTTTCGGGTTGTATTTAACGCACCAGCTCGCACAAGTACTGGTGTCTCGCTAAATGACACGCAGCTAGTGGGTCCCACAATACAGGACTCGTTGCTCCACATCATTTTTCGCTTTCGTCGTTTTCGCATTGCTCTCACCGCAGACGTGGAGAAAATGTTTCGCCAGATATTGGTGGCTCCAGAGCATCGGCATTTCCAGCGCATTCTGTGGAAGGAGTCGCCACAAAGGAACTTGGACGTGTACCAGCTGGCTACGGTTACTTATGGGATGGCTTGTAGCCCATTCAACCCAGTACGTACTCTAAACCAATGCGCATATGACAGTTGTGACGAGGTGGTCAACTCCGACCAGGCTTTGGCAGCGCGGACTCAATATTGAAATCGTTCTATGTCGACGACTTTTTGACAAGTTGTAATTCAATTCAAGATGCGGTGTTGTTGGCTACCAATGTTGACAAAATTCTTTCGGCTGGACATTTTAAACTACGTAAATGGAATTCGAATAGTCTTCAGGTAATTCTAGACATAACGGGTGAGACAGCTCCTGGTTCAGAGCACATCAGCAACACTACGACATCTTCAGTGATTGGACTAAGATGGGGTCCGTCAACCGATGAACTGTTTTTTTGTGTGCAGCTCAACCAACCGGTCAAATCCAATACAAAGAGACGTGTACTCAGTGAGGTTGCGCAGCTGTTTGACTCAACAGGATTGCTCACACCGGTCGTATTACGGGCAAGATTTTTATTCAATCGCTTTGGTCAGCAGGCTCCTTTGGGATGCTCCTCTACCACTGGAACTGTTAGAAACTTGGCTCATGTTTCGCAATGGACTGCAGGCACTCAACCATTTTCGCGTATGTCAAACGGAGAAGTTACATCCATTCACGGCTTGTGTGATGCCAGTACTCGCGCTTATGCAGCTGTCATCTATACCAAGACGAATCATCCAAACGAGCCTATTCACGTTTCGGTACTTACTGCTCGCACCAAAGTAGCTCCGATCAAGCGCGATACCATATCTCGCCTGGAGTTGTGCGCAGCGCACCAACAGTGTTGGCATCAAGACTTCAAAACGTCCGCGTCGCACTAGGACTACAGGACGCACTCTATCATTTGTGGTCGGACTCGAACATTGTGCTATGTTGGGTACGAAAACATCCGACAGCGCTGAAGCCATACGTAGCGAATCGAGTTCGAAAATTCAAGAACTTACATCACCCGACCGATGGAATCATGTTCGGTCGGTCCAGAATCCAGCTGATTGTGCCAGTCGCGGCATCGGAGCAGAGGAACTATTGAAGCATCAATTGTGGCTACATGGACCCGATTGGTTGAAAGACGACTTATTCAATATAGAAGCTGCCAACAATCTATCTCAAGAAGAACAATGACCGTGCAGGACGAAGAAAAAGTATCTTTACGAGCAGTGGTGGTTACAATGTCATTTGAGCTTACAACGAGAAGGCGAGATGGTCAAATCATCCCACTCAACGAGTTTTTGAGTTCTATACAGCGTCTTCTTCACACGGTAGCTGTCATCTTACGTTGGTTGCCAAGCCGCCGCTCTCTACGCAAAACTTTTATCAGTGCAGATGAATTAAATAGCGCATTGAGGGTACTTCTGCGCATTGAGCAATGCACTGCATTCTTTACTGACATTCATCAACTATGCAACAAGTCCAGTGTGCCCAGTTCCAGCCGATTGTTACCACTTAACTCGTATCTGGATGAAAATGGCATCTTGCGAGTTGGTGGTCGCATCGGCAAGCATCGATACCACATGATCATCGTTTTCCCATAATTTTACCGAAGGCTGGTGCACTAACGTAGCTGCTCATCAAAGATGTTCATGATCAAACCCTACATGGCGGTACGCAACTTATGCTCCAGACCCTTCGCAGCCGTTTTTGGATCTTACAATGCAGGCAAGCTGTGAGAAGTTCCTGGCATAATTGTGTCGTTTGCCGGCGTCACCGTGGAGCTACTCTTACGCATCTGATGGCGTCGCTACCTAGGCACAGGGTTGTTGCCGCTCGGCCGTTCTCTGCCTCATGGGTTGACTACTGCGGTCCCTTTACGCTCCGCATCGGAGCAAAAAGATCACACGCGACCGTTAAAACCTATATGGCGATCTTCATATGTATGGTCATGAAGGCCGTCCACATTGAGGTGGTGGACGATCTCTCATCACAATCATTTTTGAATGCCTTTATCAGATTTACTGGCCGACATGGACCCTGCTAAGATCTATACAGTAACAATGCCACAGCGTTTATTGGTGCCAATCGCATACTTCAAGAAGACTTGGTGGCTTGGAGTAGTGAGCAGAACCAACAGACTCTAGCGAATAAAGGTGGCATTTCATCATACCCAGCGCTCCCCATCAAGGCGGACTATGGGAGGCTGCGGTCAAGTCTGCGAAGCGGTATTTGGTTCGTTTAGTTGGCGGACAGCGCGTGTGGTACAGTCAGCTGCACAGATTGGCAGTACGCATCGAGGCGTGCCTCAATTCTCGCCCACTAATACCATTGCACCATGATCCGGATGACAAATTCGGCTTAACACCCGGAGACTTCCTTATTGGTGCTCCACTCCTTGCAGTTCCAGAGCCCAGCGTAACTGAGGTGCCTACTAATCGTCTTAAGCAAGAGCAATGGCTGCGCCAGATCCATCAACATTTTTGGAAACGTTGGAGTGACGAAAATTTGTCTACATTGCAAACGAGGGACAAATGGCATAAGCGTTCAGAGGATATCAGAGTTGGTGACATCGTATTGATTCGGCACGAAAATCTACCACCGACCCACTGGCGATTCGGACGAATTACACAAGTTCACCCGGGCAGCGAAGGACTGATTCGCAACGCAGCATTGAAGACTGCAAATGGATTTTGTACTCGGGCAGTACAGAAATTATGGTATGTCGTCTAGTGGAGTATTTTGAACCTGACGGTCGAACCGGGCAGAATGTTTGAGATTCTTAATTTTATCATTATTATTCTTTTTAAAAGTAATATTAGTAACTTGTTTTCATAAGTATAATTTCAATGGCAGCACTGTGAATTCGCCAAATAAGGTAACTTTTCCAAATCATTCCTATAACTGGATCTGTCACATTATCAGACCTTGTTACAGCTTTTTCTTGTCTCTTACTTTCTTCTTCTTTCCACATCGCTCGAAAATAGTCGACTTGAAGTAATCTTCCATTGCCTAAATACACATTTTTTGCTACTATTAATTAGAAATAAAGTTTTAAATAAATTCTATCCAACAACGACTTTTAGCTTTTGTACCCGGATAAAGGTAGGTTTCTGGAATGTAAAGACGCTTCTCGACTCGGGAAGCGAAGGTCCTTACAATGATTCCTTCAAAAGGAGAACTTCTACAATCCCTTAAGTGCCGTCTTCAACACAACGACAAATGGAGACATTATCACAGTGATGGGGAATTTGAATGCACAGGTAGGCAACGAGAACGAAGGGCTCAAACATGTAATCGGGAAGCATGGACTAGGCAAACGCAATGACAACGGCGAAAGGTTTGTGGATTTCTTCAATGCCAACCGCCTTGTGATAAGTGGCACCATGTTTGAGCACAAGACCTACCACAAAGTCAGCTGAGTTTCTAATGGCAGGCAAGCAACCTTCAACCAAATTGATCATTTTGCCATCAGCCGCCGCTTTAGAAGTAGTCTCCTGGACGTCCAAAACAGGTGAGAGGCAGATGTGGGAATAGTACGAGATTGCCATCTTATGATAGCTACTCTCCAACTACGCACTGCAGTTCCAAAATCCCACGACAGCACAAGAATGCCCAGGTTCAACATCGACAGACTTCGTGATCCCTCAGTGCGCCAACAATTAAGGGAACACATTTCGTGTGGAAGCAATCAGCAGCTTACTGCCCGCAACCATCCAAGACCATTGGTGTGCTGTGAAAAATGTTTTTACATTGGCTGCTAAAAGAATTGTCGATTGATCGCAGGGAAGACACAGGGCGTGCTTTTCCGAGGATACGTGGAGACGGGTTGATGAACAAAAACAGTTAAAAGCTCGCGTTGCAGCTACTCCAGCAGCAGGGAGAAGGGAGCTAGAGTTCCTATGTCGCATGGAGGTGGGAGAAGTTCAGCGTAGCGTGCGACGTGACAGGCGTACCCACATCAACGCGCTGGCTACAGAAGCAGAAGAAGCTGCACGGAGGTGCGACAGCAGGACCGTCTACAGAATCACCAAAGAGCTGACAGGTGGTCACAGCTCCAGGCAACACCCAGCGAAAAGCCTAGACTATTCCTTGCTCATTTCGGATGAGGACCAGCTCAAGAGATGGAAAAAGCATTTTACTATGGTTTTAATCCACATATTCGCTAGCGATATGCTCCTAAATCAGACTGAGGTGCCCTTGGTGAGGTTCCCGAATACGCACCACGACTCCCAGTAATGATGAAATCACTACCGCGATCAAGGCACTCAAATCCAGCAAGGCGGTAGGACTTGACGGTATTCCAGCAGAGCTCTTACGAGCAGCGTCAGTAACATCGGCTGAGCTTCTGGTTCCACTTATAGAGAGAGCTTGGGAAGCTGAGAGATTTCCTAACGAGTGGAAAAGAGAATAATCGTCAAGTTTCTTAAGAAAGGAAATTTAATGGAGTGCGGAAACTGGAGGGATATCTGCGCGCAGTCTGCCGTAGCTAAGATAAAAGCTTAAATCGTCCTGCAGCGAATCAATATCTCGACGACACGCTCGATGCCGAACAAACAGGTTTCCGCCCTGGATCCTCCTGTGTCGACGACATAACACCCTGTGGATTATCATCGAACAGTGCGTTGAATATCGATTGCCACTTCACCTGCTGTTCATCGATTTTGAGAAGGCGTTCGATAGTGCCAACAGGGAGTTTATTTGGCGTGCCTTACACAGGAGAGGTATTCCCGATAAACTAATTGCTATTATCAAGGCTACATATTATGAAGGCTCCAAATGTCACTTTCTGCACAAGGAAGGTTGTCTGAGGGATTTGAGATCTAAAGTGGGGTAAGGCAAGGCTGTATCCTTTCAGCAATACTATTCCTATTGGTGATTAGCGATGTGCTTCGTGCAGATTTGTCGACGGGAAACGGAGGAATTCGTTGGATTCTTACATTTCAACTGAAACATCTTAACTACGCTGACGATGTATGCTTACGCCAAAAACTAAAATTATCAGCCTTGGAACAAACTCATCGGCTCAAATATGCATTGCTGGACAACCGGTAGAGAGAATAGAGTATTTCCAGTATCTTGGGAGTATTCTCTCCACCGATGGTGAAACCGAACTGGATATAGCCAACAGGATCGCCAAAGCAAAGTCCACGTTTGGGATGTTGTCCAAAATATGGCGAGCAATGCAATCAGTTTGAACACCACGTTAAGACTGTTCCGCTCCAATGTTGAATCAGTGCTGTCATATGGATGCAGCACGTGGAGGGTGACCACAAGTATCACCAGAAAGCTGCAAACGTTCGCCCAATCATATCTCTAACGAACACCTTTACGAGAGAACGGGTCGGGAACCAATAGACACAACCATCCAACGACAGAAGTGGCAGTGGATTAATCACGCGTTCAGAAAGGGTGACAGTTTCATAGCAAACTATGCTTTGCAATGGAACCCTTTAACTCAGGATGGCAGAAGACCTGGAGGTCCAAGGGAAACTTGGCGCAGAATAGTCGAAAAGGAGGCAGAGCAGTTAGGGAAAAGTTGGGGGAACTCAGACACATTGCCAGAAACCGTACACGATGGCGCGTAGGCGTAGTAGAGACCATAGGACCTACATGGGGATACGACTGGAGTATCAGCTCTAGGTATATGCCCCATCTTCAAAAAAGGCGATTCTATGTCTTGTAAGAGCTATCAAGGCATATCCCTGCTAAATGTCGCATATAAGATCCTATTCAGCGTATTGTGTGAATATCTAAAACCTTTCTGCAACACACAAATCGGCACGTACCAATATCGCTTCTGGCCTGGCTGATCGACAGTAAACTAAATTTTCACACTAAAGCAAATCTTGGAAAGGGCCAACGAATATACGTATCGAGTCAAAAATCACGACATTTTCATCGACTTTAAAGCCGACTTTATGACAGCATTCATCGTCTTGAAATCTACCAAGCGATGACCCAATTCATTATACCGTCAAAACTTATCCAGATATTTCGCGTAACACTGGAAAACACGCGATGCTCTGTGCAACTTGGAAACAGCTCTTACGATCTCTTCCAAACATGCACGGGATTCTGGCAAGGAGATGGGCTGTCATGTGACTTCTTGAATATTGTGCGTAGTCCAAAAAGCCAAGACATGTCGGCTACATTGGTTCAGCCACATCGAGCGAATGGACAAAAACGCTCCAGCCAAGAGAATCTTTGAATCTCAGTCCCCAGATTCGAGATGGCGAAAAATACCGAACCGATCCGGTATAAAAACCAAGCTGTCGCGAATGCCAGGAAATTAGGCCTTCACAACTGGAAGCAGCGTGCCCAGGACCGCAGAGAATGACGGTCTCAGGCGGAGACTCTTCCAGATTCGGGAGCCCTTTAAGCGCTCGTAAGTAAGGATATCCGCATAAGATTTATACCCTCTTGCTGATATCCCGACGGCATCTGTTGTCTTTCTTAGATGTCCGATATTGTTCAAATTTGTTGCCTTATGCACTTCTGTAGGGGTTTTATTCTTGACCTCCTTTTGGTACTTTTTGATCACTGGATAGGAGTCTGCTCTCCTTCCTTTGTCCCAGAGGTTTATCAGTCTCCGTGGATGTCAGCTTTTGTCCTTCTTTCTTTGCCTATTTGCGCTGTGGTCCTATCTTTTCCTTCTTCGGTGTCCGTCGTGCGGTATCGTCCGAGGGCCCCTTTCTTCTTTTAGCCGAGTTTATCTAAAATGGCCTCGAACTTCACTGATATCGTAATTGTAGAATCTTTCCGAGGACTTAAGCTTGCATTATGCAATAGTTTCCTATGTGTCTCGTTTGGGAAGCCTGCGATTTTCCTTCTTGTTTCGACGCTTACTTTTGCGTTAAGCATGCCTTGGTACCTCTCTCTAGGTCTACAAATGCTATTCTGATTTGCCTTATCATCTTCTTTATTTCAGAGTAGATAATGTTCCTATCTTTATGTTTGCTGTCCATCCGCGCTTTCTTTTTGGGTTCCATGGGAGACGCTGCCGAGCATAAATGATGCGACCGTTAGACATGCGAACTCGTTTGAAGGGATCTAGTACGCCCTTACTTGTATTATATTTATCTACTACTCCAACTAAGCTTTCCACTGCTATAGTATTGCAGTCGGTGTATATTGACGACTCCAAGCGTGCTCCAAGACAGCAACCTTACCTAACCTAACGTAACCAACATGTTTTGTTAACCCTACTTTTTATGATTTTTAATACACATGTTTAAAAAATGCAATTTGTTTAAAAAGTTCACATGTCAGTTGCAAGTTTGGGCTCTTTTAATCTCTGATAAGATGGAATTTCATAGAGTTGGCGAAATCTAGGCAATGTCAGTTCTTTATATTTTGGTTTAAATTTAAATATTTTTTTTTTAAATGTTTTAGGCAATATGGAAAAACCTGAATTTTTCTAAAAAGTGGACATCTGGGCGGATTTCAAAAATATTTACACTTGTACTGTTTCGGATTCTCAGAAACGTATATATGAAATTTCATCCTCTTAGTTCGAATTTAAGAACCAAAAAGTTGCGAAATACGGACAGAAGGACAGACATGTTTCGATTGACTTGGCTATTGGTACTCGTAGTTTTTGCATACATATAGGTACTTTCTACCAGACCCCCAAGTAGTTACCTGACATTGCGAAAAAACATTTTGTAGGTACTCTTACATATGCATACAACTGATAAATAAAAATCATTAACCCTATTCTGCCATCAAATTAAATTACTTATAATAGAAAACGATTTAAATGGTATTTAAAGTCAAGTAACCGCAGAATGCTCAAAGTACATTAGTATTACACAGAAGAAATATATTTTCAAGTCAGTGCAACATCCCACCCAACACAAGATGAAGAAAACACAAAAATCAATTATAATTTTACAACTAAACACTCTTTGAAACAGCGGGGAGCCCTGTGTAAGAAATCGTGATTGCAAATATACTTCTCTCCCGGGATTGACACGCTGGTGAACACTCGCAAGTTGGCATCCGTGAACTGTGAAACACTCTTGTGTCGGCTATCTTAACCTCTATTTTGTTATAATATCCACCAGTTGAAACCTTCTATATCCAAAGTAAAGTTATTTGTAGTTATAAATTCACTTTAACTAGCAAATACATTTGCGACTTATATTAAATGGCTAGCGGTAAAGTTTTTATTTAAATTTTGTGTGAATAAGTAAACTGGTTATATCAACGCTTATACTCGTATTCTTAACATAAGGTTCGAGAACTTAAGTTTATATCCAAAAAAGTTACTATATACCTACCTAATATCGATTTTATCATAATTAAACTTCTTAAATTAAACGAAAACTGCTCTTACTGATTACCAAATGCATGAGGAAATAACACTTAATTGGAGATTTCAAATAAACTAAATCTAACACGTAATGCTCAAAACTTACCTATGGTGCAAGGAGTGTCGCTGTTATTCATATTTTATTGCCAAACTAGCAGATACCCGCAACTTTGTCTGCGTGGTCCACAATAACTTTATGTGAGGCGGTTAAAGTTAGTAATGTTAATAATTTTTAGCTTAAGAATTTAAGATTTGTCCCGCTGTAACTTTCAACAATACATATCACCTTTTCCTTTATCTATCAAGTTGGTGCTATGGTCTGTTGTTGAAGTGGTAACATTTTCATTCCCTTCACATTTTCATGCAACAGTTTGGCATGTGTAGTATTCATTGAGAAATGACTTACACCAGCATGACTTTAACCGCCGCATATGTGTTTTTTAGCTAACAGAAGTACTGCGTCAAAATGCATGTGCATACCATATGTATAAATTTCCGCCTACAGGTAGGCAAGGAAATAAATCACTTACTTACTTAGGAGGCGCTACAGTTTGGAAATACAGGAAATTAATGTGAAACAGGAAATTAAAGTGTTTATTCTTGTTATACTGCACCCAAAAGTATGCAAAAACAAAAAAAAACTCAGTAGCTCTCTAACTTTCCGAATGTATAGTCTTATAACGCCTGGTTTTGTTTGTTTTTTTTTAATCTCTGTGGTTATTTCTTTTAATATCTTAATTTTCCTTAAGGACTATCGTGATAATTCTTATTGGATGCAAGGACCAATATCCTAAGGTATAGAACGCCAAAGGATTCGTTAAAATATGTACAGTAGTTTTTGCATAATACGCGCCCATCAAGAGCCCTTGTTATCATTTTATTATATGTATATAGATATAGATAAGGGTAGCGCTAACATTTTTTTGTGTATATTCGATTCCACACTTTTTTTCAGCGATGGTACGCTATATGTACATATATCTGGAAAAAGTTTTTTTGTGATCAGCTTTTCTTACGTTGGTGAAGTATTATCCCAGATCTGTAGATGATGATGAATTATAACATATAAAATATATGGTAACATTTAAAACAATATAATTACGTAATTTGTAAGCACAAATGAGCTGGAATTATCCAGTGGAATTTCAAAAATTGGCCATTCTGCAATGCTGCTCAGATCGTGAAATTGATAAGTTTTAACGTTCTAATATGTCATTGAGAATTAGCTAAAACAGTACATAGTTTAAGTGTATGATAAAATGTTTAAGAATAAATCAAATTTATATCCTTTTTATCACCGCTTTGGCAAAGCTTGGTTGCATATGCTTAGATACTTAGGTGGCGCTACAGTTCGGGGTGAACCTGGGCCTCAACCAACAAGCCTCTCCGTTTAGCTCGGTCGTTAGCTAATTGCCTCCAGTTGCGCACTCCAAGTTGGTCGAGGTCCCCTTGAACTTGTGCGCGCCACCTACGGCGATGATTCCCTCTACTGCGTAGGGTTAGATTCGAAGACTCTGCGGGCCGGAGCGTTGGTGTCCATTCGCTCTACATGTCCTAGCCATCTCAGACGTCCAATACGCAGTTTTTCGACTAGGTCGATGTCACTGTACAGCTCGTATAGTTCGTGATTGAATCTTCTCCTCCAAAACCCGTCAGCGCAAACGGGACCGAGAATCTTACGAAGAATTTTTCTCTCGAAGCGACCAAGGATATCTTCATCCTCTTTTAATAAAGTCCATGTTTCAGCGCCGTAAAGCAGGACTGGGATGATCAAGGTCTTATATAGAGTCTCCTTAGTTGTTCGAGATAGGGCTTTACTGTTGAATTGCCTTATAAGCCCAAAAAAACAGCGATTGGCAAAAGTTATTCTTTGATTGATTTCTACACTGATTTTGTTTGTAGAATTTATAGCAGAGCCAAGGTAGACAAAGTCACTTACTACCTCGAATTTATAGCTGCCCACGGTGACATTTTGTCCAATTCGTCGGTGTTGGTTTTCCCTTCTTGTTGACAGCATATACTTAGTTTTGCCCTCGTTTATCGCTAAACCTATTTTGGCCGCTTCCGCCTCAATGCTTGCAAACGCACCGGTGACAGCCCGCTGAGTTCTTCCGATAATGTCTATATCGTCGGCGTATGCAAGCAGTTGTACAGACTTATAGTAGATTGTGCCTCCGGTGTTGGCTTGTGAGTTCCGCACAATCCGTTCAAGTACAATATTGAAGAAGTCACATGACAGCGCGTCACCTTGTCTAAAATGTTTTTTTTTACATCAAAGGTCTCGGTGAGGTCATTACCGACCTTGATGGAGCAGCGAGCGTTCTCCATCGTCATCCTGCACAGACGGACAAGTTTGGTAGGGATGTCAAAACTAGACATGGCTCTATAAAGCTCTTCTCAATAGATGCTGTCATAGGCGGCCTTGAAATCGATAAAGAGGTGGTGAGTATCGATTTGGAATTCTTGGGTTTTCTCCAGGATCTGCCGAAGTGTGAAAATTTGATCGATGGTGGACTTTCCTGGCCTGAAACCGCACTGATAGGGTCCAATCAGGCTGTTGATAAAAGGTTTTAGGCGTTCACACAATATCGCAGAAAAGATCTTGTATGCGATGTTGAGGAGACTGATGCCTCTATAATTGGCGCAGATGATTTGGTGTATGCGCTCTACCAATTCATCCACAGCTGCCTTGAAAAGTTCGCCCGGTAAGCCGTCAGGTCCAGCAGCCTTGTTGGATTGCAGCTTGGATATTGCTATCCTCACTTCGTTTTGGTCAGGTGGACGGACATTTTGACTATCATCGTCTATGTTGAATTGTTCATTCTGCCTGACAGCGGGATGTTGGTCTTCGTCGCCGTTATACAGTCTGCAGAAGTAGTTTTTCCATATTCTCAGCACCGACTGTGATTCTACTACGAGGTTTCCATTTTCATCTCCTTTTCATCTCTACAGGTTTCAGTACGGGTATTGCATCTCTGACACTTTCTTTTTACCTTTTGGAAAAACTTCCGTACATTGTTCCTGGAGTATAAACTCTCGATATTCTCGAACGCGCGCTTCTCATGCTCTTTCTTCTTTTTTTGGAGAAGCCGATGTTCTTCCCGTCTCTTTTGTTCGTAGAGCTCGCGAGCAGCTCTCGTCTTTCTTTGCAGCGCTGCTTTGTATGCCTCTTGTTTTGCTGCATGCACTCGCCGGCATTCTTCGTCAAACCAGGGGTTTCGCGGTGGTGGGCGAGCGAGACCCAGCACATCAGTCGCGGCGTTTCTGATGGCATGTTGGCAGCGTTGCCACTGGTCTTCGGCACTTTATACTGGCGGCATAGAGGTGATTGAGAGGTTTCGGGATACGCGTTCAGCGAAGAGTCTGGCGGTATCTTGTGTTGTAGCTTTTCGACGTTAAATTTTCTCACAGTGATTCTTCTTTGTTGCTCAGTTTGTGATATCCGCATTCGTACCTTGGCTACAACAAGGTAATGATCCGAGTCTATGTTGGCCGCTCGGAAGGTTCGGACATCTAGAATACTGGAGGCATGCCTTGCATCAATCGCAATATGATCAACTTGGCTGATCGTTACATGGTCATTGGACCGCCATCTCTGCTTATGAATATCGAGATGAGGAAACCATGTACTTGGTATGGTGACATTTCGCTCCACAGCGTCGTATTTAGGACTTTGCTTTACAGGGTCCTTTTCTTTCGTGGGCTCATAAACACATACCATATTAGGCTTATGTTAGCGAATTTAACCTTGATCCGGATAGTCATAATACGCCCGTGCCGCGTATGACAAATCCGCATCCGAATAAGCGTTGTCTGTTGCCCCTGTAGCGCGTAGTAGATGTTACGGTTTTTCATCCTCTTTTTGCCCGGCCCATCCCATCGCACTTCCTGGATGGCGGTAATATCTGCTTTATAGCCGTCTAGGGCCTCTGCTAGTTGTTCGGCTGCACGTGGTCTGTAAAGGGACAGAACATTCCACGTACAGATCCGAAGGTCGTTGTCCTTATTTCGTTTGCTGGGGTCATCATTAGTTGAGTCATCCTTATCCGAGGCTTTTGGTTGTTTCGAAACCATAGGTTTTTTATGTGGTAGGGAAGTTACCCCGACGGCACAACCCCCAACCTGGAGGGCCAGTTCGTTAATTATTCCCCTAGGACGAGGGTTGGGTACACCGGTGCCAGTAGTCCACTACGGGAGTACGAGCGCTGCCGTTGGCCCATTAAGAGCTCCTCCGCCACCATCTCTATTACAAGGCCCTGACCAACATTGGAAATTCCTTACTGACCTGTGATCCGAATACGTCGAAGCAGCTCGCGCAAGGTATTCACTAAGTTCAACCTAACTGGAACTATAGACGCCACCCTCGACTCCGTCTAGGGAATTCGTCCGCTGCCGCCTGGAACAGGAAGAAGTGATCTAGTGAGAAAGCACTCCCCCCACCCCCCACCCCTCCTCTCTCTCAACTGCTGCCACCAAGAATCCGCCAAACGGGGTTGGCTACCCATTTCTTGGATTAGGTTAGGTTAAGTTAGGATCGGCCGTCGATGAGGATGTACTTAGACCAGAAAGTAGGTCAATTGTACTGCCGATGTGTAAGGCGGGTGGATCATCCTCTTACTCTTGGAACCATTTGCTTCGTTGAATGAAGTCGTGAATTTTAGCCGTGCAGGCGTAGCCGAGATCATTAAGATCATTGTAGAAGTATTCACCCAGAGTGGCCTTCCTGATGTTGGCGAACGCAGGACAGGCGCACAGGAGATGACTGATGGTCTCTTCTTCCTCTTCATCTCTGCAGCTTCTGCAGAAGTCGTTGCGAGGTATACCTAATCTTTGGGCATGTCTTCCTATAACGCAGTGTCCAGTGAGGACATTTGTTATTTTTGAGAGGGTTACTCCCTTGTGCTTCAAGAGTCCGATGGACCTGGATTTATTGAGTGTCAGCCAGAGCTGTCTGGCGGTATGACATTGGTCTAGATGTTGCCATCGATGATTGGCTACTTTCTCGGCATCAATTTGAATAAGGTACTTAACATAAGACGCTGGCGCTTCGATGTCGGTGATGCTTATGCTATCTGTACCAGAGGAGCCTTGTCGTGCTAGTTCGTCGGCTGCACAATTGCCCGGTATGTCACAGTGACCTGGTACCCAGCAAAGGATGAGGTTATACTGACCAGCTATCTCGTTAAGAGATATGCGACAGTCTTTCACTGCCTTAGACCTCGTAGTGCTGGATGCGAGGGATTTGATAGCTGCCTGACTGTCGACATAAATAACAATATCAGGTGTTGATAGTGTGCTAGCCGCCAGCCAGTCAGCATCTTTGCGAGCTGCGGTGATTTCGGCTTGAAAAATGCTGCAGTAGTCTGGAAGGTTAAAGGAGAGGTGTATGTCCAGATCTTCCAAGAAAATCCGGTACCGACTACGTCCTTGGTTTTGGACCCGTCCGTGAAAATTGACAGCGATTCGTTGTGAAGGACATTGCGTTGCGTCCACTCACTTCTGTGCAGTACCGAGTGCGTGTAGCCCTTGTTAAAATCATATTCAGATGGTCAATGGAATTGGGAAGATGACGGTGCATCGAAAGTATATTGGCATGTCCCGTGTGTTGCTCCTTCCACTGCTTGGAGCCTCTCAGTCTTATTGCCGAGCTGACAGCCAATTGCTTACTGACAATGTCAATCGGAAGCAGGTGGAGCATGGTTTGGAGTGCCGCTGTGGGAGAAGTTCTCAGTGCACCGGTAATACTGAGACATGCAACTCGCTGAGTTTTTTCCATTATGGATAGGTTGGATTTCTTCTCCAAGGCGGGCCACCATACCAATACTCCATACATGAGAATCGGTTTAATGACCGACGTGTATAGCCAGTGCATGATGCTTGGTTTAAGGCCCCAGGTGGAGCCTACTGCTTTCTTGCAGATGTATAGAGCGGCCAGCGATTTCCTGGCCCGTTCGACGACATTCTCTTTCCAAATTAGCTTGCCTAAATTTTAGGCCTTTAGGCCTAAATAGCTAGCACTATTTGAAAGCTTGAGGGTGGATCCTCTTATCTTGGGCGGAGTGAAGTCAGGTAGCCTGTGTTTTCTTGTGAATAGAACTAGCTCGTTCTTCGTCGGGTTAATGGAGAGGCCGCATTTATCGGTCCATCTGAGCAGTTCATTAAGAGCAGACTGCATGACATCGGCCAGCGTCTGCGGGTATTTGCCTCTTTTTATAATGGCGACATCGTCTGCATAGGCAATAACATTGCATCCAGTTTTTTCGATCTTTAGAAGGGCTTCATTGAGCACCAAATTCGACAATAATGGAGACAGTACACCCCCTTGAGGGGTGCCTCGATGTGCATGTCGCTTGACAGTGCTACTTCCGAAGGATGCTGTTATTACCCTGTTCTCTAGAATGTGTTCTATGAAACAACAGATGGGTTCGCAGATGTTGAGCCTGCGTAAGGCACTGGTAATCGAATTTGTTTCAACGTTGTTGAAGGCTCCCTCTATGTCTAGAAATGACACTAGGGTGAACTCTTTGATTGAGAGTGATTTTTCGATAGGGTGGATAATGGAGTGCAAAGCCGTTTCAACAGATTTACCTTTTTGGTAGGCGTGCTGTGAAGTGGATAGTAGGGTGCTATCAATAGTGGCCTTGATGTGTAGGTCCACGATTCTTTCCAGAATCTTGAGAAGGAAGGACGTTAGACTAATAGGTCTAAGGTCCTTTGGGAGGGTGTGCGATGTCTTGTCTGCTTTGGGTATAAAGACCACTCTTACCTCGGTCCAGGCAGTTGGTGTTGTTCCGAGCTCAAGAACAGCCTTCAGAATGCAGGAAAGATACAGCCATACTATATTGAAGGCCGTCTGAATCTGGGCCGCAAAAATACCATCCGGTCCCGGGGATTTGAATGGTTCGAAACTGTTTACTGCCCATTTCAGCTTATCTTCGCTGATAAGATGAGGAGGTGCCTGTGGGCGTGCAACATTTACCAGGGCGCGATCATCGTTGGGGGTAGGCGTGCAGCCAGGGAAGTGAATGTCCATGAGCAGGTTGAGCGATGCTTCGTCCGATTCGGCCCAGGATCCATTGGGATTCATGAGGACACTAGGTATAGTTGGTGTTTTGGAGAGGACTTTTCGCAGTCTAGAGGATTGAGACGTGTTGTCAATACTCTCACAAAAACCGCGCCAGGATCTGCGTCTAGCTTTCCGAACCTCTATTTTGAAGTTCTTCAGACTTTCTTTGTAGATCTCCCAGTTAAATGGTAGCCTTGTTCGTTTAGCTTTATTTGATTGTTTCCTGCTTGTGCAGCGAAGACTGTTAAGTTCTGCATTCCACCATGGGGGCCGATTGCCCACCTTTTTTCTTGTGATCGGACAGGATTCGATGAAAGCTGTATTAAGTGCAGAAGTTAGAACGGTGTTTAGCTTGTCTAATTCCAACTGTGTAGTTGGTGTAGTGTACACTTGATTGGGTAGTTAAGCAGAGAGAGATTTATTGTGTAAGCACCAGTCGGTTTTCCGTCGATTGCGGAAGACCAAGGGTGCGGTACTGTGACAAATTTCCAGTTTGTACTCCAGATAGCGGTGATCGGAAAACGAATGACTGTCAGATACAGTCCAGTTGGAAATTGCAGGATAGATACTTTGGGAAGCAAAGGTGACGTCAAGCACCTCTTGCCGGGTCTTAGTAATTACAAACTACTACGTCGGTGCCTACTAAATACTCTAAAATAGACCTACCTCGAGGGTTAGTGTCGGTACTTCCCCATAGATCATGGTGCGCGTTGGTGTCGCACCCCAATATGATGGCTTCTCTTCTCCTCCTTGCTTCATCTACCACTTCTTCCACTTCCTTGGATGGAGCAGACTCGGGGTCTTCATAGGGTAGGTATCCTGACGCCAGCCAGTTGGTGGTGTTTTTTTATTTAAGCAGTGTTACTGCTAGGTCTCTTGTGCTATGGTGGGGAAGAAAAGTTAAGTTTAAGGAGGTTTTAGCAAGAATGCAAGCTCGGGTTCTACCTACATCCTTCGCGTGGTATAGCGTATATCCTGGGTCCCTTAATCCTATGACGGTGCTATCTCTTATCCAAGGTTCTTGAATCAGGGCAATGTCAAAGCCTCGTTCACTGAGGCGAAGTAGCAGGTTAGCGGATGCTTAGGCAGAATAGTGGAGATTAATCTGTATCAGTTTTAGCATCATTATGAGCTGATACGAAACTCTCCACGACGGTAGCGTTTAGGTCACCGGGGGATGATGGTTTATTGTCAGGGATTACAACGGGGGGAGGGCGGGAGTCGCCAAGTTAGAGGGCCCTGCGATGCTATTTCGGTCCGCCGTGAAAAGCCTTACATCAATTAACTTCAGACCACAACGGATCTTAAACTCCTTCGCGCGGAGTAGAGGCAGCGATTCGGCAGTTAGAGAGATGACTAGCGAGCGGCCAGATCTCTTGGTGTCATTATCCGTCTTTTTAGAGCTCGGTGGGTCCTCAAATGCCTTCCAGTCCTTGACTGGTAGGTCCGGATTCTGATAGGCAATTAGGCTAAAGACTTTTGCTGGCTCGGGCGGTTCGAGTGGAACCCAGATCCTTGCTTTCGGCCTGTGGGGGATTTGGTTCCGTTCCACCGCCTTGAGTTTGGCTCCTGGCCAGATTTCACCTATGCTGCTAATGGCAGCGGCGATGAAGTCGACCGAGTTCTGATCGTCGCATGCGATCAGCTTAACAAAGCCTTGATGCCAGCCAGCATCTTGAAAGGTGGGTGGAGAGTTAGGATGAGTTAAAATACGCTCGTAAAGGCAGTTCATCACTCTGCCTTCAATGAGCCTCCACTTATCGTAGGAGATCCTCCCTTCTTCGTCAGACAAGTCCACTATCGCGACGACGAGGCTGTCCTTGACCGTCTCGGAGAAGGGTTTGGAGCTCACTGAGCTCTTTGTCTTCTTCGAGGCGTTGGACTCCTCGTCTACGGACCTGTGTCTCTACGGCGCTGAGTCTATCGCGACTACGGACTGCCCCCAGCTTGGTTTGGTAAACCAGATCGTCTCAATGTGTCGTTAGCGTGGGAGCGATTCTTTCGAGGAGAGGGATTTACTCTTCGATCCGTGGGTTGGCGAGTGCCCCGGGTGGAGGACTGGCGTGAGTCACGGGTGGAAGGGTGGCGTGTGCCACGGGTGGTTGGGTGGCGTTGCCCACGGAAGTGCCGTAGAGGCTTTAGCTTCATTAGCTCGCTGAACTGTCTGGCAATGTCAGTTGCTCAGACGCGAGATTCCCGCTCTTGCTGACTCCACTCCTTTTCCGCCTTTTCGCCTAGTCGGTCAAGGATGCGGAAAGCCACTTTAGTCTCAAGACTTAGCGACTTCTTCTCTTGGTCAGTGAGTTTGGGGAGAGATGGAGGAGCTGAACTGCACGTGGGTGTAGCGCTGTTCAGTTCTTCTGACAGCACGGAGCACTCGCTGACGGAATCGTCGATGCAGAGATTCTGCAGATGCTCTTCCACACGTGTAGTGCTTTTAGAGCCGCCGACGATGTCGGCTGTTTCCGGCTTTTTTGTTGAGGTCCGGCCTCAAGGTCTGGTTTTTTGTTTTTGGATGAAATTTTAGTCTTACAAGTAGCTAGGGAAATGATGGTCAGTCTGCACAAAGCCCCGCATTATGCAGATAAGGCGGTTAATGCCAGAGCGTGTCCGCTCTCTCTGGAAACACCGTTTGCCACTGAGCTATTTTTGGTTGTCCTGGGCCCTCAGCCTGGCTGATCCTCGGTTCGGTACGGTTGACACCTTGATCCAGCCCAGGGGGAAGAGTTGGGGGGAGAAGAAGGGTGGGAGAGACTAGGTAGGATGATTATCTTTTAGTTTTACTTCGAGCCTCTTCAAGTGAATCGCTCATCGTTGCGGCGATACCGCTTGGGACGTGATACGTCCCCGATGTCGATTCCAGGCGTCTTGAGCTCTAGTATAGGCCATCACACACGACAAGGTAGATAATCAAGTGATGGATTTCTTGGATTAAGGTACTAGGCACCTGGCTGTCACCGCCTGGAGGCTGAGAGTAGGAGTTGGTAGGCCTCAGCTGAGTGAAAACGCTTGTGTTTTCATATGATCGCATACACTACCATTTGACCAGTTTAGTTACATATACTGCAGTTTATAAGGCGCACGAATAGAAGGGACCTATAGTTTTTTTTATTTTTAAGAAGCTTTCTCGTATACTTATAAGTATACAATACTCTCGGATGTTTTTCAAACGTTCGCGAGAGGTGGGACCAAAAACTTTTTTCTTTTCCTGGATTCTAGCATTGAACATTACACGCAGTGCTCGGACACACTAACCACCGCGCCATGGCGTCCACTTTGAATCTCGCAAATACGTAAATACTACCATACTTTACAAAATACGTACAACCGATTTGACATGCTCAGTCAGCAATATGACACCCTTGTTTTCATGCTGACTGAATGGGAACATAATTTAGAAGTAAAAATGCTGATTAGCTGGGGGAATAAGAAAAAATTAAAAATATGCTGACAGGCTAGAAACATAACGTGATAATACTTAAATATGACTAAAAGAAACTGTCTGACGTTGTCATTATTACATGCTGGGGCAAAAGTTTCTCATCGTAATAGTCAAATGAAATTTAACAAATTTATATATACGAGTATATATCGCTCATTTACTTGAAGACTGTCATAACTCAAAAAATGCTATTTCTGTTAATGATGCAGAATTATTCGTTTTATCATGCTTCATGTTGTGTAAAAATTTCATATTAATATTTTGTATACTCTCCGCATTAGAACTATAAGATGTCTTCTTTTTTCTGCAAGGTGGTAGGCAATTGAAAACTTTAAACGCATTTTCTGCAAAATTGTTTTTTTTTTTAGTTATGACAGTTTTCAAGTAAATGAGCGATATATGCATATATATTTGGCGCATCGGCTCATGAAGTGCCAGGGTCTTCCTTCTCGCAAGCACTCGTGTTGTGTGCGTTAAATTTCTCGCACAAATGAAAAGGACCTCCAGTTTTTGTGCCGTATCCAAAGGGCAATTTTTATTTTTGTTTTTGAGAAGTTTTTTTGTGACAACAATACTCTCGGATGTTTGTCAGACGTTCGTAAGAGGTGGGACCGTGAAAAAACTTTTTAACAAATAAATAGTCAAATTTCGGAAAAAATGCCGGGAACCTAGGCTTTGGTATGAACTTTGTTATTGTGGTTCTAAACAAATTGCCAAAAGTCACCATCGATCCGAGTGCCGCTAAAAATTGTACGTGGTGTCAAAGGTCACTAAAATTTTTTTTTTCTAATATCTCGTTAACGGTCACTTTTACAGAAAAAATATTATTAATCAAATTGATGGTCATAACTAATGTTACCATCTATTTGTTGGCAAAAAGCGGCGTGTTTTTTGAAGCCAAAAGCGGGTGTGTTTTGGTGGGTTTGGCGGTTTATGGTTTATTTCATGTAGTCTGTCACGTACAATGTAATATATTCTTTAAAAATTAGGTTTCCACTGGAGTTATTAATGTAAGATTAATTCTTATTGTATGTAACTATATAATATACAAGTAAATGAAAAATATTAATATTCCTTAGAGCTATCTGGTTCGGGGTCTTTTTTTGGTTCCTCGAAATCGGAATCAATTGCAAGTGGATTTGCAGCCGTATTGGATGCATCAGCATTAGTATCATCATCGCCTGGCAATTGCGGAATTGACAAGCGGTTATGCTTCTGCACTGAAGATATTTGGCGGAGAATGTCTGGATGTGATTTTAGTGTTTTATAAAAATAAATAAAACTACTGTCGATTTCATATTTTTCATACGATTACGAACTCCCAGTTTTGAATTGTGTTTGTTTGTCTTTATAAATTCTACCGTCGTATTTAAAGTGAATGAATAATGTTAGTTCCATGACATTTGCAATTTTCGAGGACTGATGCGACCTGAAGTTATCTACGGCAGTTTAAATCTGGCATCTGCATTATCACAATGTCAATGCTAAAGCAGTCAGCATTCAAAAAAATGTCTGCGTCGGGGACTAAAGAAAATTCTAAATAGAATTACAAAATTCGGAAATTTTCTCAACCACGACGGTGGTGGGTTTTTAGGGTAAAATGGTCACATTAGTCATAAAACTTCACATAATGGGCATCATTTAAATTATACTAAACAACTGCTAGTGTAATCGTAGCAGAGAATCCTATAGCACGTTCTAACATTATGCTCAGAGTAAAGGATATTGCGTTAAAAGCTTAAGTCCTGATTCAAATTTATGAAAATAAAGGTGTTGTTGGATTCAGTAAATTTGTTGTCGAAAATAATTTTATCAAAGATGCAACAAGTTTGAGGTAGTTAAGGATTTTGTTTACCTAGGCTCCGCTATAAACTCGAGCAATGACATTAGCGCGGAAATCAAAAGAAGAATCAATCTTGCAAATCGCTGTTTCTTCGGGCTAAGAAGACAATTAAGTTATAAAGCCCTCTCTCGAACGACTAAGACCCTAATCATCCCAGTCATTCTATATGATGCAGAGGCGTGGACTGTATCGAAACACTTGGCTAGTTTTAGAGAAAAGTAATTCGAGTGATTTGTACAGAGATATTGACCTAGTCAGAAGAGTAAGCATACAGCGACTGAGATGGCTAAGACATCAACGCCCCGGCCCGAAAAGTCATTAAATCCATTCCCGAGGGACGACGCAACAGAGAAACCTGGTGCACGCAACAATTTACGATATAAATACGGGTATAATCTACGAATGGTACAGCATATATTTAAGGCGTCTGCTTTCTCAAAATTAATATGCATCTGCAGACAAATTTTGGTTGACGGAAATTTGGGACAATCTGGGGCTCAACCAAATTGGCGTAGATTGACGTAAGAAAATTGTGCCTTTACACGATTGATGTCGATTGAACTTCAAAAAAGCGTCAACCGTGTAATTCTAGCTTTTAGTGAAGAGCTTTAGATTATGTACGTCTTTAGTTTGTGGTACTTTAATAATTGTATGGTGTTCAATCTTTCAACTTCCGTTAATTTTTTTAGTTTATCGAAGTTTGAATACACAAGACGTTCCTCCCATCAAACTGCATTCGAATTAATAATTGCGAGATACCCTGGGTTGATTCAGTTAAGTACCTTGGACTATATCTGGATAAAAAATTAAGCTTCAGTGAACACACTAAAAACACCCTAAATAAAATTAATTTGGCTATTAAAATGCTTTATCCACTTATAAAGCGAAAATCATTACTAAGTAAACAAAACAAGATCATTATCTTCAAAGTTATTTTTCGAGTTATTATAGATAGATAGATATACTTTATTTCGCAATATAATTTACATTTGCTACCGCACATTTTACAATTATTCAGAGATATGATACATTTTATTTTTCTACTAAAACATTATTTAAACAATTTTAAAAGTCATTTATAAATATACAATTTTTGGGGGAAAATGCAAAAAACCTCCAATTTAAGAGAGAGAGAGAAAAAAAAAAAAGAAGTAGTTATAATAATGTAATACCAAAGAGATATTTGTTTTTAATATAAAACGTAATATTATCACAGAAAAAACAAAACAATTATAATAAAATAATAAATAAATCCAAAACAGTTTGTAGATGAATAATAAATAAATAAATTAATCAGTAAATAAATAAATAAATAAATAATAATATAGTAGAAACAAGTACATAAAAATATGTGAATAAATAAATAAGTATATAAATAAATAAATAAATACATAAATAGATGATTAAATAAATGTAATAATAAAACTTCATTATAATGAAACTTCACCTTTTCAGTTCTGAGGTCGGTTTTTTAATAATCTATACTTATCCATTCTTATGCGGTCGTGCCGCTAACTTAATACTTATCAATTATGCGATATGCTTACACAAGCATCTGTGCTGACATGCGCGACGTATCGGTTGAACATCGACAACTTGCACATAGTGCAAATTGTTCAAACGTGAGAAACTTTGATTTGATTTTTCGTGGGAATGAATACATTTCTGCTACACATGCTTGGCGTAGGCATATCGCACTACACCTCCCTTTTGGGAAGAATGAATTTATTTCTAATAATATTTATTCTTAAATCTATCTTAAGACCTTGTATTGTTTTATTAACATTAAACATTTGATTATTTGCTTTTATTTATCTTTTTTTTAATTTTTTTTTTTAATTTTTTTTTGTAATTTTATTTTAACATTCAATAAAATTTTGTTTTTATTTAGCAATAATATGTATATTTATTTTGTATTGTAACGTCTTAGTCGGTCTTTGTGCACAATTGTGGCCTTGTCGTTGTCGTCTTTTAGCTGTACGTTATTCCTATTTTCTATGTTTACTACCTAAAATGGTCCCCTATATGTATTATCTAATTTATGTCCTACTTGTTTCACTAAGACTAAATCTCCTATTGCCATGTCTAAGCTATTACTATATCTATCGTATAAGACTCTTTCCTTGTCCTTTTTCCTTTTTATTATTTCTACGGCTCTTTTATGAGCCGTTTGTAATCGAAATTTGACTTCTTTCTCATATGCTTCTACAATATAAATGGGATCTATTTGTGAATTTGAGAGAAAGTCGTAGTTACCAAATACTTATTCAAATGGGCAATAGTTATGTACGATTGATGGCGTGGTATTGTAGCAATACGTAAAGTATTTCAGCCACTCATCCCAGTCTGTTTTTTCTACTGAAATATATGATCGAACGTATTCATTAAATGTCCTGTGGTTTCTTTTGCCACAGTTCCTAATGTTTGACGATGATATGCTGTTGATGTAACATTTTCCACTTTCAAAAGCTTACACAGATCTGTAAATATTTGGTTTTTATATTCGGTGCCCATAACAGTGATTATTTTCTTCATGGGACCGTAAACTAGTATGAAATTGTCAAAGATTGCTTTCGCAATTGTTTTTGCACTTTTATCAGCGATAGGTACTGATATCAGATATTTAGTTAAATCGAAAATTACTGTGCTGCATACGAATTGCCATTTTCTGATTATGGTAATGGTCCAATGGTATCTATTAGAACTACGCCAATGCTGTTGCTGGTGTGTCAGTTATTATCATTGGTTCTTTTTTTTAGTGATTTATTTCTTTGACATTTGTCACAACTTTTAACGTGTTTTATAACATCTCTCGTCACGTATTTCCATTGATATTTTTGTCGCATCCTTTTTAATGTACGTGTAATCCTTGAGTGGCCACCCCAGATTGGATCGTCATGGTATCTTTTGTATAACTTGTTTTCTTTCGTCATCTTTTGCAATTTTTGTTATTACTGGCGTCAGTGAATTTGTAGGTTTTTCAGAGCTCTATTTCCTATTTCTTTATACTCACTGAACCGGATCTTTTTAAATATATTGTCACCTAGTGACTACTGCAGCTTTATTAACCCATTATCACTTGCTATTTTTTTCAAGCAGTGGAAATAATTGATACAAATCAATTTTTCCATTAGTGATTAGGCGTTTTATTTCTTTAGTGATCACCTTTTTATTTTTTATAATTTTTAAACAGTCGCCATTTAAAGCTAGCCTGGCGCTAATTTTCTTATTTCTGCTACTAAACGCTTCGTAGATTTTAATTTTATCCGATGACTTTTCTACATTGTCTGTTACTAGTTTTGCTTCATATTATTTGATTGCAGTCTAGTTGTTACTTTTAATATTTTGTCAACTTACTATTCTGAATTTCTTTAAAATCTATGCGCCACCTATCTGCTACATAGTTTTTTTTTTCCTCAAGTACTCTACAGTAAAATCATATTTCTCTAGATCTTATCTCATGCGTGTCAATTTAGAAGACGGGTTTTTCATTGCAAATAGATACGATAGTGGTCTGTGATCACTTCTAACCAAAAACTTAGTGCCATATATATAGACTTTCATTCGAGTCTATCCGTCCTTAGAAAGTCCCTCTACACCTCTTCATGACCTCTCTTCTCTCAAAAAAAAAAAAAAAATAAAAAATTAAAATTAAAAAAAATAGTAATGTTAAGCTTAGAGTTAAGTTCTCTTGTTGTTAGTTCTTCCGTTTAGATTTAAGCTTGCTTGTACTAAGCTAAATAAATAAATAAATATGGGCGAAAGTGTTTAAGCGCCCAATGAATTGCAGCAAGTTTTTGTTCAATTGTTGATTTATTGCTTTCACCTTTGGTGAAAGATCTCGACGCGTATGCTACCGGGAGTTGGTATCCATTGTGCTCTTAACTGAGCACAGCACCGCAGGCGTATTCGCTAGCATCCGTGGTTATACAGAATTGCTTCTGGAAATCTGGATATTGTAGAATGTTAGGGCTTAATAGCGCCTGTTTTAGGTATTGGAATGCATTACCACAATCTATAGTCCATTCAGAGGGCGAAATTTGGAACAAATCGTCTGTAATAGTTGCAAAATGCAACAAATCGCTTTACTTCGTCGGCGTTTTTTGGCGTAGGATATTCCAGTATTATCTGAAATTTACTATCATCTGGAAGAATGCTTGTGTTGGTGCTAAACCAGAGAAAGCAATTGTCATCATTCTTTGAAATGAGTTTGGTGTTATCTTTAGACCATATGGCAGACGTTTGAATCGATATGAACCCTTGTCAGTTGAAAACGATATAATGTCCCTGGAGTTTTCATCTAATTCAATTTGATGAATGCCTGGCGTTAGGTCGAGGTAAGAGAAATATTTAGTTTTACCTAACTGGTCAAGAATATCGTCTATTCTTGGCAACGGAAATTTATCTGCAATTAGTTTTTTGTTTATACTCCTATAATCCACCACTAATCCCCATCGGCTTTGACTACTGCCTGGTAAAGATTTCTTCGGTACTAATAGTATTGGACTGTTATACTCTGACGCTGATGGTTCGATTATATTGTCTCGTATCAATTTATCAACTTGTTTGGTAATCTCACTTTTATGGGTATGCGGTATTCTATAGTTTTTAATGTATGTTGGCTCGTTGGTTTTTAAACGAAGTTTTTGTTTATAAAAATTATTGACGGTTATTTTATCTGTTTCGAGTGCGAATATATAAATGTACTCCGAGTAACGTTTGTGTAAATCAGACTTTATGAAGTCTGGACAATGTTTGGACAATTTTTGTAATTTTAGGTCTTTGGATTGACGGTCTTTTATTGATACTTCTTTATAGTCGTTTAGACTTTCTGTTTTCAAAGTAACATTGTGCATCAGTACATTTTCATTTGTTGTGCTTATAAGGCGGACAAATGCTCTGTTGCTAGTTGTAATTGTATTTGCTACATATATTCCGTCTTGCAGTTATTGTTGTGGAACAAGTACTTCCTTTTCTTGACATTGGTTGTTGACTTGTCGGATAACTTGAGATTTTGCTGGTATTGTTATAGCATCACTCTTTCGTGAGCATGACATCGGTATTGCAATGTCATCAAAATCATTTGGTCTAAGTACCAGCCAGTCTTGATCCTCTTCGTAGTTGAGTGAACAATTGTATTTCTTTACAAAATCAAGACTGATTATTCCATCGGATAGGATTGGAAAATCATCACTAACAGCATGAAATTCATAAGCTATTAGCAGATTTATAAATTTCAAGTCAGAGTAGACTTTTCCTAATGTATTTGTTATATCTTGACCTATGCCGTGTACGCTTGTTGTTTCGTTCGTGTTTAATGTATTCAAATTTTGAATTTGTCGTTTCTTTACTATAAAAATGTCCGCGCCCGTATCGACTATAAATGATGTTATGCCATTACTTAATGACGTTTTTAATGCTACGAATGATGTTAAGTTTAGTCCTATATTATAGATTTTACTGTTTGTTTTCATGTTTCCTAATGAGTACTTGTGGTCGGTTCGTTTTCCGTCCTCTGTTGTGTTATTCTATTGCCATTATAAGCATTGTTGCTGTTATATCCTGACTTGTTATAGTAATTGCTATTGATGCGGTCATTATAATTTCCGAGTCTACCTCCACGACCTTGACCGCGTCCGCGACCACGTCCGCGAAAGCTGTTATTGCTTTGATTATAATTATATTGATAATTATATCTACTGCGATTATCCCTAAAATGCAGTATCGCATTCGACTGGCCATAAGCCTCTGTACAGCAATTCAGGAATTTGGCCACTGCCCCGTTCATGTTGCTAAATGGACCGGACTCCATGATCATTTTTACCTTATCATTGCTTGAGTTCTTGATCATGGCTTTCATGGCAGGCTTGGTGGAATATGTTTCAGCCAATTGAGGTAATAGTCCATCCGAAATATAAGCTGTTTGTAATTTTCTAGTGAGGTCTTCAACCTCTTTTACGTATGTATTTGCTGGCTTGGAGCTTTGCCGGACGTTCATCAACTTAGCGGTGATGACGTCGACCGATTCGCCTTTTACTGTGGATTTTAATTTTTTAACTACCTGCGCTATGGTTGTTTCTGATCCACAGATCAGATTTATGGCAGTTCCTTTCAGCTTTGTTTTTATTAGATTAATGGCAACGATATCGTTGCCGCCGTTTATGGGATTTACCAACTCTAACGCAGCTAGGAAACTCTGCAGGTGTTCTGCGGTGCCATCAAAATCCGGAAGGATTTCCGATGCAATAGTTAAAAAATCCACAGAGGTTTGTGGCATTGTAATTGGATTTGGAAAATGTTCGATCGTATTGGCAATGTCTGGGTTTCTATCTATTATTTTTTCTGTTTTGGTGTTGATATCTATTGTTACCCTCTCACGAATTGTAACAGGTATTCTAAGATCTATACCCTGTCGTGACGCTGCTCTAAGGACTTTGTCTCTACAGTCACTAAATATTTCGTGGGCCCTGTCTTTATGTTGATTAGTTAGCCCTGAATAATTAAATTTAATATTACTCTAATGTTTTCTAGGTGGTGTACTAATACATCAGTATGTCTGTTTAAAGTTTCTCGGCCTATTGGTCTATCTGTATTCAGACATTTATAGGATTTGTCAAGTACTTCTTTATTTTCTCGTACTTTGTTGACAATCGTAAGCCATTCCATCTAGTTGGATTGGTCTTTGAGGTGGGTAATGGATTTTTCTATTATGCCTATTTCGCCTACATTGAAATAAGAAGCTACTCCTAAATTGTATTTTAATGAAAAGCAAAGACATGTGCCGATAAACTGTCCGTCATATATTTATGTTTACTTGTATTTTATTGTCTATTTATGTGTATATTTTTTTTAATTTTATTTTTTTTCAATTAAATTTGAGCTACAGACGCGGCTCTTGCCATATATGATTTCTTAAGTGATTTTTTGTGCAATCTATATAACTTGATTGCTAAATGGGCAGCCAGCAATACAATGATTATTATCAAGTACGTTTCGTTACTGACTTTTTGTTCAATAGCTTCTACTTCATTAATTACATTGGCACTAGGCCTCTCTATCTTGGACTGTTGCTTGCCCATAGTCGCTTTATTGAGTTTAGAATATGATTTTTAAGTATATATATAAAATTGTATCAAATTTGCATTTTTTTTTTTTCTATTCTTGATATATGTAACTTAACTAGTACTTATTAAAACTTAACGTTCCTGTGAAGCTTGGTGTTGCACGTTCTGGTCTGGAAGAGGATTGTAAGCGTCTCCGTTCGTCATTGGATAAGTTGCACTTTAATATGTAGATTCAGAAGGATGGGAAACTGATTCGGGCTATTGTCGATGAAGCTGCTCGCATGAATCACTCTGATAATTACAATATTCTAGTTGATATACTTTGCCACGGCGAGCTAGGAAATATGTATCTAAGCCAAAGATGTTCAGTACAAATTGGATTCGGTTGAACATGGCTTCACTGCACAAAACTGCACTGTTTCTTATTCACTGCTATTTCCAGATACAAAATTAGATTCGGTTGTACATTGCTTCACTGCACAAAACTGCACTGTTTCTTATTCTTATTATCACTGCATCTTGCACTTAACAATAAAACGTTTAAGCACTGTGAATTGGTTTTAACTATTTTAAAAATATTCTGACGATGAAGCGTTCAAGCACTGTGAATTTATTTTAACTTTTTTAAAACTATTTTAAAAATATTCTGACTTTCAGAATGGCTGGCAGGATCGCCATGTAATAATAAAACTTGGTTATAACAAAACTTCACCTTTTCAGTTCTGAGGTCGGTGTATTAATAATCTATACTTATCCGTTCTTATGCGGTCGTGCCGCTAACTTATTACTTATCAATTATGCGATATGCTTACACAAGCACCTGTGCTGACATGCGCGATGTATCGGTTGAACTGCAAATTGTTTAAACGTGAGAAAATTTGATTTGATTTTTCGTGGGAATGAATAAATTTCTGCTACACATGCTTGCATAGGCATATCGCATTACATAAATAATAAATAAATATGCATACAAATAATTAAATAAACATAGAGTAAATAAATATACAAAACAAATGAGGAATTTAATATAAATAAATAAATACTAGATCATAGGAAACAAGGAAACATAGTTATAAATACATAGATACAAAAGTTAAATAAATAAAGGAATAATTTACTGAAAACTAAAAAAGTAACGAAACAATGTACAATAATAGAATTAAAGTGAAGAATTTAAACATTTAATTGATTAACAAGAGGATTATCTGAAAGATTACAATTAATTAAAAATGTGTTTGAAAGCTCTTGGATTCGGTCTGCAATCATTTCCACATTCGCTCTATTGTGTAAATCTGAAGTGGAGTAATGCCAAGGAATTCAAGGTATTATGACATATGCTGCACCAGTTTGGGGAAATTGTGCCATAACTCACATCAAAAAAATTCAAATTTCTCAAAATAAAGTCTTAAAAATGATGTTGGATCTGCCGCGTAACTTTTCCATTCTTATATTGCATGAAAGAGCCGGTGTACTTCAAATTGCAAGAAGAATTGAAATACTCCATGAAAAATTTTTGTCAAAATTTAACAATATCGGAAGCTTATTAATTAATGAACTTGCAGCTGAATTACACTTATAATTTTGTGTTATTAAATGATTTATTTATACCTTTATTTATTTATTAATTTATTTATATATATGTACATTTATTTATTTATTTATTTACTTATCTATTCATTTATTTATTTATTTATTTATTTATTTCCCGTTTGGAAACGAGGCTAAGTATCTTGGAATGACACATGATACAAAGCTGAAATGGAAAACGCACGTAAAGAAAAAACGCAAAGAATTAGATAATAAATATAGAGAAATGTATTGGTTACTTGGAAAATATTCCAAGCTTAATATATATATAACAAACTGCTTTTATATAAGCAAGTGCTAAAGCCCGTATGGACATATGCTATACAACTCTGGGGTTGTACCAAAATAAGTAACATCCAAATTTTACAAACTTTTGAGAACAAAGTGCTAAGGGGTATTGTTAATGCGCCATGGTATATCCGAAATAGCGATATCTACAGAGATCTTGGCATTAAAACAATCGAACACGAAATCAAAAACTACGCGAGATAATATAACAGTCCTCCAAGTTTTGGATGAAAGAAATTTACTTCGCCGTCTACAAAGAATCAAACCTTTAGACTTAGCGCGTTAAGTAACCGCGTCTAAACTGCGGAGCTAGCAGGAACTTCTAATGGGAAGCTACCTGCAAAACGTCATTATTTCGCGAAACGAAAACTACTTGATAAGTCGAATACTTAGTTGTAGTAAAAATAAAAACAAGTCTGTTTTGAAGGGAGGTTTTTTAGTGGGTAAGAATCCCACACTACTATGAGCACGCGCTGTCGATCCTCATAGCGTCTTGTTGAAGATTTTCACCTAATAATTAATTAATTTGTTTTTAAAAAAAATTTTACTTTATATATCATATGCTCAGGTTTTCTTTGATTGTGACATGAATACATAGTATTCTAACTCATAACAAAAACTTCTAAAATTATGTGCAGGTTTTTTCTTATAGTTTTTCCTTCAATGTAGTTTTAATGTTACAAATCTGCATTTTATCTTTAAACAAAACTTTTTAGTAGCAAGATAAAATTTTATTTATCATACCTCTGTGCAAGCTGTGTAGAACCCAAAAATATTGTAAATTGTACTATAAAAGGGAAAAAATAAATATCTGTCTATCCATCTATCTACAAGATGTTTCTCTATTATCAACTATTACATTATGAATCTTTATGCTGCAATTATGTATGTGTAGTAGATAGTTTCCAGTGAAATTAATTTTTCTTTGATCACAATAATTTACTACGTTATCATCAAATGAATTTTTTACAATATAAATTGTCTCACTAAGTTTGTTTATTTCGAAATTAGTATGTTACTAGTATTAACTTTAGAAAGCCAATTTTTCTCAATTACTTTTTCAATTCATTAATATTGTTTTCTAATTCATTATATTTATATTCTAGACCGTCAACAACAATTACTTTGAATGGTTCTAAATCGAGCTCTCCTTTTTGGGTATTTGGCATAGGGACAATGATTTTTAATGGAAGAGTAATTACTAGAATCGGTACTTTTAAAGCTATTACCAATGAGTGATGTTGATATTCCATAACTCCCATTTTGATGTTTTCAATTTAATCTAAGTCAATTTTTGTCAGTGTAAGTTCTTCGCTGGTCAGTAGACTAGGGTGAGTGACTACAACTTTGATTGAGGCTATTGTGTCCAGTATATTGTCAACTATCTTTTCCAACATAAGAAGTCTTACTAAAACCTCAGTTCATTGTAGTCGTGTTAAAATTGTCTTTTGCAACTGTTGGCTTTCATTGATATATCTCCCTATTTCTTGTCTGTCTTTCAAAATTACATCTCGTAGGTTTTGTATATTATCTGATAATTGATTGTTGATTTTAATTTGATTATTAGCTACATCTTGTAGTGTACGTACGAAAGAACACCAATAAGAAAGAACCCAATAAAACACTTCCTACATTGTATCACATACATTGCATAATAATATCATATGGCACCAAAGTCAACAGTCACAAAACAAAACACTTGACGGCACACGCCAAAGTGCTGACACCATAAGAAGACAGGCAGAATGAATTTGAACGTAAACATTATAATGTTCGCTGCCCAAATGTCTCCATAGATGTGTGTCATAAATTGTATACAATGTCATAGTGCATTGTGCTACCCTCTGAGCGCGATTCATTAGTAGGGCACTGTGTCGCAGTGCATAATACAAATCTATTAACGTGCCATCTGAGAAGTGACGCTTTGTGTATGGTCAATGCAGTATGTATTAAGTGTTTAAGTATTAGGAAGATATCTTTCGGGTCATGATTAGCGAGCCGAAATATGATGGCATATGACCCACTCTGTATCGATATGCATTGGAAATGCTGATGGGGGAAGCAGTATAAATAGACCGATTCTTGGCGAATAAATTCAGATTCATTTTGACTTTCAAAGACAAACTTGTTTCTCATTTTTGGCAGACTACCTATGGCATTCGTGCCCTGCCCTACGATCAACATTCTCTCTGGCAAATACCTATGGAATTCGTGCCCTGCCTAGTTACGAAACTATCTGTATAATAGGACCCGGTACTAAGTCGTACCTTACAATCTTTCAGCTACAATAACTTAATGTGTGATGAATGCTAAAACGGAACGGCACTACTGCAGCAGATCATTGGCGAAAATAATGAACTCAGTGGCTCTCAAACTGATTCAGGGTTACCACTTTATTTTTAATTGTAATGCTGTGTGCCATAGTAGTATAGTAGTTAAAACTAAAAGAATAGAATTATTTAAAGTTAGAATTTTGTCCTATAATGTTCATGGATTAAGTAATTAGAATTTATTTACTGAATTTTATAACTACGTATATGTTAATCATTTTGAGATAATTTTTTTATATGAAACTTTCGTTACTGAAGAAAAGCTAAGCAATTTTGGAAGAGTTTTTGTAAATTATATGTTTGAATTTATACCTGCATCTAGAATTCAAAACCGTGGAAGGGCCAGAGGAGGGGACAAGTAGCGGAATAGCGGGTATAACCCGGCGTTCGAAGGACATCATTGTTAATGCGAGAGGGAAAAAAATATTGGATTTATGTGATACATACGGATTGAGAATATTGAATGGAACCAGTGCAAGTGATCCAAACGGTGAATTTACATTTGTAAGCGAGCAAGGAACTTCAGTGGTTGATTATTGTTTAATAGGTGGAAACTGGAATAAGTGTGTCGCAGATTTTGAAGTAGATCATGTCCCTTACTCCAACCATTTACCGATCGTGGTAAATTTTGGGCAATAAGTTGAAATAGCCGAAGAAAACCGTGCACTTATGCCTCTTTCTATGCTAAAGTGGATGGATGCAAAGGGTGAAAACTATAGAGCAAAATTAAACATACAGTTGTCAAATCAAGACCAAATTAGTTTTCGCACATTGAAAACAATCATCAAGAATTCCTGGCCAAGTCCGATTCCTCCACGAAAAATTCAAGTGGCACTATTGCTTGATAAGGTTTGCACTAAAGCAAAAAGCCAGTCCTTTAAGTGGCTTAAACTAAGCTAATCACCGATATAAAGATATCTGTAAAGAAAAAAAGGAGAAACATTTTTAAGAAGAAGCCTCGAGGATGGCAGCCTGCAGAAACTCAACCCAATTTTGGAAGCTAGCGAATAAACTCAATGGAACGGTGACGGTCATCAACAGAAATCTTTGCCCGGAAGTTCTTCGCAGATATTTTGATGGCTTGCTCAACCCCATTAAATCAATCGTATCCTTCCAGTACCCGACACCGGGTCTGCTAAATGATACGCTTGCCGCTGTTATTACGCAGAAGGAAATAACGGATGTTCTCAATGAGCTTAAAGACGGGCAAGCTCCAGGATCTGACTCTATAGCTACAGAGTTCTACAAGTACGGAACTAATTTATTGGTGGATAAGCTCTTTCAATTATTCAACGGAATTCTAGAATCCGGGATCATACCGCAGAGCTTCAAAGATGCCTTAATTTTCCCGATCCACAATAAAGGAAGTTTAGCTTATCAAGAGAATCTGCTCAAGGAATACCAGGCTGGCTTTAGGATACTCAACTGTGAATCAAGTGTCTGTACTTAAAAGCATTGCAGAGTCATTTCAGACGCGAAATAAAAAGCTTTACACATTTTTTGTAGATTTTAGGGCAGCATTTAATTCAATAGACATAAATTCATTCTTCTACAAACTTTGCGAAAAGGGAATGTCGCTAAAGTTCGGAAGGGTTCTCCAAAACTTGTATATAGATACTCGAGCAGCAGTGTGGAATGGAGAAGAATTATAAGAGTGGTTCGCGACTAAGTCAGGAGTAAAACAGGGATGCGTCCTTAGCCCAGATCTTTCTGCCCTATTCCTAGATGATTTGCTGGACGGGTTACCTGGAGGTGTGGAGTACGCGGGCACTAGTATAAAAGGTCTTCTGTTTGCGGACGATGTTGTTTTGCTATCCAATTCTCCGGAATCCTTACAATTAATGATAAATCGCCTGCATGATTACTGTAAGCTCTGGAATCTTGTCGTGAATTTAGAGAAATCCAAAATAATGGTTTTTAAGAAAGCTGGCGGGAGTCGTAGCAAAAAGGAAAAGTGCCATTAAAATGGTGCAGAATTGGAAAAGGTGAGTGAATTTAAGTACCTTGGTGTGTTCTTAACAAAAAACTTTAGTATGGATAAACACCTACAGGAGAAAATGTCAATGGCAAAGACGGCAATCAACACAACTTGGAAGGGATGTTTTGCCGATCGTTTTATTGCCCATAGCAGCAAATATAAGGTATTTGAAGCCGGTGCTGAATCCATTTTGTTTTTTGCTGCTCAGGTATGGGGATATAAACAGTACGAAGCGGTTGAAAAACTTCGGAGATTTTATATCAAGCGTATTTTTCATCTCCCTTCTAATGCGCCAAACTACCTGTTAATGGTTGAAACTGGTACCTATTGTTAACATATATATCTGGAATGCTTTGAAGATCTTTACATTTACAGAGTCATCTCCTGTCATGGTTAATAAGATTTCAAGAATCGTACTATGAAGTCGCTCTATGTCGGAATTTCCTGTGTGTGAATTGGGTTTGGTGAAGTGTACTTCTATTGTTTTTTCTCTAATGAAGTCTTTGATAGGGTGTGTATTGAATTCGTTGTCTGTAATAATTGTTCGCGGTGATCCCTCTTTTGCGATGTGTTCTGTACGTGCGTCTATTTTGTTTGTGTAGTTTTTTCCTTCAAGTCTATAAACATATCCTTTTTTGGTCACCTTATCGATAACTGTTAGGAAAATATGTTTATAGAAATGGTAGATATCAATGTGAATCGTTTCATTGTGTTTGGTTGGTGTTTCTGTTAATTTGAATTTTTGTGTACTATGGGCTTTCGATCATATTTGACTTTTTGGCAAATATCGCAATTGTTTAATACTTGAGTTATTATGTTTGTAATTTTTGGGTAATATATTTGATGTTTAAGTGTGTTATATGTTTGAAGTATGCCAGAGTGTTGACTTTCTCTAATATGGTACAAGGAGACATCTCTTTTTGCTTCTTCCTCTGTTCTGAGGTCACTAACTCCACTTTTTACTTGCACAAATTTTACTTTTGTACTTTAGGGTACATTTGGGTTAATATACGTAGAATTTTATTATACAATCATCTTCATTTCTTATTTCTCAATGTATTCCTACAATCCCTTTCTGGGGTCCCAGTAGTTGTTGCATATTGCTTTTCTTTTTACGCGAAGCACACCGTCTGGGGTTCAAGATGTACATCTTCTAAAGGAAAAATTCTTTACAAAGTGGCAAATGAATTCGGTTATTTTTATTCGTCTGAAAAACCGACCTATTGGCCAACCGTCTCAGGAAAAATTCCCGATATTATCGATTTTTTTTGTTACAAAAGGCATTTACGAGAAGTTTATTACAATCAGGGAATGTTTTGATCTCTCTTCTGACCACTCGCCGGCAATTTTATTGCTCGGGGAAGCGCTGATCACGAAAAAAGCTCCCCCAAGACTTACTACCAATAGAACAAACTGGGAGGGCTTTAGAAATGATTGCGAAACAAATATCGCCTTAAATGTACCACCTAAAACACCTTGTGAACTAGAGGACGAAGTTGATCGTTTCGTGAAAACAATCCAAAGAGCGGCGTGGAAAAACACTCCTTCCAGAAGCAATAAGAGCAACCGCAACGAAAAGTATCTCAGAGAAATCATTGAACTGGTGAGGGAGAAACGAACAGCATGAAAGAAATGGCAAATCACTGGTGCACCGCAGCATAAAATGGTCCTTAACCGACTATGCAATCGCCTTAGAGATAGCATTCCCGAATTTAAAAGCAAAAAGATAGCGACCTATCTTAAAAAAGCTTTCCGGTGAAAGAGAATCAAATTATTCGCTTTGGAAAGCGCTAAAAGGCATCCGGAAACCTCAAATGCAAGCGCCACCAACTCGGAAAATCGATGGAAACTGGGCCAAGAGAGACAAAGAAAAGGCAGAACTTTTTGCTTTGCACTTAGAAGAAACGTTTAAGCCGTTCGACGGCCCTTCGTTAATGCCCGACTCCCCAGTCACGATATCTGACAACTTCAAAGTAAAAACAGTTGCATCGATTGAACTGAAGGAAGTGGTAAAGACGAAAAAAGCTTCGGGTTACGACTTGGTAACGGCGCAGGTGTTCAAGGAATCGCCGAATAAAGCTATTATCAAACTGCTCTATTTGACCAACGCTTCGTTCAGATTGCTCTATGTTCCGAGACAATGGAAAGTCGCCGAGATTATAATGGTCCCGAAACCAGGCAATCCGATAAATGAGAAGAAATAATATCGGCCTATTTCCCTATTGCCGGTTATCTCAAAAATATTCGAAAAACTACTTTCCAAACGTCTACAGCCCGTAATCGACGAAAGACGTTTCATTCTTGACCATTAGTTTGGATTTAGAATCAAACATTCTACAATTGACCAAGTCCACAAAATAACTGACGTGATTGAGAAAGCTCTGGAAGGAAAAAAGATTTGTTGTGGTGTATTTTTTAACGCCTAACAAGATTTCGATAAGGTTTAGCACGAAGGCTTGGAGTATAAATTGCAACGACTACTGCCACGGCAACGCTTTTTAATCTTACTATCATACCTCACCGAGAGACTCTTTCGTGTTAAGCACGGAAATGATTACTCTGACTTCAAGGAGATTGCAGCCGGAGTCCCGCAAGGAAGTGTCCTTGGCCCACTTCTATATGTACTCTACACGCGTGACATCCCGTAAGAATAAAACTGTGTCGTCGCCACGTTTGCGGACGATACGGCGATATTCACAACGGGCTATACTGAAGCAGCAACCAGAAAGCTTCAACATGCTATTAATAAAGTCCACGCTTGGACGAATTCTTGGCGTATTGTGCTGAATGAAAGCAAATCTACTCACGTCAACTTTACGTACAAAAAAGTAGATAAATTGCCTGTGTATCTAAATTCGGCTCAAATACCGTACGCAAACGAAGCAAAATATCTAGGAATGACTCTAGATGTCAAGCTCAAATGGAAATCGCACGTGAAAAAGAAACGCGACGAGCATCAAAACAAATACTGACAAATGTACTGGCTACTCGGAAAACATTCGAAGTTGAGCCTACATAACAAACTGCTTATCTATAAGCAAGTGCTAAACCCAGTGTGGACGTATGGTATACAACTATGGGGTTGTTAAGCTTAGAGTTAAGTTCTCTTGTTGTTAGTTCTTCCGTTTAGATTTAAGCTTGCTTGTACTAAGCTAAATAAATAAATAAATATGGACGAAAGTGTTTAAGCGCCCAATGAATTGCAGCAAGTTTTTGTTCAATTGTTGATTTATTGCTTTCACCTTTGGTGAAAGATCTCGACGCGTATGCTACCGGGAGTTGGTATCCATTGTGCTCTTAACTGAGCACAGCACCGCAGGCGTATTCGCTAGCATCCGTGGTTATACAGAATTGCTTCTGGAAATCTGGATATTGTAGAATGTTAGGGCTTAATAGCGCCTGTTTTAGGTATTGGAATGCATTACCACAATCTATAGTCCATTCAGAGGGCGAAATTTGGAACAAATCGTCTGTAATAGTTGCAAAATGCAACAAATCGCTTTACTTCGTCGGCGTTTTTTGGCGTAGGATATTCCAGTATTATCTGAAATTTACTATCATCTGGAAGAATGCTTGTGTTGGTGCTAAACCAGAGAAAGCAATTGTCATCATTCTTTGAAATGAGTTTGGTGTTATCTTTAGACCATATGGCAGACGTTTGAATCGATATGAACCCTTGTCAGTTGAAAACGATATAATGTCCCTGGAGTTTTCATCTAATTCAATTTGATGAATGCCTGGCGTTAGGTCGAGGTAAGAGAAATATTTAGTTTTACCTAACTGGTCAAGAATATCGTCTATTCTTGGCAACGGAAATTTATCTGCAATTAGTTTTTTGTTTATACTCCTATAATCCACCACTAATCCCCATCGGCTTTGACTACTGCCTGGTAAAGATTTCTTCGGTACTAATAGTATTGGACTGTTATACTCTGACGCTGATGGTTCGATTATATTGTCTCGTATCAATTTATCAACTTGTTTGGTAATCTCACTTTTATGGGTATGCGGTATTCTATAGTTTTTAATGTATGTTGGCTCGTTGGTTTTTTAAACGAAGTTTTTGTTTATAAAAATTATTGACGGTTATTTTATCTGTTTCGAGTGCGAATATATAAATGTACTCCGAGTAACGTTTGTGTAAATCAGACTTTATGAAGTCTGGACAATGTTTGGACAATTTTTGTAATTTTAGGTCTTTGGATTGACGGTCTTTTATTGATACTTCTTTATAGTCGTTTAGACTTTCTGTTTTCAAAGTAACATTGTGCATCAGTACATTTTCATTTGTTGTGCTTATAAGGCGGACAAATGCTCTGTTGCTAGTTGTAATTGTATTTGCTACATATATTCCGTCTTGCAGTTATTGTTGTGGAACAAGTACTTCCTTTTCTTGACATTGGTTGTTGACTTGTCGGATAACTTGAGATTTTGCTGGTATTGTTATAGCATCACTCTTTCGTGAGCATGACATCGGTATTGCAATGTCATCAAAATCATTTGGTCTAAGTACCAGCCAGTCTTGATCCTCTTCGTAGTTGAGTAAACAATTGTATTTCTTTACAAAATCAAGACCGATTATTCCATCGGATGGGATTGGAAAATCATCACTAACAGCATGAAATTCATAAGCTATTAGCAGATTTATAAATTTCAAGTCAGAGTAGACTTTTCCTAATGTATTTGTTATATCTTGACCTATGCCGTGTACGCTTGTTGTTTCGTTCGTGTTTAATGTATTCAAATTTTGAATTTGTCGTTTCTTTACTATAAAAATGTCCGCGCCCGTATCGACTATAAATGATGTTATGCCATTACTTAATGACGTTTTTAATGCTACGAATGATGTTAAGTTTAGTCCTATATTATAGATTTTACTGTTTGTTTTCATGTTTCCTAATGAGTACTTGTGGTCGGTTCGTTTTCCGTCCTCTGTTGTGTTATTCTATTGCCATTATAAGCATTGTTGCTGTTATATCCTGACTTGTTATAGTAATCGCTATTGATGCGGTCATTATAATTTCCGAGTCTACCTCCACGACCTTGACCGCGTCCGCGACCACGTCCGCGAAAGCTGTTATTGCTTTGATTATAATTATATTGATAATTATATCTACTGCGATTATCTCTAAAATGCAGTATCGCATTCGACTGGCCATAAGCCTCTGTACAGCAATTCAGGAATTTGGCCACTGCCCCATTCATGTTGCTAAATGGACCGGACTCCATGATCATTTTTACCTTATCATTGCTTGAGTTCTTGATCATGGCTTTCATGGCAGGCTTGGTGGAATATGTTTCAGCCAATTGAGGTAATAGTCCATCCGAAATATAAGCTGTTTGTAATTTTCTAGTGAGGTCTTCAACCTCTTTTACGTATGTATTTGCTGGCTTGGAGCTTTGCCGGACGTTCATCAACTTAGCGGTGATGACGTCGACCGATTCGCCTTTTACTGTGGATTTTAATTTTTTAACTACCTGCGCTATGGTTGTTTCTGATCCTCAGATCAGATTTATGGCAGTTCCTTTTAGCTTTGTTTTTATTAGATTAATGGCAACGATATCGTTGCCGCCGTTTATGGGATTTACCAACTCTAACGCAGCTAGGAAACTCTGCAGGTGTACTGCGGTGCCATCAAAATCCGGAAGGATTTCCGATGCAATAGTTAAAAAATCCACAGAGGTTTGTGGCATTGTAATTGGATTTGGAAAATGTTCGATCGTATTGGCAATGTCTGGGTTTCTATCTATTATTTTTTCTGTTTTGGTGTTGATATCTATTGTTACCCTCTCACGAATTGTAACAGGTATTCTAAGATCTATACCCTGTCGTGACGCTGCTCTAAGGACTTTGTCTCTACAGTCACTAAATATTTCGTGGGCCCTGTCTTTATGTTGATTAGTTAGCCTTGAATAATTAAATTTAATATTACTCTAATGTTTTCTAGGTGGTGTACTAATACATCAGTATGTCTGTTTAAAGTTTCTCGGCCTATTGGTCTATCTGTATTCAGACATTTATAGGATTTGTCAAGTACTTCTTTATTTTCTCGTACTTTGTTGACAATCGTAAGCCATTCCATCTATTTGGATTGGTCTTTGAGGTGGGTAATGGATTTTTCTATTATGCCTATTTCGCCTACATTGAAATAAGAAGCTACTCCTAAATTGTATTTTAATGAAAAGCAAAGACATGTGCCGATAAACTGTCCGTCATATATTTATGTTTACTTGAATTTTATTGTCTATTTATGTGTATATTTTTTTTAGTTTTATTTTTTTTCAATTAAATTTGAGCTACAGACGCGGCTCTTGCCATATATGATTTCTTAAGTGATTTTTTGTGCAATCTATATAACTTGATTGCTAAATGGGCAGCCAGCAATACAATGATTATTATCAAGTACGTTTCGTTACTGACTTTTTGTTCAATGGCTTCTACTTCATTAATTACATTGACACTAGGCCTCTCTATCTTGGACTGTTGCTTGCCCATAGTCGCTTTATTGAGTTTAGAATATGATTTTTAAGTATATATATAAAATTGTATCAAATTTGCATTTTTTTTTTTTTCTATTCTTGATATATGTAACTTAACTAGTACTTATTAAAACTTAACGTTCCTGTGAAGCTTGGTGTTGCACGTTCTGGTCTGGAAGAGGATTGTAAGCGTCTCCGTTCGTCATTGGATAAGTTGCACTTTAATATGTAGATTCAGAAGGATGGGAAACTGATTCGGGCTATTGTCGATGAAGCTGCTCGCATGAATCACTCTGATAATTACAATATTCTAGTTGATATACTTTGCCACGGCGAGCTAGGAAATATGTATCTAAGCCAAAGATGTTCAGTACAAATTGGATTCGGTTGAACATGGCTTCACTGCACAAAACTGCACTGTTTCTTATTCACTGCTATTTCCAGATACAAAATTAGATTCGGTTGTACATTGCTTCACTGCACAAAACTGCACTGTTTCTTATTCTTATTATCATTGCATCTTGCACTTAACAATAAAACGTTTAAGCACTGTGAATTGGTTTTAACTATTTTAAAAATATTCTGACGATGAAGCGTTCAAGCACTGTGAATTTATTTTAACTTTTTTAAAACTATTTTAAAAATATTCTGACTTTCAGAATGGCTGGCAGGATCGCCATGTAATAATAAAACTTGGTTATAACAAAACTTCACCTTTTCAGTTCTGAGGTCGGTGTATTAATAATCTATACTTATCCGTTCTTATGCGGTCGTGCCGCTAACTTATTACTTATCAATTATGCGATATGCTTACACAAGCACCTGTGCTGACATGCGCGATGTATCGGTTGAACTGCAAATTGTTCAAACGTGAGAAAATTTGATTTGATTTTTCGTGGGAATGAATAAATTTCTGCTACACATGCTTGCATAGGCATATCGCATTACATAAATAATAAATAAATATGCATACAAATAATTAAATAAACATAGAGTAAATAAATATACAAAACAAATGAGGAATTTAATATAAATAAATAAATACTAGATCATAGGAAACAAGGAAACATAGTTATAAATACATAGATACAAAAGTTAAATAAATAAAGGAATAATTTACTGAAAACTAAAAAAGTAACGAAACAATGTACAATAATAGAATTAAAGTGAAGAATTTAAACATTTAATTGATTAACAAGAGGATTATCTGAAAGATTACAATTAATTAAAAATGTGTTTGAAAGCTCTTGGATTCGGTCTGCAATCATTTCCACATTCGCTCTATTGTGTAAATCTGAAGTGGAGTAATGCCAAGGAATTCAAGGTATTATGACATATGCTGCACCAGTTTGGGGAAATTGTGCCATAACTCACATCAAAAAAATTCAAATTTCTCAAAATAAAGCCTTAAAAATGATGTTGGATCTGCCGCGTAACTTTTCCACTCTTATATTGCATGAAAGAGCCGGTGTACTTCAAATTGCAAGAAGAATTGAAATACTCAATGAAAAATTTTTGTCAAAATTTAACAATATCGGAAGCTTATTAATTAATGAACTTGCAGCTGAATTACACTTATAATTTTGTGTTATTAAATGATTTATTTATACCTTTATTTATTTATTAATTTATTTATATATATGTACATTTATTTATTTATTTATTTATTTACTTATCTATTCATTTATTTATTTATTTATTTATTTATTTATTTATTTATTTATTTATTTATCTTTTTATTTATTTATTTATTTATTTATTTATTTATACAATTTATTTATTTATTTATCTCTATGTAATAGCTTAATTATTTCAAATTCAAGAGTTTTTTTTTTGTTTCAATTAACATAATATTGTACATTCATTTCAACGAGACCAAATCTGTTCATGTAAATTTTACTTATAGGAAAATAAATAACTTGCCGATCTATTCGAACTCGGTTCAAATCCCGTTGGCAAACGAGGCTAAGTATCTTGGAATGACACTTGATACAAAGCTGAAATGGAAAACGCACGTAAAGAAAAAATGCAAAGAATTAGATAATAAACATAGAGAAATGTATTGGTTACTTGGAAAATATTCCAAGCTTAATATATATATAACAAACTGCTTTTATATAAGCAAGTGCTAAAGCCCGTATGGACATATGCTATACAACTCTGGGGTTGTACCAAAATAAGTAACATCCAAATTTTACAAACTTTTGAGAACAAAGTGCTAAGGGGTATTGTTAATGCGCCATGGTATATCCGAAATAGCGATATCTACAGAGATCTTGGCATCAACAATCGAACACGAAATCAAAAACTACGCGAGATAATATAACAGTCCTCCAAGTTTTGGATGAAAGAAATTTACTTCGCCGTCTACAAAGAATCAAACCTTTAGACTTAGCGCGTTAAGTAACCGCGTCTAAACTGCGGAGCTAGCAGGAACTTCTAATGGGAAGCTACCTGCAAAACGTCATTATTTCGCGAAACGAAAACTACTTGATAAGTCGAATACTTAGTTGTAGTAAAAATAAAAACAAGTCTGCTTTGAAGGGAGGTTTTTTAGTGGGTAAGAATCCCACACTACTATGAGCACGCGCTGTCGATCCTCATAGTGTCTTGTTGAAGATTTTCACCTAATAATTAATTAATTTGATTTTAAAAAAAATTTTACTTTATATATCATATGCTCAGGTTTTCTTTGATTGTGACATGAATACATAGTATTCTAACTCATAACAAAAACTTCTAAAATTATGTGCAGGTTTTTTCTTATAGTTTTTCCTTCAATGTAGTTTTAATGTTACAAATCTGCATTTTATCTTTAAACAAAACTTTTTAGTAGCAAGATAAAATTTTATTTATCATACCTCTGTGCAAGCTGTGTAGAACCCAAAAATATTGTAAATTGTACTATAAAAGGGAAAAAATAAATATCTGTCTATCCATCTATCTACAAGATGTTTCTCTATTATCAACTATTACATTATGAATCTTTATGCTGCAATTATGTATGTGTAGTAGATAGTTTCCAGTGAAATTAATTTTTCTTTGATCACAATAATTTACTACGTTATCATCAAATGAATTTTTTACAATATAAATTGTCTCACTAAGTTTGTTTATTTCGAAATTAGTATGTTACTAGTATTAACTTTAGAAAGCCAATTTTTCTCAATTACTTTTTCAATTCATTAATATTGTTTTCTAATTCATTATATTTATATTCTAGACCGTCAACAACAATTACTTTGAATGGTTCTAAATCGAGCTCTCCTTTTTGGGTATTTGGCATAGGGACAATGATTTTTAATGGAAGAGTAATTACTAGAATCGGTACTTTTAAAGCTATTACCAATGAGTGATGTTGATATTCCATAACTCCCATTTTGATGTTTTCAATTTAATCTAAGTCAATTTTTGTCAGTGTAAGTTCTTCGCTGGTCAGTAGACTAGGGTGAGTGACTACAACTTTGATTGAGGCTATTGTGTCCAGTATATTGTCAACTATCTTTTCCAACATAAGAAGTCTTACTAAAACCTCAGTTCATTGTAGTCGTGTTAAAATTGTCTTTTGCAACTGTTGGCTTTCATTGATATATCTCCCTATTTCTTGTCTGTCTTTCAAAATTACATCTCGTAGGTTTTGTATATTATCTGATAATTGATTGTTGATTTTAATTTGATTATTAGCTACATCTTGTATTGTACGTACGAAAGAACACCAATAAGAAAGAACCCAATAAAACACTTCCTACATTGTATCACATACATTGCATAATAATATCATATGGCACCAAAGTCAACAGTCACAAAACAAAACACTTGACGGCACACGCCAAAGTGCTGACACCATAAGAAGACAGGCAGAATGAATTTGAACGTAAACATTATAATGTTCGCTGCCCAAATGTCTCCATAGATGTGTGTCATAAATTGTATACAATGTCATAGTGCATTGTGCTACCCTCTGAGCGCGATTCATTAGTAGGGCACTGTGTCGCAGTGCATAATACAAATCTATTAACGTGCCATCTGAGAAGTGACGCTTTGTGTATGGTCAATGCAGTATGTATTAAGTGTTTAAGTATTAGGAAGATATCTTTCGAGTCATGATTAGCGAGCCGAAATATGATGGCATATGACCCACTCTGTATCGATATGCATTGGAAATGCTGATGGGGGAAGCAGTATAAATAGACCGATTCTTGGCGAATAAATTCAGATTCATTTTGACTTTCAAAGACAAACTTGTTTCTCATTTTTGGCAGACTACCTATGACATTCGTGCCCTGCCCTACGATCAACATTCTCTCTGGCAAATACCTATGGAATTCGTGCCCTGCCTAGTTACGAAACTATCTGTATAATAGGACCCGGTACTAAGTCGTACCTTACAATCTTTCAGCTACAATAACTTAATGTGTGATGAATGCTAAAACGGAACGGCACTACTGCAGCAGATCATTGGCGAAAATAATGAACTCAGTGGCTCTCAAACTGATTCAGGGTTACCACTTTATTTTTAATTGTAATGCTGTGTGCCATAGTAGTATAGTAGTTAAAACTAAAAGAATAGAATTATTTAAAGTTAGAATTTTGTCCTATAATGTTCATGGATTAAGTAATTAGAATTTATTTACTGAATTTTATAACTACGTATATGTTAATCATTTTGAGATAATTTTTTTATATGAAACTTTCGTTACTGAAGAAAAGCTAAGCAATTTTGGAAGAGTTTTTGTAAATTATATGTTTGAATTTATACCTGCATCTCGAATTCAAAACCGTGGAAGGGCCAGTGAGGGCTGTTATTTTGGGATTAAAAAGGAGCTGAAAAACAAAGGCATTAATTGTGTATGGCAGAGTGTTAATAATCTTATTCTTTTGGACTTACAATTTGATAGCGAAAACTTCAAGATATATCCAGCATATTTAAACTGCATATTCAATACTGCAAATAATTGGGAAACCGACTTTGTGTATTTAAAAGAATTAATGGCGCAATCAGATAATCCAAATATTATGGTAATAGGAGACCATAACGCAAGAGTTGGCGCAGAGGAGGGGACAAGTAGCGGAATAGCGGGTATAACCCGGCGTTCGAAGGACATCATTGTTAATGCGAGAGGGAAAAAAATATTGGATTTATGTGATACATACGGATTGAGAATATTGAATGGAACCAGTGCAAGTGATCCAAACGGTGAATTTACATTTGTAAGCGAGCAAGGAACTTCAGTGGTTGATTATTGTTTAATAGGTGGAAACTGGAATAAGTGTGTCGCAGATTTTGAAGTAGATCATGTCCCTTACTCCAACCATTTACCGATCGTGGTAAATTTTGGGCAATAAGTTGAAATAGCCGAAGAAAACCGTGCACTTATGCCTCTTTCTATGCTAAAGTGGATGGATGCAAAGGGTGAAAACTATAGAGCAAAATTAAACATACAGTTATCAAATCAAGACCAAATTAGTTTTCGCACATTGAAAACAATCATCAAGAATTCCTGGCCAAGTCCGATTCCTCCACGAAAAATTCAAGTGGCACTATTGCTTGATAAGGTTTGCACTAAAGCAAAAAGCCAGTCCTTTAAGTGGCTTAAACTAAGCTAATCACCGATATAAAGATATCTGTAAAGAAAAAAAGGAGAAACATTATTAAGAAGAAGCCTCGAGGATGGCAGCCTGCAGAAACTCAACCCAATTTTGGAAGCTAGCGAATAAACTCAATGGAACGGTGACGGTCATCAACAGAAATCTTTGCCCGGAAGTTCTTCGCAGATATTTTGATGGCTTGCTCAACCCCATTAAATCAATCGTATCCTTCCAGTACCCGACACCGGGTCTGCTAAATGATACGCTTGACGCTGTTATTACGCAGAAGGAAATAACGGATGTTCTCAATGAGCTTAAAGACGGGCAAGCTCCAGGATCTGACTCTATAGCTACAGAGTTCTACAAGTACGGAACTAATTTATTGGTGGATAAGCTCTTTCAATTATTCAACGGAATTCTAGAATCCGGGATCATACCGCAGAGCTTCAAAGATGCCTTAATTTTCCCGATCCACAATAAAGGAAGTTTAGCTTATCAAGAGAATCTGCTCAAGGAATACCAGGCTGGCTTTAGGATACTCAACTGTGAATCAAGTGTCTGTACTTAAAAGCATTGCAGAGTCATTTCAGACGCGAAATAAAAAGCTTTACACATTTTTTGTAGATTTTAGGGCAGCATTTAATTCAATAGACATAAATTCATTCTTCTACAAACTTTGCGAAAAGGGAATGTCGCTAAAGTTTGGAAGGGTTCTCCAAAACTTGTATATAGATACTCGAGCAGCAGTGTGGAATGGAGAAGAATTATAAGAGTGGTTCGCGACTAAGTCAGGAGTAAAACAGGGATGCGTCCTTAGCCCAGATCTTTCTGCCCTATTCCTAGATGATTTGCTGGACGGGTTACCTGGAGGTGTGGAGTACGCGGGCACTAGTATAAAAGGTCTTCTGTTTGCGGACGATGTTGTTTTGCTATCCAATTCTCCGGAATCCTTACAATTAATGATAAATCGCCTGCATGATTACTGTAAGCTCTGGAATCTTGTCGTGAATTTAGAGAAATCCAAAATAATGGTTTTTAAGAAAGCTGGCGGGAGTCGTAGCAAAAAGGAAAAGTGCCATTAAAATGGTGCAGAATTGGAAAAGGTGAGTGAATTTAAGTACCTTGGTGTGTTCTTAACAAAAAACTTTAGTATGGATAAACACCTACAGGAGAAAATGTCAATGGCAAAGACGGCAATCAACACAACTTGGAAGGGATGTTTTGCCGATCGTTTTATTGCCCATAGCAGCAAATATAAGGTATTTGAAGCCGGTGCTGAATCCATTTTGTTTTTTGCTGCTCAGGTATGGGGATATAAACAGTACGAAGCGGTTGAAAAACTTCGGAGATTTTATATCAAGCGTATTTTTCATCTCCCTTCTAATGCGCCAAACTACCTGTTAATGGTTGAAACTGGTACCTATTGTTAACATATATATCTGGAATGCTTTGAAGATCTTTACATTTACAGAGTCATCTCCTGTCATGGTTAATAAGATTTCAAGAATCGTACTATGAAGTCGCTCTATGTCGGAATTTCCTGTGTGTGAATTGGGTTTGGTGAAGTGTACTTCTATTGTTTTTTCTCTAATGAAGTCTTTGATAGGGTGTGTATTGAATTCGTTGTCTGTAATAATTGTTCGCGGTGATCCCTCTTTTGCGATGTGTTCTGTACGTGCGTCTATTTTGTTTGTGTAGTTTTTTCCTTCAAGTCTATAAACATATCCTTTTTTGGTCACCTTATCGATAACTGTTAGGAAAATATGTTTATAGAAATGGTAGATATCAATGTGAATCGTTTCATTGTGTTTGGTTGGTGTTTCTGTTAATTTGAATTTTTGTGTACTATGGGCTTTCGATCATATTTGACTTTTTGGCAAATATCGCAATTGTTTAATACTTGAGTTATTATGTTTGTAATTTTTGGGTAATATATTTGATGTTTAAGTGTGTTATATGTTTGAAGTATGCCAGAGTGTTGACTTTCTCTAATATGGTACAAGGAGACATCTCTTTTTGCTTCTTCCTCTGTTCTGAGGTCACTAACTCCACTTTTTACTTGCACAAATTTTACTTTTGTACTTTAGGGTACATTTGGGTTAATATACGTAGAATTTTATTATACAATCATCTTCATTTCTTATTTCTCAATGTATTCCTACAATCCCTTTCTGGGGTCCCAGTAGTTGTTGCATATTGTTTTTCTTTTTACGCGAAGCACACCGTCTGGGGTTCAAGATGTACATCTTCTAAAGGAAAAATTCTTTACAAAGTGGCAAATGAATTCGGTTATTTTTATTCGTCTGAAAAACCGACCTATTGGCCAACCGTCTCAGGAAAAATTATCGATATTATCGATTTTTTTGTTACAAAAGGCATTTACGAGAAGTTTATTACAATCAGGGAATGTTTTGATCTCTCTTCTGACCACTCGCCGGCAATTTTATTGCTCGGGGAAGCGCTGATCACGAAAAAAGCTCCCCCAAGACTTACTACCAATAGAACAAACTGGGAGGGCTTTAGAAATGATTGCGAAACAAATATCGCCTTAAATGTACCACCTAAAACACCTTGTGAACTAGAGGACGAAGTTGATCGTTTCGTGAAAACAATCCAAAGAGCGGCGTGGAAAAACACTCCTTCCAGAAGCAATAAGAGCAACCGCAACGAAAAGTATCTCAGAGAAATCATTGAACTGGTGAGGGAGAAACGAACAGCATGAAAGAAATGGCAAATTACTGGTGCACCGCAGCATAAAATGGTCCTTAACCGACTATGCAATCGCCTTAGAGATAGCATTCCCGAATTTAAAAGCAAAAAGATAGCGACCTATCTTAAAAAAGCTTTCCGGTGAAAGAGAATCAAATTATTCGCTTTGGAAAGCGCTAAAAGGCATCCGGAAACCTCAAATGCAAGCGCCACCAACTCGGAAAATCGATGGAAACTGGGCCAAGAGAGACAAAGAAAAGGCAGAACTTTTTGCTTTGCACTTAGAAGAAACGTTTAAGCCGTTCGACGGCCCTTCGTTAATGCCCGACTCCCCAGTCACGATATCTGACAACTTCAAAGTAAAAACAGTTGCATCGATTGAACTGAAGGAAGTGGTAAAGACGAAAAAAGCTTCGGGTTACGACTTGGTAACGGCGCAGGTGTTCAAGGAATCGCCGAATAAAGCTATTATCAAACTGCTCTATTTGATCAACGCTTCGTTCAGATTGCTCTATGTTCCGAGACAATGGAAAGTCGCCGAGATTATAATGGTCCCAAAACCAGGCAATCCGATAAATGAGAAGAAATAATATCGGCCTATTTCCCTATTGCCGGTTATCTCAAAAATATTCGAAAAACTACTTTCCAAACGTCTACAGCCCGTAATCGACGAAAGACGTTTCATTCTTGACCATTAGTTTGGATTTAGAATCAAACATTCTACAATTGACCAAGTCCACAAAATAACTGACGTGATTGAGAAAGCTCTGGAAGGAAAAAAGATTTGTTGTGGTGTATTTTTTAACGCCTAACAAGATTTCGATAAGGTTTAGCACGAAGGCTTGGAGTATAAATTGCAACGACTACTGCCACGGCAACGCTTTTTAATCTTACTATCATACCTCACCGAGAGACTCTTTCGTGTTAAGCACGGAAATGATTACTCTGACTTCAAGGAGATTGCAGCCGGAGTCCCGCAAGGAAGTGTCCTTGGCCCACTTCTATATGTACTCTACACGCGTGACATCCCGTAAGAATAAAACTGTGTCGTCGCCACGTTTGCGGACGATACGGCGATATTCACAACGGGCTATACTGAAGCAGCAACCAGAAAGCTTCAACATGCTATTAATAAAGTCCACGCTTGGACGAATTCTTGGCGTATTGTGCTGAATGAAAGCAAATCTACTCACGTCAACTTTACGTACAAAAAAGTAGATAAATTGCCTGTGTATCTAAATTCGGCTCAAATACCGTACGCAAACGAAGCAAAATATCTAGGAATGACTCTAGATGTCAAGCTCAAATGGAAATCGCACGTGAAAAAGAAACGCGACGAGCATCAAAACAAATACTGACAAATGTACTGGCTACTCGGAAAACATTCGAAGTTGAGCCTACATAACAAACTGCTTATCTATAAGCAAGTGCTAAACCCAGTGTGGACGTATGGTATACAACTATGGGGTTGTACTAAGAAAAGAAATAGAAACGTCATACAAACTTTTGAAAATAAAGTTCCTAGAATGACCGTTAACGCACCGTAGTATGTACGTAACGAAGATATTCATCGGGATCTGGGAATTCCCAGCGTTGTCGAAGAGATAGCAAAATTTGCGCGTAAACACAAAAATCGTGTTCACGGCCATTGTAACCGTACTGTCATTCAACTACTTGACGCGAACAATTCAATTCGTCGCCTTCAAAGGACAAAACCTTTTGCCCTCGCGTCATAGCATATAAGGGTTGTGAAAAAGTCAGGAACTTCATTGGAATTTAACCTGCCAAAGTGCTACATTTATTTTTAATCACATACGAACATCTTTTTCTAGAATAACGATTCTCGTAAAGGAAAATAAAACTGCTGGATAATCACTGGCTTAGTTGTAGTATTCATTTTGGAGAGAGGTGTTTTTTTAGTGAGTAAAAATCTCAGACTATCATAAGCACGCGCGGTCGGGCCTTATACTTACTTACTTACTTATGTCCTGTATCCCCTTGTGGGTCCTAGGGCCTCTACTACGCCTACGCGCCATCGTGTACGGTTTCTGGCAATGTGTCTGAGTTCTCCCCAACTTTTCCCTAACTGCCGTGCCTCCTTCTCGACTGTTCTGCGCCATGTTCTCCTCGGACCGCCAGGTCTTCTGCTATCCTGAGTTAGAGGGTTCCATTGCATAGCATGGTTCGCTATGGAGCGGTCACCCTTTCGGAACGTGTGACCAATCCACTGCCACTTCCGCCGTTAGATAGTTGTGCCTATTGGTTCCTGACCCGTTCTCTCGTAAAGGTGTTCATTAGAGATACGATTGGGCCAGAAAATCCTTAAGATATTGCGCAGACATCTATTAACGAACGTTTGCAGCTTTCTGGTGATAGTAGTGGTCACTCTCCACGTGCTGCAACCATATAACAGCACGGATTCAACGTTGGAGCGGAACACTCTTATTTTGGTGCTCAAACTGATTGCATTGCTTCGCCATATTTTGGACAACATCCCGAACGCGGACTTTGCTTTGGCTATATCCTGTTGGCTATATCCAGTTCGGTTCCACCATCGGTCGAGACAATACTCCCAAGATACTGGAAATCCTCTACTCTCTCTACCGGTTGTCCAGCAATGCATATTTGAGCCAATGAGTTTGTTCCAAGGCTGATAATTTTAGTTTTTGCCGTATTAATTTTCAGCCCGACGACACCTGCCTCCCTCTCCACATCTGCTGGCAATTGGTGGAGGTTCATAATTCTGTGGGAGAGTAAGCATACATCGCCTGCGTAGTCAAGATGTTTCAGTTGAGATGTAAGAGTCCATCGAATTCCTCCGTTTCCTGTCGACTAAGCTGCATGAAGCACATCGCTAATCACCAATAGGAATAATATTGGTGAAAGGATACAGCCTTGTCTTACCCCACTTTGGATTTCAAATTCCTCAGACAACCTTCCTCTGTGCAGAACGTGACATTTGGAGCATTCGTATGTAGCTTCGATAATAGCAATAGCAAATGCCTTACGCAGGAGAGGCATTCCCGACAAACTGAATGCCTCTCCTGCGTAAGGCACGCCAAATAAACTCCCTGTTGACACTATCGAACGGCTTCTCAAAATCGATGAACAGCAGGTGCAGTGGCGATCGATATTCAACACACTGTTCGATGATAATCCGCAGGGTGTTGATGTGGTCGGCACAGGAGGATCCAGAGCGGAAACCTGCTTGTTCGGCATCGAGTGTGTCTTCGAGATGTTGTTTGATTCGCTCAAGGATGATTTTAGCTATTATCTTAGGTACAGCAGGCAGCACGCAGATACCCCTCCAGTTTCCGCACTCCATTAAATTTCCTTTCTTAGGAAGCTTGACGACAATTCCCTTTTTCCACTCGTTAGGAAAGCTCTCAGCTTCCCAAGCTCTATCTATAAGTGGAAGCAGAAGCTCAGCCGATGTTGTTGGTGCTGCTCGTAAGAGCTCTGCTGGAATACCGTCAAGTCCTACCGCCTTGTTGGTTTTGAGTGCTTTGATCGCGGTAATGATCTCATCTTTACTGGGAGTCGTGGTACGTATTCGGGAACTTCTCACCTAGGGCATCTCAGTCTGATTTGGGAGCATATCGCTAGCGAATACACGGTTCAAAACCGTAGCAAAATGCTCTTTCCATCTCTCATCCTCATCCGAAATGAGCAAGGAGCCGTCTAGGCTTTTCACTGGGTGTTGGCTGGAGCTGCGACCACCTGTCAGCTCTTTCGTGATTCTGTAGACGGTCCTGCTGTCGCACCTCCGTGCAGCTTCTTCTGCTTCTGTAGCCAACGCGTTGATGTAGTTGCGCTTGTCACGTCGTACGATACGCTGAACTTCTCTCATCTTCATGCGATATTGGGACTCTAGCTCGCTTCTCCCTGCTGCTGGGGTAGCTGCAACACGAGCTTTCAGCTGTTTTCGTTCGTCAATCCGTCTCCAGGTATCCTCGGAAAGTCACGCCCTATGTCTTCCCTGCGATCGACCAACAATTCTTTCAGCACCAGATGTAAAAACATTTTTCACAGCACACCAATAATCTTGGATGGTTGCGGGCACTGAGCTGCTGATTGCTTCCACACCTTGCGAAAAGTGCTCCCTTAATTGTTGGCGCACTGAGGGATCACGAAGTTTGTCGATGTTGAACCTGGGCATTCTTGTGTTGTCGTGGGATCTTCGAACTGCAGCAGTGCGTAGTTGGAGAGTGGCTATCATAAGATGGTGATCACGTACTATCCCCACATCTGCCCCTCGTCTATTTCGGACGTCCAGGAGACTACTTCTAAAACGGCGGCTGATAGCAAACTGCTCAATTTGGTTGGAGGTTGCTTGCCTGTCATTGGAAACCCAGCTGACTTTGTGCCAGGTCTTGTGCTCAAACATGGTGCCACCTATCACAAGGCGGTTGGCATTGCAGAAATCCACAAACCTTTCGCCGTTGTCATTGCGGTTGCCTAGTCCATGCTTCCCGATCACATGTTTGAGCCCTTCGTTGTCGTTGCCTACCTTGGCATTCAAATCCCCCATCACTATGACAATGTCTCCATTTGGTGTTGTGTTGAAGACGGCACTTAAGAGATGATAGAATCTCTCCTTTTCGCCATCAGACGACCTATTCGTTGGGGCGTAACACTGTATGATGGTGACATGTCGTACTCTAGTCCGGAATCTGGCCGTCAAAATCCTATCACCATGAGGCTGCCAGGAAATTAGGCCCTTGCGTGCTGTTGTTGTTAGCAGTAGTCCGACTCCATATTCCCGCGGACTTCCGGATGGTCTTCCAGGATAGAGTAGTACAGTGTTTCGCGTTGGAGACTGGTACTCGCCCGCTTCTAACCATCTTACTTCACTTACCCCCAAAATGTCCAATTTATATCGCATGAATTCGTTTTCCAATTGGAGGAATCTGGCATTGTAACGACCTTCTCTTTCGAGTCGAGGAGCGTCTTTACATTCCAGAAACCTATCTTTGTCCGGGTACAATAGCCAAAAGTCGTCAACATGTGATCATTCCTTATCCGAGGCATAGTGTCGGTTTCTGTACCGGGCAATATTCGGTAACGCAGGTTGCTGGCCCACGTTACCTAGCCTAGAATGAAGGCCCTAGACAACCCGCACTTACAATTTTAGCCTATACGTATAAGGGTTTATACGTATAGTTGCCCGGGGACCACCACTAGGATGTAAAGTAAGCACTTCATCACGAACTTGATTGTTGCGCTACTGGCCCAAGCCAAGTTTTGGGCAGTCAGTAGTTTCCCGATCAATCGCAATGCAGGTCGGGCTTTATGGTGTCTTTGGAAGATTCTTCACCTGCTCTCGGCAAAAAAAAATAAAAATTGTTTTTCTGAGAATCTGATACTCTTATATAGAGAATTCTTTCATTGTGAAGCGTTTCTACGATCGGATCCTTGTCGTAGCTCAAGATAATTTGCTGTTTATAAATATTAACTATTCCCTCTTTTACAGGAATGTGGTCGACTTCCGGGATTTCTTCATTGGAAGTCTGATTTACTTCTGGATTTATGTTTTCAATTCGACTCAAGAAGTCCACAACTTTATTATCTTGACCTTCCAGGTCCCTACAAATAGGGCCTAACTTGCTTAACGGTCCACACAATAGCAAGGAATTCTTTATCTGTAACAGAATAGTTCTTCTCATGCTCATTTGGGGTGCGCGAAGTATAATAAATTGGTTGTTTGTCATGTGTTAGGACCGCTCCAATCTTCAAGTTACTCGCATCGGTATAGACCTGAAAAGGTTTATCAAATTCGGGAAATTGAAGGATTGGGTGGGTGGTGAGGTTTGTTTTTAACTTTTCGAAGGCCTCAGCATATTCAGGGCCATGTACATCTATTTTAGCTAATTTTTTTTAAATATCTGGTCATTGGGTATGCTGTCTTTGCATAATTCATAATGAATTTCCTATAGTACCCAACTCCCCAAAAGCTTTTTAACTGTTTTTCTGTTTTTGGAATTGACAAATTTTTGATAATATTCACTTTATTGGGGTTTGGTTTTAACCATTGTTCGGGTAATATGTTACATTTAATTATTATTTCATGTTTTATACTGGAAGTGTGGGTGAGTGATTGACGCTCTTGGTATTGGAGATTTTGGAATTTCTTTAAAAGAGTGTAATGCTGATTTTTCCTCTAAGTTGAGATCACGAAAGTCAGGATTGCCTTCTTCTAAAATAATGACAACAAAAATGGCTGCCATTCTCAATATTGATAACCGTATTATTCCTTAATATAATCGGCCCTTATTCAATATCGATTGTCTTTATCTGATTTTTAAGGACTTTCCATACCCAGTAAGAGAGAATAGCTTTCATTCTCTAGGGCATATCCACATGCCTTAGTAAAAGTATTCATTCCATAACCAAATTCTTTTGGTGCAGGAATTTGGAAAAGTTTAGTGTTGTTTACTGTCTTGCTATTGATAGTTGTTATTTCTATTAATTTTGAGTCTACTACGTTGTATTGCTCCATGTCCAATTTATTTGCGTTAGCTATTGTTGTAGCGCTTCCTGTATTATTAAGAATAAAGTGCCTTTGTCTATTTATTGTATTTCAACTGCTAATGTTAGAATTTGTCCCAGGCCTAGTTCAGAAATAACGGAGGTTCTGTGAATGCTATTTCTCGATTTGTAATGTCCTAATTAGGAGATGTGCTGTGTTTCTACTTGTATTAGTGTATGAGTTCGTATTATTTCTATTAGTTTGATTATAAAAGCTTCTATTCCTAGATTGTTGAATCGTGGTATTTGTGTTACTTCTGTTGTATTGTCCTGGTCTCAATACATTGTAATTATTATTCTGATAGTCGGTTGTAATGCTTCTAAACTTAAGGTTACCACTCTCGTACCTGATGTAAGAATATAATATTTTTTAAATACTTGTGACATAGTATTGATCTCTCAGTTCCCTAGCCAAATTTCCAATTGATCTCTCTCGTTCCTTGCTTATGATTAAATAATGATATAATAATTTCTCTTGTTCCCTATTGTTGCAATACAGTTCGTATGTATTAATATTACTTAATACTACCTCTATCTTATTAATAAGCTCTTGTACGAAACTTACTTTAATGGCTGCAATTGACTTCGTTATTTCTGCTCCGCTGATTGCTGGTCGAAAATGTTGTTTGAAGAGGTTTTTTGTTTCTTCCCACGGTAGGAGTCCATTCGCCAACAGTAGGTTCATTGCCGGTCCTTTTACTTTAGTTTGTCTAATGATCCTTCAAGTTGCGGGGTACTTAGAGTCACCTTCAAATGGGGGGTTATATTGAATTTCCTGGGATAGAATGGATCCCAGGGTCCTTCGTGGCATTCCATTCACTATAGCCGTGAGGCTATTTAAAATATCTCGATTTGAAACTTCATCTGCCATTGTATATTTTTATTTATTTATTTTACTTTCCACCAAAGTTCCGATACGAATGCACTTTTCTTTGTTCGTCTATTTTTCTCTTTTTTTGTTTTTTATATGCGTTTGAACGGTTATTCACTTTCCACTAAAGTTCCGTTACGAATAAACTTTGATTCGATCGTATAAACATTTACAGAACTACCCGACTGTGCCAATTAAATAATATACACTCAGAGTTTTTTCTTATTTCTTCTATTGAGTGTTATTCTTTATGTTATTGCTATACTACGGTTACTGGAAGAGTGTCCGAAGAACCGTCAATTAATTTCCGAGACACCACCAATGAACTCGATTAACCTGACCGATATGATTTACCTAATCAGCACTTTGAACCACCGCATCGAAGAAATGCAATTTAACCATTTCACAATACCAATTCGGCTGTTGCTTCGCCCCCTTAACTGTGTCAATGAAGTGCAGTGTTTACATTCGCGGTCAGGTGAACAACCGAGTTATGCCCAATACTTAACTCCTCCCGCCTTTGCATGAACTTTCTCCTGAAAGTTATCCAAGGCAGGCGGTTCTTTTGTTTTATATCTTTCTCCAAGTTATTTATTTTGATTTTTATTTTTCCAGTTCTTCGGACGTTCTCACAAATTCAAATTATTGTTGCACTTTTTTTTGGGGGGAGGGGAAATCAAGCCGCGGGTAAATAAAGACAAAAGTAGCCGACTTGCTACACTTAATTAGAGAAGAAAACAAACGCAAAAAAAAGGAGAACACGACCGGTCGCTTTTGGGATCGGAAAACGAAATGACAAAAAGGGTCGAAAAAATAAGTGCAACAACACAGCACGTCGAGTGCTGTTCGCTCACCGGCCGCTCAGCTGGGGTGGATTCGATTTTGAAATCGAAGACAAAAAGATAGGGTGAGTAATCAGGGGTTTGGACTACACGTAATTTTTTTAAAAAAAAGGGAGGAAAATTACGAAACCTGTTGGGGTGGTTTTGGGAAATGGTGGGTAATGCACTTGTGCTGAAACAAATAAATGAAAACAAAACTATGATTTCTACCTCGTTATAAACGCTCGTTACGATCGGCCGATTTATTAAAATTAAAAGAAAAACAATCGAAGGCACAAAATGAAATTCACAAAAAGAAAAGAACAACAAGGTAGTTTACGGGGGATCGACAAAAAACCTCGATGAGGAAAAAAGATCCCCAAAAGAAAACAGAAAAAAATATCGCCGTAGGAATGGCCCGCTACGGCAAGTCCGGAACAAATTAACCGAAAACTACGGGTCGCGTGTCCCGCTTTCACCGGGAACTATAAAAAACGGAGCCGAATCCTACCGGGTTTACCAATAATTACAAAAATCCCTACACAACGCGCACTAATTTTCAACTCAAAAAAGAAAACAGTTACGAATAAGATACAAAACTTATCTTTTCAATCCTGTTGTCCTTGTTCTAGCCTTTTCCGTTTGAATGCCCCGCTCTGGCTTCCAATCTGCTCAAAAAAGAAATCTCCTTATGTCTTCGTCCTATGATTGTCTTATCCTTCTGACCACTTTCTCTCTTCAAAATTTTTCCTCGACTTCTAAACTTCGACTTTTCACTATCAAAACAAAAACCAACTTTGTTGATTCTCACTTTGTTCTTTTAAACAAACTTCCAAAACCTCTGCTGGTCGACCAAGAAGTCGTCTCCCGCTGAATACTAGGCCTAGTCGAGCTTCGAGCCTTTTACTCACACATATGTGAATCCCCGCAAATTCAGCTATTAGATTTAAGAGCAGCTTGCTGTGCATTACTCCGCTCATTTGGGTAAGTATGCAACCGCTCTTGAACCGCCGTTATTCCGCTCTCAATTTTCCCACATTCCGCTGGCTCGAATTCGCCCGACTTCGGCTTTTCTTCACTTCGGCTTTTCTGCTCTGTTTGTTTTAACAATTTAGGAAAATCAACAAAGTGGAAAAAGATTATTAATTAAAAATTACTAAAGTGGGTTCCTTCCCACCAATAGTAAAAGAAGAGAAGAAGTGACCTGACTAGGTACAGGACGGGCTCTTAAACACCATTCTGCGCTCAACAAAATTAAACTACCGGAAGAAAATAGAACAAGGAGTATAATTTAGATTACGCGAATGAGCTAATCTACCCGGTAGAATTCCGCGCGGATTTGGGGACTAGGGACGAGCCCTTAACGTGCCATTCCACACATAGAGTCGAGGGTTAGGGTGGGCTCTCGGCCATTGATGGGTTCCGTCCGAAACATTCTTTATTCGTGGGCTGCCGCTGGTCTTGTTTGTGTTTCATGTCGATGCCTTCGTGTTATTTGGTTGTGTTCGTGATGTTGAATATGTTAATATGATGTGGTTACGTTGTTCTGGGACGCCTTGGCCCCTCGCGACGTATTTATGTGTGTTCTGTTATGTTGCTGTGTGTAGGTATTGGGACACCTCGTCCCCTTGCGTCGAATTATGTGTCTGTCGTTGCTTATAGATTCTGGGACACCCTGTCACATCATTGAATTAAGTATTTGTCGTCGCTTGTAGATTTGGGGGTTTTGATGTTGCGTTTCTTGATGATTGCTTGTATTGTATTGTAGTTAGTGTTGTTTGTGTTTGGTGTGCCCGTTGTTAAGGTGGGCAGCTTGTAGTGGCGGACACACCGTCCTTGCCATCGCTGGTCTCACCCTCACCGCTCGTCTCATTCGTCTCTAGATTGTTTTGGAGAAACCGCCCGTTTCTCTACTCCTTCAGGGTTCATTCATCTCTTGGTAGTTGGCGGAACCGCCCGTTCCGCCACTTCTTCAGAGTAAAATCTCGATCAAGGGAATCCTATATTGGTTGTCTCTGCAAGATGCTGGAGAAGTAGGCCTATGGCTGATGGGACCATGGCTGCCCTCCACTTTCCAAGAATTTTGCAAAAACAAAGGGAGAAAAGAGGGGGAGAAGGAAGGATACATAGAGTAGGCCTTGTTGTGGTAAATTTTACCGCAAATTTTTTTTTTTTTTTTTTGTCGGGATAGGAAACGCTCAACTGGAGCACTCAGACGCAACTGGTCCATTGTACTACCAGAGGGCAAACCCTGATTTACCCATTTTATTGGAATGTCCTTGTCTTTCTAAGAAAACCAAGCAAGCACTTCAGTGATGAGGAGCTTACAGTACCAGCACTCACCACATCCGCACCGAGGATCTGCCACCTGATACGAGCAAAGGCCGGACACTCACAGAGATAATGTTCCGCGGTGTCGTCGCTCTCTCCACAAGCGTCGCAGATTGTAGTGTCACTTAAGCCTAACACGTTAGGGTGCTTGGCAAAAGCGAAGTGGCCTGTCAAGAATGCCGCTGATTTCTTACAGACGTCCGGGAGCGTGCGTTTAGTCAACCTGCAACCTGGAGAGTCATGCCACACACAATTGTGCTTCTGAGAGACCCAATCGTCAATGGAAGCCCTAACCAACGCGGGTTCGGGACCTGAGAAAGTCTCCTCTGAGCCTTGTCTAGCAATCTCATCGGAGATCTCGTTCCCCAAGATCCCAGTGTGACCTGGGACCCAGATAAGAGACAGAGAATTCAGCCTTGCGACCGAGTTCAAAGAGTTTTTGGTTTCACGAACTATTTTGGAAGTGGTTAAAGGGTTAAGCAAGGCTTTAAGCGCAGCCTGACTGTCACTACAGACACAAATGCTACGTCCCTTCCACCTGTTCTTCACTACATAGTTTATGGCCATTAGGATTGCATAAATTTCCGCTTGGAAAACAGACGCATAATTGCCTAACGAGAAGTGAAGTCTAATGTTGTCGACTTCCACGAAGACCCCAGCGCCAGACCCTTGACTGGTTTTGGAACCATCCGTGAAAATACGACTACATTCCATTCCCGGCTCAGACTATGACCGAAGCCAGTCCAGGACACAAGGAAAGTCGACTCTGAATTTGCGCATCAGCTGGAGTTCTGGTGTGATTGCGTCAGACGGCATATCCATAAGACAGGAGTCGTAAGATAAGTGCCGCGCAAGTTCATCAAAGTTCCAGTGTGGAGTATACCAAAAACCGCTTTGATAGCGCAACCCATGATACAAGTATCAAGGGGAGGTAAGTTCAGCAAAGCGTCTAGAGCAGAGCCAGGCGTACTCGGGAAAGCTCCCGAGCAGCCGAGACAAGCCGTTCTTTGGAATTTCGTGCAAAAAGCAACCACATATTTACGCGAGAGCTCCTTCCACCAAACAACCGACGCATATGCGAGGAATGGTCTTATCATAGTCATTTGTGTAGATCCAGAGAACCTTATTCGGTGATAAGCCCCAAGTCTTGCCAAAAGCACCCTTACACTGCCAGAAAACTGAGAGCGCCTTAGATGTTTTCGACTCGACGTGTTTAGACCAATGAAGTTTCTTATCTAAAATCACTCCCAGATATTTGGCTTCATTGGAAATGCGAATGGTGACGCCTTTTAGTACTGGCTGAGTCAGACCGGTCAAAATCCTCCTTCTCGTAAAAAGAACAACCTCAGTTTTAAGAGGATTCACCGAAAGCCCACTCCTAGTACACCATTCATCGATCAGGTCCAGCGCCGCCTGCGTGTTAGCACAGACCGTCGCCAGGCATGGCCCGACAGAAAGTATGGCGACATCATTCGCATATGCCTGAGCGTAGACGTTAGAACAATTTAGAGTGTTCAACAGAGAGTGGACCACCATGCACCATAACAATGGAGACAAAACGCCACCTTGCGGACAGCCCCTGTTTACCCCTGTCAAAGCATATTGGCCACAATCCGCATCCACTACCAAAGTTCTATTCATTAGCATTGCTTTAATCCACAACACTAATGTTTCATCTACCCCATGTTATCTGGCAGAGTCGCACATGCAGCCAAAAGTCGCATTGTCAAAAGCACCCTCAATGTCGATGAAGATACCCATCGCGTATTCTATCTTATCAAGCGCGCATTCAATTCTGGCCACTAGAGTTTGAAGTGCGGTCTCACAGGATTTCCCACGCTGATAGGCATGCTACATCTCCGATAGTGGATGCAGTTTCAAAGCAACTTTGCGCACGTGAAATTCGACCAGTCTCTCTATACTTTCAGTAAGAAGGATGTCAAACTTATTGATCTGAAACTCTTGGGGAGTGAATAGTCTTCCTTACCAATTTTCGGTATGAAAGCTACTCTGACTGTCCGCCAAGGAGTAGGAATATATGCCAGCGCCAAGCCAGCGGTGAAAATTCTTTTCAGAGTTGGCAATAGCTGATCTATACCCTGTTGCAGCATACTTACTTACTTAGATCCTTTAACCCCTCGGGGGGCATAGGGCGTCAACCACGCCTGCGCGCCATCGTGTTCGAAGTTCTGCAACGCGTTTGAGCTGCCTCCAACTCATTCCTAAAGAGCTCGATTCCTCCTCAACTGTTCTGCGCCACGTTTGCCTAGGGCGTCCCGCTATTCTGCCTGCCTGGGTGAGCGGATTCCACTGCATGGCGTGTTTCGCAATGGAGTTGTCTTCGCGCCGTAGGGTGTGTCCAATCCATTGCCACTTTCTTCTTCGTATAGTAATGCTTATAGGTTCTTGACCCGTTCTCAGATAAAGCTGTTCGTTAGAGATGCGGTTCGGCCAAAAAATCCTCAAGATGATTCTTAAGCATTTGTTTACAAAGACTCGCAGCTTCCGTGTGTTAATGGTGTCCACCTTCCAAGTACTGCACCCATAAAACAGCACTGATTCTACGTTGGAGCGGAACAGTCGTAGCTTGGTTCTTAAGCTGATAACATTGCTTCTCCAGATTTTAGATAGCATTCCGAACGCAGCTTTAGCCTTCCCGATTCTGCTGCACACATCCAGTTTGGTGCCACCGCGATTAGCCGAGACCACACTTCCTAAATAAAGAAAATTATCAACTTTCTCGACTTCCTGTCCGGCAATGTTAAGTTGAGCGCGGTTGTTAGAAGAAGTGCTCAGGGCTTTTGTTTTGGCTGTGTTTACTTCTAGCCCCACTTTGTTTGCCTCAGCTTCTAGATTTTGGGCCATCAGATGAAGATCCATTATCCGATGTGAAAGTAGACAAACATCGTCAGCGTAATCTAGGTGTTTAAGGTAAGATGTCATAGTCCAACGAATTCCATAGTTACCTTCCGTCAATGCTGCACGGAGTACATCGTTGATAACCACCAAAAACAATAGTGGTGACAGTATGCACCCTTGACGTACTCCACTTTGGACTTCAAAATCCTCCGACACCTTACCATTGTGCACGACGTGACACTTACCGCCCTCGTATGTAGCCTTGATAATAGCTATAAGTTTTTCTGGAATGCCTCTCCTGCGCAAGGCCAACCAGATAGCATCTCGATTCAATCTGTCGAAAGCTTTCTCGAAGTCGATAAACATTAAATGTAGCGGAGACCTATACTCAACGCATTGCTCGATAATGATCCGTAAGGTGTTTATGTGGTCAATGCAGGAGGATCCAGCGCGAAAGCCTGCCTGTTCGACATCGAGAGTTGAATCTAAATGTTCTTTAATTCGTTCTAGAATTATTTTAGCTATTATTTTAGCCACGGCTGGAAGAACGCATATACCTCTCCAGTTACCGCAATCCACTAAGTTTCCCTTCTTTGGAAGTTTAATGATCATCCCCCTTTTCCACTCCTAAGGAAATTGTTCACTATCCCAAGCTCTCCGTATTAGGGGATGCAGCAAATCTGCCGATGTATTTGGCGCCGCTTGAAATAGCTCGGCAGGGATGCCATCAATACCCACCGCCTTGTTCTTCTTGAGGGACTTGATTGCTGTTATTATCTCGGTTTTACTGGGAGGTGCGGTGCGCATTCGGGAATTTGTTGCAGCATAGCTGGATATATTCCATCGGTGCCAGGCGATTTGAAACCATCAAAAGATGCCACAGCATATTTGATGGCCTCATCTGTTACCACGGCTGATGCAATATACCAGCTGCGCCGAGTTTTCTGACTTAGGTCAAGCGGACCAAGCTCCGACCTAGTGGTTATCTGATTGCCAGGAAAGTGAGTCTCCAGCAGAAGACTAAAAGTTTTCGCTTTCGTCTCAGTAAACTTGCCATCAGACTTTCTCAGTGACTCCGGTTTGGTCGGCTTGCCCCTTTTGAGAACCTTAACCAACCTGCTGGTTTCACCGAGTGCCTCGATCTTTTCACAAAAATTTCTATAAGAAGCACTTTTCGACAACCGAATTAACTTCTTATACTCTTTTTGCTTCGATCTAAAAAGATCCCAGTCACCTTCTAAATTTGTCTTGAGTGACCTATTTAGAAGTTTTCTGGATTCTTTCCTAAGTCGCTGCAGTTCTGGGCTCCACCAGGGAACCGGCGTTCTGCAGGGGGTTTTTGTCAATGGGCACGTCAGTTCAAAACAGCTGGTAAGGACGCTAGTCAGGTTTTGAACAGCATCCTCAACCTTTCGTTTCGTTCTGAGTTTAGTCGGAGTTTTGACAGATCTGTTTAGCTCTTCCCTAAACCACACCCACTTGGTTTTCCTCGGATTCCTCCTCTCCTGCAAAGTTATGGCCTCGCATTCGATTTGGAAAGCGATGTATCTATGGTCTGACAAGGACACCTCCGGCAGTACCCTCCAGTTAGTAATTGACTTGAAATACCTATTAGATAAAGTCAAATCAATTACCTCCTGCCTCCTTGCCGTAACAAAAGTTGGCTGGGAGCCAACATTGTTAATTACCATGCCAGACGAAAGTATAAAGTCTAGGAGATGGTTTCCTCGTATGTTACATTTGCTGCTGCCCCTGACTGTATTCTGAGCATTCGCGTCGCAACATATGACTAGTCCCATCTCCCGAGTGTCACAGTACTTTATGAGTTCGGCAACCGCCTTCGGTGGTGGAGGCATTACCGAATCATAAGGGAAGTAAGCCGACGCAAAAACGAAGGTTTTCCAACTTCCGGTCGTTTCGTACCTTACAGCTGCAGCAACCAGGTCCTGTCCACAGAATTGCCCAAGCTTGGTTACTGAGAGGAAATTCGGCACAATTAGACAAGCTCTCGGTCTTTCAGATCGCTCGTCACATAGCACCGTTACTCCACGAACACATCCAAAACCACACATGCGCTTGTTTCGCACGTATGGGTCCTGGATAGATGTTATGTGGGGTTTTGTACGCACCACGGAAAGTCTGCTACTTAAGGGAGCGGTAGCAGCCTTTGAGTGTTGGAGGTTTATCTGCGAAAATATCAAAGATATAGTCGCAGTTTTATTAGCAGAAGGGCGCGCACCAGGTACGCACATGCTTCCGGTGAGGCGAGCGCCCCTACCCGTGGCTTTGCCTGCGTCAGCCATTTTCTGTCCGCTAGTGCTGGGACCTTTAGGGGTAACAGCACCAGTATCCACCAGATTTTGTGCGCAGATAACGCCAGCGGTAAGAGAGTGCCCGGCAAAAGAGCGCGCATCAGATGCGCACACGCTTCCACCGAGAAGAGCAGGCGAAACTTGCTCCGTCAGATTGGACCTGTTCGAGTCGACCGAAAAGGAGGCAGCGTTAGGTTTGAGGGATTGATCGGCCCCAGTTGGAGTACTTTCTGCCGACCTAGGCGTCTTTCCTGTCGCTACTGAAGGATGACTGCTTTCGGCGCTTGCGCCTTCAGCTGACTCTGCAGCCTCTTTGCACCGCGCCATCGCCGCCTTCCTTCTTCTCCTTTTCAGTTGACTCTTAGTCAGGAGCCCATCGGAGTGCGCCGCTTCGGGAGCTCGTTCAGCCTTATTGGTTTCCCGAGTCAAACCGTTACCGACACAACTTCGACCAGCTACCCTTCTATTGACACAGAGATTTGACGTTCCAGCCGAAGCCTTTCCGCCACTTTCTTTGCCATTCTAGCCCAGTCTACCAAACGAGTCAGAGACAGAGCTGCAGGAGTCTTCTGAAACAAGCGTCGCTACTACTTCTGATTCAATGCCAGAGGCGGGGGGTAAAAGTATAGTGGTTCGGACTTCCAGAATCCTTGTCCCGGCCGTAGTCAAAAAGATCACGGGTGGATAATGGTTTTCACGAGTACCACCTGGAGTAGATACCGTACAAGTTTCTTCCATCATACTGTCAACAAGTTTTGCGTCACAGTCAAGACGTTTTCAGCCTTTAGTTCGATGTCTCACCTGGGGTCCTTTCGGACCCTTAGGGTCATTGACTCTTAAGCCGTTCCGCCACGTCAAGGCAGCTGAAGAATGGGAACGGGAACCGCTGACTATTTATTAGATTGCATGTAGCTAATTTACTTTCTAACAAATTGGGAATGCATGTGGAGTTTACAAGGTTTGCAAGGCTCTTTCTATTACAAATTGAGATAAAATATATCGATGCTTTAATTAGTCCAAAAATTCCTTCTTCATTTTTTACAATTTCTTTATAGTTCACTTCTATTGATATTCCTTTTCTTTTGACAGATTTAAGTAGGATTTTTTCATAAATACTAGAATCAGCTATGGGATATTTATAATATATAAAATTGAAATTGAATTAGTTAGTATTTTAATTTCGGCAAAGTTTAGGGCTTCTTTTATGGTGGAAAAAGGAATATGTACTTTATTTAGTGTGTTAATGGCTAAGCTTATTTCTTCATTCGATAAAATGAGTGAATTGACGATACCTAGTTTTGCCCAATGAATAGCTAAGTTAATATTTTGTAATTCTTCTTTTACAAACTTGAATTTATATTAAATTTCGGATACAATTTCTTTACTGATATATTCGTTTTCTTTTAATATTGCTTCAATTTCATTCGTGATTTTAGTTAGGTTGTTAATCCTTTTATTGTGTATTTTGTTAAGAACAATTTGATCATTAGAATTAACAAGCAGGTTGTTCATTTTCGTTTAACTGTCATAAAGTCATCGTGGTCCGGATTACCAGCAATCCACTTCCACGTTGAGCCTATGAAATTTAGTGATCTTGTTACCTTTCTTGGTTTAAAGTTATGAATTAGGGTTTGTATTTGCAGGTATTTGTGGGATAGGTAAGGAAATAGGGAATCTTTTTTCGTTGAATTTAGTTCAAGCGTCGGGGCCATGTTGGTCAGAAATTGGGCGTACTGGTCAAGGTCAATTTCGTGGATCAGTTTAAAGTTTCCCTTTTGTATTTTTGCTGTGCCATGAAATAAATTGTGAATTCGAGAAATCTAAAATTTGGATTTCTCCTGTTACGATATAGAATGCAAGTCTGAAATGGAAAATGGGTAAGGATGTCAGTCAATTTCTTATACGGCTTTTGTGTACGGTTTTTCCTGACTCTGTTATGACTACTGCGTTTAATTTTCCTTAACTATTTCTTTTCTGTATCTAAATGTGAGTTTTGGGCCTTTTATTGTTTTTAACGAAAATTGCACCTCCCGGATTGTTTATTTCCCGGATTTCGTTTCTTATTATGGTACTCAATGTCTTTCCGTTGTTTTTGTGTAATCTTTTTGATATTTTGTTGAAGGTTTCTTTCGAATTCCTCAGGGGTTATTCTAGGACTTCGGCCAAGGAAGAGTTCAACCGGTTTTTGCCAGTTGTGGAATGGACTGTAAAGTTATATTCATTTGTTGCTCCTTCGAATAGTTCTTCAAATGAGCGAGGAGTCTGTTCGGCTTTAAGGCATCGCATGATTTCAGAAAGAATGGAATGAAACCGCTCAATCTGACCGTTAACCTCACTTTTGTATAGTGGTGTTTTATAAATCCGAATTCCCAATTCGTCTTCCATCATGGATATAATCGATGCAGAATTAAAAGCTTTTTCGTTGTCAATGACTACGTTCTTAGAAACGCAAAATGAGAATAGTATTTCTCGAAGCGGTTGCCTAATGTCTGTTATAGCTCTTGACTGAATTATTTTAGTCTTTGCAAACTTTGTAAGTTTACATATGGCGGGCGCCGTGGCGTAAGTGGTTAGTGTGTCGGATCACTACGCATGAGGTTCCAAGTTCGAATCCCAGAAAACACCAAAAAGTTTTTTCACGGTCCCACCTCTCGCGAGCGTCTGACAAACATCCGAGAGTATTGTTGTCACGAAAAAGCTTCTCAAATCGCCGTTCGGAGTCGGCATTAAAAAACTGTAGGTCCCTTCCATTCGTGGCACTTTAAAGAGCTGTTGCGCCAATTATTTATTTATTAATTTTTTTTATGGCAGTCAATACTAAAACTTTTTCTGCTGAAAAAATACCAAAGTGCACAGTGTGTCCAGGATAGGTAGGAATCGGAGTAGGTTCAATGGCAGGTTTATTTGGGTGTCGCTCATATCAGTTTTCCTTGCATGTCTGGCAGTTTTTCACTAATCTCTTAATCTTCGCTGCCATGCGTGGAAAGTAAAAGTTTTCAAGTATTTGCTTACGGTTCACCTCTAGACTTCGATGCGCTCTTTGATGGATTTTTAAAATGTTGTCCTCTTGTTCTGCTTCGGCCGTTATGTCTTCAACTATTGTCTGAGTAAACCTAACTTTGTAATTGGCAAAATGTAATGCATAAACGTTCTGTATTCTACCCATAATCTCTTCTTTTGTAAATAACCCCTTTATTGTACTAGGATTAAGATATTTTTTGAATATGTTTATAGTGTCAGTGCCAGTATAACTTGGCTGAATGAAAGTATGCCTGTGGTAGGTTGGGAATGGAACTAGAAATTCGTGGTTAGTCTCGTTTCCGATTTTGAGAATGAGTTGGTTCCGAAAAACGTTAATGGGTGTTTCTACTGTTGGTATCAAATTATGTGACGAGCTTTCATCACTGTGCTGCGTCATTGTCATTGAATTTACTTCTGTTTTCTGTGGAAGTCGTGATAGGGCATCGGCAACTACGTTTGATCTCCCTGGTTTGTACTTCATCTCATAGTTCTAATCTTCCAGGATTGTCTTCCTTCACTTTATCTTGTGGTTGGTGTTCTTTTGGCTCAGCGCCTATGTGAATAGCTGATGACCTGTATAAATCTTAACCTTTTTGGATCCGTAAAGGAAGTTCCTAAGCGAGTTGAGAGCCCATATGATAGCGAGTATTTCCTTCTCGTTAGTGGCATAGCTTTCTTCTGTTTTGTTTAATGTCCTTGACAAAAACGTTATTGGTTTAATGTCTTGGGATAACACAGCACCGATTGCATAGTCTGAAGCGTCTGTCGTGAGTTCAAAGTCTTTGTCAAAATTCGGGTAAGTTAAAACAACTTCTTTAGACACTAATGATTGTTTAATTTTTTGAAAGGAGTTTATGGCGTTTGCGTCGAGCTCAATCGGTTTATTCTTAGAAATATGTTTGGACACGCGTCCATCTTCCCCACTTAAAAGGGATGTCAGGGGTTTCGCTATGTTGGCATAGTCCATATACCGGCGATAATAACCTAACATACGTAAGAATGATCGCAATTTTTAGGAATTGGTAACTTGGCAATGGCTTGGACCTTTTTGGGGTTGGTCTTGATTCCGTCCGTACCGATAACGAATCCAAGGAATTCCACTTCTTCTTGAAATAATTCGCATTTGTCCAACTGGATCTTCATGTTGGCACGTTCTAGAGTCTCAAACACGGCTTCAAGGTTATTCAGATGTTCCGTTTTATCTTTACCGAAGATGACAATGCCATCAATACAAATGTAACACCGTTTTCCTATATGCTCTCTTAGGATGTCATCGAGAGCTCTTTGAAATACAGCCGGGGCATTTTTTAGGCCGAAAGGAAGTCGAGTAAACTCAAACTTTCCGTTATTGCCGGAGAATGCCGTCTTTTCAATGTCAGACTAATTAAGTTGTATCTGGTGGAATCCGCTCCTGAGATCTGTTATCGTAAACCATTTATTTTTACCGAGATTAGAGAGACCTGAATCTAATTTTCGGTAGTCGATCACCATGCGAAACTTTTTTTCACCGGAGGCATCCATTTTTTTTTGGAGACGATCCTTACCGGAGAATTATAGGGTGATTTGGACGGTCGGATAATACCGTCTTCTAGCAGGTTGGTTATTTGCTCCTCGACCTCTTCCTTAAGTGCTCTTGGATACGGGTATGATTTAGAATAAACTGGTTGATTAGTTGTAGTTCGGATTTCTCCCTTAAGTTTTTTTTTTTTTTTTTTTGTTATAATTTGCGCGCACTCAAAGGGTTAAGAATACCTTTAAAATGTTTGCACACAGTGCGGGCGCTGGAAAGGATGGATAGAGAGAGAGAGAGAACGATTTTTGGTGTAGTGGTTCTTGAAGCTCAGTTGTTTATGCTTCAGCTATTCGTATAAGTCAGTCTCTCGTCTGGGTCAGAAAAGATGTTAGTATAGGTCTTAATAATGTCACTAAGCTTAGTAGATTACTTTTTGTTCAGATGGGGGGTTCTAATGCTTAGATTATTAAGTTTCTGTTATATGTTGCTTGAGAGCTATGAATATGTTCGGGTACATTTTCATATAATTTTCCTTGGTGTGAATGACAGAGTTCAATTTTTTTAACGTGTCGTTACCAATTATGCCGTCAAATGAAATAAGACTAGGGAGAAGAAAGAATTCTAATTTTTCCCAACATAGAAAAAGAGTTCAATAAAGCAATGGTGTGTAATTTTAACATTTCCTCCGACTGAGTTAGCGTAAAAGTTTTTCTCATTCAGGAGGGGATTTCGGAACATGCTCGAAGTACGGGAGCGAAGAGCGCTTTAGCCTAAAAAATAAATGTCGTCTAGTTGTTGTGGTTGGTTAAGGTAGTGGTCTTCATCTGGGTCAGCGTTATAGTAGTAGTAAGATTCTTTATTTCATAGTAAAAAATTCAACAATAATTTACAATTTTACAATTTCAATAAAAAACAGTTTAAAAAATTAGAGAATATACGACTGTGACATAAATGTCGTCTGTCGTAGATTTGACTATAAACTTTATTAATTCTTATTTGCCATAGATACAATTTTAAATAATTAGTAATTAGATTCTTCTATTAGAAACTTTCTATAAGATAAAGCATTGATAATGTAGTTTGTTAGATTTGTCCAATTACTGCGTTCTCCATTTAGCAATTCTATTATTTCGTCTTCTAATAAAAGTGATTTCTCAAAATATTTGTTTCTAATTTCCTTAAGAATAGGGCATCTACCTATGAAATGTTGTATGTTTTCAATTTCTTTCAGATTACATAATGAACAGTTTTTTGATCTGCTTGTTTTAAAAGTTGTTCCATTAAGTTCTATCAAGTCACAGAGAGCCTTAAAGATCCACATTATTTTATTTGGTTTATTGCCGTCGATAAAGTATATACTTCCCTTTGCAAAATCGAGATTTTTGTAAAACCTGCTAGTTCCATTCGCTCTTTGTATTCGTTTCCGGTGGTAACTTTGCTTAAGATTGTGTAATAGTTGTATTCTTTTTTTTCCCCATTCCGTTTGTGTTATGTTTCCATTTCGCCAGCTGAGGTAGAAATCTTGACCTAGCTTGTTCAAATTTGAAACCCAAAACAAATCTTTTTGCAGTAACTTTAAGGTAAACCGATGTGGCAAACGGTTATTCCCATACTCGAAAAGTGTACGCCCTATGTACCTCAGATGCAAGTCAAGCATATATATATGTCCGTCTTTCATACCACTCTCTAACATAAGTGAGTAGTTGGGTGTGAAAACGGGTAACCTCAGTATCCTTTTAACAAAGTACCTTTGCAGTTTATCCACTTCATCAAAAAGCGTGTGACCACAAACTTGCGCTCCGTACGATTGCACAGCTCGGCACACTGCTTGAAATAAATTCCACTTTGATCGCAGAGAAACATTTCTTTTATTAAGGAAGTTGTTCCATGTGGCGTTTATACTGTTTTTTGCCGAAAAGTTCCTCTTCTCAATGTGTTTTGTGAAAATCATTTTTGGGGTCGGTGTCATGCCTAGATAGCAATAATTTGTCACGGTTTCTATCTCTTCACATTTGAAAGACCATTTTTTTTGGTTAGTTTTTTTGACTCCATTTTTAAAAACCATTATTTGGGATTTATTTAAATTTACCTCTAAATTCCACATCCTGCAGTACTCTTCTAGTTGTTTATCATCCTTTGCAGGATTTGGATACTGTCGGCCAGAATGACAATGTCATCTGCATAGAGAAGCAATCTTATGTTTAGCTCATCTATATGTAAGCCGCCTTCTAAACATTCATGCAAGTCATTTATATATAGAGAGAAAAGTAAAGGTGATAAGAGACAACCTTGTTTAACACCACAGATTGTATCGAAGTCTTGTGGCAACTCTTCTCTTGTCCATACTAACGACTTAGTGCTTTCATATATATTCTCCAGCAATCTGACCATTTTAGTTGATACCCCCATTGTGTGCAATTTGTATATTAATAATTTCCGCGATACTTTGTCAAACGCCGCTCTAAAATCTACGAAGAATGCGTAAACCTTCTGTTTTTCAGAAAATTTTAAGTGCACTATTGCAGCTAAGTTGTATATGTTGTCCACAGTCGAATAATTTTTCCTGAAACCACCTTGGTATTCAGTTAGAATATTATGTTTTTCTACCCAAGTAGATAGTCGTTCGTTTAGGATACCCATCATTACTTTCGCAATACAGTTCATGAACGATATCCCCCTGTAATTACTTGCAACCTTGCTATCTCTTTTCTTCAAAATTGGAAAAATTACACTTGTTGTGACGGTTTCATCAACTCGGCCCCTGTGAAATATATGATTAAATGCCCGCGTCAATTCCACCAGGAACACATTGGGAGCATTCTTAAGGAATTCATAGGGAATCCTATCTTCACCCGGGGCTTTGTTTAGTTTTGCCTTTGCCAGTACCCTCCTTACCTCTACAATTGATATAGCTGCATCTAGATCCGCATCCTCTTGAAGCATTGCTGCGTAGTGTATGTCTTTGGATGTCTGCGGTGGATTTAATAGCTGCTCAAAGTAGGTTCTAAAATCGGATGCCGTTATTTCAGGACACTCTTGCGTGGTTTGCCTTCTCATCTCCTTCGCGATCTTCCACCATTCCTTGCTATCTTTTATCCAATTTATTTTTTCTTCCAGATAAGTGTAGTACTCAGCTTTTTTCTCCTCACATATTTTTTTATATTTTTTATTTGCCTCTATATATTTAGCTCTATCCCTTGGACTTGAAGTTTTTTAAGTAACTTTAACGCGTTATACGATTTTCTTCTCGCTATGGCACATTTTGCCTCGAACCACTTGTTTTTTGGTAACGTATTAAGACTGCTTGAATTACAGCATACTTGTTGAGGCCTTTATTATATCTGTTAGGTCTTTCAGTTAAAAAATGTCTTTTTCTCGCTTTTCTTCCAGTATATTGGTGTGTAGATTTTGGCAATATAGCTCCTTTTCACTTTCTTTCCACTTAAGCTTTGGTAACAGATTGAGTTTTTTTCGTGATCTATGGTCGATTTTAAAAACTAGCGATAATCTTATTGGTAAGTGATATGACCATATTTTTTCATCTACCGAGAAGTTTTCTATGTGGGTAAGCAGCTCTTGTGATACAGCACAAATGTCGTTGACAGAGGGTCCAACGTTACTGACATACGTGAAATTTCCAGCCTCGTCTCCTTTTGTTTGTCCATTGTTAACCACTAGTCCATATTCACTACAGAATTCCATGAATTGTTTGCCTTTGCCTAGTAATGGTCAAGGATTCTCGGGTATTTCCCCAGATGAGACAAGAAGCCAAGCTGTAGTCGTCCTAATCCCTCCCCGTCATATCCTTTCCCTCCCTCTCTCCTCTCCAGTGGGCCGGATCAAGGTGTAATACGACCCGTGCCGAGGATCAGCCTGGCTGGGGGCCCACTTTAAATAATAGTCCAGTCGCTAACGGAGTATCCGGATACCTGGCGACCTCCGGATTAGCCTGCCTTGCCTGCACAATGCGGATCTCTGTGCAGGTCGACCTCCCATTCTCCGCCACTCGTGGGTCCAATTATGAACAATAAAAACAAAAACATACAAAACATAAAAAATATAAAAAAGACAAAGAAAGAGGACGGTCCTCTTAAAAAACCGTCTTCCAGCCTCCTGGGAAGCATACCCGCAAGCTCTGCTGTGGCAATCCCTTCTAGCGCATTGGCCTTGAGGCCTAGCACTAGCGTTGCAAGCAGTTGCAAGCAGGTTGACGCCCCCAGGATTGCTGGACGCGCGTCTGGTACACTGGCGGATAGGACAGTGGTGTCAACACCTGGTCCCATCGTAAAGCCAGACCATGAAACGCGAGGGGGCAAACCCCTTAACATCTCTGCCCCTTCAGGGACAGCATACTGTTCGGCCTCGAGCTTACAGCGTGCTGTGCCCTCCACTTCGAAGGATCCACATCCCCTTCTCAAATCTCTTTCGGCGGCGACGGATGGCTCGGCTTCGAGCTTGCCGAATGTCGCTCTCCCCAAGATCTCCTACCAAGATCGCCGGCTAGCTTATAAGCTAATTCGCCGCATCCAGGTAATTCCTGAACAGGACAGGACCCAGAAGCATAAGACTTCTCTAAGCTGGGCACTCAAACGTGTCCAGCTCCCCCCTGACTCATCCAGCAAGGACTTGCCGTCCAAACGCCAGAGGTCTCAAGATGAGTCTCCCACTCTTGCCAAAAAGACCAAGGCAGTACAGTCCATCGCTACTACCAAGCCCTTCAACCAAGTGCTTAAGGCACACTTGGAGATTGCGGTCGTTGACCATAGCGATCCGGATGGCAGCATTACGGCGGATAAGTGGAGGAAGGTGGAGATTAAACTCGCCACCAACTGTCTCCAAATCCTACGTGACCATCCCGGCCCTGATGTTTCCTGCAGGGATGGTGGCTGGCATCAAGGGCATGTCAAACTCGTTGCCTGCGCTGACCAAAGATCGAAGGATCTCTATAAACTTGCTGTCTCCAGATTAGGACAGGTTTGGCCAGGTGCACAGTTGGAGGTCGTGGAAAAGGACCAGATTCATAACCGACCAAGAATACGTGCTACCATTCCGGCTGAACCCTCTGATCCTAAAATCATCCTGGATATTCTGAAGGCTAACAACAGCTCCCTTCCTACCCATAATTGGAAGATTGCCAAAGTGGACGAGCCGAGAGGAGACGTCAGAAGTGTGATCATTGTCATCAATGAAGAGTCTCTGGCCCCCCTGGCATCTTCTAAAGGGGTAGTAAATTATGGTTTCAGCTCCATCACCCTGAAAGTCTACAAATGTGACGAGAAGGAGCTCGAGAAAGTACCTCCCAAGCAGGTTGCAGTCTCTTCTGCACCAGCTAAGAATACCTCTCCTTCCGAGCCCCTTCCCTCGCTCCCTTGCGTCGTTCCATCTTTTTCGGGGGTTGACTCCTCGTCGACAGACACCGAGATGGTTGACGCTCTTTTGAAACTGGACTTCTCTGGTCCTCCCTCTCCCTCTCCATCACTCCTGGACAGTGACCCATGTGGCCTCTCTCTCGAGGATGACCTTCTGTCATCAGATTCAGAGGAAGCCAATAATACCGTGGTAATGGTATCTGTAGCGAGAAGTAGCCCCAATGCTGCGGATCCTACAGATTAACCTGCATCACTCCATCACGGCTTCGGCCTCCCTCATACTCCGGCTCAGCAAATACGGGGAAGACTTAGTCTTGATCCAGGAACCATGGGTTGTTGGAAACCGGGTTTGTGGACTCAAGACTCCAAACTACATATTAATCTACGCAAGAAAAGAAGGTAAACCGAGATCCTGTATCCTTGCGAAGACCCATCTAAACATTCATTTACTCTCTAATTTCAGCAATCAAGACATAGTCGCTACCAACCTAGAATTGCGATCAAGAAATTACTGGTTGGTATCGGCTTATTTAGGTCACGATCTTGCGGGCCCACTCCCCCCGGACATCTTGGGGAGCTTGATTGCTGTAGCAGAGAGCCGAAACACTGGTCTCATCATTGGCTGTGATGCGAATGCCCATCACTCAATCTGGGGCAGTTCCGACATAAATGTAAGAGGTGAGCAACTTTTTGACTTTATCCTTAGTACTAAACTCCTAATCTGTAACAGGGGGTCCAAACCGATCTTCATTACTCGAAACCGACAAGAAGTCCTAGACATCACTCTTGTCTCCGATCATTTATATAACTTGGTTAAGGACTGGAGAGTCTCTGATGAGCACTCTTTTTCAGACCACCGTTACCTCCAATTTAGTCTTGATGACTATCTGCCTGACCAGAAGGCTTTTAGAAATTATAGAAAAACCAACTGGTCCCTCTATAGGAAACGTTTATTAACGCTTATTCCCTCCCATCTGCCTACTGAACCTTCTTGCACTGAAGACCTCGACGATTTAGTCAACACCCTAACATCGGCACTAAATGGTGCCATGGCCGAGGCCTGCCCACTCCGCAAACCTCGAGGTAGAATGAAACCTCCCTGGTGGAATGCAAATCTCAGTACTCTTAGGAAAGACAGTAGGCTCCTTTTTAATACTGCTAAAAGCTCCCGTGAGACGGCCGACTGGGACTCCTATAAACTGTCTCTCAGAAAATACAAAATCTCACTGAGGAAGGAACAACGACGCTCCTGGAGACTTTTCTGCGACAGCATTGAAGAGTCCTCGGAAGCTTCCAGGTTGCGGAAAATCCTCTCTAAAAGCCCTGCTACACCCAGCTTCCTTTTGCATCCGGATGGTTACTGGACCTCCTCTGCGGAGGAATCCATTGACATCTTACTGGATACCCACTTTCCTGGTAGCTCCCCTGTTGCTATATCGCGAGAGGGAAATCCCCCCCTCAACCTTGCAGCAACTCGCTAGTCTTGATAACTACAGAAAAGATCCGTTGGGCCATGCGCAGTTTCAAACCCTTCAAGTCCCCAGGACCTGACGGTGTTATTCCAGCTGAAATTCAGCAATGCGAGGACATTGTGCTTCCATGGCTCAAAGTCATCTTGTCGGGCTGTCTAAATCTGGTTTATATTCCCAAACTATGGACCGAGGTTGAAGTCATATTCATACCTAAGGCAGGAAAGAGCTCGCACGTGGAACCAAAGGATCTCCGACCTATCAGTCTATCGTCCTTTCTGCTTAAAACGTTAGAAAGGCTAATAGATATCCATCTTCGGCAAAGTATTAGCCCAGCTCTGCTCTCGCCGTCCCAACATGCGTACTGCAAAGGCAAATCGGTTGAGACTGCCTTACATTCGCTTGTGCGCATCATCGAAAAATCATTGAGCATCAAAGAATACACCATGGTGGCTTTCCTTGACATTGAGGGAGCTTTTAACAATGTCAAACCAAAGGCAATTACCGACGCACTTGTAAATCTGAAAGTGGATACCTCGCTCGGAGTGTTGATCAATCAATTGCTTACATGCAGGATTATTAACACGCAGCTGGGCGGAGCATCGGCCAGAAGAATTGCTCGCTGCGGTACACCTCAAGGTGGAGTCTTATCACCTCTTCTGTGGAACCTGGTAGTTAATGAACTACTGTTGGACCTGGATACGTCAGGTTGTAGAGTGATCGCCTATGCTGATGACATTGCTATTGCTTCCTCCGGTAAACACCCGGACACTCTCAGGGATATCCTCCAATATGCTCTCCTTCGGCTCACCAAATGGGCCTCCAATTGTGGATTGGGGGTTAACCCCCATAAAACGGAACTCGTTCTCTTCACGAGGAAATATAAAGTTCCCCTCATAGACCCTCCCTTGATAAATGGCACCAGTCTCACCTTCTCTGAAAACGCAAAATATTTGGGTCTTATTTTGGATAGGAAATTAAACTGGAAGGCCAATCTACTAGAGCGCGTCAAGAAGGCTAATGTAGCTCTCTATTCCTGTAAAAAGGCTATAGGTAGGAGCTGGGGTATTAAACCTCAAATCACCCATTGGCTATACGTGTCCGTTATCAGGCCTATACTACTATATGGCGTGATCGTATGGTGGCCTGCTCTTGAAAGGGCTGTCCACCTCACTCAACTAGCTAAGGTGCAAAGATCTGCATGCATCTGCATCAGTGGTGCACTTAGAACTACTCCCTCCGCGGCACTGGACATCTTGTTCAACCTGCTACCCTTAGATATTTTCGGCAAACAGATGGCTGCCTGTGCGGCCATCCGCTTGAAAGCCTCCTCTCAGTGGTCTAGCTATCGCTTTGGCCACTCCTCGATCCTTGATCTTCTCAACTTCAAACACGAAAACACGGACTACACCCCGCCGAAACTGAGATTTGACCGTAACTTCAGTACGAGCATCCCTAACCGGGATGTATGGGACACCCCCCCCCCCCTGTCGATGCTAGTTCGGTTCACTTCTTTACAGATGGATCTAAGACGGAAGGTGGGGTGGGTTGTGGTGTTTTCTCCGAACAGCTCAATCTGAGCATCTCTTTCCGCCTCCCCGATCATTGTAGCGTTTTCCAGGCGGAAATCATGGCGATTAAAGAAGCTCTGTCCTGGCTGAAATGTAATGTATTATCTGTCAGGGATATTAGCATTTTCACTGACAGCCAAGCGGCAATCAAGTCCCTGGAATCGTTCTCCTTCACTTCTAAGGCTGCCTTAAACTGTCGTCTATCTCTTATGGAGATGACAGAGCAGTTCAACATTCACCTATGCTGGGTGCCGGGCCATAGAGACATTCCAGGTAACTGCAGGGCTGACGACCTCGCCAGACAGGGTACCACTCTAAGGATTTTGCCTGAAAGGCAAGCCCTGGGTATGCCCCTCGCTACATGTAAGTATCTACTAAAGCTGAACGCTATTAGCGCGACCAACCTTTTATGGGGAAACGGCTCAACGTGTCACATTTCGAGACAGATCTGGCCTAAGCTGGATCAAAAACGTAGTGCCGATCTGATCAAGTTAAAGCGTACACAAATCAGCTGCGTTGTCGGTGTTCTCACTGGACACTGTCTTATAGGCCAGCACGCCAAAAGACTTGGCCTCTTCTCCAATGACTTCTGCAGAAGCTGTAGGGACGAGGAGGAGGAGGAAACCATCCTTCACCTCCTATGCACATGTCCAGCCCTGTCACATAAAAGAATGCTCCATCTAGGGTCCCCCTTCCTTGACGACCTCTGCGATCTGGCGTCCTTGGACGTCATGAGCATCCATCGCTTTGTCAAAAGCTCCGGTTGGTTTTGTGAGTGGCCTAATGGTTTGATCCTGGTATCACAAAGGACCTTCGCTGGTCTAAGTGTGTCTACACTCCCGTGTGGACAGCCAACATAACCTAACCTAACCTTGCCTTTGGCATTTGTAATTACATCCCTTGACTTCCTTATGCATGTACCTGATTTAAAGGTGTTTCGATGTATATCCTCTATTACCTGCTGCATTTCGCCTATTCTAACGATCAGATCACCGATAACTACAGGGTTGCGTACGATTTTCTCTGTAAAAAACTTTTTTACCACACTAAACTCGCCTTCCCAATTAGCACTTTTGATAAACAATGGTATAATCGTTAGTATCTGACTTTATTTTAATCATATCCAACCCACCTGTGTTGTCAAAAACATGCTGAATTACTGACTAGGTTAGATTCCTTTTTACTCCATACATACATCCGCCTATAGCTCTTCCATAATTACTAAACTTTATTGCCGGTTTCCAGAATGTGCTGAAGGCTTGAAAATACTTCTTATAGTGATCAGTTTTGTCTTCACATATGTGTGTTTCGAGTAATATAACAATATCGTAGGAATTAACATATTCAAAGAATTCATTATATAAAATTTTATTTTGCAATCCATTTATATTATATGAGAGTATGCAAATGCTTTTATTATTATTATTATTATTATTTTTTAAATACTTTACAGCGCTATACCATATTCCGCTAATGTTTGTTCATAACTGTCTTCTTCTTGATTTATCATGGTTTCATACTCCCCTAATTCTTGGTCCTCTGAGTTAGATTCTTCGGTATGGTAGACTCGCTGCATCTTTTGCAGTTGGTGAACTTGCTGCGAATATTGACGTTTTTGGGCAAACGGTTGATTGCGAGGCCTATTTTGGTAGTTGACCCCTTCAGACTTCAGAGCGTAATCGATATCCATTGGTTTGGGCGTAGCGGGCGTTGGTTTAGTGGTGGCCGCTGGTTTGCTTGAATCTGTGGTCCTGTATGAAACTGAGGCGGTTGAGGATTACGAGGGTTATGGAGTAATTGGGGGTAGAATTCGCGCCTAGGAGCGGGAACAGGTGCTGCATTAGATAAAGTAGAGAGGCCTATTCAACATGGCGTCTGAATCAGAAAGTGTTTGTAACAAGTGCAATAAGATAATAAATTTACAAGGGCAAAATGTTATATTTTGTGACGGAGATTGCGGAGATTGCGGATTAACAAAACCGAAGTTCGCTGAAATCGAAGAGAATAAATCAATCTGGTTCTGTTCCACGTGCAAAACTTCGAGGGATCGCCGCCGCAATAGCATAGTTCCACAACGAACAAACATCTCTAACACACACAATGATGATATTAGTAATAGGGAGTTAGCCGATAAGATAGATCTAATTTTAAGTCATCAAAAAAATCTTGAAATGGAACTGTCTCTAATAAAGAAAACCGTGCAAGACTATAGAGACCTAACTAATACACTCATAAAAGAAACCACTACTCTACACAATGAAATAGAAAAACTTAAAGAAAACTTCCAACACTATAAAACTAGGAATGAAAATCATAAGCAATCACTCCTCAATCACCAAATCTGTATATCAGGAATTCCAAAAACCGAAAAAGAGGATCTGAAAGATATTGTCGTAAAAGTGGCGTCATTCTCCAAAACAAACATCAACCCATCCGACATTAAAGAAGTTCAGAGATCGGATAACATTACTCAAGCTACTCGTAAGCCGAATCAAGTATTAAGAAGCGACGGGATAGCTTGATTAAAACATACAAAACATATAATCGCGAAAAGAAATTTGCTAACAATAACACGATCTTCAATAACAACAACAGAGAACCAATATATATCGAAGAAAGATTGACAAGGCACTACAGCTATTTATGTACGAGAGCGCAAGATTTCATGAGAGAGAAAAAGATTGCGTTTACGTGGGTGAACGATGGAAGAGTGTTAATTCGCCGCATTCCCGCCGGCGGAACTGCATCGTATTGACCAACTGGAAAATGCAAAGTAATAGCATGAACTTTCGCCCACGCAATTCATTCTACGAAAATATCAGCATGATTACATTTGACAGTAAAACTTCTTTGAAACTCTTGTATTTGAATGCACGATCCCTGCGTAACAAAATAGCTGCAATATATTTTCTCTTAAATCAATTGCGACATAGTTATCATTTGTGTTAGTGACACTTGGTTGACGGACTATAATCAACGCTTTTATAATCTCTTAGATTATGATAAGGCCGGATAAACAGGGTGGTGGTGTTGCCATTTTTGTTAATAAAAAACATAAGTATACTGAAACATTTAAAACAAGTGACAATATAGATAGTATTTGTTCTGTGATGGTTACGACCAAAAACAATTTCAACATTCATGTTGTGTGTGTGTATAGAGAACCGATACATATAGTACGACTAAAGGAAAAATTCGTTAAAATTTTGATGAATGCTTACAAAAAACTTCTAAACGCAATGCTATTATTGCCGGCGATTTCAACTTAAATATTTTCAACGAAGCTGATGATTTTATAATCAAATATCTAAATACATTGCGTATGCACGGTTTTCACCTATGCAACACTGAAATTAGTACAAGATTAAATTGCAACATTGATCATATTTCTACTAATGTCATAACCAGGGTTAGGATTTTGTTGACATAAAAAAGTAAAAAAAGGCAAAACAAAACACTTAAAAAGGCAAAAAAAGGCATTTATCAATAATAAGAAAAGGAAAGTAAATGCACAATTAGTTATTGTACATTGAACTACCAAGAGCTTTTTGAAATTTCTGGTAATAATCTTCTCCGGTTCTTTCTTAGAAGTGCCTTTAGACAGCTAAATGAGCTTTCTACTTCAGCTGAAACGAGTGGAGCCCATTTAAAGTTTTCGACATTATTAACATCAATATTTTGTGGAAGTTTGGAATCCAAGTCGCCGTTCATTACAGAATTTATCTGCTCAATAGTTTTCAGTCCCGTATTTGCATTGAAAACGGCAGTAAACTTCTTCAGGACTTCCTTTACAATCGGGCCTTTTGCTTTTTTCAAGTTTTGCTGAATGTTCTTTAAAACCGGCAACACTTCGCCAATTGATGTTCCTTGATCAGAATAATGCTAGCTAAAATTATAAGTACAGACTCTCAGAAATACCTGTTTTTTGTAAGTTTTCGAAAATTCGTTTTATTTGGTCGACTAAAAACCTAAAATTGACTTTGATGTACGCCAGTTGCGCTTGTACTGCTTCATCTTCAATCAATTCCTTTGCAAACACAACACAGCTTGCATCGTCTTCAAGAACCCTGAGGATTTTTTTAATCCGAGCAAAATAATCCGCATATTATGTATGGCATACAAACAAGAAATACGTAATAGAGTTATACACAGTAACGTCTGCGGTCACATACAAGTGTAAACCGTCTGTGGTCATGTACATATTTCCATGTTGACTCTCCCCACGGACTAGGCGTTTTAAATTTTAACGCGTCTAGGAATTTAGATATGCGTATTACGTAGTGTGAGTAAGAAGCATGTTTGCACAGATATACATGCATGCAAAGGCGCATTTTCTACAATTTTTTTAGCGAACAAACTTTGAGAAAAAAGCAAAATAGGCAAAAAAGGCAGAAAAAGGCAACAACGACAAAAAAGGCAAAAAAGGCAATAATGATATAAAAAGGCAAAATAAAATACATATATTTGGAATCAGGAGGACATGAAACGTGTTTGTGTAAAGTCGATACTATCTTCCGATTAAGCAAAAAAAAGAGGCAAAGTTAGCAAAATCCTATCCCTGGTCATAGCACATAAACTTCACTCACACATCTTTAAAGCCGACTGCTTTGACCACAACTTAATCGTCACCGAAATCAATGAATTCTCACCCTCGAATAACTTAGCTAGTAGTCAGACTACAACAAAAATTAGGAAATTATGCGATGATAAACTAAAGTTCTTATTCAAACAGGAACCTTTAAAATGCACCTACGCTAAATGCACAAACATGGTTGAATCATTCATTGAAAACCTGTGTAGTAAAATAAGCAAATCATCTAGAACGCACAAGCCAAAACTAAAGGACCCAAAAACTCTTTTTTCTCCTTTTTTTCCCAAAAGTATTATACATCTGTCTATAATCAACATTTAGTACATTGTGTTACATTGAATTAAAAGGAATTGATACGACGTTATGACCAATGTCATATCGCCCTTTTTTGTTTACAATTAAGATACAATTTCAATTTTGTTTGTTTTAAGTTACATACGTTTTTTTGTAGATACACTGATTACATTCGTTAAATGACTTATTTACTTTTTACTTTTTATACATACACAGGTTACAGTTATAAGTTACGTCTATATTTCATACATATATATATATATATTTTTTTTTTGCATATTTTGGTCTTACTTTTCTCTGATTAAATCAGTAGGTCGAATCCTTTTAAGACGTCGTCTTCTAGAGATTTCTTGTGCTGGTAGTGTATTGATTTCGTCATTCGTATGTGATAAAATTCTTGAATGGTGTCTTCTGCTTATGTTGGATATATCGTCATGTATAGTAAGGATATTTAGGTCACTATGTATGTCATCATTGGATATATACCATTCCGCGTTCACTACTGATCGTAGAATTTTGGATTGTTGTCTTTGAATAATTGCTGTGTTAGATTTTTTTGATGTCCCCCAAAGTTGGATGCCGTAAGTCCAAATTGGTTTTATGATTGTTTTGTATAGTAGAATTTTATTGATTATAGATAGTTTCGAGTTCTTTCGAAGTAGCCAGTATAGTTGTCTGTGTTTTTGTTTTATTTGATTTCGCTTCGTTTCTATGTGATGTCTCCATGTGAGTTTACTGTCCATATGCATTCCTAGATATTTTGCTGCTTTGTCAATTAGGATTGGTTTGTCATTGATTTTAATTGGTATCAGAGTATAGTTAGTTCTTGTTGTAAATATCACTTGCGAAGTTTTATCCTCGTTGATTTTTATTTGCCAGTCGTCGAACCATTTTATTGTCGTGTTAAGCATGTGCTGTAATTGTGTAGTTGCTGTAGATAGTTCGTTATGGGAGTTTAGTAGGATTGTGTCGTCCGCAAAAGTTGCAATCATGTTGGAGTTGAAGTGCGGGAAGGGTATGTCTGCAGTGTATAAGACATACAGCAATGGTCCTAGAACGCTTCCTTGGGGAACTCCTGCTCTCGTCTGGTAGATGGTCGAGCATTCGTCTTTATACTTGACATAGAAATGACGTCCGGTTATGTAGCTTTCAATCGTTGAGTAGAAATCTGTTGGAAGTAGTTTTTTTTAGCTTGTATAGGAGTCCTTTATGCCAGACCTTGTCAAAAGCCTTTGCCACGTCAAGAAAGCTACCTACACAGTACTTTTTTTCATCCAAGTCTGTTGAGATTTTATTTATTACCCTATGGATCTGTTGTACTGTTGAATGTTTTTTTCGAAAACCAAATTGGTGGTTAGGTACAATATTATTATTTGTTAGAATGGGTCTAGTTGGTCCAGTAGTAGCTTTTTAAAGATTTTTGATAAGAGTGGAAGCAGGCTTATTGGTCTGTAAGAAGTTGTATTCGTCGGATCTTTTCCAGGCTTGGGTATAGCAATTATTTCTGCTACTTTCCATACTTTAGGAAAGTATTTGTGTCTTGTTATTGCGTTAAATGTGTTTCTTAAGTACTTTAGTGCCTTAGGGGGTAATTCGTTTAGTAGCGTGCCAGTCAGTTGGTCATGTCCTGGGGCCTTCTTATGGTTAATTCTTTTCTTGATACAATATTTTATTGCGTTTGTTGTCATTTTTCTGATTCGAGTGTTGTCAGTTGATGAATTTAAAAACGGTGGTGTAGTATCAGCATTGTCCCGGTTAGAAAAAACCTCTTCAAAGTGTGTTGCTAAAGTATCAGCCTTGTCACTATTAGTCCTAGCCCAAGTATTATCTGTTTTTTTAGAGGAGGGTGATGGACAATTTTGTTGCTCAGTTTTTTTGTAGCCTTCCATAGTGAATAGTTGTTTTCAGATGTCGGTGTCAGGTTTTTCAGAAAGTTTTCGATGTTTTTGTTTTTTATTGCTTGCAAGCTTTCCTTGAGGTCCATAATTGCTTTGTTTAGCTTCCTTTTGTCATCAGATGATCTTGTAGATTGCCACATCTTCCTTATTCATTTTCATTCATTCATTTTCAATGGCCCGCTAATCCTTCATGAGGGTCGCGGGGGTAGGATGCTCAGGTGGACCCTCCACCCTTCTCGATCCTCCGCCACTGACTCCAATTCGTCAGGAGGAATCCCTAAGCGGCTCCAGGAGAGATGTCAGACTTGATCCAACCATCTATTTCTAGGTCTTCCGCGAAGTCGCCTACCTGATGGCACGGCAACCATGGCGCGTCTTGGAAGCCGGTCTGGGGGCATACGCACTACGTGACCAAACCATCGAAGCATAGATCGTTCCGTTCGGAGAAGCAGCTGCTCAACGTTGAGCGCCTCGCGTACTTTGGTGTTGCGCACTTGATCCCTACGAGTTATTCCATCAACACCGCGAAGGAACCTCATTTCGCCAGCTTGTATCCGCGATCTTATTCTTTCGGTCACTACCCAAATTTCATGACCATATGTGAGAGTTGGAACATACACAGAGTTAAAAACCGATAACTTAGCTTGAACACTAAGTTCGGCCTTCCTTATAACAGATTGACCAAGCTCTCTCAAAATTGATCCAGCCTGACCAATTCTACAGGATAACTCGGCATTGCTCCTCCCATCACTCGTGAATAAAACCGCGAGGTAATTAAACTTATCCAGCTGCTTCAGTGGGATTCCACTAACATGCAGAGTGCACTGAATGGGTTTTTTGGAAACGATCATTACTTCCGATTTGTTCACGTTGATCTTCATTCCAGCATCATCACAAAAGGCTACAAACCTTTCGAGTGCGCGCTAAAGTTCGGTTTGAGAGGACCGAAGGATGACCAAATCATCCGCAAAGATCAGATGACTAATTCTTAGGTCTCCCACTTTGAAACATTCCCCGCCACGGCTGCGCTGTAACATCCAATCCATATATACAATGAAGAGGGGAGGTGACAAAATGCACCCCTGGCGGAGTCCAACGCCCACAGTGAAAGGTATTGATTTAACACCGTTTATCCGAACACAGCTTCTACAGTTTGTATATAAAGACTGAATCGCCCTTAGCAGGGAACCAGCAATCCCATACTCCTGCAGAACACTCCAGAGTTTGCCTCGAGGAACCCTATCATATGCTTTTTCCAAATCCACAAAACAAGTGCAGACAGGTTTGGCATATTCCAGAGTAAACAACTGGTCGGTTGTGCTTCTACCGGGACGAAAACTGCACTGCTCATCCCCTTCAACCACAGCTCTGGAACGCTTTTCTAGCACCTTAGCGAAGACTTTTCCAGGGAGACTTAAAAGAGATATACCCCTATAGTTGGCGCAATCACTTTTGTTCCCTTTTTTAAAAAGAGGAACTATCACCCCCATTTGCCAATCACCAGGTATTTCACCGCATTCCCAGGCCACTTTAATGACACGCCATTGAACTCCCTCTTTACCTAAAGCCTTGAGCATTTCTGGCCGAATTTCATCCACACCAGCAGATTTGCCAACCTTTAGCGCTTTGATCGCCAAAGTTACTTCCTCTACCGTAGGACTACTTTCCGCCCAACTCTCGACAATACGTCTGTCATCTTCGGTGCCCTATTCGGGATTGAGTAATTCTGAAAAGTGCTCGCTCCATGTGCGTAAGATGTCCTCTTCATTGGAAAGAAGTCTACCGTCTTTGGATTTGACTCCTTTAACGATATTCAACTTTTTTCTTCTGAGTCGGCGGACGGTCTGCCAGAACATCTTATTTGCAGATCTGTGGTCACGTTCCAATTTCTCGCCAAACTCCTTCCAAGACTGTTCTTTCGCTATTTTCACAGCTAATTTGCAAGTTCTTCGCGCCTCAGTGTACCGATTTCGAGAATCGGAGTTCCCCAAGTGAATCCACACCTTAAAGGCTCTCTTCTTCTCTCTGGTGGCTTCTTGAACTCCGGGCGTTTTAAACCAAGCAATTCTTTTCTCACCACCAGCCGCCACACCAAGCCGCTTCACTCCACAAACATCTCCTGCAGAGGCAATAACCGCTGTTGAAAACAGTTGCCATTCTCTCCTCTACATTTGATGGAACAGTTGGAATTCGTTCAAACCTCTCAGATATTTGCCGCGCAAATGTCTCCCGTATCTCATCGTCCTGTAACCTCTCCCATCGTATGCGTGCAACCATCCTTGGTTTACGCTTTGGTAGGGGAGGCACTCTCTCGCTAAGATACAATTTGCACAGCACTAAGTGATGATCAGTTGACAGTTCGGCCCCTCTCAATACGCGAACATCACAAACCATTCTCTTCAGACACGATGGTACCACAAAGAAATCGATCAGCGACTTCTGCTGAAGACTCTGACGGTACCACGTGTATTTGTGAATGTCTTTGTGCGGAAAGATAGTGTTCATGATGGATAAGCCATTTTCACAACAAAAATCCAACAACCTCTCTCCGTTCGCGTTTTGATCAGGATCACCGTTCCTCCCAATCACACTCCCCCATGTCATAACATCTACACCCGCATGAGCATTGAAGTCACCCATCAGGACAAAAGAATGCAACTTTTTCAAGTGCAACATCAACTTCATCTAAGAAAGCTGCGTACTCTGACTGAAGGTTCGGGCATACACCTTCACCAATACCAGAGTTGATTTTTAAGATCGCAACTCTCCCTCCTAATAGTATCCACTCCAATACTCTGTCTGTCAACTTGGGACTTGTGAGTATCTCCACTCCCGCCCGAGCAGACATTGAGGGTGCGACTCTTGACAGGAAGAGCTTCCACCCACCCGAAAGGTCCACAGTTTTAGAACCTCTCTCCTTTGTTGAAGAGACGCCAACTATATCTAGTCGACTTTTAACAGCCTCCCCAACAAGCTCAAGATCCTTCCCTGTGAGCGATGAGACGTTCCATGTGCCTATCCTAAGTCAATGCCGTTGTCGAATCTCAGAGAGTCCATCTGTGCCCCTATCGGTGCACAGCGCGCTCACCCCTTGACCCCCGTAATGGTTCGCGAGACCATTAACAGGAAGCTCGTAGCCATTTCGGGTTTAACCCGGCCGGCTGCCGAGCGGGACAGGCCGACCACCAGACGCTTGCATACTGACACCCTTCAGGCCTGGCTTCAAAGGACGCCCTGGTTTTCCAGGTTTGGCAATATCCGAGGCCCGTTTACGTCGTCTTGTCATCATGGGGTGTGCGCTTTGTTAGCCGTGACTGGATTGTATGGATGGGAATAACTATTTAAGTTACCCCATCCACACATCCCAGTCACGTTGCCCGCCCCCCACCACGAGGAGGTCAGCTGCCAGGGGGGCTATCTTCCTTAGTTTTTGCCGACTTACTCTTCCTCCATCAGCTAATCACTGGTCAAATTGATTGCCCCGCGCTTCTTGAATTAGTCTCATTTAACACCAATCCCCGTAATCTAAGGTCCATTCCCCTCTTCCGTCTCTCTTATCATCGCACCGATTATGGTTATAATGCACCACTGTCCAGAATGTTGCGCTTGGCTAACTATATGGAAAAAACATTTGACTTCCACTGCAGCAGAACCACCCTTCGAAACGATCTTCAGCTCCGCCTCAATTCCACCTAGTCCTGTCTTGATTTTACCACCCCCACACCCAAACTCTCACCTCTACCCTCTCCCTCCTCTTCCTAGCTTTTCCATCCTCTGTTAGTTTTAAGTTAAGTTAGATTGTTTAAGCTTGTGTTAAAAAAAAAATTATAATAAATAATAATAGTTTTAAGCTTAGCGTTAAGTCCCCTTTTTTGTTAGTTTTTAAGTTTTAGCTTTAAGTTGATGCTTGTATTAAGCTTAGATATAAATTAGATAAATATATTTTCTCTTATTTCTGATTTTTTCCCGTATCGTCAGTGAAATTTTGTAGTCAGTTGTTTTTGTTTTGATTGCTGGTGTCGATCTGAGAGCTGCTTCACTTATGATGTCATTAAAGTGGATTATAGCTATTTCGATGTCGTCTTTAGTTTTAAGTGGGACGTTAATTTGGAATTTTGAGTTAATAATGTCACGAAAGGCATCCCAGTCCGTCATCTTGTTGTGCAGTTGCTTTTGTCTAGGGGCGAGGATTATTTCGGATCTGTAGTCTTGTTGAATTGGAGAATGGTCAGAAGATAGTTCGAAAAGTGATTTAATTTTAAGTTCTTTAATATTAACATTTTTAATAATGCAAAAGTCAATTAAGTCTGGAGTTTTCTTCGTATCTGTTGGCCAATATGTGGGTTCACCAGTGCTTAGATGCTTGCCATTGTTAAGTCGTATCGCGTCCAGTAACTTTTTCCCCTTGCTGTTTGTTATTCGTGATCCCCAGTCAGTGTGCTTTGCATTGAAGTCACCTCCGGCTATGAATCGTGTTCCTAGTGATTTAAAGTAGTGGTCATATTGTGTTGTCGTAATTTGGTGTTTAGGGGGGCAGTACAAAGCTGATATCGATATTGGTCCGAGTCTGTCCATTATTTCAATTGTCATAGATTGGATGTGGTCGGTATGGTATTTTTCCAGTTCAATGCATTTAATTTTATTTTTAACTATGATGGCTGTGCCTCCGTAGTGTGTCGGATCACTACGCATGAGGTTCCAAGTTCGAATCCCAGAAAATACCAACAAGTTTTTTCACGGTCCCACCTCTCGCGAGTGTCTGACAAACATCCGAGAGAATTGTTGTCATGAAAAAGCTTCTCAAATCGCCGTTCGGGTTCGGCATTAAACTGTAGGTCCCTTCCATTCGTGTGAAAAATATAACGCACACAACATGAGTGGTAGCGAGAAGCTAGGCCCTGGCACTTTAAAGAGCTGTTGCGCCAAATATTTGTTTGTTTTTTTGGCTGTGCCTCCATGCGCTGTTCCGTCGGGGTGATTAGTGTTGTAAATGTCGTACCCTGCGACTCTTAAGAAACTCTTGTCTGTAAAGTGCGTTTCCGCTATCATGAGAATATCAACTTGATGATCCTTGATAAATTGCTTTAACTCTAGTGCATGTTGGCTTAGTCCATTTGCGTTCCAGATGATTATTTTGAAGTCACTGTCCATGGTGTCCATTAAGTTTTGTTACGAAGAGGGTGATAATATTCATCATGTTTGTCATTTGTTGTATGAGTTGTTTCATCATTTCTTTTAATTCGATAATATCTTTTGTACTCGAGATGTTATTTTGAACTATGTCATTGGTTTGGTTAGAGATTTGAGTTTCTGTTTCTACAACAGGTTTCTGGGTAACGGCTTGAGCGTAGCTTATGCCTGTTTGGATATTTGTGGAGTTCCCTTGTGTTTAGAATGCTCTCTCTTACGAAGAGAAGGGAAGCGTTGGATTTTAAGGGCTTTATATATTTCACAGCCCTTGTAGTTTGCTGTGTGATTCCCTTCACACAACGTACACTTTACAGTTTCTTTTCCTAGTGGCATTTGACAATCGATGGTTTTGTGTTTCCCGGCACATTTGACACAAGTCGGATCCCTTGTACAAAAGTTCTTTGTATGGCCATATTTTTGACAATTTGTGCATTGCGATATTGTCCTTTTATGATGTGGTGGTTCGAATGAAACTTTGCATTGAAGAAGATGGTCTATGTCATAGATGTTTTTATTGTTTTCGTCGCTTTTAAGCTCCAGAAAAAAGAGGGGCAGCGGTTTTTTAGTGTTCCTTTGAAGTATGTTGTATATGTTGGTAACTTTATGGCCCATTGTTCCAATTAGCTGGATCGCCTGGTTTGCATCAGGAACCGGGGTAGATATTTTCTCCAGCTCCCGATACAGGCCCTCCGTACTCTCTGCTTGAAGCTGGGCGCACTACTCCTTCCCTTTTTTCTTCTTCTTCTTCTTAGGTGGCGCTACAGTTCGGGGTGAACCCGAGCCTCTACCAACAAGCCTCTCCATTTAGCTCGGTCTTTAGCTAATTGCCTCCAGTTGCACACTCCAAGTTGGTCGAGGTCCCCTTGAACTTGTGTGCGCCACCTACGGCGATAATTCACTCTACTGCGTCGTCCCTCGGGGTTAGATTCGAAGACTCTGCGGGCCGGAGCGTTGGTGTCCATTCGCTCTACATGTCCTAGCCATCTCAGACGTCCAATACACAGTTTTTTGACTAGGTCGATGTCGCTGTACAGCTCGTATAGTTCGTGATTGAATTTTCTCCTCCGAAACCCGTCAGCGCAAACGGGACCGAGAATCTTACGAAGAATTTTTCTCTCGAAGCGACCAAGGATATCTTCATCCTCTTTTAATAAAGTCCATGTTTCAGCGCCGTAAAGCAGGACTGGGATGATCAAGGTCTTATATAGAGTCTCCTTAGTTGTTCGAGATAGGGCTTTACTGTTGAATTGCCTTATAAGCCCAAAAAAACAGCGATTGGCAAAAGTTATTCTTTGATTGATTTCTACACTGATTTTGTTTGTAGAATTTATAGCAGAGCCAAGGTAGACAAAGTCACTTACTACCTCGAATTTATAGCTGCCCACGGTGACGTTTTGTCCAATTCGTCGGTGTTGGTTTTCCCTTCTTGTTGATAGCTTATACTTGGTTTTGCCCTCGTTTGTCGCTAAACCCATTTTGGCCGCATCCGCCTCAATGCTTGCAAACGCACCGGTGACAGCCCGCTGAGTTCTTCCGATAATGTCTATATCGTCGGCGTATGCAAGCATTTGTACAGACTTGCAATAGATTGTGCCTCCGGTGTTGGCTTGTGAGTTCCGCACAATCCGTTCAAATATAATATTGAAGAAGTCACATGACAGCGCGTCACCTTGTCTAAAGGCTTTTTTGACATCATAGGTCTCGGTGAGGTCATTACCGACCTTGAAGGAGCAGCGAGCGTTCTCCATCGTCATCCTGCACAGACGGACAAGTTTGGTAGGGATGTCAAAACTAGACATGGCTCTATAAAGCTCTTCTCTATAGATGCTGTCATAGGCGGCCTTGAAATCGATAAAGAGGTGGTGAGTATCGAATTGGAATTCTTGGGATTTCTCCAGGATCTGCCGAAGTGTGAAGATTTGATCGATGGTGGACTTTCCTGGCCTGAAACCGCACTGATGGGATCCAATCAGGCTGCTGATAAAAGGTTTCAGGCGTTCACACAATATCGCGGAAAAGATCTTGTATGCGATGTTGAGGAGACTGATGCCTCTATAATTGGCGCAGTTGAGGGGGTCTCTTTTCTTGTGGATCGGGCAAACGATGCTGAGATTCCATTCATCAGGCATACACTCGTCTGACCAAATATTAGAAATGAGTTGGTGTATGCACTCTACCAATTCATCCACAGCTGCCTTGAAAAGTTCGGCCGGTAAGCCGTCAGGTCCAGCAGCCTTGTTGGATTTTAGCTTGGATATTGCTATCCTCACTTCGTTTTGGTCAGGTGGACGGAAATTTTGACTATCATCGTCTATGTTGAATGGTTCGTTCTGCCTGACAGCGGGATGTTGGTCTTCGTCGCCGTTATACAGTCTGCAGAAGTAGTTTTTCCATATTCTCAGCACCGACTGTGATTCTACTACGAGGTTTCCATTTTCATCTCTACAGGTTTCTGTACGGGTATTACTTCTCTGACACGTTCTTTTTACCTTTTGGTAAATCTTCCGCACATTGTTCCTGGAGTATAAACTCTCGATATTCTCGAACGCGCGCTTCTCATGCTCTTTCTTCTTCTTTTGGATGTTCTTCCCTTCTCTTTTGCTCCTAGAGCTCACGAGCAGCTCTCGTCTTCCTTTGCAGCACCGCTTTGTATGCCTCTTGTTTTGCTGCATGCACTCGCCGGCATTCTTCGTCAAACCAGGGGTTTCGCGGTGGTGGGCGAGCGAGACCCAGTACATCAGTCGCGGCGTTTCTGATGATATGTTGGCAGCGTTGCCACTGGTCTTTGGTACTTGATGCTGGCGGCAAAGGGGTGATTGAGAGATTTCGGGATACGCGTTCAGGGAAGAATCTGGCGGACTCTTGCGATTGTAGCTTTTCGACGTTAAATTTTCTCACAGTAATTCTTCTTTGTTGCTCAGATTGGGATATCCGCATTCGTACGTTGGCTACAACAAGGTAATGGTCCGAGTCTATGTTGGCCGCTCGGAAGGTCCGGACATCCAGAATACTGGAGGCATGCCTTGCGTCAATCGCTATATGATCAATTTGGTGTATCGTTACATGATCATTAGACCGCCATGTCTGCTTATGAATATTGAGATGAGGAAACCATGTGCTTTCTATGGTGACATTTCGCTTCACAGCGAAATCAATTAGCCTTAGTCCGTTATCAGACGTGGTGTCGTGTAGGCTATGCTTACCGACTGCATTACCAAAGACGTCCTCCTTTCCTATTTTGGCGTTAAAATAGCCCAATACGATTTTAACATCGTATTTAGGACATTGCTCGTATTTGTCGAGGAGCTCGTAGAAACACTCTTTGGTGGCAGGGTCCTTTTCTTCCGTGGGGGCATGATCACATATTAGCCTTGATCCGGATAGTCGTAATACGCTCGCTAACGTGTCGGAAGCTTAAGACTTCTTGCCTACATATGTCTGCCGCGTATGACAAATCCGCATCCGAATAAGCGTTGCCTGTTGCCTCTGTAGCAATCACCGTAGTAGATGTCACAGTTTTTCATCCTCTTTTTGCCCGGCCCATCCCATCGCACTTCCTGGATGGCGGTAATATCTGCTTTATAGCAGTCTAGGGCCTCTGCTAGTTGCTCGGCTGCACGTAGTCTGTAAATTGACAGAACATTCCACGTACAGATCCGAAGGTCGTTGTCCTTATTTCGTTTGCTGGGGTCGTCATTAGTTGAGTCATCCTTATCCGAGGCTTTTGGTTGTTTCGGAACCATAGGCTTTTTAGGTGGTAGGGAAGTTACCCCGACGGCACAACCCCCAACCTGGAGGGCCAGTTCCTTACATATTCCCCTAGGACGAGGGGCCGGGTACACCGGTGCCAGTAGTCCACTTCGGGAGTATGTGCGCTGCCGTTGGCCCATTAAGGGCTCCTCCGCCACCATCTCTATTCCAATGTCCTGACCAAACCAAACCTGACATTGGAAATTCCTTACCGACCTGTGATCCGAATACGTCGAAGCAGCTCGCGCAAGGTATTCACTAAGTTCAACTTAACTGGAACTATAGACGCCACCGTTGACTCCGTCTAGGGAATTCGTCCGCTGCCGTCTAGAACAGGAAGAAGTGCTCTAGTGAAAAAGCACTCTTCCCCCCTCTCTCATCTGCTGCCACCAGGAATCCGCCAAACGGGGTTGGTTACCCACTTCTTGGATTAGGGTACTAGGCACCCGGCTGTCACCGCGTGGAGGTTGAGAGTAGGAGTTGGTAGGCCTCAGCTGAGTGAAAACGCTTATGTTTTCATATGATCGCATGCACTACCGTTTGACCAGCTTTTTTCTTGCAACATCTCTATTCCATTTCTAGGCGAGCTTTTTCGTCACTATTATTAGAGGGGCACTTTGACCAAGCTTTGAAAGCCGCTTTCTTCTCATTTATCACTTTCTTAGCTTCATCACTCCACCACCATGTTTCTTTGGCGTGTTGATGGTGGCCTTTTGAAGCTCCTAGCAGTGATTTGGCCTTCTTTAAGCAAGTTCGCTGTAGAGAATCCCACATATTTTGTGCTCTGCACTCTTTCCTCAGCTCCGTTGATGGTGTAAGAGAAGTAATTTTTCATTACGAAAACAAAAGCCTCCCCTTTTTCTTTGTCCAGACTGTACCACTTGATTTTCTCAGAGACCCTTGTTTGTTTGCTTTTCTTCGGTGTTTTCATAAAAATTTCTGTTAACAGGAGACGGTGTTGCCGAACGATTGCCTCTCCCAGGATCACTTTGCAATCTTTTACCCGAGGCTTCATGAAACTGACTACCACATGGTAGTCAATCTGAGATTCATCTCCACCACTGCTGTAAGTGATCAGGTGTCGGCTTTGTTTGATGAACATGGTATTTAACACGATAAGACCGTGTGATTTGCACATGCTTAGGATGTCTTCACTAGGAAGGTTCCTGGTGCCATATTCTAGTCCTACATGGCAGTCTTCATAGTCTTCGTTTGTCTTCCCGGCATGTCCATTCAAATCTCCTCCAACAAACAGAAATTCTTCCTTTGGAATGTTCTTAAGGAGATTGTGGAAATCTAGCCAAAATACATCTTTATCTCTCTGATTGCACCCATTGTGGGGAGCATATGCACTGACAATATTGCACATCTCTCCTTGTATTACTAGTTTGAAAGACATCAAAAGGTTGCTGGACTTCGAAATGCTCAAGACGTTACCAAGTAGCTCTGCCGCAAGGATGATACCGATTCCGTTCTTAGCTTTTCCGTTCCGTAGTAGAACAATCTTTTGTCCTAACGTCCAAGAAACGCGCCCGATTTCCGATGCTTTTCCATTTCGTCTCTTGGACACACAAGATATCCACCCGCCTTCTATTCATCATCTCTTCCAGCTCGTAACTTCGACCGGTCATGCTTCCAACGTTCCAACTCGCGACCCTCAAATTTCTTCCAAACTGTTTCATTATTTTGCCAGGCCCCGGAATCCGTATAGCTCTGATCCGAACATTTCTCCTCGGTCCAGGATCAGTACCATGCACAGCAGTGGTAGTGCCTGGCGGGGTAGTGCCTTTCCTTTTTGCAAGTATTACCATTATGATACAGTTTTGCAATATTACCATATTGCGATAGTGTTTGTTGTTTGACACGTGCATGCTCCTGTTTTAGCATTGTTTTATCTTTCTTCTTTGACACCGGTGATTTCCAGTCGTGTCAACCTACGGACTCGTATGCACACTTGTGGGAGGGTTTTTAAGGTGGTATGTGTGTCGCTAGGCTTGGGTGGTATGTGTGTCGCACTTGGGTGTTATATTGCCTAGATCTGATTTGTCCCCTTAGTCACCTTTTACGACAAGCGCTAGTTGTTGGGGGCGCTGCAGTGATATTCTTAACCCGTCCCTGCACGGGGAGAAATTATTACAACAAGATGTTTAACCAAAATTTGCACAGTAATGTGAACACCTGGCAATGCATTAATAATCTTTTGTACAGTAGAACTAACAATATTGTTCAATGTCCACTATTTAAAAACTGCAATACCGAAGAGAAAGTCGAGAAGATAAATAAAATTAACGATTACTTTGCAACTATTGGAAAGACTTTTGCGATGTCTAACAGTAACCTTGAAATTTTCTATCTACGTGTCGGTAATTTTAGGTTTGAACTCACCCATCCAAATAAAATAAAAAAAAAGATAAACAATCTTAAACCATCCAAATCAGAACATCGATATGGATTATCTCCGCATCTCATAAAAAGATTTCGGGACGAATTGTATGGGCCTATATCTTAAATTGTAAATCAATCGCTAATTGAAGGTTGCGTACCACACCAGTTGAAAATCGGAAAAATTATACCAGTTCACAAAGGAGGGGAAGTTGGCAATTTCAACAACTATCATCCCATATCTATTCTTCCGGTTGTATCAAAAATACTCGAAAAAGTAGTTAACTGCCAAATACAAGAATTGCTTACACAAAACAATTTGAAATTTGAGGGGCAGTATGGATTACGACAGAAATCAAGCAGTAACTCAGCGCTTGTGGACCTAGTCTCACATATTCAAAAAGAAAAGACCTAAAAAAAGGTGGTTTCTCTGCTCTTTATTGACTTGTCCAAGGCTTTTTATAGAGTGGATCATCAAATTCTACTTTCCAAGCTTATGTCAATTGGTATACGAGGAACTATCTATAGCTGGTTCAGCTCTTATCTAAGAAATCGGCAGCAATATACACAATTAGGTGGGACTAGAAGCTCTGAGTCTGAGGTTGATTGCGGTGTACCGCAAGGAAGCGTGCTTGGGCCAACACTCTTCTGCATCTAAATGATATCTGCAAACTATCTACAATGATATATGTATGTCTGGTTAATAATGAAAGCAGTACTTGCTCCCTTCAAAAAAGTATCAATGAAGATTTTGGGAAACTCGGATGCTGCATAGCCACTCATAAACTAGCCATGAATACATGATCCTAGGCAAAAACACTCCTGACATTAATATTGAATATAACGAGCAAGTAGTCGAAAGGGTTGATGAATTTAAATACTTGGGGTTGCGGTTTGATCCAGAACTAAACTTCCGAAATCACTGTACTAAAATGGGGCGAAAACTGTCATCAATCGCTGGAGTTTTTAAACGGATTTCTGACTATCTACCTTTTAAAACTAAAAGATCTTTATACCAAGCGATCTTTTATAGTCATCAGGTAAACGGAATCAATGTTTGGAGTTGCTGCTGCGAAGAACTTACTTCTGATCTTCAAATGATTCAAAATAGGGCTCTGAAAAATCTCTTCGGGTTAAACTGGTTCACTAATTCCATCGAAATGCACAAGCAGCTGAAGTTATTAATGGTTCGTGATACCATTCAACTTAACCTGATAAGCAACATCCACAATATCCAAGCAGAGTCAACATACTCAACACTTGAACTAGTTCATACAACCATAACACTCGCAGCCGAAATCATATTCACCAGGACCACCGAAAACCTGCAAGTATGGAACTTCATCTTTACTGTTTAAGTCAATAAAAATGTATAATAGGTTATCACTTGAAGTTAAGTCACTGCCACCGAAACAATTCCAAGCCTATTTAAAGAAACAAATTGTCACTTAAGTACTGTTTTTAATTTTTGATATTTTTCTTTTCTAACGTTTAATGTAGAAATGTTAATCTGTTGAACTTGTTTTCCTTCGTTGTTTTTTTGTAAAATGCTGATGATCGTTATCTCTTTCGCCAATATCTTATTATTTCTTATTTCGTCTTTGAATTCGTTTTGTTTTCTATTCTTCAATGTTAATTTATAATCTTGTTAATCTTGTTACTTTTGAATCTGTAATATTAACAACAACGTACAGCCACTCATGAGAGCAATCCCTTCTTGGCAGAACTAGTTGAAAAAAAATAAAATAAAAGTATTTCTCCGGGGGGGAACCGGTGGTGGTATTTGCTGAAAGGTTTTGCGTGCGCTTGATTAAGAATTGTGGGCATGTTCAGCCCGAAAGTCCACATTCTAGAGATTTAGGCATGAAAACAGAGCTAGTGGTAGATCTGCTGGTTCCCTTATGCCGAGCAGTCTAGGTAGGTCACCCTTAAAACCTCTCACAAAGGTATCGAGTGCCTTATCGCGGTAGCATTGAGTCTTCTTCTTCTTCCCTTTATCAGCGAGGTTACGATCCGAAAACAAGGGATCACAACGATCCCACTTCATTGCATTTTTACTGATCAGCCTGTGGGGTTCACCTATTTGACCTCAGAAAATATCGGCAGGCCCGCCGATTTTGGATCACTCGGATACTGAGGCCAATGAAATGCCGATGTCGTCGCATTTGTCTGATCCAGGCGTTTATAGGCCTGCCTTTCCTACATCGCGATATCTTTGGAACGTGCATAGATATTGCCTTTTTTACAGGGTTCAAATGATCTCTTCTTTGAACGTGGCAATACCAGCTGAGCCGGTCGCGCTCTATTTTTTGTACGATGGTTTCCTTGATGTGAAAGCTTCCACCGATCTTCGAACTTCTTATTCGATCAAGCTTTGTCACTCCTGCTGTCATGCGAAGCATCGTCATCTCAGCTGCCGTTAATTTACTCTCATACTTTTTGTATATCGTCAAACATTGTGAACCGTATGTGAGCGCAGGACGCACAGCTGCTGTGAAGAGCCTTCCTTTCAACTTAGGTGGCATTTTTCTGTCACAGAAGATAGCGGAATTTTCTCGCCACTTCATCCACCCTACGCTTACACGATGATTCATGTCGTCATCACAAGTTGCTTTGCTATTGATCATAGATCCCAGATATTTGAACTTTTCGCACTTGGGAAGCACTGTCTCATTCAAATAAATATCTGGAATAGGCCTGAGTGGATCAGAGAACGGGCAGCACAAGTACTTTGTCTTTTTTGAACTAATGCGATACCCATTTCCCTCCAGAGTGTCTACCCACACATCAAGTGCTCAATGCAGGGATGTAGGATCCTCACTTATGATGGCTCCATCGTCAGCAAAGAATAACTGATGTACCCTGGGATCCATCACTTTACCTTCAAGCAGATAATCAAGGACTGTAATAAAGAGCAAAGGACTTAAAACGCTTCCCTGGTGCACCCCGACTTTGATTGGGAACTCTTCGGTTACTCCAGCGGGGCATCTTACTCTTGTCTTTGCTCCTTCGTACATGTCCATGATCAGCTGTACATAGGTTTCTAGAACCCCTCGATGTCTTAGCGCCACCCATATCAAATCTCGTGGTTGTCTGTTGAATGCCCTTTCAAAGTGTTTATAGAAATGGTAGATATCAATGTGAATCGTATCATTGTGTTTGGTTGGTGTTTCTGTTAATTTGAATTTTTGTACTATGGGCTTTCGATCATATTTGGCTTTTTGGTAAATATCGCAATTGTTTATTGCTTGAGCTATTATTTTTGAAATTTTTGGGTAATATATTTGATGTTTAAGTGTGTTATATGTTTGAAGTATGCCAGAGTGTTGACTTTCTCTTATATGGTACAAGGAGACTTGTCGCTAACTCCACTTTGTACTTGCACAAATTTTACTTTTGTACTTTGAGGGTGCATTTGGGTTATTATACGTAGAATTCTATTATACAATAATCTTCATTTCTTATTTCTGAATATATTCCTACAATCCCTTTTTGGGGTCCTAGTAGTTGTTGCATATTGTTTTCCTGAGAATTTGATACTCTTTTATAGTGAATTCTTTCAGTGCGAAGCGTTTCTACCATCGGATCCTTGTCGTAGCTCAAGATAATTTGCTGTTTATAAATATTAACTATTCCCTCTTTTACAGGAATGTGGTCGACTTCCGAGATTTCTTCATTAGAAGTCTGATTTACTTTTGGATTCATTTTTTCAATTCGACTCAAGAAGTCCGCAACTTTATTATCCTGACCTTTCAGGTATTCCACTTCGTAATCGAACTCTTGAAGCTTAAGTAGCCATCGTTGATTCCTTTGTGAAAATTCTTTACCCCTGTATTTCCTGTTCAGATATTTCATGGGGAGGTGGTCCGTAATTATTTTAGATTTGTTTTGCATATTGCGTAACGGTCCATACAATAGCAAGGAATTCTTTATCTGTAACAGAATAGTTCTTCTCATGCTCATTTAGGGTGCGGAAAATATAATCAATTGGTTGTCATGTGTTAGGACTGCTCCAATTGCGAAGTTACTCGCATCGGTATAGACTTGAAAAGGTTTATTAAATTCGGTTAATTTAAGGATTGGGTGGGTGGTGAGGTTTGTTTTCAACTTTTCGAAGTCCTCAGCATATTCAGGGTCATGTACATTTATTTTAGCTCCTTTTCTTAATTATCTGGTCATTGGGTATGCTGTCTTTGCATAATTCATAATCAATTTCCTATAGTACACTGAAGCTCCCAAAAAGCTTTTTAACTGTTTTTCTGTTTTTGGAATTGGCAAATCTTTGATAATATTCACTATATTTGGGTTTGGTTTTAACCCTTGTTCGGGTAGGTAATATGTGACTTTTAATTATTATTTCATGTTTTATACTGGAAGTATGGCTGAGTGATTGAACCTCTTGGTATTGGAGATTTTTGAATTTCTTTAGAAGAGATTGTAATGATGGTTTTTCCTCAAAGTTGAGATCACGAAAGTCAAGATTATTTTCTTCTAAATAATGTCAACAAAAATGGCTGCCATTCTCAATATTGAGTACCGTATTATTCCTTAACGTAATGGTCCCTTTTTCAATATCGATTGTTTTTATCAGATTTTTAAGGACGTCCATACCTAGTAAGAGAGAATATTTTTTATTCTCTCGGGCATATCCATATGTCTTTATAAAAGTATTCATCCCATAACCAAATCATATTCGTACAGGAATTTGGAAAAGTTTAGTGTTGTTTACTGTCTTGCTATTAATTGTTGTTATTTCTATTAATTTTGAGTCTACTACGTTGTATTGCGTCATGTCCAGTTTATTTGTGTTAGCTATTGTTATAGCGCTAACTGTATCAATAAGAATAAAGTGCCTTTGTCTATTTATTGTATTTCAACTTGTAATGTTAGAATTTGGCCGAGACCTAGTTCAGAAAAAACGGAGGTTCTATGAATGCTATTTCTCGATTTGTAATGTCCTGATTAGGAGCTGTGGTATTTGAGTCTATATGTGTAACTTGTCATGAGGAAGATGGTTGATTAAATGTAAATCTTGTTCTTGGTGTGAAGTTTGTGTTTCTACTTGTATTAGTGTATAAGTTCGTATTATTTCTATTGGTTTGATTATAAAAGCTTCTATTCCTAAGTTGTTGAATCGTGGTAACTCTGTTATTTCTGTTGTATTGTCTAGGTCTTAACACATTGTAATTATTATTCTGATAGTCGGTTGAAATGGTTCTAAGCTTAAGGTTACCGCTCTCGTGCCCGATGTAGGAATAAAATATTTTTAAAATATTTGTGACATAGTATTGATCTTTCAGTTCCCAAGCCAAATTTCCTATTGTTAACTCTCGTACCTTGCTTGTGATTAAATTATGATAAAATAATTTCTCTTGTTCCCTATTGCAATACAGTTTGTCTTGTTAATAATATCTTGTACGAGATTTACTTTAATGGCTGCAATTGACTTCGTTATTTCTGCTCCGCTGATTGTTGGTCGAAAATGTTGTTTGAAGAGGTTTTTTGTTTCTTCCCACGGTAGGAGTCCATTCGCCAACAGTAGGTTCATTGCCGGTCCTTTTACTTTAGTTTGTCTAATGATGCTTCAAGTCAAGACCTGATCCGGGCTTGTTGCGGGGTGCTTAGGGTCACCTTCAAATGGGGGGATATATTGAATTTCCTGGGATATAGTCGATCCCAGGGTCCTTCGTGGCATTCCATTCACTATAGCCATGAGGCTATTTAAAATATTCCTATTTGAAACTTCATCTGCCATTGTATATTTCTATTTTTTCTGGGTTTAAGAGGTTTACGTTTAACTTTCCACTAAAGTTCCGATACGAATGCACTTTTGTTTGCTCGTCTATTTGTTTCTTTTTTTTATATGCGTTTGAACGGTTATTCACTTTCCACTGAAGTTCCGTTACGAATACACTATGATTTGATCGTATAGATATTTACGGAACTACCCGATCGAATAATATACACTCCAATTAAATAATATACACTCACATTTTTTTCTTATTTCTTTTATTGAGTGTTATTCTTTATGATACTGTCATACTACGGTTACCGGAAGAGTGTCCGAAGAACCGTCAATTAATTTCCGAGACACCACCAATGAACTCGATTGACCTGACCGACTTTATGATTTACCTAATCAGCACTGTGAACCACCACAATACCAATTCGGCAGTTGCTTCACCCCATTAACTGTGTCAATGAAGTGCATTGTTTCACAATACCAATTCGGCTGTTGCTTCACCCCATTAATTGTATCAACGAAGTGCAGTGTTTACATTGGCGGTCAGGTGAACAACCGAGTTATGCCCAATACTTAACGCCTCCCGGCTTTGCGTGAAGTTTCTCCTGGAAGTTATCCTAGGCAGGCGGTTCTTTTTGTTTTATGTCTTTCTCCAAGTTATTTATTTAAATTTTTCCAGTTCTTCGGACGTTCTCACAAATTCAAATTATTACAGTGATTATTATAAAAGACAGAAGCGTTAGTGAAGAGCTTTAGATTATGTTTGTCTTTAATTTGTGATACTTTAACAATTCGATGGTGTTCAATCTTTCAACTTCCGTTAATTTTTTTCATTTGTCGAACATTATATTTGTTGGAATTTTAGAGTCAATAATTTCTTCATAGACAAGTTTGAATACATAAGACGTTTCTCTATTATCAACTATTACATTATGAATCTTTATGCTGCAATTATGTATATGTAGTAGAGAGTTTCCAGTCAAACTAATTTTTCTTTGATCGCAATAATTTACTACGTTATCATCAAATTAATTTTTTACAATATAATTTCTTTCACTAAGTTTGTTTATTTCGAAATTAGTATTAACTTTAGAAACGCAATTTTTCTCAATTATTTTTTCAATTCATTAATGTTGTTTTCTAATTCATTATATATGTATTCTAGACCGTCAACAACAATTACTTTGAATGGTTCTAAATCGAGCTCTTCTTTTTGGGTATTTGGCATAGGGACAATGATTTTTAATCGAAGGGTGATTACTAGAATCGCTCATTTTAAAGCTATTACCAATGAGTGATATTGATATTCCATAACTCCTACTTTGATGTTTTCAATTTTGTCTAAGTCCATTTTTGTCAGTGTAAGTTCTTCGCTGGTCAGTAGACTAGGGTGAATGACTCCAACTTTGATTGACGCTATTGTGTCCAGTATATTGTCAACTATCTTTTCTAACATAAGAAGTCTTACTTAAACCTCAGTTCATTGATATATGTACATATCTCCCTATTTCTTGTCTGTCTTTCAAAATTACATCTCGCAGGTTTTGTATATTATCTGACCATTGATTGTTTATTTTAATTTGATTATTAGCTGTATCTTTCAGGTTTTCATTATTGGTATCGATAACGCTAAGTTGTCGTTCGATTTCCTCCCTGTCTCCATTGTACATAGTGCCAACTGTTGTAAATTAGGTGCGACGAGACCCCTCTTGGGCCATGACGATGGTGAGTTGCGAAGAATGACGACGAGTGACTGCCTGTGACTACTTCCGTTCCTAGGTTTGGAACGAAAGCAAATTATACAATTGGGGATTACCTTGCGAATTGTGTCCCGAGCTCTCAGGATCCAATATCTTTCTTGAAGAATATTATGTAGCGGTTGGCAGCCAGCATGAAGATGCTTCTTGGGTGAATGGTGTTATGCGAAAGCGAAGCGTGATGAATTCGTCCACCCACTCGAAGAATGCCTTTTTCCACAATTTGTGATAATGACCGAAGCGAACTTGAGTGATGAATGTCCTTTCCTTGTTGAATGCAGTTGATTTCTCGTGCGAATTTGGTGCTTTGACTGTTGCGAATGATACGAAAAAGTGATGTCTTAATTTCCTGAGGTGAGAAAGGACCGAATCTTTTTGTTTGACGATTTTTGCAACTGTGTATGATTCTTCCGATGAAGCTGAATATTAGAACCAATTTTGTGTAGTCGTTGTGAAATTTGCAATTTGTGACGAGATTTGTGTTGTGAGTCGAAATCATTGATATTATTTGCTTGCGTTGCTCTGGGATATCCTCAGTGGTGCTGTTGAATGTTCCGGGCCACGATGCAGGTGGATGTTGAAGGAACTCTGGTCCCTCAAACCATAGTTTGTTGTCGATAAGTTGTTTTGGGTAGAGCCCTCTTTATATCAAATCGGCAAGATTTTGATCAGTAGGTACATGAAGCCATGTGGCTGACTCTAAATTTTTGCGAATTTTCGACACACGGTTTCCTACGAATGTCGTCCAACGATGAGACTCTGATGCAATCCATGAAAGGACAATGGTTGAATCTGTCAAACAGTACGGCGAATTGGTTTTGTCCTTGAAAATGCTACGAATTTTTTGAAGAAAATCAACTAAAAGCGATGTTGCACATAACTTAAAACGCGGAATTGTGATTTGTTTTATCGGTGCCACTCTTGATTTAGCGCACAACAGCTGACAGTTGATGACGCCGTTACTATCTTCAGTGCGAATATACAAACAGGCCCCATAAGCCTTGGTGCTGGCATCATCACTCGTCGTAGTGAGCTTAAAGAGTACGGTCGCGTTTCTTCTAAAAAGTTCAATATAGCCAAGTGTTACCCCCATTTTAAATATCTTTTCTTTCACCAGTAGACTGAAAAAGTAGAATACAAGAATGCAAACCCATTCTTAACAGTGAACTGAATATTTTATTTGCAGTTTAAAAAAATTACAAATAAGCCTGAGTTTCCATTAAAATTTAAATTTCGGTTAATCTTAGTATTTTCCATTACCGTTGCTACTGCTCTTTTTTCTCTCGAAATATACACTCATGCGTACATCTCCCCTCCCCCTGCCCCTGTATATTCCCTTGGAAAATGTACCCCTGTGGCAAATGCGGAGATGAACTCCCCTGCGATGGCGACTTCGTTTTATGTGGAGGATGCGCGCGAGGACTGCATTTTGGATGTTCAGTACGTGAAGCAACCTGGAGAAACATGGGTCCAGCCCGAAAGAAGTCATGGAAGTGCCAATTCTGCAGGAACGCCAACGACAACCAAAACACTGTAAACGTAACACTGAAAACTTATGCTAGTCCAAACGTACCCAACTCCAACTTGCCCAAGGTTATGGTTCCGCTCGACGATAACCCATCAAAGAGACCTAGGGAAGTGAGCAGCCCGGGGAACACCATCACTAACTCAGTTGCAAATGCGAAAACAGCTGATGTCTTAGTGGAAATACAGCTGATGAGAGCCGAGATGACAGTTGAGATGAAGGAAATAACGGCCGGATGTGATTATGTGGCAAAAAATATGATGAATTAAATGAAAACATAAAAAAAGAACAATGAAATATTGGAAAAACTATCAAGTGAAATAATATTACTTAAAGAAAACAACAAAAGAAAGGATGAAACTATAGAAAAAATGCAAATCCAAATCAGTGCACTAGAACAACAGATCATTAAAAATTACATAGAAATCAAAAACATCCCGCCCACCGCTCAGGAAAATCTTTTACAAATAATAAAAATAGTGGGAAACACAATCGACTGCGAACTAAAAGACACAGATATAACTGACGTATGGTATATAGAACAAACACAAAATTCCCTGAAAAATCTACAATTGTAGCAACATTCACATCCAACACTAAAAAAATATCTTTTATTCAAAAAGCATGGGCAACACGATCAACTAAACTTAACAAAATAATTGAAAACACAAAAACCAAAAATGCAAGAGTAAATGCATTGAACGATGATGCAAACATTTATATAAACAACCATCTGTCAAGGCAAAATAAGAAATTGCTGTGGATGGCCAAAGAGAAGGCGAAGCACGAACATTGGAAATTTGTTTGGGAGAGTAATGGCAGAATATTAGCTAAACGAAACGAAAACTCTCCAGCACTTTTACTTAGCTCAGTTAATGATGTGAGTAAAATAACACAATAGTTGCATTTGAAAAAGAAATAGATGTATAATACATTCACTAATACTACGATGGATGAATTAGAAAAATACGATAACGAAAGACTAGATTTAGACTTTAAGGTAATACGTGGTTTTACTGCCATAGATAAAAATGAGTTAAAAAAATGAATTTTGTTTCTATCTGTTTGAATATTCGATCTCTAAGAAAACAATGGGATACTTTTATCACCAACATTAATAATATATTAGATGTAATAGATATTATCGTCTTAGTAGAAACTAATATAAAAGATGTAGAAAACGATCTCTATAAAATTGATGGTTTTAATGTGGAGTTCCAGAATCGAGGTCAATCGAAAGGTGGAGGCGTGGCTATTCACGTTAAAAACAATATTGAATACGAAAAAATTGTAATGGAGACGCATTCGTACGAGAACATCCTAATTAAAGTAAATGATAACAAAACAATATCAAAATATATCAACTCTGTGTACAGACCTCCTGATTCCAATGTAAAGGAATTCACAACGGAAATAAGAAACAATATTGAATCGCTGGGTAGTAATATCAATATAGTAGTCATGGGTGACATGAATATCAATAGACGTGATGAAGATAAAGCGCATATAAAGAATTACTTAGAAATGCTGGCTTTAACTGGTTTGACAAACGTTATATTGGATTACACTCGAGTTGATTTGAACATAGGCAGTACCACCTTAATCGACCATATCTTAGTCAGCATTTCCCGAGAGCGCATGTTTTCGGGAGTTATAGAATGCGATATTTCTGACCATTATGCGACTATGTACGGAACCGGAGAAATAAATAAAGATAACGACTTACAAAGAAATGATATACTGTCCATACGCACAACCCTAGTTAATAACTTAATCAACTCCACTGACTGGGGAAGCTTAATGACTGTAACAGATGTAGAATTACTTTACAACAAGTTCATCGAAAAAATGCCGCAAATATACCAAAAGGCAACTATAAGAAATAGTAACAAGAGCCGTGACCATAAGCCCTGGATAAACGCAGACCTAAGAGAAAAATGTAGACGAAGAGATGATTTGTACCGTAGGTGGAAAAACAATCGCCTCAATAAAACCTATGAAAAGGAATCTAAACAATACCGAAATTTTGTAAACTACGAAATTACATCGAGTAAGTCGCCCAATCGAAATCGGACACTAGAAAGACGTGGAAGCTTATAAATGAAATTATGGGAAGAAAGAAACCGTCAGTAGATGACACGCTGTTAAAAAATATTTCGTTACATGGAAATAGGACTAGACTAACAAACGAGTTCGCAAAATATTTTGCAAGAGAAGCCTCAAATATAATCCATGACTTCGATGTCGTGACATCAGATCATTCACCGGATACTAACTGTCAGACAATATTCGTTGAGGAGAGAAGCGAGCTGGAAATACTCACCATACTGCAGACACTAAACACGAATAAGTCACCTGGCATAGATAAAATAAGACCTGTTGATCTCAAAAGCAATGCAAATGTTCTTGCACCGATAATAGCCAGAATACTGAACCTCAGTTTGCTCCAACATAAAGTTCCCAGAGTACTAAAATCAGCCGTAGTACGACCAATATAGTCATAAAGGGGGTACTAAAAAGCTTATTTAAACTACAGGCCGATCTCCATACTACCAGTCGTGGAAAAATGTTTGGAATAAGTTGTTGTTAGAAGACTATGGGACTTTTTAAAGAAAAACAAAATCATAAATAAAAACCAGTATGGATACCAAAAGAATAAAAGTACGAAAAAATTGCTTGGTGAGTTTTCAAACATAGTAAATCAAAGCCTGAACAGAAATCATCACGCCCTAGTCCTTTTTTGGACTTCAGTAAAGCCTTTGATACTCTTAGCCACGAAAAACTATTAGCAGTTTTAAGCCGAACTGGAATAAGAGGGGCACTAGCTAGCTGGTTGCAGAACTACCTATGCAATAGGAACATTGTAGTAAGGATTGGAGATGAATGCATCCAAGAAGAGATTGTTAAGCACTGAGTTCCACAGGGCTCACAGCTGGGACCAATCCTCTTCATACTGTACACTAATGAACTTTTACGTGTGTTAAAAAAAAGGACTGCTTTCGCTTATGCTGACGACACCGCTATCATAGTACGACACAAATCTTTGGAGACTGCAACATCAATAATGCAAGAGGAATTCAATGGAGTGGTAAAGTGGTGCCACGATATGGGTTTAGTTTTAAACACATCCAAAACTAAACTTATGCACATTCACGGACCTAGATCCAAAACTGGGAGCATTTGCATAAGGTACGAAAATGGGAGCTGTCCTAAGACGTTGGCGCAAGATATAGAGGTTGTAGATGAGTTCAAATACCTAGGTGTAATTATCGACAGTTACTTCAGATGGGATAAACAAATTAAAAAAATAAGATCCGAATTAAAAAAGGCGATTTTTGGAATGGTGTATTTGAGTAGGTATTCTACAGTGCAGGTTCTAAAACAGGTGTATTATGCACTTATAGAGTCAAAGCTTAGGTACGGTGTTTTGGCTTGGGATAAGGCAGCAACTGTGTACATAAATGATTTGCAAAGACTCCAAAACTCCGCATTACGAATTATATCCCGAAAAAGACGACCAGGAAGTGAAGACTTCAATGTGCTGAATGTGGGAGATATCTTCAAGGTGACAGCGGCGCTGGAGTATTATAAAGATCAGCGGTTCCAAATGCCTATCCCCCACGAGCTCAACACAAGAAGACGTGCTCAAAATCTTCTCCTTATGCCCAGTTTCTACAATGAGTATGGTAAAAGGCAATTAGACTACGTAATACCGAAAAAATGAATAATATACCACCAAACCTAAAAAATATCATAAACTTGAATTTGAGAAAAAAAAAATTAAAAAAACACTTTTTATCTTAGCCCTTTATTAAAAGATAAATATGTTTATATAAAAAACTTTAGGTCACTACTTTTTAAAGATATATACTATGTAACACAACTTCCTGCAGATAAGTCTCTGACTTCGCGGGAAACTAAATAATTGTAATGAATTTTGAAGAAATAAAGAAAGAATTGAATTGAAAAATCGAAATTGAATGAATCTGTGAGTTAATCATATTCAAAGGTACATACGTACCGTGGTATTTGGATGTTGTTGGTGTATGTCAATTGGTTGCGATATTCCATCCATTGAGTATGAATATTTTCAGCAATGCTCTCATCCCAATGATACTTCTCCTTCCATAGTGTTTGAAGTAAGATCTTGGCCTTGATGATGATTGGGTTCACCAAACCCAGTGCACAGTGGGTATCTCCATAGGCCAAAATTAAAAAAATTAAATGTCATTAATCAAGAATTCAAAGTGTCAATAAGGTTCTTCAAACTCCCGCTAAACCAAAACCAAAAACAAATGCTGACGCATTATTTTTTTTCATTCCTTTATAGCCATTCAAAGTTAACATATAATAAAACATACAACTCGCTTATCGGTGCAGTTTTTTTTACTAGAGAGCTTGTGTTAGTGATAACTTGTGTTAAGAAAGTGTGAGCAATATTTAATTGTTATGGATATTAAACAAGAAGGTGAGAACTTTCTAAAAACATACATTTTGTTGTTTAATAACTTAAAGCGTCAATGTAATAGGACCCCTGCGCGAAGCACTTTTTGTAACTTTTTTTTTAAGCTTAGTTTACAGTAAATTAAAGATTTTGTTGGTTTGTCTTCGAGTGCCCGCTACAAATGAGGTACTAAAATGAAGAACATTGTTCTACCTTTTCAAATAATAAAGTAGTTTTTTTCCTTTTTCGAGTTATGAACCATATTTCGTTAATTTTCGGTTTTTGCAGTTGGCCTTATCAAGGTGTTGAGAATATTGAATTTGATCCTCTCTATGACCGAATTTATTTCGTATGCAAGAAGTTAACAGAATTTTGGAAGAAAAATAAAGCCAGACAAAATTTAATTATGAAAAATTATTCCTCTTGCGTTGACAAATCTGAGACTGTCTTTTTAAGTTATCCTGACGAAAATTATCCAAGTACATCACAACAACGAGGTCGTCCTAGAAAAAGTTTTCAAGAATGTTTTGCGCGGACTAAACGAAGACGTGTGGCTGAAACCTCGAGATCCGACGAATCAATTGCCACAGCTTTGTGTGAAACGTCATGTAATTCGGATTTGGGAGAAGAAAATACCACGAGTGTAACGCCTTGTGAAGGACTGTCGCTTCTTGTGGAAGCAAAGCTTACAAAGAACCAGTACTTACTTATTCAGAGTTTTGTCAACACCAAGATTAAAAAAAGCGCACTGCCTAGCTACAAAATTATAAACACGGAAAAAGAAAGCTGCTATCCAGGAGCCGACAAAATTAGTGTTACCGAGACAGGGGCCGAAGCAGACTTACAGGCTTTACTTAACCACACGGACACAAGAATTCTTACTTCGCAGAAAGACGTTCTGGATACTCTCAACAAGGACTCATATAAAAGCCTAAAGTTAGAAGGAAAATGGGGATTTGATGGAAGTACAGGCCAAAGCGAGTACAAACAAAACTTTCATGATCCTATTGCTAAAGACAGCGATTTATTTGTTACATCTTACGTGCCATTGCAGCTTAAATTAAAAAATGACAATAATGAAGATGTTGTTGTTTGGAAAAATCCTCGACCTGCCTCAACACGATACTGTCGCCCAATAAGATTTCAATTTAAAGAAGAAACTACTGCTGTATCTGTTTTTGAAGAACAATATTATACTGAAAAAATAAATGCCTTGCAGCCTTTAACTATAACTATCAATGATAAAGAATGGACAGTCACTAACAACTTACGTTTAACTATGGTTGATGGAAAAGTGTGCAACGCACTTAGTGAAACAACATCTTTAAAATGTTACATATGCGGAGCGACACCAAAGGAAATGAACAACATTGAATTATGCCTTCAAAAAGAGGTCAATGAGAACAGTTTATGTTTTGGTTTGTCCCCGCTTCATGCTTGGATTAGATTCTTCGAGTTTTTTGTTCATATTTCCTACAGACTCAATATTAAAAAATGGCAGATTAGAGGTGATGACAAAACAGAATTCGAGAAAAAAAAGAAAATAGTCCAAGCTGAGTTCAGAGAAAAACTAGGATTGATTGTGGACAGACGGAAACCGGGAGGAAATGGTTCCTCAAATGATAGCAATACAGGCAGGAATTTTTTTTAAAATTCCGAAATTTCAGCTCAAATAACTGGAATCGAAAAAACATTGATTGACAGATGCGCAACTATTTTACAGGCTTAAAATTCAGGTTATAATATCGATGCAGATAAGTTCAGAGTTTTCGCCTTAGATACCGCTGAACAGATAATTGAAACATATCCATGGTACTATTTACTTGCTTCAGTTTACAAAGTGTTGTTGCACAATGCATCGGTGACTGAGCATCATGGACTTATTTCTATAGGCAAGTTAAGTGGGGAAGCCGCAGAGTCCAGAAATAAGGACATCAAAAATTACCGACTGAATGACACAAGAAAAATGTCTCGGGTCATCACTAATAAGGACCTTTTGAATAGACTTCTTTTAAGTTCCGATCCGCTTATTTCAAATTTGAGAAAATTGCCTACTAAAAAAAAATTGTTTTTATCAAAAAATGCATTAGAAATGTTAAAAATCTAATTTTCCAAATATTTTTTTTTTTTGTATGAATTTGTTTACACTTTATTTTTTATTTTGTAAGTTAAAACAAATAAAAATAATAATAACAGTGTTTAATTAAAAAAAAAAACTGCATTATATTTTTGACCGCGCTTTGTATGGGCGGGTACCCACTGTGCAGTGGGTCGAAAAATCGTGATGCTTCCGAGAGTATGGTGCTATTGCTTGATTTGGTGGACTGTTGCAATGGTGTATAGACGAAGCGAAAGCTGTCTTCTGTTGGATTCCATCCCAATCCGAGTACCTTAATGACTTCTGTGCCATCTATATTGATGTAGAACTCCTTGTCCTCGTCTGCGATACTACTGAGACTATTTGAAGCCCATTTACGTAATGGAAAGCCGCCAGTTGGTAATTATTGTGTAACTTCCGATTTAATTAAGCTTACTCTTTCGAGTGTGTCAGCTCCAGACATGAGGTTGTCGACATAAAAGTCGCCAAGAATGACCTCAGATACAACTGGAAACAACGTTGCGTTATCTTTTGCCAATTGCCGTAAACATTTTACTGCGACGTATGGCGCGCAACTCGTACCGTAAGTAACGGTATTCAGTTGGTATGTTTCGATTGCCAGTGTTTTCCGATTTCTCCATAGAATGCATTGCACCTTCGCATCTCTGGGATCAACGATGATTTGGCGATACATTTTTGCGATATCAGCCATGATTAGGAAACGATAAGTGCGAAAACGAACGACAATGGTGAATAAATCATCTTGCAGTGATGAAATCTTGCCCGATGATGTCTTACAGGAGGCATCGAATTCCACTCGTACCTTTGTTGACGAGCTGTCGGTTTGACAACAGCATGATGTGGGATATAGATAAGGGTTTGCTTAGCTGCTTTTATAGTTAGTATGTGTTGCATATGATCCATCTCAATATACTCGTCCATAAAGTCGCGATAAGCTGTCTGTAATTGGGAAGATCAATAAATATTGTGTTCAACTGATACTAACCTCCTTCTGGCTATGATGTATTGTGTGCGAAATTAGCGAGTGTTGTTTTATAAGCTGATTTGTTGTGCGAATTGATTGTGGCGCCCGAAATTACCCATCCTAAAACAGTTTTCTGAAGAATATGTAGATTTGGCCCAAGTCTGACTTGTCCAACCAGTAGTATGTTGAAGAACAAACTAGCTCCAATTAAGTGTCAATGTAACTTGGTTGGTTAAAGTGTGTATCTGCGAGCTTGACATTTGTGGGTAACTTCCAATCATTGATGTTGATAAATTGTTGTGGGTGATAGTCCGTGATCTCCTGAAGTATCACTGCTTCGAGATTAGCAGAGAATGGGGTGTGCAGTGAAACTAATTTTAGCTGACAACTGTATCGAGCGCTTGACTTGGAGCAGCCAATACCACACAGGCTTACATCGGTTGCCTCCTTTTTTAACTGCAAGAATTGCGAGATGCGATTGGTGACAAAGCTGAGTTGATTGACATTCCATGCCCGTTTTGCAATCGAACGGGCGCTGTTGCGAGGATGACATTGCTATCACCACAGTTAGTTTGCAAAGTTGCTGACGATGATTGAAGTACTGATTTCGATGTACTTGCCCTTGGCCTGAGATCATGAATGCTGTCGGATCCTTGCTGAGATTCTTCAGACTTAGAGCGATGAAGTAGAGTATGATGCGAAGCTTGGCACTGTTAGCACTTACTGATGGACTTGCAGCCTTGCACTTTGTGATTTGGTCTGAGGCAGTTGATGCATAGCTTTAGCTCTTTCACTAACTTGAAACGATTTCCGGAACTAAGGTTGGTGAACTCTGTGCATGTGAATGGATTGTGTACTGGTATTGCCTTGCAGAAGACACAAGATGGCGATGGTAATGATTTTTGCCATGTTACAAAGTCGGCGTTGTTGGTGTAAAATTTTGTGGTTTTGGTGCGAATGATGATGCGAAAGTTGGTGCGATGATTGGTCGATAGTGTAGTGTATCCACTGACTGATGCCACTGCCCAAAACATAAACAATAACAAAGTGACGAAGCATGTGAAGTGCAATCGAGTTCATTCCTCTATGTGTCACACATTCTTGGTGTGTCATGCACTCAATTGCACTGAACGTCACTCAATAGAAATAAGATCCTATCGAATAGTGTACAGCCAATAAGAATCTAGAATAAGGTATCCATAATTGCTAGTGTAAGTAGAAGTAAGATAGAAGATAAGTATAACAGTTATGTTGATAGTATTTAAGGTATGAAACGTTAAGAATAAAATTCAGATCTATCTTGGAATTTAAATCGGCAGTAATACCTTGTTTCTATTGAGGTCTCAATGTTGCGGCGAGAAATTGCCTATCAATATAGCGTGGTACGCTTAAATACCAAACCCCTCCGCTCATAGTATAGGTAGAACCACCACATGGCGATCCTGCCATCTTCGCACAAGGAAACAAGAAGCGAAGAAGAGGGCCAGAACCTTACGGTCTAGGTTCTATCTTTTCCGTCAACAACGACGTAGTAACTTCACTTTGACCGACAATGAAATCGATAGACTTGATTGATTTATACCAGACGTCAAGATGAGTGTTAGACCAGGAGGAAGACATTACAACAGAACGATGTCGCATCAGAAGAGATTTAGCGGTCCAATCTTTAATATCCCGTACGCATACATATAGCTAATATGATGTCTGTTGGTTTTCAAGATAATAGACGAGTAGTCTATCTGAAGCAAATTCCAGATGCCAAAACAGTATTCAAACAGTCCAGCAATGGCAGATGGCTCAACCAGTTACGATACCCCAACGCAGCCCACACAGGATTACACCTAGGGATCATACCCAACTAGTGTGAATGATCAAACATAATCAACGTGATCAATGATATTACAACAAGAACAAAAAACAACCTATGTTTATGAATGATGATGAATATTTGAAAATAAACACTTACTATAAAAAAAATATGTACGCAAGCAAATAATTAGAAATAGAATAAGCAATGTATAAATAAATAACAAAAAGTAATATGCATTAATTTAAATTGTTGTTAGCAATCCTAAAGAATAAAAAAAAAAGTCCAAATAGAGTATAGAGTATACATACAAAAAAGACAATTAGAAATATCGCAGATTTGGGACAGACTACTAGAAGGAACGGAAATCGAAGAATTAGAAGGAGCAAAAACATATTTTAGGGATATAGCAAACCAAATCAATAGTTTACTTAAGGGAAAAGAAGAACAGGAAAAGAACATGCCAGATTTTGACCTAGGAATGGCTATGAAAGTCATAATAACATTCACAGGGAATGTAGTCATTCGACACTCGTTGATGCATTACAGACGAAATCCGCAATACCATAACAACAAACAAAATCGAAATAGCCCATATAATAACAATAACTGGAGCAATAACCGAAACTCAAATCAACCGTCGAAACCCGCACCGACCCAATAATAATTGAAACAATAACCGAAACAATTACAACAATCCTGGTAAATCGGCTCTGCCAGGACGAATCTCTCTTCCGTACTACTCGTGGGACCACAAATGAACTCTCAAAAAAAAAATAATAATAAAAAACTAAAAAACACGGATAAAAATCAAAATGAAATAATTAGCACCTCATCGGAAGATGAGCTGCTGGCTTCAAGCCAAGAAGCCACTGAACCAACAGCCAGTGTAGCAAGTACCAGCCAAAGTACTCTACCAGTGTCTCAACCTTCTACCTCCTCCTCTGTGGATGCCGACAAGGATACTACCAAGAGTACTCCGAAGCAAAATCCACAAAAAAAATGCACTAACCTACAACACAAACACTTTTACGAGAAGGCCGTCTTCATTCTAAACAAGATCGCCAAGAATGAAGAGGCAGGCACTGTCACTGAACGTGACCAGGTAGACAAGTTGAGGTACCAGGCTGTTGTTGAAGACTACAACAAGCGCCAGGCCGCCAAGACGAGTCTAAAAACCCAACAAGAAGCCTTGAAGAGGAACCGATCTCAAGAAGAGATGGCTCACTCCAGCAAACGCAGCAAAGTCGAAAGCAGATCAAACAACCGGCAAAAACCACCACCTCCACCGCAGCACTGTTGTTGTTTCCTCACGCACCATCAGCGAAGTGGTTAGGGACGATCTCCAAGTTGCCCTGGTAGATGAGCTTTCTACCAGCGGCAAGTCCATCCTGAAGGCATGGGGGGCGATCGAAGCCAAACTCTCGCAGATGGTGCTTGACTACGTGGCGGAAAAAGAAGGCGGTCCTGTACCCTGGTTCGACTCAGCTGAGGTCGTTAGAGGGTATAGGGTAAACAAATGTGAGGACAGGTTCTCGAAGGATTTCCTTGGTGAGTGTGTCGCTAAGATAAGCAACGCAGGAGCGGCTTGAAGATCAAGCTTATCCCAGAGACATCCCTCGAAGACCGAAGGCTCGCATCTGGCTGCCTTATATGCCAATAGACAGCGAACAGCTGATTCCAATGGATGAATGGGCATTTATTAAGACGGAGCAGCCGCAGAAAAACAGCAAGACTTTTCTACTCCTTATAAACGAGGATAGTTTGGAGGTGCTCGAGAAGTTGGACTACCGTCTAAGGTTTGGCATATGAAATGCCAAACTTAAAATATACATTTCTTCAGGAGCGGACGAAGACACAGACGATGTCAACGACGCCAACACTCTGTTGGAGGGCATGAAGATAATCTGCGTGTCTTTATCAATGAAGAAAACATCGATATCGGCATCATCCAGGATCCCTGGGTAAGGGGATCTACCATCAGGGGACTTCAGGACAACCACTACAAACTCTACTACAACCACAATAACTGCAACGGTAAGCCTAGAACTTGCATTTTAGCTAAGAAGCATATAAAAGCTTTTCTATGTCCTAACCTTAGCTCTGCCGATTTAACGGTGGTTAAACTGGAAACTGCAAACGGTGAGGCCCTTTTCGTTGCATCTGTCTACATGGACCGGGATCGGCAAGCCCCGCCGGAGGAAGTCCAATACCTAACATCAACTATTAACACCAGTAAGGCCAACCTCTTGATGGGCTGCGATGCCAATGCCAGACATACGCTTTGGGGTAGCGCGGAGACAAATGACAGAGGTGAGTCTGTTTTCGATTTCATCATTAGCAATAACCTATCAATTTGCAATACTGGCAATTCTCCAACTTTTGTTTTTCCGAGTACGGATAACTTCAATGGGTGGGAGGCGTTTATTGACATTACTCTAGTATCTAACAATGAAACCATCAGGGTCGATAACTACAGAGTATCCGATTTACAATCTTTTTCTGATCATAATTGGATACTCTTCAACGTCTGTCTCGAGATTAAGACCCTTAAACCTTATAGAAACCCAAAACGCATAAACTGGACAAAGTTTAATCGTATAGTTAAGTCAAAACTGGGTAGCACATCAATGTATAAAATCGACTCGACCACGGAACTGGATTCAAAGGTTGAAACCTTTGAGAAAGCAATTAACGTTGCCTTTAAAGTCTCGTGTCCAATCAGTTATTGTAAAAAGAAAGTCCCAACATGGTGGAATGAAGATCTATCAAAGCTTAGGAAGATGACCAGAGCGATCTTCAATATCTGCTACACTCACAAGGACTGCCTAAAAATATATAAGGAGTCCATCAGAATGGCAAAAAAACAGGGCTGGAGAGACTACTGCCAGTCTATCGAGTCCCTTAAAGAATCCGCAAGGCTCAGCAAAATTTTGTCCAAAGGGCATAGCAACCCGTCCTTTCTTAAAAAGACGGATGGAAGCTGGACAGATTCTTCTGCGGCATCTCTGGAACTCCTGATGAGTACTCATTTCCCAGGCTGCAGTGAGATTAGAGTAGAACAAGCTAGTTCCACCTGTACGCCACTGGCAGCTTGGGATAACATCACAAACATTATTTCGGAGGATAAAGTCTCCTGGGCTATAAATAGCTTCTCTCCCTATAAGTCACCTGGCCCTGACTGCATCATGCCTATTATGATGCAGAAATTGCAAGACATAGCAATTCCCTGGCTATTACCGATTTATAGGAGTTGCTTGAACCTAAGCCATGTTCCCCAAACCTGGAGACGTGTCAAAGTGGTTTTCGTCCACAAGGCGGGCCGGCGAGGACATGAATCAGCGAAGGATTTTAGACCCATAAGCCTGTCCCACTTTGTTTTGAAAACTTTAGAACGTATCCTAGACTTCCATATCCGCGATAACCTGAGTTCTCCACTGTCGAAATCCCAACATGCGTATCTCAAAGGGCGGTCCACAGAAACTGCTCTTCATGAGGTCGTGCGTACAGTGGAAAAAACTTTTCACTACAAAGAATATACTCTTGCCACATTTCTTGATATAGAAGGAGCCTTCAACAACATTTTCACTGAATCTATTCAGGAATCTCTCACCGAGTTAGGTGTAGAAGGCTTTATTAGCCAATGGATAGTTTCTATTCTCAGTACTCGAATAATCCAAGCAACACTAGGCAACAGTAGTACAACTAAGACGGTAAACAGAGGAACTCCACAAGGTGGAGTCATCTCCTCCCTGCTCTGGTTAATGGCGATCAATAAAATCTTGGTGCGACTTGATAGGGAGGGTTTTAAGGTGGTTGCGTACGCGGATGATATGGTTATACTAGTATCAGGAAAGTTCCTCTCCACGATAAGTCAACTCATGGAGAGGGCTCTGGATAAGGTACACTCATGGGCTACGAGCTGTGGCCATTTACCACCAAAACCAAGGTACCGGCATTCACCCCCCCCCCCCCCCCCCCCCCCCCCCCCAAACTCGATGGTCAGCCTCTCTCGCTTTGCTCCAGTGCAAAATACCTAGGCACGGTTCTAGACCCGAAACTTAGTTGGAAACTCAATATAGAACAGCGAATTAAGAAGGCAAGCGTAGCCTTCTATGCCTGTAATAAAACATTCGGTAAAAAATGGGGACTCCAGCCAAAGATGACCCTTTGGATGTACACAGCCGTTGTGCGTCCAATTCTTACTTACGGCGCCATCGTTTGGTAGCCAGCTTTGAGCAAAAAGTACAATATCGACAGAATAAAAAAAGTACAGAGATCGGCGTGCGTGGGTATCACAGGAGCAATGAGGTCTTGTCCAACAGATGCTCTCTGTGTGATCATGGATCTGATCCCTATCGAACTACACATCATAGACACAGCTATATGCAGCGCAGTCCGGCTCAGGGAATATGGATGCTGGACTACAAGGCCATATGGTCACGGCAAGGTCCTGGAGACGATTCCTGGTGAACTAGTTGCGCCCTCTACCGACTACACGATACCCAAACTCAACTTCAGAAAATCGTTCTTTGCAAAATTCCCTTCCAGAAAAGAATGGAAGAACGGACGCGTTACCTGCAACTATGATATAGGGATATACACGGACGGTTCGAAGATGGACTGCGGAGTCGGCGCAGGCATCTTCTCTGACCAGCTGAATATATCAAGGTCCTTCCGTCTCCCAGACTCTGCTAGCGTTGTCCAAGCGGAGCTTCTTGCGATTCGAGAAGCCTGCCGCCTGCTAAAAAACCTTCCAACATCTAACCATAACATCGCTATTTTTTCGGATAGCCAGGCTGCCATCAAGGCCATTGATGCAGTCTGCATCTCTTCAAAACTGGTAGAGCAATGCCGGTTTGAATTGAATCAACAAAGCACTTACTCGAGAATCACTCTCATCTGGGTCCCAGGGCACAGCAACCATGAGGGAAATGAGCGTGCTGATGAGCTGGCCAGGCGAGGGTCGGCCCTCGATGGCTCTCTAGCAGAAAGAGTCGACATTCCGCTTGGTGCCGTTAAGGGCTATATTCACCTCCACTTCCTCCAGCTAGCCAATCGCAGGTGGAACAACCTCACAAGCTGTGTCATATCTAGGAAGACGTGGCCCAGTTTCAACAAACCCAGGTCAAAAGAGTTACTAGGCAAACCAAGACCAGTTATTGCTAAAATCGTAGCTATTATCACAGGCCACTGGCCTTGGAATCCCCCACAACACCTTTTGTAGGAGCTGCAGGGATATTAATGAGAAAGAATCTCTATGTCATTTCCTTTGCAGATGTCCGGCCCTGGCGAGGATCAGACAGCAAACTCTTGGCAAACCCTTCTTCGAGGATCTGAGAGAGATAGCGGACAAGAGGATTGGAGAACTAATCCTCTTTCTGAACTCCACGGGCTGGGCTTAAACTTAATATCATTTTCAACTATCCACTACAACAGGTAGACACGAGTCCGTGGTAACAAAACGGCGCACTTTAAGCGCTAATTGGGTTCTTTTTGGACCGCCACTTTACCTACCTACTTACAACAATACAAACAACACCTCCAACGACTTCCAACCCCAAAACAACAACAACAATTGAAGCTCATATAGAAATATGACACATCGAGTACGGATATTATATACTGACCAGTACGACACAAACGAACGCGGCTCGGAATACGTGAGTACTCCAGAAACCGAAAATTAAACATATACAAGATATCGGATACAAATACAAATTTTATAATAGCAAAGTACAAGAACCAAAATATGAGTTTCCTCATCGATACGGGTGCTCACATTTCAATTTGTAAAATAACAACGAAACTTGAAGATGAAGAAAAAAATTTCCTATTGAAACAGATGGCATCCTATGCAGAGATTTCTTCAGGAAATTTCTTTGCAAAATAGACTATAAAACGTTTACCATATCGCTAAGCGATAAAGAAAGAACCATAACATTGCCAATGCAAACAAAACCCCTGCACGCACTCATAATCAAAATACCTGCAAGAACAGAATTTTTTGATTTTTTTTTTTTTTTGAAGGAAGGTGGAAAGCATCGAAAGCCAGAGTGTGGGACTTTAACCACAGATAATATAGTTACATAGATATCGCATCCAGTACAAAAAAAATGGCCAATTTTCAATCGACTGGGATTTACTCGTGGGTCCCAGTTCGATCGATCTTGTATGTATACCATGCTCAAACGGTTGTGAGTTGAGTAGCACCACAGATAATATAGTTACATAGATATCGCATCCAGTACAAAAAAAAATGGCCAATTTTCAATCGACTGGGATTTACTCGTGGGTCCCAGTTCGATCGATCTTGTATGTATACCATGCTCAAACGGTTGTGAGTTGACTAGCACGTTTTGTGAGATGTATGAAAGGATGATTCTATGTGTGAGCAATTTTCATCAAATAAAAAATAAATATCTATGTACGTATGTAGGTACATATGTATGTAGGTAACACAGTCACATCAATTTTTCAATGAATTTTTATTTTTCAGAAAAAGGTTTTAGATTTTTAAATTATTTATGTTTGCTTTATAAATAATTACGAGTATGATAAGGTAGGAACTTGGTACAATTGTGAAATTATGTCGTCTAATTATTTGATTTTTTTCTGAATAAACTTTATTATTAAAAGCATTTTGTAAGGTAATGAAAACGGTTGAAATTAGTTATCTCATTTGAATAAGTATAGATTTATTTTATGTTTATTCAAATGATGATGATGATGATGATGAGTATTATTTACATCTTTTATTTTCTTGATAATATTTGCACCTTTTGATTTTTGCTGATTTTTCGCTTTTTTAATTCCCATGAGCGGTGTTTGCGCAATAAGGCAAGAAGGGCAAAATTAAGCAACTCTTGCGATGATAAAAGCATTCGTTTTTCTCATCAAACCAGCTGCTGTCACGGATATTTGTTATTCTTATGCATTCGGAGGCCACTGTTTCTCTTATTTTTCTTATATGAGGGCGATCCCGGAACATTCCATGGAAAACTTTAAAATGAAGCTTACAAACGTCAAACAATTCATCTGATGGTGCAAAAAGACTGCCAAAATCACTATTTTGAGAAAAAATGTTGGCAAATATAAAAAACTCAGAAGGGCATGTTATTTTTTCATCTTTTCTCAAAAAATTTTCAAACAATTTGAACAGTGGCTCTTTGAAGACATTTTGTAAGCAATATATCCCGCAAAGTATCGCATTGCAACAGTCTCAAGTGTAAAATCAGTTTCTGTTTCTAGTTTGTTTATGATTTCTGTGTACAAAAACTCATCACAGTCTTCTTCTTCGTGTTCCTCATTCAGCAAAACAACATGAGTGCCCTTTGTTTGGACTATACCTAAGCTCAAAAACTGAACATCATCGTCCTTACAATTACTGTAAGGTGAGAAGGAAATAAGGTTTGACGAAAGACTTTTTGACATTAGTACACTGAATTCATAAGCAGATGGATTCTTATTATTACCACCATTTATTCTGACAATTGAAAACAGGTTCTCTAAAATGTCTTGATGTACCCTCTTTGTCAGCAAGTAATCAGCATCAACAAACGTACCGTTGTTAATGTCCTCGCTTAGTAATAAAACTGCTTTAAGTGTCTTTTCCATTCCTTTCAAATAAAAATGTTTGGTTACATTTGAAAAATTTTGCATCGCTTGCAAATATATTACAAAATATTTTATCTGTTGGTATGCAGCATTTCCAACCGTAACTCCACGTTGAAGCGCATTTTTGTCGTATTGTGAGCCACTGTTCATGCAGTCAAAAGTATTGTTTAATGCCAGCGTAAAGGCTTGCGTTGCTTGAGCGTGCTGCGAAGTAAATTTTAAACAATTCAGGTGTTCAGCTGTTTGTATGGACGCAGCAGATGTCCTGCTAAATATTTGAGTCGCTAGGCGTACGCTAATTTTTTCAAAAGCATTAGGAGCTATATGTGAGCTAGTAAATTTTAAACAAAGTTTGGCAACGTTGTCGGTCTCTAAATTATATATTTCTCTGAAGACATCGAAAGAAACTAAACCATTGGGGGTGTTCAGATCCGATTTGAGTAACAGATTGCGCACTGATTTAAGTAAATGAGGAAAATCGTAAAGACAGTATATTTTTTGGTTTTCAAATGTCGTAAATGGGTTTTCAGTCACATTCAAAAGTTGATACGCTTTCCTGTTGTTTGGACCCTGGTCACAAACAGCAGCGCATACTTGAAGACCAAGATCCTTGCATATTTCAAATTTCTTTTTAATCAACTGTTTTAAGTCATTCCCTTTTATTCCATTTTCTGAAACAAAATAGTTAACAACGCTTTTCCGTGAATCAAAAAGACCATTAACCATAAATACAGAAATTTAAGTCGTTGGTAGCGTTGTAGGTCAGATTTCGGTGGATTCGAATCTCATCAAAAACCAACACCACATACTTTTGACGATGACTCATTGATGCAATTTTAGATTTCAATATATTTTGAGCCATGTTTTGGTACCCAGGCTGTAGTCCTTTCACAGGAGCCCAACGATATAATAAAGCAATATGAGGAAGTCGAAAGCCCAACCCATCGCGTAGAAATGTATATGTATTTTGCGAGGGATAAAAAACATTTTGTGCAAGTTCTTTTTCTTCTGGGCTATACAAATTTGATTTAGAAAGCCCCATCAACATAAAACAAAATAACAGACTGCTCTGACGTATCCATGCTCTGAATTTGGAATACCAAACCTGAATACATATTTTGTTTCTCTTTTTTTAATGTAGTATGAGCTCTGTACTTTAATTTTTGTTTTTGCTTTAAAGTTTTAATTTTCAAACTGAAAGAAGCAATACTATTTTTTTGTTGAAAAATGTTTTTTTCCCACTTCTCGATTGATTGCATTTCAAGCACCCTAGATCTGAACTTGAACTTCTTCTTCTCTTACTATTCGAAGAAGAAAGATTTTCTAATTCTTCAAATTGATCAATATCATTTTGCAATTTGAGTGTGGGAACTGCATCTCTTTTTAACATTTTCCTGCCCACAAACTCACTCCAAAATAATTTTGGCAAACACAAAAAAAATTAAAACTACATGCTTTTTTCCATAAATTATTTAAAATTTCATTTTTTTGAGGAGCATGGAAAAATGTTTAAATTAGGAAAACCCCTTCTCGATTTCGTGCATGTCGTGCAAGAAACTCCTGATTTCCTTTTATCATTCATTTGTTATTTTTATTTAAGACCAAGCAACCAAGCGCTGTCGCAATTCGATCTCAAAGAAATGATACACATAATTTTTAACCTGCGATGACAGAAATTTCAAACTCATGTACATATTTACCAAAAGAAACAAGAAATACGCATCTAGACAAGTATATATGCCATGCAACCCTTCTAAGACAACACGACGCGACGTAAGATACACACAAGCCATGAAAATGACACGATCGCTATTGAATCATACCATACCATCAGTTTGTTGTATGTACATAGATATTGTTCTTTAACAGAAAATGGTTTTTGTATGACAGAAGTTTGCTTTGGTGTTTCTACGACACACTGAAGAGCAAGATTATTGCATGGTCTTGCAACATAATTTTTTAATTTTATTTCGTTTGGTCTGAAAGAGTTCGATTAATCTCCTTTACTAGGGTGGCAACCAAGATCGATCGAACCCACGAGTAAAACCAAGTCGATTGAAAATCGGAAATTTTTTTTTGTACTGGATGCGATGTCTACGTAACTATATTATCTGTGGTGCTACTCAACTCACAACCGTTTGAGCATGGTATACATACAATATCGATCGAACTGGGACCCACGAGTAAATCCCAGTCGATTGAAAATTGGCCATTTTTTTTTGTACTGGATGCGATATCTATGTAACTATATTATCTGTGCTTTAACCCTATTAAAAATTACTTTTGTGTGTATCTACTTTAATTTGTTCATTTGTGTGTATATATAATCACAGATAATATAGTTACATAGATATCGCATCCAGTACAAAAAAAAATGGCCAATTTTCAATCGACTGGGATTTACTCGTGGGTCCCAGTTCGATCGATCTTGTATGTATACCATGCTCAAACGGTTGTGAGTTGAGTAGCACCACAGATAATATAGTTACGTAGACATCGCATCCAGTACAAAAAAAAATTTCCGATTTTCAATCGACTTGGTTTTACTCGTGGGTTCGATCGATCTTGGTTGCCACCCTAGTAAAGGAGATTAATCGAACTCTTTCAGACCAAACGAAATAAAATTAATAAATTATGTTGCAAGACCATGCAATAATCTTGCTCTTCAGTGTGTCGTAGAAACACCAAAGCAAACTTCTGTCATACAAAAACCATTTTCTGTTAAAGAACAATATCTATGTACATACAACAAACTGATGGTATGGTATGATTCAATAGCGATCGTGTCATTTTCATGGCTTGTGTGTATCTTACGTCGCGTCGTGTTGTCTTAGAAGGGTTGCATGGCATATATACTTGTCTAGATGTGTATTTCTTGTTTCTTTTGGTAAATATGTACATGAGTTTGAAATTTCTGTCATCGCAGGTTAAAAATTATGTGTATCATTTCTTTGAGATCGAATTGCGACAGCGCTTGGTTGCTTGGTCTTAAATAAAAATAACAAATGAATGATAAAAGGAAATCAGGAGTTTCTTGCACGACATGCACGAAATCGAGAAGGGGTTTTCCTAATTTAAACATTTTTCCATGCTCCTCAAAAAAATGAAATTTCAAATAATTTATGGAAAAAAGCATGTAGTTTTAATTTTTTTTGTGTTTGCCAAAATTATTTTGGAGTGAGTTTGTGGGCAGGAAAATGTTAAAAAGAGATGCAGTTCCCACACTCAAATTGCAAAATGATATTGATCAATTTGAAGAATTAGAAAATCTTTCTTCTTCGAATAGTAAGAGAAGAAGAAGTTCAAGTTCAGATCTAGGGTGCTTGAAATGCAATCAATCGAGAAGTGGGGAAAAAACATTTTTCAACAAAAAAATAGTATTGCTTCTTTCAGTTTGAAAATTAAAACTTTAAAGCAAAAACAAAAATTAAAGTACAGAGCTCATACTACATTAAAAAAAGAGAAACAAAATATGTATTCAGGTTTGGTATCCCAAATTCAGAGCATGGATACGTCAGAGCAGTCTAAGTTATTTTGTTTTATGTTGATGGGGCTTTCTAAATCAAATTTGTATAGCCCAGAAGAAAAAGAACTTGCACAAAATGTTTTTTATCCCTCGCAAAATACATATACATTTCTACGCGATGGGTTGGGCTTTCGACTTCCTCATATTGCTTTATTATATCGTTGGGCTCCTGTGAAAGGACTACAGCCTGGGTACCAAAACATGGCTCAAAATATATTGAAATCTAAAATTGCATCAATGAGTCATCGTCAAAAGTATGTGGTGTTGGTTTTTGATGAGATTCGAATCCACCGAAATCTGACCTACAACGCTACCAACGACTTAAATTTCTGTATTTATGGTTAATGGTCTTTTTGATTCACGGAAAAGCGTTGTTAACTATTTTGTTTCAGAAAATGGAATAAAAGGGAATGACTTAAAACAGTTGATTAAAAAGAAATTTGAAATATGCAAGGATCTTGGTCTTCAAGTATGCGCTGCTGTTTGTGACCAGGGTCCAAACAACAGGAAAGCGTATCAACTTTTGAATGTGACTGAAAACCCATTTACGACATTTGAAAACCAAAAAATATACTGTCTTTACGATTTTCCTCATTTACTTAAATCAGTGCGCAATCTGTTACTCAAATCGGATCTGAACACCCCCAATGGTTTAGTTTCTTTCGATGTCTTCAGAGAAATATATAATTTAGAGACCGACAACGTTGCCAAACTTTGTTTAAAATTTACTAGCTCACATATAGCTCCTAATGCTTTTGAAAAAATTAGCGTACGCCTAGCGACTCAAATATTTAGCAGGACATCTGCTGCGTCCATACAAACAGCTGAACACCTGAATTGCTTAAAATTTACTTCGCAGCACGCTCAAGCAACGCAAGCCTTTACGCTGGCATTAAACAATACTTTTGACTGCATGAACAGTGGCTCACAATACGACAAAAATGCGCTTCAACGTGGAGTTACGGTTGGAAATGCTGCATACCAACAGATAAAATATTTTGTAATATATTTGCAAGCGATGCAAAATTTTTCAAATGTACCCAAACATTTTTATTTGAAAGGAATGGAAAAGACACTTAAAGCAGTTTTATTACTAAGCGAGGACATTAACAACGGTACGTTTGTTGATGCTGATTACTTGCTGACAAAGAGGGTACATCAAGACATCTTAGAGAACCTGTTTTCAATTGTCAGAATAAATGGTTGTAATAATAAGAATCCATCTGCTTATGAATTCAGTGTACTAATGTCAAAAAGTCTTTCGTCAAACCTTATTTCCTTCTCACCTTACAGTAATTGTAAGGACGATGATGTTCAGTTTTTGAGCTTAGGTATAGTCCAAACAAAGGGCACTCATGTTGTTTTGCTGAATGAGGAACACGAAGAAGAAGACTGTGATGAGTTTTTGTACACAGAAATCATAAACAAACTAGAAACAGAAACTGATTTTACACTTGAGACAGTTGCAATGCGATACTTTGCGGGATATATTGCTTACAAAATGTCTTCAAAGAGCCACTGTTCAAATTGTTTGAAAATTTTTTTGAGAAAAGATGAAAAAATAACATGCCCTTCTGAGTTTTTTATATTTGCCAACATTTTTTCTCAAAATAGTGATTTTGGCAGTCTTTTTGCACCATCAGATGAATTGTTTGACGTTTGTAAGCTTCATTTTAAAGTTTTCCATGGAATGTTCCGGGATCGCCCTCATATAAGAAAAATAAGAGAAACAGTGGCCTCCGAATGCATAAGAATAACAAATATCCATGACAGCAGCTGGTTTGATGAGAAAAACGAATGCTTTTATCATCGCAAGAGTTGCTTAATTTTGCCCTTCTTGCCTTATTGCGCAAACACCGCTCATGGGAATTAAAAAAGCGAAAAATCAGCAAAAATCAAAAGGTGCAAATATTATCAAGAAAATAAAAGATGTAAATAATACTCATCATCATCATCATCTTCTTCTTCTTCTTCCTTTTATCAGCGAGGTTATGATCCGAAAACTAGGGATCACAACCCTCCCACTTCACCGCATTTCTACTGATCCGCCTGTGGGGTTCACCTATTTGACCTCAGAAAATATCGGCAGGCCTGCCGATTTTGGATCACTCGGTTACTGAGGCCAATGAAATGCCGATGTCGTCGCATTTGTCTGATCCAGGCGTTTATAGGACTGCCTTTCCTACATCGCGATGTCTTTGGAACGTGCATAGATATTGCCTTTTTTACAGGGTTCAAATGATCTCTTCTTTGAACGTGGCAATACCAGCTGAGCCGGTCGCGCTCTAATTTTCGTACGATGGTTTCCTTGATGTGAAAGCTTCCACGGATCTTCGAACTTCTTATTCGATCAAGCTTGGTCACTCCTGCTGTCATGCGAAGCATCTTCATCTCAGCTGCCGTTAATTTACTCTCATACTTTTTGTACATCGTCCAACATTGTGAACCGTATGTGAGCGCTGGACGTACAACTGCGGTGTAGAGCCTTCCTTTCAACATAGGAGGCATTTTTCTGTCACAGAAGATAGCGGAATTTTCTCGCCACTTCATCCACCCTACGCTTACACGATGATTGATGTCGTCATCACAAGTTGCTTTGCTATTGATCATAGATCCCAGATATTTGAACTTTTCGCACTTGGGAAGCACTGTTCCATTCAAATAAATATCTGGAATAGGCCTGAGTGGATCAGAGAACGGGCAGCACAAGTACTCTGTCTTTTTTGAACTAATGCGATACCCATTTCCCTCCAAAACGTCCACCCACACATCAAGTGCTCGTTGCAGGGATGTAGGATCCTCACTTATGATGGCTCTATCGTCAGCAAAGAATAACTGATGTACCTTGGGGTCCATCACTTTACCTTCAAGCAGATAATCAAGGACTGCAATAATGAGCAAAGGACTTAAAACGCTTCCCTGGTGCACCCCGACTTTGATTCGGAACTCTTCGGTTACTCCAGCGGGGCATCTTACTTTTGTCTTTGCTCCTTCGTACGTGTCCATAATCATCCGTACATAGGTTTCTGGAACCCCTCGATGTCTTAGCGCCACCCATATCAGATCTCGTGGTTGTCTGTCGAATGCCTTTTCAAAGTCAACCAATACAATATGCAAATCCCTTAAGGAATCACGATGTTTTTCCATCATGATCCTTATACTTTGGATTGCATCTGTGGTTGATTTACCCGAGACAAACCCGCACTGATCATCAGATAGCCGTATTATTTTTCGCAGTCGGCCACCTAATACCCGCTCAACGATTTTCATGGTGTGTGACATCAGCTTGATCGAACGGTAGTTATCACAGTTTCGCGTATCACCCTTCCCTTTGTATACAGGGAGAAGGTAACTTTCCCTCCATTCATTCGGCATTGGATCACCTCTCACGAATTTGGAGATGAGAATTCTGAGCCATCTGAACCCGATGTCTCCCATCTTTTTCCAGGACTCAGAGGGTATCTCGTCTGGCCCAACCGCTTTTCGTTTTTTGGAGTATTTGACCGCCTCACTAACTTCTTCGACTGTAATGTCGGGTATTTGTTCACAGTTAGGGGTGGCTCTTGGAAAGTATCGCCGGGGAAACTGTTCATTCAAAAGCTCTTCACAATACTGCCGCCACCTCTGCAGAATTTTGTCGTCATCCACAAGAAGCTGGCCATGAGCATTGCTAATGAACTTTGGCGAACGAATCGCCTGAGCATTCTTCCTTCTTTGGGCGGCTATTTTGAAGATAGTGGCACTCTTGTTCATATTGTGTCTTCGCAGCTCCTGGATAGCCTGGTTTGCATCAGCATCAGCAACCGGGGAAAATATTTTATCCAGCTCCCGATACAGGCCCTCCGTACTCTCTGCTTGAAGCTGAGCGCACTTCTTCTTCGCTTTTTTCTTGCAGCATCTGTATTCCATTTCGAGGCGAGCTTTTTCGTCACTATTATTAGAGGGGCACTTTGACCAAGCTTTGAAAGCCGCTTTCTTCTCATTTATCACTTTCTTAGCTTCATCACTCCACCACCATGTTTCTTTGGCGTGTTGATGGTGGCCTTTTGAAGCTCCTAGCAGTGATTTGGCCTTCTTTAAGCAAGTTCGCTGTAGAGAATCCCACATATTTTGTGCTCTGCACTCTTTCCTCAGCTCCGTTGATGGTGTAAGAGAAGTAATTTTTCATTACGAAAACAAAAGCCTCCCCTTTTTCTTTGTCCAGACTGTACCACTTGATTTTCTCAGAGACCCTTGTTTGTTTGCTTTTCTTCGGTGTTTTCATAAAAATTTCTGTTAACAGGAGACGGTGTTGCCGAACGATTGCCTCTCCCAGGATCACTTTGCAATCTTTTACCCGAGGCTTCATGAAACTGACTACCACATGGTAGTCAATCTGAGATTCATCTCCACCACTGCTGTAAGTGATCAGGTGTCGGCTTTGTTTGATGAACATGGTATTTAACACGATAAGACCGTGTGATTTGCACATGCTTAGGATGTCTTCACCAGGAAGGTTCCTGTTGCCATATCCTAGTCCTCCATGGCAGTCTTCATAGTCTTCGTTTGATTTCCCGACATGTCCATTCAAATCTCCTCCCACAAACAGAAATTCTTCCTTTGGGATGTTCTTAAGGAGATTGTGGAAATCTAGCCAAAATGCATCCTTATCTATCTGATTGCACCCATTGTGGGGAGCATATGCACTGACAATATTCCACACCTCTCCTTGTATTACTAGTTTGAGAGACATCAAACGGTCGCTGGACTTCGAAATGCTCAAGACGTTTCCAAGTAGCTCTGCCGCAAGGATGATACCGATTCCGTTTCTAGCCTTTTCCGTTCCGTAGTAGAACATCTTGTAATCTTTTGTCCTAACGTCCAAGAAACGCGCCCGATTCCCGGTGTTTTTCCATTTCGTCTCTTGGACACACAAGATGTCCACCCGCCTTCTATTCATCATCTCTTCCAGCTCGTAACTTCGACCGGTCATGCTTCCAACGTTCCAACTCGCGACCCTTAAATTGCGTCCAAACTGTTTCATTATGTTGCTAGCCCCCGGAATCCGTATAGCTCTGACCCGAACATTTCTGCTCGGTCCAGGATCAGTACCATGCACAGCAGTGGTAGTGCCTGGCGGGGTAGTGCCTTTCCTTTTTGCAAGTATTATCATAATGATACAGTTTTGCAATACAATTTTTGCACCATATTGCGATGGTGTTTGTTGTTTGACACGTGCATGCTCCTGTTTTAGTATTGTTTGATCTTTCTTTTATGACACCGGTGATCTCCAGTCGTGTCAACCCACGGACTCGCATGCACACTTGTGGGAGGGTTTTTATGGTAGTATATGTGTCGCTAGGCTCACTTGGGTGTTATATTGCCTAGATCTGATTTGTCCCCTTAGTCGCCTTTTACGACAAGCGCTAGTTGTTGGGGGGCGCTGCAGTGATATTCTTAACCCGTCCCTGCACGGGGTCCCTGCATCATCATCATCATCATTTGAAGAAACATAAAATAAATCTATACTTATTCAAATGAGATAACTAATTTCAACCGTTTTCATTACCTTACAAAATGCTTTTAATAATAAAGTTTATTCAGAAAAAAATCAAATAATTAGACGACATAATTTCACAATTGTACCAAGTTCCTACCTTATCATACTCGTAATTATTTATAAAGCAAACATAAATAATTTAAAAATCTAAAACCTTTTTCTGAAAAATAAAAATTCATTGAAAAATTGATGTGACTGTGTTACCTACATACATATGTACCTACATACGTACATAGATATTTATTTTTTATTTGATGAAAATTGCTCACACATAGAATCATCCTTTCATACATCTCACAAAACGTGCTAGTCAACTCACAACCGTTTGAGCATGGTATACATACAAGATCGATCGAACTGGGACCCACGAGTAAATCCCAGTCGATTGAAAATTGGCCATTTTTTTTTTGTACTGGATGCGATATCTATGTAACTATATTATCTGTGGTGCTACTCAACTCACAACCGTTTGAGCATGGTATGCATACAAGATCGATCGAACTGGGACCCACGAGTAAATCCCAGTCGATTGAAAATTGGCCATTTTTTTTTGTACTGGATGCGATATCTATGTAACTATATTATCTGTGATATAATACATTCATGTTTTATATTTTTTCTATTATAGTTTTCGTTAGAAAATTAAGTCACGCGGCCTTAATCTTTTAAGCCGCCTAATGGTATTGTTGTTTTCTTCCACCATGTATTGTATTTGAGGATTTACATGGCCTTGGAGTTGTTCGTAGTGCCTAAGAGCATATTATTTAACAATTTCACTTACATTCTCCACGTCTAGATCCTTGTGTAGGTTGTCATTTCTTATATACCAAGGTGCATTAACGATGCCTCTTTGTACTTTGTTTTGGAATGTGTGTATCATTCTTACAAACAACAAAAACAAATATTTGGCGCAACAGCTCTTTAAAGTGCCAGGGCCTAGCTTCTCGCAACCATTCATGTTGTGTGCGTTATATTTTTCACACGAATGGAAGGGACCTACAGTTTAATGCCGAATCCGAACGGCGATTTGAGAATGTTTTTCGTGACAACAATACTCTCGGATGTTTGTCAGACGCTCGCGAGAGGTGGGACCGTGAAAAAACTTTTTGGTATTTTCTGGGATTCGAACTTAGAACCTCATGCGTAGTGATCCTACACACTAACCACTTACGCCACGGCGCCAACTGTGTATCATTCTTCGATTTGTCTTTTTGGTACAACCCCAAAGTTGTATCCCATATGTACGTCCACACGGGTCTCAGGACTTGCTTGTACAATAGCAATTTATTTTCAATTGACAGCTGGGAATTTCTTCCCATTAACCAATGCATTTGTCTGAGTCTAATGTTGAGCTTCTCTTTTCTCTTCTTGACATGCTCCTTCCATCTGAGCTTGGCGTCAAGTGTTATACCCAGATATTTCGCAGTATTTGCGTACGGAATTTCTATTCCATCAATATTAACTCTTACTTTATGTATTCGTCTATTAGTAAAGTTAACATGGATAGATTTAGTTTCATGAAGCTTTATTCTCAATTTTTTTGTCCAATCACTTACGGATTTAATGGCCTTTTGTAATTTTTTCGCTGCTTCATCAGCATTATCGCCAATAGTCATAATTGCAGTGTCGTCTGCAAAAGTCGCTAAGCTAGCTTCTTCCTGCTGAGGTAGGTCTCTTGTATATAGGAGATAAAGGATTGGTCCCAAGACACTTCCTTGTGGAACTCCTGCAGATATTTTCTTTAAATGAGAGTATTCATTCTTAGAGTATTCTCTCTCTTACTCGAAAGTAACGATCCGCGATATAAGATTTAAGAATTAAGTAAAACTCTTCGGGGAGATCCCTTTGCAGTTTAAATTCTAGTCCACGATGCCAGACTTTATCAAACGCTTGTGCTACGTCTAGAAATATGGCTGAACAGACTTTTTTATTCTCAAGTGCTTTTTCTACTGTACTTACAAATCTATGCACTTGTTGTACATTAGAGTGTTTCTCTCTAAACCCAAATTGGTGGGAAGGTACAAGACTTCTTTCTTCTATTATTGGCCTGAGTCTTTTCAAAAGCAGTTTTTCAAATAGGAGCGAAATCGGTCTATACGATTTCTTTTCATTTGGCGACTTATCTGGTTTCAGAATCATAATTACCTCTGCCACCTTCCATTGCGTCGGAACATACTTTACCCTGAGTGCTGCATTAATTAAATGTAATAGTTTCTGCATAGCTTTGTCCGGGAACTCCTTAAGTATTTGCCCTGTTATCAAATCGTAGCCCGGTGTTTTTCTTGATTTATATTAGTTTTAATTTCATATTTTAGTTCCTGAAATGTTACATGCTGTATATTTCTGTGATCATTTCTGAACTGCAGGAAAAGATTTTCGTCTGCAGTTTGCCTAGGAAATGGTTGGAAGGTTTGCTGCAGGTAATCTGCGAAGAGGTTAGCCTTTTCTTTGCCATTTCTTGCCCAAGACCCGTTTTCCACTCTTATGGGCGGTGCTTGTTTTGCTGTTTTTTTTTTTAAGATTTGACAGCTTTCCATAGCGAGTATTCTGTATCTTTATGCGCTGATAGCTTATTCAAGTATCTGCCAACTGATTCGTTCTTCAAAATTTTTAGAAGCCTTTTGAGTTCATTGCATAATGCGTTATGAATCTTTTTATTCTTAGGTGTTCTGATTCTTTGCCAAGTCTTACGAGCTTTGCGTTTTTTCCAGATTAATTCTTTAATTGCATACGGATAATTTATATACATATTCCTGTTTTTTTGACCAATAGGGGTGCTTATCCATGCTGCTTGCTGGATATTTGTCTTGAATAGCTCAATTTCTTCTTCTAGTTGGAATGAGGTTTTTATCGGGACCTTTAGGTTTATGCTATCTTCTAATGTTTGTCTGAATAGGAGCCAGTTTGTTTTATGATTTATAAGACGTGGTCGACTTTCAGTTCTCAGTATGCTATGAATCACTAATCGTCATAAGAACTGGAGAATGATCTGACGACAGATCATCTTTATTTTCTACATGAATGTAGTTACCAGATATTCCTATTCTTACATAGAAGTCTATTAGGTCAGGGATTTTATTCTGGTCTACCGGCCAGTGTGTTCGCATAGCACTTGAATGAAAATCACAATTTAATGCTCGTCCTGCTGAATATAGCTCTCTACCTTTGGTGTTTGCTAGTCTTGAGCCCCAAAAGGTATTTTTGGTATTAAAGTCACCTCCGACTATAAAATGGTGCTTTCCCTGTCGCAGTTCTAACACAGTAGCAGCTGATGTTGTGCAGCCAAGACTTCCGGATGAGATCTCTTCTTACAATGGAAGCCATGGCGCCGGTATCGATAGTAGCCACGCACTTGTTTTTGCCGATGAATGCTTCCACTGTTAGACTCTTGTTGCATCGTTTGGTTTGGGAGACCTGGATGGTGGTCTTGGGGGCGTCGATTCCATTAGCCAACTTCTGCCCCGCGAAGCTGGCTCTTAGCCGTTTCCTGACTCCTGGTTTCGAGGAGCCTGGCCAACAGGATGAATGTTATACCTGTTGGATGGTTCTTCGTTGCGTCGCCTATTCGCACAATGTGGACAGTTTCCGCGTCTGGGTGGATTTCTGCATTGCCGTTGTAGGTGTCCCGATTTGTTGCAGTTCCAGCAAAGAATTTGTCCTCCGCGAGCGTTGTTTCGGTCTTCGACGTCCATCCTCTGGCAAGAGCATTCGACGGCGGCTACTTCCCTCACACGGTGGACTCCCTGACATGCCTGGTCGGCGGCCTCCATATTCAGAGCAAACGCCAAAGCTTCGGCGAGCGTTTTGTTTCCAGCCATTCTTACCGCCATTTGCAGTTTCGCATCAGCTATGGCATGGGTGAACGCTTCGGTTGCCATCTCGTTAATGATCTCCTCGCCGGCGTTTGGATAGGACAAATGTGCCAGCCGCTCGATGTCCGCTTGTAACTGCTGGAGCGTCTCACCCTTCATCTGGGACCTTCTGCGCAACTGGACCCTATATACTTGCTGCATGTGGTCGTCCCCAAATCGCATCTCAATGGCTTTCACCAGACTGTCGTAGTTGCGTTGTTTGTCCTCGGGAATAGTTTGTAGTAGCTCTGAAGCTGATCCTCTAAGCGCAAGCGTGAGGGCAATGGACTTCTCTTCGTCGTCCCAGTTGTTCGTCATTGCCGCAGCTTAGAACTGCCTCTTGTATATCGGCCATAATGTCTGTCCATCGAAGACGGGAGGCTGCATCTCTTTCCTTCTCGGGCAGTCGGTTGAATACTCCCGAACTTTCTGTTTCTTCACGCATTCGAGTTCCTTTGACAAATTCTCGAATCTTCCTTCAACAGCCTCGAATTTTGTTTCAACATTCTCGAATCTTCCTTCAAATGCTGTTTCGAATGTCTCAATTTTGGCCTCTACATTTTCAATCTTCTCATCAATTGCTCCAAATCTTGTTTCCAAACTTTTATTTTCTTCATTGAATTTGCTTTCGAGAACACTCCTTTGATCGAATAGCTGTTGCTCTAGAGAGTTCTTTTGTTCGTCGAACTTAGCATCTAGGGAATTCTTCTGCTAAGCTAAGGAATTCTGTAGAAGCTCGAACTTCTTGTTTTACACATCCAGCTTGCCATCCAGAGAATTCTTTTCTTCATCGAGATTTTTATTTTGCTCATCCAGAGAATTCTTTTGTTCATCGAGCTTTTTATTTTGCTCATCCAGAGAATTGTCTAGCTTCTCGAACTTTTCGGAAAGCAGTTTCATTAAAGGCGACATATCATTCGTCGTACTTACTTGTTCTTCTTCGACGTCAAATAAAGCTGTTTCAGGATCTGTACCCTCGTCCGTCATTATTTTCCGCAACTTAATGATCAATTCTCTTTTCGTAGCAGTCGTAGGCTGATGCCGCTGGCTCAGTACTTCCTTCAGTTGCAGCAATTACAAATCTTCTAGCAATTTCCGAACCATTTTTTTTATTTTTTTTTCACTTGCACAATAAGCAATACACAAAAAATGTTTTATTCCACTTTTCTGTCACCAATGTAATATTCTTGCTGGGGTTCGTTTAAATAAAACCGTTTTTTGTGTATTTTAATCGTTTATTTATTATCAAACACCAACTTTACTTTAACACAATAGTCAATCACTTTATTATTTATTTATTTCAAATCAAACGGTCGCTACAGGTTTATTTTCAATATGTCGCTTGTTTTCACAACTGGTCGAATATCTCTTGTAATCGCTGTATTCACTTATAAACAACTGTGTCGACGGTGGTTGTGGTATGGGTATTTATATAAAATACAAGTCCTCCTAGAGTATACTAGATGTCGCCAGGGATGAATTGAGGATCCTGGAATAATTGGGATATTGTCTGGAACAATTGTGGAACGTAAGCTCATCAGGTTGGAATATTTACTGCTAGCAGGTTTTGCAATAGATGTCGTTGCTACAGTTTGAGATACAGTGTTTTAGTTTTTTGGTACACAAACTATCCTGTAGTCAATGCTACAATACATTTATGTTGTATATATTTCTTGCGTAAATTTCTGAAACATTTCCTTTGTAGGAAGAACATTTGTACAATCCATATTATTTTTCCTTACTAGGTCTTTTGTTTTTAAACTACCAAATAATGTAGTAATTTCTAATTTATTGCGGATTTTGTTTTTTTTTAGATATTTATCTGTTAAAAAATGTGTTCTACATTAGCTGTAGATACTAGGATCGATAAAATACCTGAAACTAATTTTTTTAATAATGGGAACGATACTGATCCATCGCCCCATCGAAAATTATTGACCAAAATTGTTCAATTTCTGTCACTTCAGATAAGTGTGAATCTAAAAAATGTATGTGACGCAATTCCCGCCACTCATTATCAATATCTTGAACGTTAATAATACTTACAACGTTTGGCAAAAAATTACATAATTGGGATATACTCATAATGTCCTTTTTGACTACATTGGCTGGCGCTAATATTTCCACCGACTTCAAAAATTCGTTTTTGAAATCAATTTTTTTTAATAAACGATTGCACAGTCCTATGTAAAATTGCAGACAATGTTCCCTGAAGTATAACTCTTCAGCCGCTGACAATATATGTGTAGATCCCAATGCTAAATATACTTCTGCACCTATGTAAATATATTTTACATTCCGAAAACCGACTATATTTGAATAAAAATATAAGCAAAAATAATTAAAACTTGCTAAAACTGCTAAAAATTTGAAAAAACTTAAATTTTGGAGAAAAAAACTTTAAAACTGCACGACTTAAAAAAAAACTGTTATTTTCAGATTAATGTGTCAATATGGTAACGGTGAATGTATCCTTAGACAAAGAAACGGATAATTTTTGTGTCTGTCATAAAACGACTGCCGATGGTACTTACGTTTGCAGTCAAGTCCATCACGCTAGTGCATTAAAAAAACAATGAAAAAGAGCGACAGCCGATTTCAAATGTCAATTACTGCAATTAATCGTTAAGTATAATAAATAAGAAAAATACATTTGAGTAGTTTACTTACTTTGTTATACAAGCATTTTGAATAAAAAATAAGTATTAGTTTAGCTGTGCGAGCAATTTTATTACTGAATTTCTTGGTGCTTTATTTCTTTAACAAACATTTTTTTTTTACTTTTTTTTTAAATAAAAGTTATTCTTACAACGAAAAGAATCTATTTTAAGGGTTTTTTTTTTCTGTACGTGCAATACTTCATGCAGTAGAGGGTTAATATGCGATTTATTCAATTATATCCGGATCTGAAGGACCATGGAGAATTCGCCAAGCTTTTTTGAAGATTATTTAGCGGACTGTACTTCGAAAAGAACGAAAGTTGCGGTTTATGCAATTAAGCGGATATTAGCGAATCAATGAGAAACCAATTCTTAAAAATAAATCTATGAACACTGTAGTTGAAATTCTTCAATGGTTTATTATAACTTATTAAAACACTTAACAGAATAATTGAGGAGTAAGATGTGCAAAATTGACTCTTTAAGAAAGATGAAATTAATTGACAAACGAAAATCAATTATGCAATGCAATAGTACAAATGGGTGTAAGTGTGTTGTTGTAAATTAGGTGCGACGAGACCCCTCTTGAGCCATGACGATGGTGAGTTGCGAAGAATGACGACGAGTGACTGCATGTGACTACTTCCTTGATGCGGTGCGAGTGGTGATTATATATGTTCTGCTGTGATTTTTGGGAATTTTCCATTGTCTTCTAGCGGCCCGAACCCGTAGTGTGATGCGATGTGACAAAAACGGTGAATTTTGTGCTGTTGCACATTGCGAGTATATGTGCTATTCTAGTGCAAGTGAATGGATTGGAGGAGTGATGCTGTAGCACATTTAACTTACTGCTGAATGGCAGTAACATTAACAACATGTAGTATAATTTGCGTCTGATTGATAATCGCACCTTCTCCCATGTTTATGACTGTGAATCCCTGGTTACTCTATTGGTGTTAACACCAACGTTGCTTGTACTGGGTAGATCATCATTGGGATTAGTACCGTGGAGAACAGTATCATGGATGGTACCTGTTAATTTACGTGGACGTTTAATATTGGAAGGGTGTGCATCATCTAAGTGTTTTTATCTAAAGAATGTTTCATCCTTATGTCTAACATGTTTATAGTTTTTAATGTAGCCTATTCTCCTAGTTTCTGTGCAGTCTTCCCTATTTAGATTTCTTTTGTTGATGTATTTTTGTTTTTTGTTCTTTATTCTTTCTATCAAGTTTTTTATATCAGTATGTTGTGCTTTGTTTTCTTGAAATACCTATTGCAGGGTGGTTTTTATTGTTTTATATCTGGAATGCTTTGCAGATCTTTACATTTACAGAGTCAACTCCTGTCATGGTTAATAAGATTTCAAGAATCGTACTATGAAGTCGCTCTATGTCGGAATTTCCTGTGTGTGGATTGGGTTTGGTGAAGTGTACTTCTATTGTTTTTTCTCTAATGAAGTCTTTGATAGGGTGTGCATTGAATTCGTTGTCTGTAATAATTGTTCGCGGTGATCTTTCTTTTGCAATGTGTTCTGTAAGTGTGTCCATTTTGTGTGTGTAGTTTTTTCTTTCAAGTCTATAAACATATCCTTTTTTGGTCAGCTTATCGATAACATTTAGGAAACTATGTTTATAGAAATAGTAGATATCAATGTAAATCATTTCATTGTGTTTGGTTGGTGTTTCTGTTAATTTGAATTTTTGTACTATGAGCTTTTTGGCAAATATCGCAATTGTTTATTACTTGAGTTATTATTTTTGTAATTTTTGGGTAACATATTTGATGTTTAAGTGTGTTATATATTTGTCTATTTGCTTCTTCCTCTATTCTGAGGTCCTTAACTCTACTTTTTACTTTTGTACTTTGAGGGAACATTTGGATTATTATACGTAGAATCCTATTATACAATAATCTTCATTTCTTATTTCTGAATATATTCCTACAATCCCTTTTTGGGGTCCTAGTAGTTGTTGCATATTGCTTTTCTGAGAATCGGATACTTTTATATAGTGAATTCTTTCATTGTGCAGCGTTTCTACGATCGGATCCTTGTCGTAGCTCCAGATAATTTGCTGTTTATAAATATTAACTATTCCCTCTTTTACAGCAATCTGGTCGACTTCCGGGATTTCTTCATTGAAAGTCTGATTTATTTCTGGATTTGTTTTCAATTCGACTCAAGAAGTCCGCAACTTTATTATCTGGACCTCTCAGGTATTCCACTTCGTTATCGAACTCTTGAAGCTTAAGCCGCCATCGTTGATTTCTTTGTGAAAATTCCTTACCCTTGTATTAAGTGTTCAGATATTTTATGGGGATGTGGTCGGTAATTACTTTAAATTTGTTTCCCCACAAATAGAGCTTAAATTGCGTAACGGTCCACACAATAACAAGGAATTCTTTTTCAGTAACAGAATAGTTCTTCTCATGCTCATTTAGGGTGCGGAAAATATAATAAATTGATTGTTTGTCACGTGTTAGGACTGATCCAATTTCGAAGTTACTCGCATCGGTATAGACCTGAAAAGGTTTATCAAATTCGGTAAATTTAAGGATTGGGTGGGTGGTGAGGTTTGTTTTCAACTTTTCGAAGGCCTCAGCATATTCAGGGTCATGTACATTTATTTTAGGTCCTTTTCTTAAATATCTGGTCATTGGGTATGCTGTCTTTGCATAATTCATAATGAATTTCCTATAGTACCCTGAAGCTCTGAAAAAGCATTTTAACTGTTTTTCTGTTTTTGGAATTGGCAAATCTTTCATAATGTTTCATTATTGGGGTTTCGTTTTAACCCTTGTTCGGTCAATATGTGACCTTTAATTATTATTTCATGTTTTATACTGGAAATGTGGGTGAGTGATTGACCCTCTTGGTATTGGAGATTTTGGAATGTCTTCAGAAGATATTGGAATGCTGATTTTTCCTCAAAGTTGAGATCACGAAAGTCAGGATTACCTTCTTCTAAATAATGACAACAAAAATGGCTGCCATTCTCAATATTGAGAACCGTATTATTCCTTAACGTAATGGTTCCTTTTTTAATATTGATTGTTTTTATCAGATTTTTAAGGACGTCCATACCTAGTAAGAGAGAATATTTTTTATTCTCTAGGGCATATTCATATGCCTTAATAAAAGTATTCATCCCATAACCAAATTCTTTTGGTGCAGGAATTTGGAAAAGTTTAGTGTTGTTTACTGTCTTGCTATTAATTGCTGTTATTTCTATTAATTTTGAGTCTACTACCTTGTACCTATTTTTATAGCGCTTCCTGTATCAATAAGAATAATGTGTCTTTTTCTATTTATTGTATTTCAACTTGTTTGGGTCTTGATGACGTCACCAGACACGAAAGCTCCACGTATCACACATACCTTCGTCATCACCGCCCCCACAACAAATGTCAAACAAGAACAATTATTTTGTTATGTACTTGTACATACATATAAGCAAAATACAGAATTGTATATAAAGAAACATTTTTTAACATTAAAAGAGACACTAATTTATAACGTTGGGAGAATCGGCGGTTTTATTTGTTTCTACACAGTTTTATAACATTTCAGTTTCTTAAGTACAGCTCCCAAGCGCACGGTTACCCGTAAGAAATCCGCAAACGTTGTTCTTGCATATAGACTCAAACACAACTGGTAATGTTAGAATTTGTCCGAGGCCTAGTTCAGAAAAAACGGAGATTCTATGAATGCTATTTCTCGGTTTTTAATGTCCTAATTAGGAGCGGTGCTATCTGAGTCTATATGTGTAACTTGTCATGAGGAAGATGGTTGATTAAATGTAAATCTTGTTCTTGGTGTGGAGTTTGTGTTTCTACTTGTATTAGTGTATAAGTTCGTATTATTTCTATTGGTTTGATTATAAAAGCTTCTATTCCTAAGTTGTTGAATCGTGGTAACTGTGTTATTTCTGTTGTATTGTCTAGGTCTCGATACATTGTAATTATTATTCTGATAGTCTGTTGTAATGCTTCTAAACTTAAGGTTACCGCTCTTGTACCCGATGTAAGAATATAATATTTTTGAAATATTTGTGATATAGTATTGATCTCTCAGTTCCCAAGGCAAATTTCCCATTGTTAACTCTCGTACTTTGCTTATGATTAAATTATGACATAATAATTTCTCTTGTTCCCTATTGTTGCAATACAGTTTTTATATATTAATATTACTTAATACTACCTCTATCTTATTAATAAGCTCTTGTCCGAAACTTACTTTAATGGCTGCAATTGACTTCGTTATTTCTACTCCGCTGATTGTTGGTCGAAAATGTTGTTTGAAGAGGTTTTTTGTTTCTTCCCACGGTAGGAGTCCATTCACCGACAATAGGTCCATTGCCGGTACTTTTACTTTAGTTTGTCTAATGATGCTTCAAGTTAAGACCGGATCCGGGCTTGTTGCGAGGTGGTTATCCATAATGCCAATGAAATGTGCCAGGTACTTAGAGTCGTCTTCAAATGGGGGGATATGTTGAATTTTCTGGGATATAGTGGATCCCAGGGTCCTTCGTGGCATTCCATTCACTATAGCCATGAGGCTATTTAGAATATCCCTATTTGAAGCTTTATCTGCCATTGTATATTTTCATCTCTTTTTTTTTATTTGGTCCTCTTAAGCTTACGTTTAACTTTCCGCTAAATTTCGGATACGAATGCACTTTTGTTTGTTCGTCTATTTTTGTTTTTTATATGCGTTTGAACGGTTATTCATATCGAATACACTTTAATTTGATCGTATAGATATTTACGGAACTACCCGACTGCGCCAATTAAATAATATACACTCACAGCTATTTTCTTATTTCTTTTATTGAGTGTTATTCTTTATGATATTGCTATACTACGGTTACCGGAAGAGTGTCCGAAGAACCGTCAATTAATTTCCGAGATACCACCAATGAACTCGATTGGCCTGGCCGACTTTATGATTTACCTAATCAGCACTGTGAACCACCGCATCGAAGAAAGGCAATTTAGCCATGTCGCAATACCAATTCGGCTGTTGCTTCACCCCATTAACTGTGTCAATGAAGTGCAGTGTTTACATTGGAGGTCAGGTGAACAACCGAGTTATGCCCAATACTTAACTCGCGCAAGCCATTCTTGACCATATGGTGAATGAGCGGAAAAGTATGAGGGTGTGCGTGATAATAAATCTATCCTATTAGACTTAGTACCCAGTGGTCGGCACTTCTTGGTTGACTAGCAAATGGAAAGGAAGTTTTTTGAGACATCAAAAAGTGAGAAGTGTTATTCGTAGAGGGCAAGAAGAAGAAAAAAGGAAAGGTGTGACAAGACGGGAGTTACAGGACGAGAGAACTTGGAAACATAGTGAGAGGAAACCATCACCAGAACGGAACGAAGGGAATAGGAGGGATCAAAACAAGGACATTCAAAAGACAGATAAGTTTTGTGTAGTTCTTTTTTGTCTTTTTCTGAATTCGCGTTTGGTGTAGGAACTTTGTCTTTCATAATTCGGTAGATTTCCGTTTCGTTAATTTCTCTCGGTGAAAGCGGGACCCGCTACCTGTAATTTGATTCGATTTTGCAAGTTCGGGACCGAGCATGCCGGGCCACTCCTGTAACGCCGATAAAATAATGTTAACTTTTGCGTAGGGATCTCTTTTTTTTCAATAGTTTTTTTTTTTAACGATGCTTTTAATTCAACTTGCCATTTGTGACCTTGCTTCAATTCTTTTAAATAAATCGCCGCGCCCTAGAGGGACGTTCATAAAGTGCTTAAAATATTGTTTTAGTATTGTGGACCTTTTTCTTTTCGGCGCTACTGTACCACCCACCATTTTTCCCTCCCAAAAGTTCCGTTGTCTTCCTACTGAAAGACGCTGTGGCACCCATACCAATCTTAATTCTTTCCACCAATCTTATCGGACAATAATTATCTGCATTCATTTCTTTTATCAACATTTTTCTTCGTTAGTCATTTTCCCCATCGTAATGGAGTTTTCATAAACGAACCCACCCTAAGTGTGCAGCCGGTAGGGAACAGCTCTCAACGTGCTGTGCTGTTGCACTTCTTTTCGCCACGTGTTTTTCTCCCGCTGTTGCGCTTTTGACATTTCATATCTATACGATTCGGTCGCAGGAGCGATCGCAGTTTTTTTTTTACATCGTTTCATTTTTTTGTTTTTGTTTGTAAGAAAATCTAGCGGGTTCGCCAAGAAAGAATATATGTATGTACTTTGTTTGAAAATTATGCTTATTTAAATAAATATTTGTTTTTCTGTCCTAAATGCAATAAAAGTAACAGAAATCACTCTTTTTCGCTGTTTTTCATTTACTTACATTTTCAATTGAAAATCCACCGCCAATAACCCTTGCGCAAAACCTGATCAACTCTTGATCAAAATATCTATCGCATTTGAAGTAGATCGAATGACTCATCTCTCAAACTGGCATCATTCGCATCAGTTTGTTCCCCATGTGACATTCCACAATTCACCCCTAGCGACATCCAGCATGTTTCGAAAAATTTCCAGAGGTTCTTGTATTTGTTACATATGTACCTATATACCAACCACCAGCACAGTCGATAAAGGTGAAAATGGCGATAAGCAAGTGCAATTACTCTGAAAGTTAATTATTCGGAAATTGGTGTTGAGTTGAGAATAAACAATATTGTGGATTTGTAGAGAATGAAGTGGTTTAATTATTTTGAAGAATAACGAAAGTTAATTTCATAGTTGTTTATAAATACACGGTTGAACCCCAGTACAAGGGCAAGGTCGATTTACAAGTTTTAAAGCCTAGAGTAAAATGTTACCCCGCGAATTGAAAAACCCAGGTAAACGGTAAACGAGGGACAGATGTGGCAAATTTATTGACATAAAATTAAGGGTGAGTCTTTTATAGACCACATCATATAATAAACAAATTCATATTTTATGGACAAATGTAGATAAAATCACACATTTGAAAATGATGTCGATGGCAAGTTAATCGATGAATAGGTGATATTTTCATTTTGCGCGCATTTTTCACAGGTATTGATGTAATGTTCGTGGCATACGTTCTTCGAGCACTTGTCGCATTGTATTTTGGACTTCTTTTCTTTTCCCGAGGGTAGGTAAAAAATCTTCCATAGGCACTATTAGAATAGCTAGCGCGTGCTCATACTAGTGTCAGCTTGTTACTGACTAAAAAAACATCACAATTTGATATAAATTTGTTAGAATCGCAACTAAGTAATAACTTATCAAGTAATTTTTCTATCACGAAATAAAAACGTTTGGCAGGTTGCTCTCCACTGAAAGATCCTGCATGTTCTGCAATCTAGACGCGGTTAATCCTTATCTTGAAAGGTTTCGTCCCTTGTAGTCGGTGCAATAAACAAAAATCAACCATCGGTGGAGAGAATACTCCCAAGATACTGGAAATCCTCTACTCTCTCTACCGGTTGTCCAGCAATGCATATTTGAGCCGATGAGTTTGTTTTGTTAGTTTTTGCCATATTAATTTTCAGCCCGACGACGCCTGCCTCCCTCTCCACATCTGCTGTCATTTGGTGGAGGTCCATAATTCTGTAGGAGAGTAAGCATACATCGTCAGCGTAGTCAAGATGTTTCAGTTGAGATTTAAGAGTCCATCGAATTCCTCCGTTTCCCGTCGACAAAGCTGCATGAAGCACATCGCTAATCACCAATAGGAATAATATTGGTGAAAGGATACAGCTTGTCTTACACCACTTTGGTTCTCAAATTCCTCAGATAACCTCCCCCTGCACAGAACGTGACATTTGGAGCCTTCATACTCGTATGTAGCTTTGATAATGGTAATTACTTTATCGGGAATACCTCTCCTGCGTAAGGCACGCCGAATAAACTCCCTTCTGACACTATCGAACGCCTTCTCAAAATCGATGAACAGCAGGTGAAGTGGCGATCGATATTCAACGCACTGTTCGATGATAATCCTTACTTACTTACATAGGTAGCGCTACAGTTCGGGGTGAACCTGGACCTCAACCAACAAGCCTCTCCATTTAACTCGGTCGTTAGCTAATTGCCACCAGTTGCGCACTCCAGGTTGGTCGAGGTCCCCTTGAACTTGTGCGCGGCACCTACGGCGATGATTCCCTCTACTGCGTCGTCCCTCGGGGTTAGATTGGAAAACTCGTTGGTGTCCATTCGCTCTATATGTCCTAGCCATTTCAGACGTCCAATACGCAGTTTTTTGACTAGGTCGATGTCGCTGTACAGCTCGTATAGTTCGTAGTTGAATCTTCTTCTCCAAAACCCGTCAACGCAAATTTTTATTTTCTTTCGAGGGTAGGTGAAAATCTTCAACAAGACACTATGAGGATCGACAGCGCGTGCTCATAGTAGTGTGGGATTCTTACCCACTAAAAAACCTCCCTTCAAAACAGACTTGTTTTTATTTTTTTTACTACATCTAAGTATTCGACTTATCAAGTAGTTTTCGTTTCACGAAATAAGGACGTTTTGCAGGTACCTTCCCATTAGAAGTTCCTGTGTGGAGTTCCCTGTGGAGATCGGTATTTCTGATATACCATGGCGCATTTACAATACCTCTTAGCACTTTGTTTTCAAAAGTTTGGAAAATTTTAATATTACTTATTTTGGTACAACCCCAGAGTTGTATACCATATGTCCATACGGGCTTTAGCACTTGCTTATATAAAAGCAGTTTGTTCTCTATATTAAGTTTGGAATATTTTCCAAGTAACCAATACATTTCTCTATATTTATTATCTAGTTCTTTTCAAACCGAGTTTGTAAAGATCGGCAAATTATTTATTTTCTTATATAAGTTAAATTTACATGAACAGATTTGGTCTCATTGAGTGCGATTCGCCAAACCTTTGTCCATTCAATTACTCTATCCAAAGCTTCTTGCAGTTTTTCTGTAGTATCTTCGACCGTTTTACCTACTGCCAAGATAGCAATGTCGTCGGCAAATGTAGCTAGCTCAGTGCCTTCTACTTGCGGTATATCACGAGTGTATAATAGATATAAAACCGGACCAAGAACGCTTCCTTGCGGCACCCCAGCCATTATTTCCTTAAAATCCGAATATTCCTTTCCACATTTGACGCGAAATAGTCTATTCGAAAGGTAGTTCTTCAAAATATTATATAGGTGTTCTGGCAGAACTTGTCGTAATTTAAACTTTAAGCCTTCGTGCCAGACCTTGTCAAAGGCTTGAGAGACGTCAAGGAATACGCTTGAACAAATCTTTTTTTCTTCAAGTGACTTTTCGATTACATGTGTTATTCGATGTACTTGTTCAACTGTAGAATGCGTACTTCTGAATCCGAATTGATGATCCGGAATGAGATGCGCTTCTTCTATTACCGGCTGTATTCGCCTAATCAATATTCTCTCGAACACTGGATGTAATTGGAAGAAGCGAAATCGGGCTATAGAACATTTTTTCATTCGGCGGTTTTCCGGGCTTAAGGACCATTATAACTTCGGCGACTTTCCATTGACTGGGAACATATTCTAGTCTAAGCGCGGCGAACAGAAGCTTAATTAGAGCTTTTCTTGGTAGAGCTTTAAGAACCTCTGCCGTAATTAGGTCGTATCCAGGAGCCTTCTTTGGTTTAAGTTTCTTTATTTCTTGCTTAATTTCGGTAAGTGTTGCATTTTTTATTACGCTATTGGCTATATATGACGTATTTATATTTTGAATAAGAGCTTGTCCACCCAACGGTTTGAGAGTTTCTTGCAGGTGGGTGGCAAAAACTTGCGCTTTCACTTTATCATGCCTGGCCCATTCCTCATGATTTTTCCTAATTGGGGCGGCTTGAATTTAAGGTTTTTTAATACCTTTTATAGCCTTCCAAAGCGAGTAACTAGAATCTTTTTCTGGCGTTAAGCTTTCTAGGTAAGTTTGCATTTCATTATTCTTAAAGACTTTAATAGATCTTTTTAGTGAGTTTCACAAACGGTTAAACTGTGCTTTATGTTGCGGAGCCCGAGCTTGTTGCGGATTTTTCCTTATTTCCTGCGGCTAAGTTTGAATGTAACTGGCCGGCGTTTTCTTAGGTTTGGGAGTATTCTTCCACGCGGCATTCTGTAGGATTTCGACGAAGCGATCAACTTCAACTTCAAGTTCAGAGGGCGTTTTAAGTGATACGCTCAACTCAATATTTGCTTCAATATCTTTTTTGAAGCTATCCCAATTAGTTTTCGCGCTGGTTAATCTGGCCGGTCCTGCTTTTTAAATCAGAGCTTCGCTTATCGTCATAATGATTAGAGAATGATCAGAGGAGAGATCAAGCTTTCTTCAACTTTTATACAGTTGCCAGATATTCCTTTAACAATAAAGAAATCGATCAGATCTGGTATCTTATTTCTATCAGTCGGCCAATATGTTGGCTTACCCGTCGAGTAAAAATCACAACTGTATTGCATACCCGCATTATAAAGTTCTCTACCTTTCTGAAAGGCGTACCTTGAACCCAAGGAGGGGTGTTTCGCGTTGAAGTCACCACCAATAATAAAATTTGGTTTAAGAAAGTCGAAGATGTTTGTGAAATCACTTTCTTTAAGTTTACATCGCGTGCTTACTTGCATTGCTTCTAATTCAATCTTTACTTCCGCTGAGTGTTCGATACATTCTTTTATAAACAAAGATGATCCGCCTCTGGCTTTTTCCGATGTGTGGAAGGCATGATACACGCTATATCCCCTTATCTTAACATTCGATTGCTTTGTCAGATGAGTTTCACAGACCAAGCATATATCAATGTCTTTTTCTCGTATGAAGATTTCTAACTCGTCGAGTCTTCGTATAAGCCCGTTGGCGTTCCAAGTTGGCGTCAACACAAATGGGGCCGAAAATCTTACGAAGAATTTTTCTCTCGAAGAGACGAAGGATATCTTCATCCTATTTTAATAAAGTCCATATTTCAGCGCCGTAGAGCAGGACTGGGATGATCAGGGTCTTATACAGAGTCTCCTTAGTTGTTCGAGATAGGGCTTTACTGTTGAATTGCCTTATAAGTCCAAAAAAACAGCGATTGGCAAGAGTTAGTTTTCGTTTGATTTCTGCACTGATGTTGTTCTCAAAGTTTATAGCAGAGACAAGGCAGACAAAGTCACTTACTACCTCGAAGTTATAGCTGCCCACGGTGACGTTCTGTCCAATTTGTCGGCGTTGGCTGTGCCTTCTTGTTAACAGCATATACTTGGTTTTGCCCTCGTTTATCGCTAAACCTATTTTGGCCGCTTCCGCCTCAATGCTTACAAACGCACCGGTGACAGCCCGCTTAGTTCTTCCGAAAATGTCCATATCGTCGGCGTATGCAAGCAGTTGTACAGATTTGTAACAGATTGCGCCTCCGGTGTTGGCTTGTGAGTTCCGCACAATCCGCTCAAGTGCAATATAAAAGAAGTCACATGATAGCGCGTCACCTTTTCTAAAACCTTTTTTCTGACATCAAAGGTCTCGGTGATGTCATTACCGATCTTGATGGAGCAGCGAGCGTTCTCCATCGTCAGCCTGCACAGGCCGACAAGTTTGGCAGGGATGTCAAAAGGAGACATGGCTCTATAAAGCTCTTCTCTATAGATGCTTTCACAGGTGGCTTTGAAATCGATAAGGAGACGGTGAGTATCGATTTGGAATGCTGGGGTTTTCTCCAGGATCTGCCGAAGTGTGAAGATTTGATCGGTGGTCGACTTTCCTGTCCTGAAACCGCACTGATAGGGTCCAATCAGGCTGTTGATAAAAGGTTTCAGGCGTTCACATAATAACGCAGAAAAGATCTTGTATGCGATGTTGAGGAGACTGATGCCTCTATAATTGGCGCAGTTGAGGGGGTTTCCTTTCTTGTGGATCGGGGAAATGATGCTGAGATTCCATTCATCAGGCATACACTCGTCTGACCAAATTTTAGAGATGAGTTGGTGTATGCACTCTACCAATTCATCCCCAGCTGCCTTGAAAAGTTCGGCCGGTAAGCCGTCAGGTCCAGCAGCCTTGTTGGATTGCAGCTTGGATATTGCTATCCTCACTTTGTGTTGGTCAGGTGGACGAAAATTTTGACTATCATTGTCTATGTTGAATGGTTCATTCTGCCTGACAGCGGGATGTTGGTCTTCGTCGCCGTTGTACAGTCTGCAGAACTAGTTTTTCCATGTTCTCAGCATCGACTGTGGTTCTACTACGATGTTTCCATTTTCATCTCTACAGGTTTCTGTACGGTTATTACTTTTCTGACACGTTCTTTTTACCTTTTGGTAAAACTACCGTACATTGTTCCTGGAGTATAAACTCTCGATATTCTCGAACGCGCGCTTCTCATGCTCTTTCTTCTTTTTTTGGAGAAGCCGATGTTCTTCCCGTCTCTTTGTATCGTAGAGCTCACGAGCAGCTCTCGTCTTGCTTTGCAGCGCCGCTTTGTATGCCTTCTGTTTTGCTGCATGCACTCGCCGGCATTCTTCGTCAAACCAGGGGTTTCGCGGTGGTGGGCGAGCGAGACCCAGCATATCAGTTGCGGCCTTTCTGAGGGCATGTTGGCGGTATAGGGGTGATTGAGAGATTTCGGAATACGCGTTCACCGAAGAGTCTGGCGGTCTCTTGCGATTGTAGCTTTTCAACGTTAAATTTTCTCACAGTGATTCTTCTTTGTTGCTCAGTTTGGGATATCCGCATTCGTACCTTTGCTACAACAAGTTAATGATCCGAGTCTATGTTGGCCGCTCGGAAGGTCCGGACATCCAGAATACTGGAGGCATGCCTTGTGTCGATCGCAATATGATAACCTTGGTTGATCGTTACATAATCATTGGACCGCCATGTCTGCTTATGAATATCGAGATGAGGAAACCATGTGCAGCGTAGTGTGAGACGTGACAAACGTCAATATGTCAACTCACTGGCCTCAAGGGCTGAAGAAACAGCGAGTAGGTGCTACAGTAGGACTATTTACAACATCACTAAGGAGCTCATTGGTGGTCGAATCTCCAAACAATATCCAGTGAAGAGTCTAGACGGTAACCTTCTGATTTCGGATGAGGATCAGCTCACTAGATGGAGAGAACATTTTGCTACAGTGCTAAATCACTTAGACGACGGCGGTATGATCTTGAATTCGAACGAGCAGTTCGAAGCAACAAATTCCCGAATTCACACTGTACCTCCCAGTAAAACTCAAGAAGAACAAAGCGGTGGGTATTGATGGCATCCCTGCCGAGCTATTTCAAGCGGCGCCAAATACATCGGCAGATTTGCTGCATCCGCTAATACGGAGAGCTTGGGATAGTGAACAATTTCCACAGGAGTGGAAAAGGGGGATAATCATTAAGCTTCCAAAGAAGCTTAACTTGGTGGAGTGCGGTAACTGGAGAGGTATATGTGTTCTTCCGGCTGTAGCCAAAATAATAGCTAGAATAATTCTAGAACGAACTAAAGAACATTTAGATTCAACTCTCGATGTCGAACAGGCAGGCTTTCGTGCTGGATCCTCCTGCATCGACCACATAAACACCTTACGGATCATAATCGAACAATGCGTTGAGTATAGGTCTCCGCTATATTTACTGTTTATCGACTTCGAGAAGGCTTTCGACAGTTTAAATCGAGATGCTATCTGGTTGGCCTTGCGCAGGAGAGGCATTCCAGAAAAGCACAATGGTAAGGTGTCGGAGGACTTTGAAGTCCAAAGTGGAGTACGTCAAGGGTGCATACTGTCCCCACTATTGTTCTTGGTGGTTATCAGCGATGTACTCCGTGCAGCATTGACGGAAGCTAATTCTGGAATTCGTTGGACTATGACATCTTACCTTAAATACCTAGATTACGCTGACGATGTTTGTCTACTTTCACATCGGATAATGGATCTTCATTTGATGGCCCAAAATCTAGAAGCTGAGGCAAACAAAGTGGGGCTAAAAATAAACACAGCCAAAACAAAAGCCCTGAGTACTTCCAATACCCGCGCTCAACTTAATATTGCCGGAAAGCAAGTCGAGAAAGTTGATAACTTTCTATATTTAGGAAGTGTCGTCTCGGCTAATCGCGGTGGCACCGAACTGGATATGTGAAGCAGAATCGGGAAGGCTAAAGCTGCGTTCGGAATGCTGTCGAAAATCTGGAGAAGCAATGTTATTAGCTTAAGAACCAAGCTACGACTGTTCGGCTCCAACGTAGAATCAGTGCTGCTTTATGGGTGCAGTACCTGGAAGGTGGACACCATTAACACACGCAAGCTGCAAGTCTTCGTAAACAAATGCTTAAGAATCATCTTGAGGATTTTTTGTGATTGTGATTGTGATTGTGGATTTTTATCTGAGAACGGGCCAAGAACCTATAAGCATTATTATACGAAGAAGAAAGTGGCAATGGATTGGACACACCCTACGGCGCGAAATACGCTATGCAGTGGAATCCGCTCACCCAGGCAGGCAGAATAGCGGGACGCCCTAGGCAAACGTGGCGCAACAGTTGAGGAGAAATCGAGCTCCTTAGGAATGAGTTGGAGGCAGCTCAAACGCGTTGCAGAACTCCGAACACGATGGCGCGCAGGCGTGGTTGACGCCCTATGCCCCTCGAGGGGTTAAAGGATATAAGAAGAAGAAGAAGAAACCATGTGCTTGCTTTGGTGACATTTCGCTCCACAGCGAAATCAATTAGCCTTAGTCCTTTATCAGACGTGGTGTCGTGTAGGCTATGCTTACCGACTACCCTACCAAAGACGTCCACCTTTCCTATTTTGGCCCGATAGCCCAATACGATTTTAACGTTGTATTTAGGACATTGCTCGTATGTTTTGCCGAAGAGCTCGTATAAACACTCTTTCGTGGCAGGGTCCTTTTCTTCCGTGGGAGCATGAACACATATTAGCCTTATGTTAGCGAATTCAGCCTTGATCCGGATAGTCATAATATACTCGCTAACGTGTCGGAAGCTTAAGATTTCTTGCCTAAGTCTGCCGCGTATGACAAATCCGCATCCGAATAAACGTTGCCTGTTGTCTCTGTAGCAATCACCGTAGTAGATGTCACAGTTTTTCATCCTCTTTTTGCCCGGCCCATCCCATCGCACTTCCTGGATGGCGGTAATATCTGCTTTATAGCAGTCTAGGGCCTCTGCTAGTTGTTCGGCTGCACGTGGTCTGTAAAGAGACAGCACATTCCGCGTACAGATCCGAAGGTGGTTGTTCTTATTTCGTTTGCTGGGGTCGTCATTAGTTGAGTCATCCTTATCCGAGGCTTTTGGTTGTTTCGGAACCATAGGCTTTTTACGTGGTAGGGAAGTTACCCCGACGGCACAACCCCCAACCTGGAGGGCCAGTTCTTTAATTATTCCCCTAGGATGAGGGGCCGGGTACAGCGGTGCCAGTACTCCACTACGGGAGTATGAGCGCTGCCGTTGGCCCATTGAGGGCTCCTCTGCCACCATCTCTATTCCAAGGTCTTGACCAACATTGGAAATTCCTTACTGACCTGTGATCCGAATACGTCGAAACAGCTCGCGCAAGGTATTTACTAAGTTCAACCTAACTGGAACTATAGACGCCACCGTCGACTCCGTTTAGGAAATTCGTCCGCTCCCGCCTAAAACAGGAGAAGCGCCGTGCACCTCCGTACAGCTTCTTCTACTTCTGTAGCCAGCGCGTTGATGTTGTTGCGCTTGTCACGCAGCACGTTACGCTGAACTTTTCTCATCTTCATGCAATATAGGGACTCTAGCTCGCTACTCCCTGCTGCAGGGGTAGCTGTAACGCGAGCTTTCAGCTATTTTCGTTCGTCAATCCGTCTCCAGGCATCCTCGGAAAGCCACGCCCTATGTCTTCCCTGCGATCGACCGACGATTCTTTCAGCAGCAGATGTAAAAACATTTTTCACAGCACACCAATGGTCTTCGATGGTTGCGGGCATTGAGCTGCTGATTGCTTCCACACCTTGCGAAAAGTGCTTCCTTAATTGTTGGCGCACTGAGGGATCACTAAGTCTATCGATGTTGAACCTGGGTATTCTTGTGTTTTCGTGGGATCTTCGAACTGCAGCAGTGAGTAGTTGGAGAGTAGCTATCATAAGATGGTGATGACGTACTATCCCCACATCTGCCCCTCGCCTGTTTTGGACGTCCAGGAGACTACATCCAGAGCGGCGGCCGATGGCAAAATGGTCAATTTGGTTGGAGGTTGTTTGCCTGTCGTTGGAATCGCAGCTGACTTTGTGGCATATCTTGTGCTCAAACATGGTGCCACCTATCACAAGGCGGTTGCAGAAATAGTCGTTGCCTACCTTGGCATTCAAATCCCCCATCACTATGACAATGTCTCCATTTGGTGTTGTGTTGAAAACGGCACTTAAGAGATTGAAGAAGCTCTCCTTTTCGTCCTCAGGCGAACTAATCGTTGGGGCGTAACACTTTATGATTGTGACGCGTCGTACTCTAGTCCGAAATCTCGCCGTCAAAATCCTATCACCATGAGGCTGCCAGGAAATTAGGCCCTTGCATTCTGTTGTTGTTAGCATTTTTTTATTTTTTTTAAACAGGTGTGTGGCCACGTCCAAATGGCGTGTAGGCACTGCGACCAAGGAGATTTATTGTGCCATAGGCCACTTTTAGGGCAGCAGTACTTCTACTCTCCTTATGAAAGCTATAATTACGGCTGCGGAGGAGTTCCTTAGATCTTTTGGAGATATGATCTCTTTAAGGAAAAAGCTTCTCCTAGTGCTACACAGAGCTACACACTCACATAGTATGTGGTCTGCGGTTTCGTCCTCTTCTAGGCAGAGGCGGCAGGTGATATCCTTCGAAATTCTCATTTTGTTAAGGTGGTAGAGAAGTTGGCAGTGACCGGTAAGGAAGGCTTTTCTTATGTCATTTCTGCCGTATTTTAGGATATCAACTGCCTGTTTTTGGAAGGGTTGGACAGCTCTTTTAGCCTGCCTGAGACCTTGGGAGTTATTTCAGTGGGAGATGCACATGTTGCGGTCCCAGCTGTTTAGGGTAAGTTTGAAGGCGGAATCGGGTATCCCGCAGAAGTGTTCAGGTCCACTGAACAACTCAGAGGAGCCCTTCCTAGCTAGCAGGTCTGCAGTTTCATTGCCGTCAACGCCTACATGACCCGGTACCCACCACAATTTTACTTTATTGTGTCGGCACAGATTTTGTAATCTGTCGAAGCAGCTTAGAACTGATTTTGAACTGATCAAATTGGAGATCAGTGTTTTGAGCGCTGCTTGGCTATCGGTGAGTATATGGATAGAGGCACCTTTGATGCCTGAGTGCAGGTTAATGTTAGCACAAGTTTCAATGGTGTAAAGCTCGGCCTGGAAAACACTAGGACTCTTTCCGAGTGATTTCGAAATTTTATGGTTGGGTCCATACACACCGGCGTCAACTCCTGAATCCATTTTTGATCCATCGGTGTACCACACTATACCTTTCGGATCAAGCGACGGTCCGCCATTATTCCATATATCACGGCTTGGGATCACAATCTCAAACCTTCTACCAAAGTAGAGTGATTTAGGCATAAAGTCGGAGACCGTGCTGAGCATGTCTAGCTCGGGGAAGTCGGACAATAGCTCCATGAGATCCACGTGATCCCGTGTACTATTAGCATCTGATTTTCTAAGACTTACTGCACTGCGGATTGCCACTTTTTTTTATAAATATATGTAACGGAGTAGGTCCGATTATGGCTTCAATGGCTGTTGTGGGACAAGTGTGCATAGTACCTGTGATGACGAGCCAAGCTAGTCTTTGAAGTTTTGTGAGTTTATTAATGGTTGTGACCTCTTTGGTTTTCGTCCACCAGACTACGGACGCGTATGTCAGAATGGGTCTTGCAACCGTGGTGTATAACCAGAAAATGACCTTTGGAGACAGGCCCCAGGTCTTGCCGTACATACGGCGACAGGCCCACAAGGCAGTAGTCGCCTTGGCAATTTTATGCTTAATATGGGAGTTCCAGTAAAGCTTCTTATCCAGGACAATTCCTAGATATTTGACCTCATCGGAGAAATTGATTGTTGTGCCGTTTAGAGTGACTGAGCCAATATTCAGCGTTTTTCTTCTTGTAAACGGTACAGCGACTGCCTTGCTGGGGTTAATCGATAGGCCCTCCCCAGCACACCAGTCCGAGACTACAAGGAGTGCATAATGCATGAGTTGACACACATTGTCTTCATGTTTGCCTTTAATGATGATCACCAGATCATCTGAATAGCCTATGGTTGTGAAACCTGAACTATTAAGCGTGTTCAATAAGTCATCCACCACGAGTGACCATAAGAGAGGCGAGAGGACGCCACCTTGGGGGCAACCTTTGGCCGCGGAGACCGTCACAGAGACCTCTCCAGACAAAGATGTTATTATGCGGCTATCGAGCATGTTCCTAACCCATCTGGTAGTAGGTTCGTCTATTTCCCTGCGTCTCATAACACTAGTGATGGATTCATAACCAGTGTTATCAAAAGCACCTTCTATGTCAAGGAATGCACAAAAGGCGATTTCTTTGGAGCGGTAGGCAGCTTTAATCTCTGTGATGAGATAGTGAAGGGCGCCTTCCGTAGATCGACCTTTCCTGTATGCAAATTGACTAGAGTGCAGAGGTATAGTCTTTTCAAGAATGCCTCTAATGTGTAAGTCTAGCAGTCTTTCCATGGTTTTCAAGAAAAACGATGTCAAGCTGATTGGACGGTAGGATTTGGGTAGCTCGCTGGGTTTGTTACCTAGCTTAGGGATAAACACCACATTTACCTCCCGCCAAGTTAGTGAAATATATCCCAGGTTGAAGCTTGTTCTAAATAGAGCTACCAAGGCAGGTAAGATGTAATCCAGACCTTTCTATAAGAGAGTTGGAAAAATACCATCACTGCCAGGTGCCTTAAAGGGTTTAAATGAACCGATTGCCCATTTAACTTTTTCTTGCCTGAACAGATTTCCTGACAAGCTGTTGACTTCAGGAGCATCAGGTACGTGGTTGCTTAGAATTGTTGAGCCAGGGAGCAAAGTTTCCAGGATTTCCCTTCGACTGGCGGTGTAGGTGCCATCAGGTTTGATGAGCAATCCCACCCCATTGGAATGATCCTTTGAGAGAGCTTTTTGGATATGGGCTGCTACTGGAAGGGACACGATATTTTCGCAGTTCTTTCTCCATGCTGTGCTCTTGGATTTCCTCAACTCTATGTTGAATTTAGTCAAAGCGGACCTATATTGGTCCCAATTTTTATTGCGTTTTGCGGTGTTGAAAAGTTTTCTCACCCTTTTGCGGAGTATCTCTAGCTGGTCATTCCACCACGGTACGCTCCGTTTATCTGTATTGTCATTTTTCGGGACACAGCTACTCCTGAAGGAAGAGATTAGGAAGTCATTTAGTTGGCAGGCTGCCACATCAACATCACATTTAGATCTTAAAGATGTTAGCAGCATGTCATCCTTGACGGCTCGATTTTCGCGAAAAAGTGCCCAATTAGTTCGTTTCGGTACGTAATGCGTTTGATTATTATGTTTAACCCCACCCGAGATGTTAAATCTGATATGCTGATGATCAGATAGCGAGGGTTCATTTGACACATGCCAATTGATAACAGAATTGGAAATAAAAGGGCTCGAGATAGTGAGATCAAGTACCTCTTCTCGAATAGAATTTATAAAAGTTGGCTTGTTACCTTCATTACACACCGCTAAGTTTCTACTAGTAATATAATCAAGAAGTAACTCACCGCTTTTGTTAATGTCGCTGCCACCCCATGCCACATGATGGGAGTTGGCATCGCATCCAATGATCAGGTGCCAGTTGCGACAGTGACATAGGTTCACCAAATCCTGCACAGCCACGGGCGGAACAGGCTCCGAATCTCCAGGAAAGTAGACGGAGGCGCACACGATCTCCCAAACTCCTCCTAAAATCGGAATTTCGACCATACAGGCCACCAAATATCTGCTGATGAACTCTGGGATTGGAAGAAAATTAATTTTAGAACTGATTAAGCAAGCAGCCCTAGGCATTAACTCCCCATGGGCATATAACAACTTACATGTCCTACTATGAAGGCAATTAATTTTGCCTCCAATCACCCAAGGCTCCTGAATGAAACCAAGGGTGATTTTATACCGGATGAACCGTTGGCTAAAGATGTCCGAAGCACCTTTAGCATGATGCAGGTTGCCCAGCAGCACTTTGATGTCATCTTGTTGTTAGCATTAGTCCGGCTCCATATTCCCGCGGACTTCCGGATGGTCTTCCAGAATAGAGTAGTAGAGTGTTACGCGTTGGGGACTGGTACTCGAAAAATCTATTAAAATTCTTAAAATTTTAACTCTTAACAGCATCCAGCTTAAATTTAAGTTTGCGAGTAGCGATTGGTATACCTAAGGTGCCTTTATCCGACAGGATGGGTATAGTTGTCCCCATTTTGTCGATTTCATCGGCCTTACAATTCCCTGGAATATCCCTATGCCCCGGCACCCAACACAGCTGAATATTGAACGGCTCAGCCATCTCCGCAAAAGACGATCGGCAGTCTAGAGCTGCTAAGGAATTTATAGAGATTGATCCTAGGGATTTGATTGCTTCTTGGTTGTGTGTGTGAGGTTTTACCCTCTTCCAGGTTCCAGTAGTCGTACCTTTCTCTGTAGAAATCCCCACGACTCGTCTTGGCTATTACGCCTTTCGACTCAAACCTTGGAGCAATTACTTGCTCCCTCAAGGCGTCGTGATTGGGGATGGAAAACCTCGGTTTTTAGCGAGTTGCTGTAAATAAACTCAGAGGTTTTCCTTTAGCTTCTAGATCAGAAGTGATTTTATTAAAAAATTCATTTGTCTTATATACTAATTTACAATACATTCGTTCTTACCTAAATTCCACACTTCGCACATTGAACCCTACATTGCCTATCCAGCAGTGACCGATGTCACTCAACTCACGCTTGAACTCGGTATTGCCCATTCGGCATATTTTTGTTATTAGTGGAGCGACCGCTGTCACTCCACGCGAGCTCGTCTTACAGATACACTTCAAGTGAAAATATTGCAACCCAAGCGCATATTAGGCGTTTTTCTTTTTTCGTTCAGAGCATAGCTCTGAACTGAGCTCGAGCACATCGAGCGCGCTCTGAGCGTGCTCTGAACCGAGCATGCTCAGAGCGTTCAGATTTGTTTATGAAACACAATTAAGCACTCTGAGTCATTTGATTAGTAATTATAGCTTGAGCTGTCAAAATATGAATAGAATATCTATTGAGCTATTGTTTAAGTTATATTTACTTTCTGCACCAGAATAACAAATTTCCACCATTTCCATTGTTTTGCAACTTTTTTTCTTTGTCCTCTCCTCTCAAATATGAAAAATGGCTGTGCTCAGGATTTTACTCTGAACGCTCGGTCTAATTATTCAGAGCTCATAGAGTGCGCTCTGAGCATACTCTGAACGAAAAAAGAAAAACGAATTTTAGAGCTCTGATGTGTCTGAGCTAAAAAAGAAACACAACATTTTTTTGACAACTCAGGCTCTGCTCTGAACTAAAAAAGAAAAACGCCTATTGTTCGCTCTCTGCGGACGTTGAACGCAGGCAAGTGGTTTTCACTTTGGGTTCTAATTACCCATGGCGCTTGTATGTTTGTTTGAAGCATATCCGCTTACGTTACTTGCGATTATTTATGGCTTGTGCCATCTGGGTTCAATTTACGAAGTGCAGTGTTTGTGCGTTTTACAGTTAATCATTTTTGTTTAATGATTCTTACTTAGGTGATAAGTGGTCACTGATGTGGTCCCTTCACACCACCATTCCTGGGGAAAAGGAGAAATCATGACGTATCTTGATTTCTTCTTTTCCGTTCCGCTTTTACAATCGGGGGGTATGTGTTTGTAAAAATACTATTCGAATCTTCACATGTTTTTTTTTTTTTGCCGAGAGCAGGTGAAAAATCTTCCAAAGACACCATAAGGCCCGACCGCGCGTGCTTATAGTAGTGTGAGATTTTTACTCACTAAAAAACACCTCTCTTCAAAATTAATACAACAACTAAGCCAGTGCTTATCCAGTAGTTTTATTTTCGCTTACGAGAATCGTTATTCTAGAAAAAAATGATCGTATGTGATTAAAAATAAATGTAGCACTTTAGACAGGTCAAGTTCCAATGAAAGTTCCTGCCTTTTTCACAACCTTCATATGCTATGACGCGAGGTCAAAAGGTTTTGTCCTTTGAAGACGACGAATTGAATTGTACGCGTCAAATAGTTGAGTGATAGTACGGTTACAATGGCCGTGAACACGATCTTTGTGTTTACGCGCAAATTTTTTTATCTCTTCGACGACGCTGGGAATTCCCAGATCCCGATGTATATCTTCGTTACGTACATACCACGGTGCGTTAACGATCGTTCTAAGAACTTTATTTTCAAAAGTTTGTATGATGTTTCTATTGCTTTTCTTGGTACAACCCCATAGTTATATACCATACGTCCACACTGGCTTTAGCACTTGCTTATAGATAAGCAGTTTGTTATGAAGGCTTAACTTCTAATGTTTTCCGAGTAGCCAGTACATTTGTCGGTATTTATTTTGAAGTTCGTCGCGTTTCTTTTTCACGTGCGATTTCCATTTGAGCTTGACATCTAGAGTCATTCCTAGATATTTTGCTTCGTTTGCGTACGGTATTTGAGCCGAGTTGAGATATGCAGGCAATCTATCCACTTTTTCGTACGTAAAGTTGACGTGAGTAGATTTGCTTTCATTGAGCACAATACGCCAAGAATTCGTCCACGCGTGGACTTTATTAATAGCATGTTGAAGCTTTCCGGTTGCTGCATCAATGGTATCGCCCGTTGTCAATATCGCCGTATCGTCCGCAAACTTGGCGACGACACACTTTCTTTCTTGCGGAATGTCACGCGTGTAGAGTACATATAGAATCTTCACATGTGTAGTATATTTTTGCTTTTTAAATTTTTCACATATATCATACATTTTTCTTTTACATTTTGGATTTTTTTGAATCTTTACTTATAAGCACAATGTTTTTATTTTTATTTTTTTATTTTTTTTTACTCACATATATCAAACAAATTTTCTTTTTGTGGTGGGCCCTCCACTTATTTCTACTTAATTCAAAATATTTATTTTTGTATGTTTAACCTATCTCTTATTAATATCGTTATTATATGTATAAATATTTTTATTTTTTGTTTTTCTCTTTAATATACATATTCATCTTTTTAGTTACTATTCTCTTTACATATTTATCATGGTATTAACTATTTATTTTCCCTTATTTATACATTTATTTATTTTCTGTTACAATTTACACATTTATCTTAATTCGTAGGATTCTTATAATATAATTCTCTTTATTATCGTGTTTACATGCATGTATAAATTTTTCTTTTTTTTTCTTTTTACTACTATTTATCAATATAATGCTTATATAATAATATAGCTCTCTTTATTATCCTTACAATTATCTTAATGCTACTTATTCATCTTCTTCTTCCTTTTATCAGCGAGGCTATGATCCGAAAACAAGAGATCATAACCCTCCCACTTCACCGCATTTCTACTGATCCGCCTGTGGGGTTCGCCTATTTGACCTCAGAAAATATCGGCAGGCCTGCCGATTTTGGATCACTCGGTTACTGAGGCCAATGAAATGCCGATGTCGTCGCATTTGTCTGATCCAGGCGTTTATAGGCCTGCCTTTCCTACATCGCGATGTCTTTGGAACGTGCATTGATATTGCCTTTTTAACAGGGTTCAAATGATATTTTGTTTGAACGTGGCAATACCAACTGAGCCGGTCGCGCTCTATTTTTTGTACGATGGTTTCCTTGATGTGAAAGCTTCCACCGATCTTCGAACTTCTTATTCGATTAAGCTTTGTCACTCCTGCTGTCATGCGAAGCATCTTCATCTCAGCTGCCGTTAATTTACTCTCATTCTTTTTGTACATCGTCCAGCATTGTGAACCGTATGTGAGCGCTGGATGTACAACTGCGGTGTAGAGCCTTCCTTTCAACCTAGCGGACATTTTTCTGTCACAGAAGATAGCAGAGTTTTCTCGCTACTTCATCCATCCCACGGTTACACGATGATTGATATCGTCATCACAAGTTGCTTTGCTATTGATCATAGATCCCAAATATTTGAACTTTTCGCACTTGGGAAGCACTGTTCCATTCAAAAAAATGTCTGGAATAGGCCTGAGTGGATCAGAGAACGGGCAGCACAAGTACTCTGTCTTTTTTGAACTATTGCGATACCCATTTCACTCCAAAACGTCCATCCACACATCAAGTGCTCGTTACAGGGATGTAGGATCCTCACTTATGATGGCTCCATCGTCAGCAAAGAATAACTGATGTACCTTGGGGTCCATCACTTTACCTTCAAGCAGATAATCAAGGACTGTAATAAAGAGCAAAGGACTTAAACGCTTCCCTGGTGCACCCCGACTTTGATTGGGAAATCTTCGGTTACTCCAGCGGGGCATCTTACTCTTGTCTTTGCTCCCTCGTACATGTCCATGATCATCTGTACATAGGTTTCTGGGACCCCTCGATGTCTTAGCGCCACCCATATCAGATCTCGTGGTTGTCTGTCGAATGCCTTTTCAAAGTCAACCAATACAATATGCAAATCCCTTAAGGAATCACGATGTTTTTCCATCACGATCCTTATACTTTGGATTGCATCTGTGGTTGATTAACCCGAGACAAGCCCGCACTGATCATCAGATAGCCGTATTATTTTTCGCAGTCGGCTACCTAATACCCGCTCAACGATCTTCATGGTGTGTGACATCAGCTTGATCGAACGGTAGTTATCACAGTTTCGCGTATCACCCTTCCCTTTGTATACAGGGAGAAGGTAACTTTCCCTCCATTGATTCGGCATTGGATCACCTCTCACGAATTTGGAGATGAGAATTCTGAGCCATCTGAACCCGATGTCTCCCATCTTTTTCCAGAATTCAGAGGGTATCTCGTCTGGTCCAACCGCTTTTCGTTTTTTGGAGTATCTGGGCGCACTTCTTCTTCGCTTTTTTCTTGCAGCATCTGTATTCCATTTCGAGGCGAGCTTTTTCGTCACTATTATTAGAGGGGCACTTTGACCAAGCTTTGAAAGCCGCTTTCTTCTCATTTATCACTTTCTTAGCTTCATCACTCCACCACCATGTTTCTTTGGCGTGCTGATGGTGGCCTTTTGAAGCTCCTAGCAGTGATTTGGCCTTCTTTAAGCAAGTTCGCTGTAGGGAATCCCACATATTTTGTGCTCTGCACTCTTCATCCTCAGCTCCGTTGATGGTATGAGAGAGGTAATTTTTCATTACGAAAACAAAAGCCTCGCCTTTTTCTTTGTCCAGATTGTACCACTTGATTTCCTCAGAGACCCTTGTTTGTTTGCTTTTCTTCGGTGTTTTCATAAAAATTTCTATTAGCAGGAGACGGTGTTGCCGAGCGATTGCCTTTCCCAGGATCACTTTGCAATCTTTTACCCGAGGCTTCATGAAACTGGCTACCAAATGGTAGTCAATCTGAGTTTCATCTCCACCACTGCTGTAAGTGATCAGGTGTCGGCTTTGTTTGATGAACATAGTATTTAACACGATAAGACCGTGTGATTTGCACATGCTTAGGATGTCTCCACCAGGAAGGTTCCTGGTGCCATATCCTAGTCCTCCATGGCAGTCTTCATAGTCTTTGTTTGATTTCCCGACATGTCGATTCAAATCTCCTCCAACAAACAGAAATTCTTCCTTTGGGATGTTCTTAAGGAGATTGTGGAAATCTAGCCAAAATACATTTTTATCTTCCTGATTGCACCCATTGTGGGGCGCATATGCACTGACAATATTCCACACCTCTCCTAGTATTACTAGTTTGAGAGACATCAAACGGTAGCTGGACTTCGAAATGCTCAAGACGTTTCCAAGTAGCTCTGCCGCAAGGATGATACCGATTCATCATCTCTTCCAGCTCGTAACTTCGCGCTGCAGTGATATTCTTAATCCGTCCCTGCACGGGTCTTAATACTACTTATTCATATATTTCCTTAGTCATATAAATTCATATCATTAAGATATATACAAAAAATGGTTTTAATCGGTTCTTATGGACATTGATTTTCTTGTTTTCATATTTTATTTCACAATTTACCCCATTTTGGGATTTGACCTCATATGGTCAGTATATATTGGATCTAGCTTCTTCCTGAAGCGCCTTCCGAATAGATATGGTCTGTAGTGTTTGACTGTCCATACTATAGCAAGTAACTCTTTTTCAATAGTGCTATAATTTTTTTCTGCTTTATTAAGAGTTTTGCTCGCATAAGTAATGGGTCTGTCATCGAAATTCGATAACACCGCGCCTAAAGCAAATCCTGATGCATCTGTTCGCAAGATGAATTCTTCATCGAAGTTCGGAAACTGTAAGATTCTAGGACTTATAAGATATTCTTTGAGTGCATTGAATGATCCTACACAGTCTTCATTAAAATTAAACTCTACATTTTTCCGTAACAACCGATTCAGAGGAATTGCTAATGTGGCGAAATTCTGTATAGATTTGCGGTAGTAATTTGCAAATGCTACGAACCTCATCCGCGTTCTTGGGTGTGGGAAAATTTCTCATTACCTCTGATTTTGATGGGTCGGGTACTATACATTTATCGGAAATAATATGTCCTAGGTATAATACATCTTTTCTGAGAAAAGAACATTTTCCCGGGTGTATCTTTAAATTAACCTTTCTGAATCTCTCAAATACATCGATTAAATTCTCATTGTGTTGTTCTAGGCTTCTACCAAATACTATTAGATCGTCAAGGTATACAAAACAACGTGAGTGTGTTAGACCTGACATAGCTATAGACATCATTCTCAAGAAGGTACTGGGTGAGATTTTGAGGCCCATTGGTAAAAGTATAAGCTGATAATGCCCTTTTTCAGTAGAGAATGCTGTACAAGGTCCTGCTGTCTTGGTCTAATTTCATTTAATTTCATTTCACCATGGCTGAGATCTAAACAGGAGAAATATGTTGCTCCTCCTACCATGTCGAATATGTCCGTAATGTTCTGTAGCGGGAATTTGTCGTCTTCAATCACTTCGTTTACTTTTCTGCAGTCTATTACTATCCTAAATTTCTGTACACCGGTTACTGGGTCTTTCTTCTTTGGTACGACAAGGATTGGTGAATTCCATGCTGAAATGGATGGTTCAATTATATCGTCTGCCAACATCTTCTGCACTTCATCTTGTATGCCTTGTTTTTGTGAGTGAGGTAGTCTGTAGGGTTTAGTATATTTGGGGGTAGCTCCCTCTTTGAGTGATATGTGGGCTTGACCTATATGCGTGTATGTATTTTGAACAAATTGTTTTGAGTTCTGATTTTTCTTCTTCGTTTAGTGTATCGAAATTTATTTCTGTGAGTAGTGTTATGAGTCGTGTGTTTGGTGATGTTGCATTTTGTTCATATTTTAAGGCGTAGTAGTCAGACAATGGCCTGGATGTTGGTTCTATCCATTTCAGCTTAACTTCGGATTCACGTGTGTTTAGGATTTTGACAGAGATTTTTCCCTTCTTTACCGGTGAAATAGAGCTAGCCATGAATACTCCCTCACATAATTCTTGTGAGTGGTATACTCGTGTATCTAGGCTTATGCTGTCTAGCCAATAGGTAGCTTTGCATATTGTATTGGTTGACTTTGAAAAGGCATTCGACAGACAACCACGAGATCTGATATGGGTGGCGCTAAGACATCGAGGGGTTCCAGAAACCTATGTACAGATGATCATGGACATGTACGAAGGAGCAAAGACAAGAGTAAGATGCCCCGCTGGAGTAACCGAAGAGTTCCCAATCAAAGTCGGGGTGCACCAGGGAAGCTTTTTAAGTCCTTTGCTCTTTATTACAGTCCTTGATTATCTGATTGAAGGTAAAGTGATGGACCCCAAGGTACATCAGTTATTCTTTGCTGACGATGGAGCCATCATAAGCGAGGATCCTACATCCCTGTAACGAGCACTTGATGTGTGGGTGGACGTTTTGGAGGGAAATGGGTATCGCAATAGTTCAAAAAAGACAGAGTACTTGTGCTGCCCGTTCTCTGATCCACTCAGGCCTATTGCAGACATTTATATGAATGGAACAGTGCTTCCCAACTGGCAAAAGTTCAAATATCTGGGATCTATGATCAATAGCAAAGCAACTTGTGATGACGACATCAATCATCGTGTAAGCGTAGGGTGGATGAAGTGGCGAGAAAATTCCGCTATCTTCTGTGACAGAAAAATGTCCCTTAAGTTGAAAGGAAGGCTCTACACCGCAGTTGTACGTCCAGCGCTCACATACGGTTCACAATGTTTGACGATGTACAAAAAGTAAGAGAGTAAATTAACGGCAGCTGAGATGAAGATGCTTCGCATGACAGCAGGAGTGACAAAGCTTGATCGAATAAGAAGTTCGAAGATCGGTGGAAGCTTTCACATCAAGGAAACCATCGTACAAAAAATAGAGCGCGACCGGCTCAGTTGGTATTGCCACGTTCAAACAAAATATCATTTGAACCCTGTTAAAAAGGCAATATCAATGCACGTTCCAAAGACATCGCGATGTAGGAAAGGCAGGCCTATAAACGCCTGGATCAGACAAATGCGACGACATCGGCATTTCATTGGCCTCAGTAACCGAGTGATCCAAAATCGGCAGGCCTGCCGATATTTTCTGAGGTCAAATAGGCGAACCCCACATGCGGATCAGTAGAAATGCGGTGAAGTGGGAGGGCTGTGATCCCTTGTTTTCGGTTCATAGCCTCGCTGATAAAGGGAAGAAGAAGAAGAAGCCAATAGGTAGCTGAAGTGAATGTGTTCTTGAAGTGAGTGGACGTGTTCTTAGAATCGCTCTTAAATCTTGTTCCTTTTCTTCTTCTTCTTCTTCCTTTTATCTTGTACCTCATTGAAGGTTTTTCTCTTTTTAAGTCTAAAATACTATTTGCCTAGTAATTTCAATGATTCTCGGCATAACGACTCCACAAATAAAACAAAGCAAAAACTGTAACTTTTATTAAAAATACTTATTTTACAAAGGATCCTTGTTGTATAAGGTCGAGATGGTGCGTTGTGGTGACTGTGAGGAAGATCTACCATGTGAAGGGGAATACGCAAAATGCAGATCCTGCACACGAAAGTTGCATTTTGAGTGTTCCAAAATTTCAGCCAAAACCTTTAAAGGTATGTCATCGAGCCAGAACGAAGCCTGGAAATGCCATTACTGCCGAAAATCCAAAGAAAAGGACAGCCAAGCCAAGGACAGCCAAGAGCAAACGGATTCCCTGGGCGCTAACGGTGGCGATCCCGGTGCTGTGATGACCAGAAATAGAGCGCGAAATGCATCAGCTTCGACAGTTGAAACAGTAAACAATGAACTGGAAAATTATGTTAAGGATATCAAAAGAATGCTTAAAGAATTTTCCACAAGCGTAGATTTTGTTTCAAAGAACTACGACAATATAAATACAACTCTACAATCAAACAACAAACTGCTTAAAAGCCTATCAGATGAAATTGGCGACCTGAAACGTCAAATTGAAACTAAGGACATCATTATAACAAACATGGAAAAGAAAATTAACACTCTTGAACAACAGGTAATTGAAAACAACATTGAGATTAAAAATATTCCGTTTCAACCTCAAGAAAACACAGTAAATTTAGTTAAAAGTGTAGGAGAAATTGTCGATTTTACAATCAAAGACACAGATATTAATAACATTTACCGCACAAACACAAAAAGCAAACAAGACTCTAAAATTATAGTGTCTTTTACGACTAAAATATTTAAAAACCAATTTCTTAACAAATTACACACACACGGTCCAATTAATTTAAACGATTTAAATAAAAAACTTCCACATGCACCAAAATTTAACCAAAATTCATTTATCTTCGTAAACAACCAACTTACTGCTACAAATAGACAAATCATGCGGCTGTCAAAAAATCGTGCTAAAGAGTTTGGATGGAAGTTCGTATGGTCACGAGATGGGAAGATATTGGCAAGAAAGAACGAGACAAGTAGTGTCTTTCGAATTGACACTATTAACGACGTTACCAAAATTGCATAAGTATTATTTCGTCAAACCTCTTTTCACAAATGTCAATACAAATGAATAAAAACAACGAAGATGTACTAGATCAACTTTTAAATATGGAGCATAGGGTGATTGAAAATATAAATGAATTAAATGATTATGAACTTTCTTTTAATTTAAACTGTTCATGTTTATACCTCAATATTAGATCAATTAGGAAAAATTGGAACAATTTTATAGCAAACCTAAGTAAAATAATTCATGAGATTAAAATTATCATACTGGTAGAAATAAATATTAAGGAATATGAAAATAATTTTTATCATATAAATGGATTTCAAGCTGAATTTTTAAAAAGACCAACAAAGAGAGTTGGTGGAGTAGCAGTATTTATAAAAGATATATTTAGAGCAGAAAAAATTATTGTGGAAACCAGATTCTATGAAAACATCCAAATAGAGGTTAAAAGTCACTCAGACGAATTTTCTATTATTGCGTTATACCGCCCACCAGGATTCAACGTACCAAAATTTATAGATGAATTAGAGAGCTAAATTGACAAAATCGATGCAAGAAAAAAGTTAATCATAGTAGGTGATATGAATATTGATCTCAATAAACGGGACAGTAATTTAGTCAATAACTATGTGAATATGTACGCATCTAAAGGATTGACTAATATTATAAAAGCATATACAAGAGTCGATTTGCGCAAAGGAAGTAAAACAAGAATAGATCATTGCCTTGTTCGTATGAGAGGCGAAAAGATATACGCCACAGTAGTTGAAACCAACATATCAGATCATTATATATTGTTCTGCTTTAGTATTGATGATACTAAAGATCAAACAATTGGATGTTTTGTTAATGATAACCTTGTAAGCTCACACATACGAAGTGTTAATTGGAACACTGTTATGGAAAATTTCAATAATGCAAATGATCTGTATGGAGAATTCAGTAGGGTTTTTAAGATGGCATATAAAAATTCAACACAGAAAGCCAAAATGAAAAAGCGAAATGTGACAAACTTCTGGGTAGATCAAGAAATACGTCAACTGTGCAAGCAAAGGGATATTCTATACAAGCGATGGAAAAATAATAGGACGTGCATACAATACGAAGTTGAATACAAAAGTTACCGAAATTTCGTTAACAAAAGAATTGAAAAAACCAAACTACATTTTTACCGGCACAAATTTTCCGAATTCCGAATGGATCCAAAAAAGACGTGGGGTTTAATCAATGAAATAATAGGAAGAACGACTAAAAATCTGGATGAAATTATACAAGCTAATTTCGGTATGGAAAGGAGTGTTATCAGGCTAACTAACAAATTCGCCTCTAGTTTCATAAACGAAATAGAAAATGTTGTACATACATGCAGCATAAAGACATATCATACAGAAGTACCGAGTACGGAGCAATCCATCTATGTACAACCGGTCACAAGGGAAGAAATCCTGAAGACTTGCTTGAACCTAAAAACTAACAAATCGCCAGGAGTGGATGGAATTCGGGCAAAAGATCTTAAATCAAACGCAGAAACTCTAGCGCCGATACTAGAACGCATTGTCAACCTAAGCTTGGAGCAGTCATGTGTTCCAGAAGACCTCAAAGTAGCAATAGTACGACCAATTTATAAGGCTGGGACGAAATCAGATGTCCTCAATTATAGACCCATCTCAATCCTCCCTGCTATTGATAAAATACTCGAACAAGTAATGGCAGATCGGATTCAAAATTATACTGACAAATATAAAATCATAAACAAAAACCAATATGGCTTTAATGTCAATCTCAATAAAAACTACCATAGTCTCGTAATTTTCATCGACTTTAAAAAGGCTTTCGACACTTTAAGACATGAGAAAATGTTCGAAATGCTAGAGAAAATCGGGATCCGAGGGCATATTTTGGAATGGTTCAAAAGCTACTTGAAAAACAGAGGAATGAAAGTTAAAATCTCAAACACGTATAGCCAAGAAAAATATATCAAATACGGGGTTCCCCAAGGCTCTATACTGGGACCTTTACTCTTTATAATATATGTAAATCAAATGCTTACTGTGCTACAAAATACTGTTGGATTTGCTTTTGCGGATGATACAGCGATAGTAGTCAGCCACAGGGATTTACCAACGGCGACCACCATCATGCAGGTCGAGTTTGACTCTATAGTACGATGGTGTCACGATTTCGGACTAATCATAAACTTTAAAAAAACAAAGCTAATGCACATCAGACCAACACATGTATTAAAAACCAAAATTTACATCAAATGCCATGAAACAACATGCCTGCATCACAATGCCGACAAGGCAAGTCTAAATTACGACGATAGCTGTAACAACTTTATTGAAAATGTTCAGCATCTAAAATATCTCGGTGTGGAAGTTGACTGCTTTTTCAAATGGGATTTACATATAGCGCAGCTATGTAAAAGACTTCGGAAAGCTGTGTATGCTCTTCACCATTTGAGTATCCATACTAGCTACACTGTCCTTAAACAAGTTTATTTTGCATTGGTGGAGTCGATATTAAGTTATGGAATATTAGCGTGGGGAAATACTACGCGAAGTTACTTACAAGATTTACAAAAAATACAAAACCGAATTGTAAAAATATTAGTCAGAGCAAAACATGGAAGAAACTGGCAAGCTAACATCAATCAGCGAAGAACCTATGCAGAGCTTGGCTTATTAAACGTACCTCAACTTTTCGAACTAAACATTCTCGAAGAATACTACTACGACCAACACTACAAGCGTCCAATCGATCACGAAGTCAACACTAGAAGAAGAGCACACGGTTTCCTGCAGACGCCAAGATTCAGAAACTCATACGGCAGACAACAATTATCGGTCATCGTTCCAAATGTTTTCAACCGACTTCCTAGAGAACTACTAAACATCGCTACAGATGGCTTAAGGAAGAAACTACTAAAGAACTACCTACTACGTCAACCATAAAATCCCAATTAGAAGAATAAAAAGAAAAATGAATTCCTTGATATGTGTATACTTTTTGTATTAAGATGTATTAAATTAACTCTTAACTCTCTCTCAAGAATACTTAAGATTAAATAAACAACTATTGTAAAAACAATCTTCTGCAGAAAAGCCTAACAAGGCTTCTCAGATTCTTTTTGTAATTAATGAATTTTTAAAAGCCAAATAAAAATTTAATTGAATTGAAAAAAAAAATTGAATTGAATTGAATTGGTTCGGGGTGCGATATGAATGGAAAATGAATTGTAGGGGTTGAGAATTGGTAGTGAAACTTGGGTAGTGTTTATATTTAGCTTTAGCTTGAAAGACTCTAAATCTACTATCGCTCCGAAATCTTTCAGAAAATTGGCTCCGATGATACCGTGTGTGGGTACTGGAAATGAATCGGGCACTACGTGAAAAGTGTATGTAATTTGGTGTTGTCCTAACAAAAATTTATTTGTGCAAGTTCCTATTGTCGTTAGCTCCCCTGAGATACCCATTATCGTTGTCCTACCGTTAGTGTCTATTGTTGTGTCCTGATCTAATGCGTGCTTTTTTATGGTACATATAGATGCACCTGTGTCTATTAAAAAATCTGTTTCTGTGTTGGTTTGTTTATTTATGAGTCGGACATATAGGCCGTTGGCTATGCCACCTGCACATATCGCAACTGGTGACAGTGAGCTTAATGGCTCCCCTCCGATCGGCCGGCTTCCCGATCGGTGGGTATTCCGTTTCCCTCATTTGTGGCAAAAACGGAATGTCTGCCTGACTTCGTTTTGTGTGTTATTTCTTGACATGCTACCTCTGGATCTGTTAGTGCTGATTGGGTTGAATCCTCTTTGGTTGTAACTGCTACCTCTGTTTCTTTGAAGATGATTGGAGGTATTACTAATGGAGTTATCTCCTCGCTGATAGTATTGTCGGTATTGCGAGAAGCTGTTATTTCTATTCTGAGGATACCTATTCGGATTGGTTTGGTAGTTTGCTCTATTCTCATTCCGTACTTGTCTATATGCATTTTGAGATTGCGAGCGTCGTTGCTGGAATCTTGGGTGGGAATTAGTATACCGAACAGTTTCTGTGTTATGTATTGTGCTAGGCTCGAGTTCTAGCAGATGTTCGACAGCACTCTGCATGTTAGTATGACGGGCGGAATCGAGAATTATCTTGAACCTGTCTTGTACGCCCTTCTTAAGGAATTCTAAGCCTCGTCGCTCGTTAGCGGAGGTCAATATAGTTCCAGCGCTTTCTCCCTGTGTGGCGATTTCGAGCTCAGTCATTTTATTGATCAGACACTCTACTTCGGAGATGAACTCTCGCATGGGTCTGTTACCTTGACGCGTTTTGTCGAGTTTCGCCTGTATGCTCTCGATCGTGTCCTTCGATCCACACTTGCTCAGCAGATCTTTTTTGAGGTTCGCAAATGTGGTAGGCTGGCTAGAGCCTAACTCAGTTAATGCCTTTCCTTTAATCTTACATTTCAGTAGAAATGTGATCAAGGTAGTCTTGGATGTTGTACTGAGTGTGTCATGGTAGAACTCAACGCTATTTAAAAAATCCCTGATGTTTTCGGTGCGAGTGTTGTTATCTTCGCATGCTAATGTTGGCAATTTCTGTGCAGTATTGAAGTCAAACTCGGCCATGGTTGGTTCTATAAGAAATGAAAGCACGGCTCCTAGCAATTACGAAAACAAGGAAATCTAGATAAAAAAATTTTTCAGACTAATTCATTTTCCTCTGCTCGAGATGCTGGCTATGGTGATATGAGGTATCTCTCATGCCTTTTTCCATAAGATTCATATATATCTAAATCAGTCAATAATTCTTATGTCTGTCTAGTAAGTTTGAAAACAGCATTAATGCTTAAATGCGGAAAATAGTTTTTAAATTTACTTATATCTTTAAATAATATAAATCTTTATTTATAACATAGGCTGGTGCCTAATCGTCTTTCGATGGTCTCTTGGAGTCTCCTGGAGTCTTCTGGTTCTTCTTCTGGAAGTATTTAATGTACTCCTGGCAGGATCGCCATGTGAAGTTTTACCCTCTTCCAGGTTCCAGTAGTCGTACCTTTCTCTGTAGAAATCCCCACGACTCGTCTTGGCTATTACGCCTTTCGACTCAAACCTTGGAGCAATTACTTGCTCCCTCAAGGCGTCGTGATTGGGGATGGAAAACCTCGGTTTTTAGCGAGTTGCTGTAAATAAACTCAGAGGTTTTCCTTTGGCTTCTAGATCAGAGGTGATTTTATTAAATAATTCATTCGTCTTATATACTAATTTACAATACATTCGCTCTTACCTAAATTCCACACTTCGCACATTAAACCCTATATTGCCTATCCAGCAGTGACCGATGTCACTCAACTCACGCTTGAACTCGGTATTGCCCATTCGGCATATTTTTGTTATTAGTGGAGCGACCGCTGTCACTCCACGCGAGCTCGTCTTACAGATAAACTTCAAGTAAACATATTGCAACCCAAGCGCATATTGTTCGCTCTCTGTGGACCTTGAACGCAGGCAAGTGGTTTGCAATTTGGGTTCTAATTACCCATGGCGCTTGTATGTTTGTTTGAAGCATATCCGCTTACGTTACTTGCGATCATTTATGGCTTGTGCCATCTGGGTTCAATTTACGAAGTGCAGTGTTTGTGCGTTTTACAGTTAATCATTTTTGTTTAATGATTCTTACTTAGGTGATAAGTGGTTACTGATGTGGCCCCTTTACACCACCCTTCCTGGGGAGAAAGGAGAAATCATGACGTGTCTTGATTTCTTCTTTTCCGTTCCGCTTTTACAATCGGGGGATATGTGTTTGTAAAAATAGTATTCGAATCTTCACATGTGTAGTACATTTTTGCTTTTTAAATTTTTCACATATATCGTACATTTTTCTTTTACATTTTGGATTTTTTGGAATCTTTACTTATAAGCACAATGTTTTGTTTTTTTTTTTTTTTTATTTTTTTTTTACTCACATATATCAAACAAATTTTATTTTTGTGGTGGGCCCTCCACTTATTTCTACTTAAATCTTACATTTTAAGGGTTAATTCAAATTATTGTTTTTACATCATTATAATATTTATTTTTGTATGTTTAACATATCTCTTATTAATATTGTTATTATATATATTAATATTTTTATTTTTTATTTTTTTTTGTTTTTCTCTTTAATATACATATTCATCTTTTTAGTTACTATTCTCTTTACATATTTATCATAGTATTAACTATTTATCTTCCCTTATTTATACATTTATTTATTTTCTGTTACAATTTACACATTTATCTTAATTCGTAGGATTCTTACAATATAATTCTCTTTATTATCGTGTTTACATGCATGTACAAATTTTTCTTTTTTTCTCTTTTTACTACTATTTATCAATATAATGCTTATATAATAATATAGCTCTCTTTATTATCCTTACAATTATCTTAATACTACTTATTCATCTTCTTCTTCCTTTTATCAGCGAGGCTATGATCCGAAAACAAGAGATCATAACCCTCCCACTTCACCGCATTTCTACTGATCCGCCTGTGGGGTTCGCCTTTGGCCTCAGAAAATATCGGCAGGCCTGCCGATTTTGGATCACTCGGTTACTGAGGCCAATGAAATGCCGATGTCGTCGCATTTGTCTGATCCAGGCGTTTATAGGCCTGCCTTTCCTACATCGCGATGTCTTTGGAACGTGCATTGATATTGCCTTTTTAACAGGGTTCAAATGATCTCTTCTTTGAACGCGGCAATACCAAATGAGCCGGTCGCGCTCTATTTTTTGTACGATGGTTTCCTTGATGTGAAAGCTTCCACCGATCTTTGAACTTCTTATTCGATTAAGCTTTGTCACTCCTGCTGTCATGCGAAGCATCTTCATCTCAGCTGCCGTTAACTTACTCTCATACTTTTTGTACATCGTCCAGCATTGTGAGCCGTATGTGAGCGCTGGACGTACAACTGCGGTGTAGAGCCTTCCTTTCAACTTAGGGGACATTTTTCTGTCACAGAAGATAGCGGAGTTTTCTCGCTACTTCATCCATCCTACGCTTACACGATGATTAATGTCGTCATCACAAGTTGCTTTGCTTTTGATCATAGATCCCAAATATTTGAACTTTTCACACTTGGGAAGCACTGTTCCATTCAAATAAATGTCTGGAATAGGCCTGAGTGGATCAGAGAACGGGCAGCACAAGTACTCTGTCTTTTTTGAACTATTGCGATACCCATTTCCCTCCAAAACGTCCACCCACACATCAAGTGCTCGTTACAGGGATGTAGGATCCTCACTTATGATGGCTCCATCGTCAGCAAAGAATAACTGATGTACCTTGGGGTCCATCACTTTACCTCCAATCAGATAATCAAGGACTGTAATAAAGAGCAAAGGACTTAAAACGCTTCCCTGGTGTACCCCGACTTTGATTGGGAACTCTTCGGTTACTCTGGCGGGGCATCTTACTCTTGCCTTTGCTCCCTCGTACATGTCCATGATCATCTGTACATAGGTTTCTGGGACCCCTCGATGTCTTAGCGCCACCCATATCAGATCTCGTGGTTGTCTGTCGAATGCCTTTTCAAAGTCAACCAATACAATATGCAAATCCCTTAAGGAATCACGATGTTTTTCCATCATGATCCTTATACTTTGGATTGCATCTGTGGTTGATTTACCCGAGACAAACCCGCACTGATCATCAGATAGCCGTATTATTTTTCGCAGTCGGCTACCTAATACCCGCTCAACGATCTTCATGGTGTGTGACATCAGCTTGATCGAACGTTAGTTATCACAGTTTCGCGTATCACCCTTCCCTTTGTATACAGGGAGAAGGTAACTTTCCCTCCATTGATTCGGCATTGGATCACCTCTCACGAATTTGGAGATGAGAATTCTGAGCCATCTGAACCCGATGTCTCCCATCTTTTTCCAGAATTCAGAGGGTATCTCGTCTGGTCCAACCGCTTTTCGTTTTTTGGAGTATCTGGGCGCACTTCTTCTTCGCTTTTTTCTTGCAGCATCTGTATTCCATTTCGAGGCGAGCTTTTTCGTCACTATTATTAGAGGGGCACTTTGACCAAGCTTTGAAAGCCGCTTTCTTCTCATTTATCACTTTCTTAGCTTCATCACTCCACCACCATGTTTCTTTGGCGTGCTGATGGTGGCCTTTTGAAGCTCCTAGCAGTGATTTGGCCTTCTTTAAGCAAGTTCGCTGTAGGGAATCCCACATATTTTGTGCTCTGCACTCTTCATCCTCAGCTCCGTTGATGGTATGAGAGAGGTAATTTTTCATTACGAAAACAAAAGCCTCGCCTTTTTCTTTGTCCAGATTGTACCACTTGATTTTCTCAGAGACCCTTGTTTGTTTGCTTTTCTTCGGTGTTTTCATAAAAATTTCTATTAGCAGGAGACGGTGTTGCCGAGCGATGGCCTCTCCCAGGATCACTTTGCAATCTTTTACCCGAGGCTTCATGAAACTGGCTACCAAATGGTAGTCAATCTGAGTTTCATCTCCACCACTGCTGTAAGTGATCAGGTGTCGGCTTTGTTTGATGAACATAGTATTTAACACGATAAGACCGTGTGATTTGCACATGCTTAGGATGTCTCCACCAGGAAGGTTCCTGGTGCCATATCCTAGTCCTCCATGGCAGTCTTCATAGTCTTTGTTTGATTTCCCGACATGTCGATTCAAATCTCCTCCAACAAACAGAAATTCTTCCTTTGAGATGTTCTTAAGGAGATTGTGGAAATCTAGCCAAAATGCATCTTTATCTTCCTAATTGCACCCATTGTGGGGAGCATATGCACTGACAATATTCCACACCTCTCCTTCGAAATGCTCAAGATGTTTCCAAGTAGCTCTGCCGCAAGGATGATACCGATTCCGTTCTTAGACTTTTCCGTTCCGTAGTAAAACATCTTGTAATCTTTTGTCCTAACGTCCAAGAAACGCACCCGATTCCCGGTGTTTTTCCATTTCGTCTCTTGGACACACAAGATGTCCACCCGCCTTCTATTCATCATCTCTTCCAGCTCGTAACTTCGCGCTGCAGTGATATTCTTAATCTGTCCCTGCACGGGTCTTAATACTACTTATTCATATATTTCCTTAGTCATATAAATTCATATCATTAAGATATATACAAAAAATGGTTTTAATCGGTTCTTATGGACATTGATTTTCTTGTTTTCATATTTTATTTCACAATTTACCCCATTTTGGGATATGACCTCATATGGTCCAGTATATATTGGATCTTGCTTCTTCCTGTTTTCATTTCTCAGTAGAACCAAACTCCCTGCTTCAAAATTCGAAACCTTCGCCATAACATCTGTATCATACCTATTCTTCCTTATGATTTTCTTTTCTACTAAAGTATCTCTAGCATCTCTATGAGCAATCTGTAATTTATTCTTTAGATCTGTTATGTAATCCTCATAGTTGTACACTGGATCCACGTTTTTGATTAGATTTGACGGTAAGTTGCATTGTTTTCCAAATACTAATTCAAATGGGGTGAAACCTGTTTCCGAGTGCACTGACGTATTATAACAGAAAACATAATAGGGTAGCCATTCGCTCCAATCTGTATGCTTTTCTGCTACATAGTTTCTAAGATATGCTCCTAAAACCTTATGAGAATTTTCTAGTGCTTCGATGCTTTTGTGATGGTAAGCCGTGGATTGCAATTGTTCTATTTTTAACAATATGCATACATCCTTGAATATTTTATTTATGAATTCTGTTCCTTGATCAGATGTTATAGCCCATGGAACTCCATACTTTAGAATGAAAGATTCTACTAGTCCCTTGGCTACTGAGGTGGCTTCCTTATTTGGGAGTGGTATTGCCTTGACGAATTTTGTGAGTTCGTCTTGTAGGGTTAGGATATATTTTGATCCATTCTCTGACTCATCTAGAGGTCCTACCAGATCTAAGAAAATCTTGTCAAAACTTGACTCAGCCGTTGTCGTAATCGTCATTGGTTACTTTCTTGGTTGTATATATTTGTTTCTTTGGCACATGGAACAATGCTTAACGTATGTCGTCACATCGTTTTGCATTCCTGTCCAAAAATATTTCCTTCGGATATTTCTTAGCATGTCCACTTGTTGGTAACATATGATAGTCGTTGAGTATTAGCTTCTTTTTGCAAGTGTCTGTTACTTCGATAGTATTCTTAATTAAGTGCACTTTTATTTTACTCTCTCTAAATATTTCTTCTAATTTCTTCTTCAATACATTTATTTTATTTTTGTGACGGCCGTCTGAGAGTTTCATTAATTCCTTTTTCGTTATGTAAACCTTATTTATTGAAAGAGATCCGCAAATTTTATGCACGTCCCTCAACAACATTTTGTCAAATGATGCCGATCGGGCAGTAGTGCTGTTCTTGGATTCTTTTTTATCAATTATTGGCACGCGATCTTTCTGCACTTCCCTCGACAACATTCTGTCGAATGATGTCGATCGGGCAATAGTGCTAATCTTGGACCGATTTAATATTAGGCAATTATCCTCTGGAACATAACCCAAAATATTGTTTCGGCCTAATATTATATTTTCACCCTTAATTTCTGCAAAACTTTCATGTTCTTGAACGAAGCTATCAATGATTTTTAATTCAACTATCTTTAATCCATTTTCTGGTGGTTTCAATAGATCAGTTATGACTTGATCTTGGTTTAATGTTTCATTTGTTGCTTTCTTATCTTGTTGCTCCAACTTATTTTTCTTGGATTGGGCTCTGGTAGTAGCGCAAACGTATAATTTTTCGAAGTCTTCGGAATTGATTGTTATCCTACTCAGAGCATCTGCTGTGCAGTTATCTTTTCCCGGTGAATATTCGACACGAAAACTGTACTCTTCTAGTAACAGTCTGAATTTGGTTAATCGACTAGATGGTTCTTTCAGCGAAAATAGATACACTAACGGTCTGTGGTCCGTTATAATTTTTGAAGCGTCTTCCGAATAGATATGGTCTGTAGTGTTTGACTGTCCATACTATAGCAAGTAACTCTTTTTCAATAGTGCTATAATTTTTTTCTGCATTATTAAGAGTTTTGCTCGCATAAGTAATGGGTCTGTCATCGAAATTCGATAACACCGCGCCTAAAGCAAATCCTGATGCATCTGTTCGCAAGATGAATTCTTCATCGTAGTTCGGAAACTGTAAGATTCTAGGACTTATAAGATATTCTTTGAGTGCATTGAATGATCCTACACAGTCTTCATTAAAATTAAACTCTACATTTTTCCGTAACAACCGATTCAGAGGAATTGCTAATGTGGCGAAATTCTGTATAGATTTGTGGTAGTAATTTGCAAATGCTACGAACCTCATCCGCGTTCTTGGGTGTGGGAAAATTTCTCATTACCTCTGATTTTGATGGGTCGGGTACTATACATTTATCGGAAATAATATGTCCTAGGTATAATACTTCTTTTCTGAGAAAAGAACATTTTCCCGGGTGTATCTTTAAATTAACCTTTCTGAGTCTCTCAAATACATCGATTAAATGCTCGTTGTGTTGTTCTAGGCTTCTGCCAAATACTATTAGATCGTCAAGGTATACAAAACAACGTGAGTGTGTTAGACCTGACATAGCTATAGACATCATTCTCGAGAAGGTACTGGGTGACATTTTAAGGCCCATTGGTAAACGTTTAAGCTGATAATGCCCTTTTTCAGTAGAGAATGCTGTACAAGGTCCTGCTGTCTTGGTCTAATTTCATTTAATTTCATTTCACCATGGCTGAGATCTAAACAGGAGAATTATGTAGCTCCTCCTACCATGTCGAATATGTCCGTAATGTTCTGTAGCGGGAATTTGTCGTCTTCAATCACTTCGTTTACTTTTCTGTAGTCTATTACTATCCTAAAATTCTGTACACCGGTTACTGGGTCTTTCTTCTTTGGTACGACAAGGATTGGTGAATTCCATGCTGAAATGGATGGTTCAATTATATCGTCTGCCAGCATCTTCTGCACTTCATTTTGTATGCCTTGTTTTTGTTAGTGAGGTAGTCTGTAGGGTTTAGTATATTTGGGGGTAGCTCCCTCTTTGAGTGATATGTGGGCTTGACCTATATGAGTGTATGTGAGTTTGTCATCTTTAAGATGGAAAATATCTTGGTATTTTGAACAAATTGTTTTGAGTTCTGATTTTTCTTCTTCGTTTAGTGTATCGAAATTTATTTCTGTGAGTAGTGTTCTGAGTCGTGTGTTTGGTGATGTTGTATTTTGTTCATATTTTAAGGCATGGATGTTGGTTCTATCCATTTCAGCTTAACTTCGGATTCACGTGTGCTTAGGATTTTGACAGGGATTTTTCCCTTCTTCACCGGTGAAATAGAGTAAGCCATGAATACTCCCTCACATAATTCTTGTGAGTGGAATACTCGTGTATCTAGGTTTCTGCTGTCTAGCCAATAGGTAGCTTCGGTTCGGGGTGCGATATGAATGGAAAATGAATTGTAGGGGTTGAGAATTGGTAGTGAAACTTGGGTAGTGTTTATATTTAGCTTTAGCTTGAAAGACTCTAAATCTACTATCGCTCCGAAATCTTTCAGAAAATTGGCTCCGATGATACCGTGTGTGGGTACTGGAAATGAATCGGGCACTACGTGAAAAGTGTATGTAATTTGGTGTTGTCCTAACAAAAATTTATTTGTGCAAGTTCCTATTGTCGTTAGCTCCCCTGAGATACCCATTATCGTTGTCCTACCGTTAGTGTCTATTGTTGTGTCCTGATCTAATGCGTGCTTTTTTATGGTACATATTGATGCACCGGTGTCTATTAAAAAATCTGTTTCTGTGTTGGTTTGTTTATTTATGAGTCGGACATATAGGCCGTTGGCTATGCCACCTGCACATATCGCAACTGGTGACAGTGAGCTTAATGGCTCCCCTCCGATCGGCCGGCTTCCCGATCGGTGGGTATTCCGTTTCCCTCATTTGTGGCAAAAACGGAATGTCTGCCTGACTTCGTTTTGTGTGTTATTTCTTGACATGCTACCTCTGGATCTGTTAGTGCTGATTGGGTTGAATCCTCTTTGGTTGTAACTGCTACCTCTGTTTCTTTGAAGATGATTGGAGGTATTACTAATGGAGTTATCTCCTCGCTGATAGTATTGTCGGTATTCCGAGAAGCTGTTATTTCTATTCTGAGGATACCTATTCGGATTGGTTTGGTAGTTTGCTCTATTCTCATTCCGTACTTGTCTATATGCATTTTGAGATTGCGAGCGTCGTTGCTGGAATCTTGGGTGGGAATTAGTATACCGAACAGTTTCTGTGTTATGTATTGTGCTAGGCTCGAGTTCTAGCAGATGTTCGACAGCACTCTGCATGTTAGTATGACGGGCGGAATCGAGAATTATCTTGAACCTGTCTTGTACGCCCTTCTTAAGGAATTCTAAGCCTCGTCGCTCGTTAGCGGAGGTCAATATAGTTCCAGCGCTTTCTCCCTGTGTGGCGATTTCGAGCTCAGTCATTTTATTGATCAGACACTCTACTTCGGAGATGAACTCTCGCATGGGTCTGTTACCTTGACGCGTTTTGTCGAGTTTCGCCTGTATGCTCTCGATCGTGTTCTTCGATCCACACTTGCTCATCAGATCTTTTTTGAGGTTCGCAAATGTGGTAGGCTGGCTAGAGCCTAACTCAGTTAATGCCTTTCCTTTAATCTTACATTTCAGTAGAAATGTGATCAAGGTAGTCTTGGATGTTGTACTGAGTGTGTCATGGTAGAACTCAACGCTATTTAAAAAATCCCTGATGTTTTCGGTGCGAGTGTTGTTATCTTCGCATGCTAATGTTGGCAATTTCTGTGCAGTATTGAAGTCAAACTCGGCCATGGTTGGTTCTATAAGAAATGAAAGCACGGCTCCTAGCAATTACGAAAACAAGGAAATCTAGATAAAAAAATTTTTCAGACTAATTCATTTTCCTCTGCTCGAGATGCTGGCTATGGTGATATGAGGTATCTCTCATGCCTTTTTCCATAAGATTCATATATATCTAAATCAGTCAATAATTCTTATGTCTGTCTAGTAAGTTTGAAAACAGCATTAATGCTTAAATGCGGAAAATAGTTTTTAAATTTACTTATATCTTTAAATAATATAAATCTTTATTTATAACATAGGCTGGTGCCTAATCGTCTTTCGATGGTCTCTTGGAGTCTCCTGGAGTCTTCTGGTTCTTCTTCTGGAAGTATTTAATGTACTCCTGGCAGGATTGCCATGTGAAGTTTTACCCTCTTCCAGGTTCCAGTAGTCGTACCTTTCTCTGTAGAAATCCCCACGACTCGTCTTGGCTATTACGCCTTTCGACTCAAACCTTGGAGCAATTACTTGCTCCCTCAAGGCGTCGTGATTGGGGATGGAAAACCTCGGTTTTTAGCGAGTTGCTGTAAATAAACTCAGAGGTTTTCCTTTGGCTTCTAGATCAGAGGTGATTTTATTAAAAAATTCATTCGTCTTATATACTAATTTACAATACATTCGCTCTTACCTAAATTCCACACTTCGCACATTAAACCCTATATTGCCTATCCAGCAGTGACCGATGTCACTCAACTCACGCTTGAACTCGGTATTGCCCATTCGGCATATTTTTGTTATTAGTGGAGCGACCGCTGTCACTCCACGCGAGCTCGTCTTACAGATAAACTTCAAGTAAACATATTGCAACCCAAGCGCATATTGTTCGCTCTCTGTGGACCTTGAACGCAGGCAAGTGGTTTGCAATTTGGGTTCTAATTACCCATGGCGCTTGTATGTTTGTTTGAAGCATATCCGCTTACGTTACTTGCGATCATTTATGGCTTGTGCCATCTGGGTTCAATTTACGAAGTGCAGTGTTTGTGCGTTTTACAGTTAATCATTTTTGTTTAATGATTCTTACTTAGGTGATAAGTGGTTACTGATGTGGCCCCTTTACACCACCCTTCCTGGGGAGAAAGGAGAAATCATGACGTGTCTTGATTTCTTCTTTTCCGTTCCGCTTTTACAATCGGGGGATATGTGTTTGTAAAAATAGTATTCGAATCTTCACATGTGTAGTACATTTTTGCTTTTTAAATTTTTCACATATATCGTACATTTTTCTTTTACATTTTGGATTTTTTGGAATCTTTACTTATAAGCACAATGTTTTGTTTTTTTATTTTTTTATTTTTTTTGTACTCACATATACCAAACAAATTTTATTTTTGTGGTGGGCCCTCCACTTATTTCTACTTAAATCTTACATTTTAAGGGTTAATTCAAATTATTGTTTTTACATCATTATAATATTTATTTTTGTATGTTTAACATATCTCTTATTAATATTGTTATTATATATATTAATATTTTTATTTTTTATTTTTTTTTTGTTTTTCTGTTTAATATACATATTCATCTTTTTAGTTACTATTCTCTTTACATATTTATCATAGTATTAACTATTTATCTTCCCTTATTTATACATTTATTTATTTTCTGTTACAATTTACACATTTATCTTAATTCGTAGGATTCTTACAATATAATTCTCTTTATTATCGTGTTTACATGCATGTACAAATTTTTCTTTTTTTCTCTTTTTACTACTATTTATCAATATAATGCTTATATAATAATATAGCTCTCTTTATTATCCTTACAATTATCTTAATACTACTTATTCATCTTCTTCTTCCTTTTATCAGCGAGGCTATGATCCGAAAACAAGAGATCATAACCCTCCCACTTCACCGCATTTCTACTGATCCGCCTGTGGGGTTCGCCTTTGACCTCAGAAAATATCGGCAGGCCTGCCGATTTTGGATCACTCGGTTACTGAGGCCAATGAAATGCCGATGTCGTCGCATTTGTCTGATCCAGGCGTTTATAGGGCTGCCTTTCCTACATCGCGATGTCTTTGGAACGTGCATTGATATTGCCTTTTTAACAGGGTTCAAATGATCTCTTCTTTGAACGCGGCAATACCAACTGAGCCGGTCGCGCTCTATTTTTTGTACGATGGTTTCCTTGATGTGAAAGCTTCCACCGATCTTTGAACTTCTTATTCGATTAAGCTTTGTCACTCCTGCTGTCATGCGAAGCATCTTCATCTCAGCTGCCGTTAACTTACTCTCATACTTTTTGTACATCGTCCAGCATTATGAGCCGTATGTGAGCGCTGGACGTACAACTGCGGTGTAGAGCCTTCCTTTCAACTTAGGGGACATTTTTCTGTCACAGAAGATAGCGGAGTTTTCTCGCTACTTCATCCATCCTACGCTTACACGATGATTGATGTCGTCATCACAAGTTGCTTTGCTATTGATCATAGATCCCAAATATTTGAACTTTTCACACTTGGGAAGCACTGTTCCATTCAAATAAATGTCTGGAATAGGCCTGAGTGGATCAGAGAACGGGCAGCACAAGTACTCTGTCTTTTTTGAACTATTGCGATACCCATTTCCCTCCAAAACGTCCACCCACACATCAAGTGCTCGTTACAGGGATGTAGGATCCTCACTTATGATGGCTCCATCGTCAGCAAAGAATAACTGATGTACCTTGGGGTCCATCACTTTACCTCCAATCAGATAATCAAGGACTGTAATAAAGAGCAAAGGACTTAAAACGCTTCCCTGGTGTACCCCGACTTTGATTGGGAACTCTTCGGTTACTCTGGCGGGGCATCTTACTCTTGCCTTTGCTCCCTCGTACATGTCCATGATCATCTGTACATAGGTTTCTGGGACCCCTCGATGTCTTAGCGCCACCCATATCAGATCTCGTGGTTGTCTGTCGAATGCCTTTTCAAAGTCAACCAATACAATATGCAAATCCCTTAAGGAATCACGATGTTTTTCCATCATGATCCTTATACTTTGGATTGCATCTGTGGTTGATTTACCCGAGACAAACCCGCACTGATCATCAGATAGCCGTATTATTTTTCGCAGTCGGCTACCTAATACCCGCTCAACGATCTTCATGGTGTGTGACATCAGCTTGATCGAACGTTAGTTATCACAGTTTCGCGTATCACCCTTCCCTTTGTATACAGGGAGAAGGTAACTTTCCCTCCATTGATTCGGCATTGGATCACCTCTCACGAATTTGGAGATGAGAATTCTGAGCCATCTGAACCCGATGTCTCCCATCTTTTTCCAGAATTCAGAGGGTATCTCGTCTGGTCCAACCGCTTTTCGTTTTTTGGAGTATCTGGGCGCACTTCTTCTTCGCTTTTTTCTTGCAGCATCTGTATTCCATTTCGAGGCGAGCTTTTTCGTCACTATTATTAGAGGGGCACTTTGACCAAGCTTTGAAAGCCGCTTTCTTCTCATTTATCACTTTCTTAGCTTCATCACTCCACCACCATGTTTCTTTGGCGTGCTGATGGTGGCCTTTTGAAGCTCCTAGCAGTGATTTGGCCTTCTTTAAGCAAGTTCGCTGTAGGGAATCCCACATATTTTGTGCTCTGCACTCTTCATCCTCAGCTCCGTTGATGGTATGAGAGAGGTAATTTTTCATTACGAAAACAAAAGCCTCGCCTTTTTCTTTGTCCAGATTGTACCACTTGATTTTCTCAGAGACCCTTGTTTGTTTGCTTTTCTTCGGTGTTTTCATAAAAATTTCTATTAGCAGGAGACGGTGTTGCCGAGCGATGGCCTCTCCCAGGATCACTTTGCAATCTTTTACCCGAGGCTTCATGAAACTGGCTACCAAATGGTAGTCAATCTGAGTTTCATCTCCACCACTGCTGTAAGTGATCAGGTGTCGGCTTTGTTTGATGAACATAGTATTTAACACGATAAGACCGTGTGATTTGCACATGCTTAGGATGTCTCCACCAGGAAGGTTCCTGGTGCCATATCCTAGTCCTCCATGGCAGTCTTCATAGTCTTTGTTTGATTTCCCGACATGTCGATTCAAATCTCCTCCAACAAACAGAAATTCTTCCTTTGAGATGTTCTTAAGGAGATTGTGGAAATCTAGCCAAAATGCATCTTTATCTTCCTAATTGCACCCATTGTGGGGAGCATATGCACTGACAATATTCCACACCTCTCCTTCGAAATGCTCAAGATGTTTCCAAGTAGCTCTGCCGCAAGGATGATACCGATTCCGTTCTTAGACTTTTCCGTTCCGTAGTAAAACATCTTGTAATCTTTTGTCCTAACGTCCAAGAAACGCACCCGATTCCCGGTGTTTTTCCATTTCGTCTCTTGGACACACAAGATGTCCACCCGCCTTCTATTCATCATCTCTTCCAGCTCGTAACTTCGCGCTGCAGTGATATTCTTAATCTGTCCCTGCACGGGTCTTAATACTACTTATTCATATATTTCCTTAGTCATATAAATTCATATCATTAAGATATATACAAAAAATGGTTTTAATCGGTTCTTATGGACATTGATTTTCTTGTTTTCATATTTTATTTCACAATTTACCCCATTTTGGGATATGACCTCATATGGTCCAGTATATATTGGATCTTGCTTCTTCCTGTTTTCATTTCTCAGTAGAACCAAACTCCCTGCTTCAAAATTCGAAACCTTCGCCATAACATCTGTATCATACCTATTCTTCCTTATGATTTTCTTTTCTACTAAAGTATCTCTAGCATCTCTATGAGCAATCTGTAATTTATTCTTTAGATCTGTTATGTAATCCTCATAGTTGTACACTGGATCCACGTTTTTGATTAGATTTGACGGTAAGTTGCATTGTTTTCCAAATACTAATTCAAATGGGGTGAAACCTGTTTCCGAGTGCACTGACGTATTATAACAGAAAACATAATAGGGTAGCCATTCGCTCCAATCTGTATGCTTTTCTGCTACATAGTTTCTAAGATATGCTCCTAAAACCTTATGAGAATTTTCTAGTGCTTCGATGCTTTTGTGATGGTAAGCCGTGGATTGCAATTGTTCTATTTTTAACAATTTGCATACATCCTTGAATATTTTATTTATGAATTCTGTTCCTTGATCAGATGTTATAGCCCATGGAACTCCATACTTTAGAATGAAAGATTCTACTAGTCCCTTGGCTACTGAGGTGGCTTCCTTATTTGGGAGTGGTATTGCCTTGACGAATTTTGTGAGTTCGTCTTGTAGGGTTAGGATATATTTTGATCCATTCTCTGACTCATCTAGAGGTCCTACCAGATCTAAGAAAATCTTGTCAAAACTTGACTCAGCCGTTGTCGTAATCGTCATTGGTTACTTTCTTGGTTGTATATATTTGTTTCTTTGGCACATGGAACAATGCTTAACGTATGTCGTCACATCGTTTTGCATTCCTGTCCAAAAATATTTCCTTCGGATATTTCTTAGCATGTCCACTTGTTGGTAACATATGATAGTCGTTGAGTATTAGCTTCTTTTTGCAAGTGTCTGTTACTTCGATAGTATTCTTAATTAAGTGCACTTTTATTTTACTCTCTCTAAATATTTCTTCTAATTTCTTCTTCAATACATTTATTTTATTTTTGTGACGGCCGTCTGAGAGTTTCATTAATTCCTTTTTCGTTATGTAAACCTTATTTATTGAAAGAGATCCGCAAATTTTATGCACGTCCCTCAACAACATTTTGTCAAATGATGCCGATCGGGCAGTAGTGCTGTTCTTGGATTCTTTTTTATCAATTATTGGCACGCGATCTTTCTGCACTTCCCTCGACAACATTCTGTCGAATGATGTCGATCGGGCAATAGTGCTAATCTTGGACCGATTTAATATTAGGAAATTATCCTCTGGAACATAACCCAAAATATTGTTTCGGCCTAATATTATATTTTCACCCTTAATTTCTGCAAAACTTTCATGTTCTTGAACGAAGCTATCAATGATTTTTAATTCAACTATCTTTAATCCATTTTCTGGTGGTTTCAATAGATCAGTTATGACTTGATCTTGGTTTAATGTTTCATTTGTTGCTTTCTTATCTTGTTGCTCCAACTTATTTTTCTTGGATTGGGCTCTGGTAGTAGCGCAAACGTATAATTTTTCGAAGTCTTCGGAATTGATTGTTATCCTACTCAGAGCATCTGCTGTGCAGTTATCTTTTCCCGGTGAATATTCGACACGAAAACTGTACTCTTCTAGTAACAGTCTGAATTTGGTTAATCGACTAGATGGTTCTTTCAGCGAAAATAGATACACTAACGGTCTGTGGTCCGTTATAATTTTTGAAGCGTCTTCCGAATAGATATGGTCTGTAGTGTTTGACTGTCCATACTATAGCAAGTAACTCTTTTTCAATAGTGCTATAATTTTTTTCTGCATTATTAAGAGTTTTGCTCGCATAAGTAATGGGTCTGTCATCGAAATTCGATAACACCGCGCCTAAAGCAAATCCTGATGCATCTGTTCGCAAGATGAATTCTTCATCGTAGTTCGGAAACTGTAAGATTCTAGGACTTATAAGATATTCTTTGAGTGCATTGAATGATCCTACACAGTCTTCATTAAAATTAAACTCTACATTTTTCCGTAACAACCGATTCAGAGGAATTGCTAATGTGGCGAAATTCTGTATAGATTTGTGGTAGTAATTTGCAAATGCTACGAACCTCATCCGCGTTCTTGGGTGTGGGAAAATTTCTCATTACCTCTGATTTTGATGGGTCGGGTACTATACATTTATCGGAAATAATATGTCCTAGGTATAATACTTCTTTTCTGAGAAAAGAACATTTTCCCGGGTGTATCTTTAAATTAACCTTTCTGAGTCTCTCAAATACATCGATTAAATTCTCGTTGTGTTGTTCTAGGCTTCTGCCAAATACTATTAGATCGTCAAGGTATACAAAACAACGTGAGTGTGTTAGACCTGACATAGCTATAGACATCATTCTCGAGAAGGTACTGGGTGACATTTTAAGGCCCATTGGTAAACGTTTAAGCTGATAATGCCCTTTTTCAGTAGAGAATGCTGTACAAGGTCCTGCTGTCTTGGTCTAATTTCATTTAATTTCATTTCACCATGGCTGAGATCTAAACAGGAGAATTATGTAGCTCCTCCTACCATGTCGAATATGTCCGTAATGTTCTGTAGCGGGAATTTGTCGTCTTCAATCACTTCGTTTACTTTTCTGTAGTCTATTACTATCCTAAAATTCTGTACACCGGTTACTGGGTCTTTCTTCTTTGGTACGACAAGGATTGGTGAATTCCATGCTGAAATGGATGGTTCAATTATATCGTCTGCCAGCATCTTCTGCACTTCATTTTGTATGCCTTGTTTTTGTGAGTGAGGTAGTCTGTAGGGTTTAGTATATTTGGGGGTAGCTCCCTCTTTGAGTGATATGTGGGCTTGACCTATATGAGTGTATGTGAGTTTGTCATCTTTAAGATGGAAAATATCTTGGTATTTTGAACAAATTGTTTTGAGTTCTGATTTTTCTTCTTCGTTTAGTGTATCGAAATTTATTTCTGTGAGTAGTGTTCTGAGTCGTATGTTTGGTGATGTTGTATTTTGTTCATATTTTAAGGCATGGATGTTGGTTCTATCCATTTCAGCTTAACTTCGGATTCACGTGTGCTTAGGATTTTGACAGGGATTTTTCCCTTCTTCACCGGTGAAATAGAGTAAGCCATGAATACTCCCTCACATAATTCTTGTGAGTGGAATACTCGTGTATCTAGGTTTCTGCTGTCTAGCCAATAGGTAGCTTCGGTTCGGGGTGCGATATGAATGGAAAATGAATTGTAGGGGTTGAGAATTGGTAGTGAAACTTGGGTAGTGTTTATATTTAGCTTTAGCTTGAAAGACTCTAAATCTACTATCGCTCCGAAATCTTTCAGAAAATTGGCTCCGATGATACCGTGTGTGGGTACTGGAAATGAATCGGGCACTACGTGAAAAGTGTATGTAATTTGGTGTTGTCCTAACAAAAATTTATTTGTGCAAGTTCCTATTGTCGTTAGCTCCCCTGAGATACCCATTATCGTTGTCCTACCGTTAGTGTCTATTGTTGTGTCCTGATCTAATGCGTGCTTTTTTATGGTACATATTGATGCACCGGTGTCTATTAAAAAATCTGTTTCTGTGTTGGTTTGTTTATTTATGAGTTGGACATATAGGCCGTTGGCTATGCCACCTGCACATATCGCAACTGGTGACAGTGAGCTTAATGGCTCCCCTCCGATCGGCCGGCTTCCCGATCGGTGGGTATTCCGTTTCCCTCATTTGTGGCAAAAACGGAATGTCTGCCTGACTTCGTTTTGTGTGTTATTTCTTGACATGCTACCTCTGGATCTGTTAGTGCTGATTGGGTTGAATCCTCTTTGGTTGTAACTGCTACCTCTGTTTCTTTGAAGATGATTGGAGGTATTACTAATGGAGTTATCTCCTCGCTGATAGTATTGTCGATATTGCGAGAAGCTGTTATTTCTATTCTGAGGATACCTATTCGGATTGGTTTGGTAGTTTGCTCTATTCTCATTCCGTACTTGTCTATATGCATTTTGAGATTGCGAGCGTCGTTGCTGGAATCTTGGGTGGGAATTAGTATACCGAACAGTTTCTGTGTTATGTATTGTGCTAGGCTCGAGTTCTAGCAGATGTTCGACAGCACTCTGCATGTTAGTATGACGGGCGGAATCGAGAATTATCTTGAACCTGTCTTGTACGCCCTTCTTAAGGAATTCTAAGCCTCGTCGCTCGTTAGCGGAGGTCAATATAGTTCCAGCGCTTTCTCCCTGTGTGGCGATTTCGAGCTCAGTCATTTTATTGATCAGACACTCTACTTCGGAGATGAACTCTCGCATGGGTCTGTTACCTTGACGCGTTTTGTCGAGTTTCGCCTGTATGCTCTCGATCGTGTCCTTCGATCCACACTTGCTCAGCAGATCTTTTTTGAGGTTCGCAAATGTGGTAGGCTGGCTAGAGCCTAACTCAGTTAATGCCTTTCCTTTAATCTTACATTTCAGTAGAAATGTGATCAAGGTAGTCTTGGATGTTGCACTGAGTGTGTCATGGTAGAACTCAACGCTATTTAAAAAATCCCTGATGTTTTCGGTGCGAGTGTTGTTATCTTCGCATGCTAATGTTGGCAATTTCTGTGCAGTATTGAAGTCAAACTCGGCCATGGTTGGTTCTATAAGAAATGAAAGCACGGCTCCTAGCAATTACGAAAACAAGGAAATCTAGATAAAAAAATTGTTCAGACTAATTCATTTTCCTCTGCTCGAGATGCTGGCTATGGTGATATGAGGTATCGCTCATGCCTTTTTCCATAAGATTCATATATATCTAAATCAGTCAATAATTCTTATGTCTGTCTAGTAAGTTTGAAAACAGCATTAATGCTTAAATGCGGAAAATAGTTTTTAAATTTACTTATATCTTTAAATAATATAAATCTTTATTTATAACATAGGCTGGTGCCTAATCGTCTTTCGATGGTCTCTTGGAGTCTCCTGGAGTCTTCTGGTTCTTCTTCTGGAAGTATTTAATGTACTCCTGGCAGGATCGCCATGTGAAGTTTTACCCTCTTCCAGGTTCCAGTAGTCGTACCTTTCTCTGTAGAAATCCCCACGACTCGTCTTGGCTATTACGCCTTTCGACTCAAACCTTGGAGCAATTACTTGCTCCCTCAAGGCGTCGTGATTGGGGATGGAAAACCTCGGTTTTTAGCGAATTGCTGTAAATAAACTCAGAGGTTTTCCTTTGGCTGCTAGATCAGAAGTGATTTTATTAAAAAATTCATTTGTCTTATATACTAATTTACAATACATTCATTCTAGTGTCTTATAAAGTAGTTTACAATACCTAAATTCCACACTTCGCACATTGAACCCTACATTGCCTATCCAGCAGTGACCGATGTCACTCAACTCACGCTTGAACTCGGTATTGCCCATTCGGCATATTTTTGTTATTAGCGGAGCGACCGCTGTCACTCCACGCGAGCTCGTCTTACAGATACACTTGAAGTAAACATATTGCAACCCAAGCGGATATTGTTCGCTCTCTGCGGACGTTGAATGCAGGCAAGTGGTTTGCAATTTGGGTTCTAATTACCCATGGCGCTTGTATGTTTGTTTGAAGCATATCCGCTTACGTTACTTGCGATTATTTATGGCTTGTACCATCTGGGTTCAATTTACGAAGTGCAGTGTTTGTGCGTTTTACAGTTAATCGTTTTTGTTTAATGATTCTTACTTAGGTGATAAGTGGTTACTGATGTGGCCCCTTCACATGTGAAAAGATGCTTATATCTCTACCAGATATCACGTTTTTCTTAAGCGAATATAAGACTTCTTTAATCACCACTATTTCCGCCTGGAACACGCTTAAATGATTTGGAGGACGGACGTAGAGCTTAAGATTAAGCTTGTCAGAGAAAAAGCACCAACTCCGTCTGTGATTTTTGACCCGTCAGTGTAGAAGTGGTTAACGTTCTGCAACTTTTGGTAATTGAACTATATGCGAATGCTTAACGATGCGGAATGCTTCTTTAGCTGATCTCGTTATTCCAGGACCTGAAGCATTCTGACGAATATCGATTTCTCTTGGGCACAATTGCTGGGCAATCTCGATCAGTTTAGAATTTCGAAAGCGTTTCGCGTTGGCTGATGGTGGACGAAAATGGCGTAAGCAAATGACTGCTGCAAAAGCTACGACATCAACCAAATTATGAAATATAACCATTGGCTATCTTCTCGTCATACGGGCACACGAAAAGTTAGACACCAATTGATCATACAGATCCTTTATTTGGGTGGTAGTATAATGGTTTTTTTTTTTTTGGACCAGAGACCGTTCCAGGTATTGACACATGCTTACTTACTTAGTTACTTAGGTGGCGCTACAGTCCCGGGTGGACCTGGGGCTCAATCAACAAACCTCTCCCACCGGTACGGTTAGGAGCCAGCTGCCTCCAGTTGCGCACGCCAAGTTGGTTGAGGTCCCCCTCTACTTGTTTGCGCCACCTACTGAGAGGTCCTTCTCTACTGCGCTGTCCATCTGGAGTGGATTCGAAGACTTTCTTGGCGGGAACATTGGGCTCCATCCACTCTACATGACTCATCTTAGTCGCTGTATGTGAACTCTTCTGGCTAAGTCGATGTCCTTATATAGGCCGTATAGTTCGGCATTGTACTTTCTCCTCCACTCACTGTATGCAGATGGGACCAAAGATCGCTCGAAGAACTTTTCACTCGAAATAACCAAGGGCATCCTCATCCGGTTTTGTCAAAGCCCATGCCTCTACGCCATACAACAGGACTGGGATGATTAGTGTCTTATAAAGAGTTACCTTAGTAGTTCGAGATAGGGCTTTTCTACTCAATTGCCTTCTTAGCCCATAGAAACAACGGTTGGCAAGACTAATTCTCCGTGAGATCTCCGTACTGATGTAATTGGCGGAGCTCAGCATAGAGCCTAGTGTAAGACAAAATTCTTTACTACCTTTTATAGACAGCATATATTTTGTTTTGTTTTCATTCACCGCTAAACCCGTCTTTGTTGCCTCGATCTTAATACTCGCAAATGCCCCACTGACGCCCCGCTGAGTTCATCCGATTATGTCAATGTCATCGGCATGAGCGAGTAGTTGTACAGACTTGTAAAATATTGTACCTCCGTTGTTGGCTTGTGAGTTTTGTACAATTCTCTCAAGTACTATGTAAAGAGATCGCATGATAGCGCGTCACCTTGCCTAAGACCTTTGCAGACATCGAACGGTTCCGTGATTTTCTTACCGACTTTGATGGAGCAGCGAGAGTTCTCCATCGTCATTCTGCACAAACGGACGAGCTTGGCAGGGATGTCAAGACTAGACGTATTTCTGTATAACTCGTCCTATACACGCTATCATAGGCAACTTTGAAATCGATGAAAAGGTGGTGCGTATCGATTTTATATTCATGGATTTTTTCCAAGATCTGCCGTAGTGTGAATATTTGGTCAATGGTGGACTTTCCCGGCCTGGAACCGCACTGATAACGACCTATTAGGTTGTTGACGATCGGTTTTAGGCGTTCATATAATGCGGCGGACAGGATCTTATATGCGACGTGTAACGAAGTGACATAATCCAGCACCACAGAAGTAAAAAAACTAGCGATCATCCGCACTCTACGCACACCTCACTACCGCAACACACCTAATGCGGAGGCCGCCATCTGTTGGCAGGTAGCGAAACCGCGAATATTCTCCGAATCCTCAGTCAAACAAGAGGAAACGGAGGAAAGGGAGAATGGTATAATATGAAAAAAAAGTTAATACAAAGGTCGCAGACGAGAATGTGAAGAAAATTTCCATTGGCTCATGATTCACATTCTCGTCTTGCAGGATTTTTCCATAAAAGAAAGTGGATGAAAGTCACTCGGCAGAGTCTCAAGCGTGGTAGTGGTACTAATCAAGAGTAATCTTGACAGCCTCTCCAGGAATTAGTCTTAGGACTTTCCACCGATCTTTTTTTCTGCCTTCACCCCGGTGATTGAGTAACAACCCACGGGTCTGCTACTACCTATAGCCGGCCCGTCCGACAGGTTTCTCCCCGTCAGAGAGAAACCAACCGATTTAACCATAGCGGATTTACCGTCCCTTTGTTAAGCTACCTTCCAAGCCTGCCCTAAGTGCGGACTGGGTCACGGGAAGCCTGCCCTAGGTGCCGACTGGGTCACAGCAAGCCTGCCCTAAGTGTGGACTGCTAGCTCCCAAGCCTACCCTGAATGCGGACTGGATCCCTCCTCAGCCTGCCCTAAGTGCGGACTGGGTCACAGCAAGCCTGCCCTAAGTGCGGACTGGATCCCTCCTCAGCCTGCCCTGAGTGCAGACTGGGTCACAGCAAGCCTGCCCTAAGGGCGGACTGCTACCTTTCAAGCCTGCCCTAAGCGTGGACTGGATCCCTCCTAAGCCTGCCCTAAGTGCGGACTGCTACCTTCCAAGCCTGCCCTAAGTGCGGACTGGATCCTTCCTAAGCTTGCCCCAAGTGCGGACTGGGTCCCTCCTAAGCCTGCCCTAAGTGTGGACCGACCTTTTAAGCATGCCAAGAGACGAGCCGAACCGAGCCAGACAACAAGTCGCGTAGCCCCGGCCCGTACCCGAACCAGCCGCAGGACGACGATAGTATTAAGCTTATCATTTCTATTGTTAGGTATAAAAATTATTAATGAATTATAAAAAACCCTTCTAGAACTGTTCCGAAGCAACTATTGTCAATAACCAATCCGAGAAATAAAGTACCTCTTTCCCAAAGTCTAGGGTGTTCCTTCGGGTTGACCCCGGGGCCGGCGAGTCCACCTCAGCCTTCGAGTAAAGATACCCTCACAATTGGCGCCCGAGCAGGGACCTCTACAAGAGGTACCACCGTAAAACCCGACCGAGACCGATACTGAAGAGGAGCTAACCATGTCCGGCCAAGAAGACACTCCGATACCACATGAGGCAACTGAGGATGACCAGCTAGTCCAGATTAACCAGACGACCCAGCAAGCCAACACCGTGACACAGAATCCCCCGCAAGCCGCATCGCACCATAAGTGGGTCGTTAGCTACATATAAAGCCGAAGTTATTGACACCGTCCAGAAATGGGGACTGTGATTCGATGGGTCAGGAAGCGCACCCGAATTCATTGAGCGGCTCGAAGAGCTAACGCAGTATTACGACATTCCAGTGGAATACATACCTCATACACTGCCGAGGAGGAGCGGCGCTCGAGTGGCTTCGAATCAACCGGGATGGTTGGAAGACCTGGGAAGATTTCCGCCAGGGCTTTCTCCGATACAACCTCCCAGCCCGATTCCTCCATAAGCTGGAGGACGAAATCATACGGAGACGACAAGGGCCACGGGAGAAAGCCAAGGAGTACATCCGGGCGTATCAGTGCCTGATCCGGCAACAGCCTCAAATGGATTGCGCTAACAGCGTAGACCGAATCTACGACAGTCTACGGCCCGGGTACCGGTTGTACATCAAGCGCCGGAATTTTGAGTTGTTGGAAGAGCTGATGGATCTCGCGAGGAATATGAGTTCGTAAGGAGCGAAGAAAAGGCCAGTAGACCGCCGGCCGTTCTAAACCATCCCCCGAGACTCCAAGCCGTCAAGACTCTACCTGCTCAGATCATCTACGATCGTAACACGCACTGTGGAATTGCAAGCAGCATGGGCACCGCCAGCAAGAATGCCGTCAACCGTTCCACCTCTTCTGTTCCCATTGTGGAGGACGGAAGAATGACGAGGGACTGTCCGTATCACAATACACCGAGTGCACCAACGCCAGCAAGACTAATCTGCGCAGTAGAAAGCCGACATACATATCCGAGGGCGCCTCCGAAACAGCAACGTGAATCTGTCAATAGGATGAAGCTTTCTTCATCACCGTCGATATCGCTGCCAGAGTACGACCTATCAACGCGACCAATGAAGCCGCTACACCGGATGCTCAGTACTTCACTGAGTGTAGTGGGGTACGCATCTCTTTTGAAAGCAATTATTTCTACTGCTAAAATGAGTTCAATGTGTTCAGTTTGTTCTGAAAAAATCGAAAGGAATTACACCTTGAAAATTTCTTGTGGCGACTGCGGCGGACTCTTTCATCTTGCTTGCGTCAATATCTTGGAACAAGATGCTGAATTGATGAAGACTAATGGGAAACTTTTTCGTTGTGACAAGTGTGATGTTCTAAGGCGCCGATCTCTTCATTTGCCTGAATCGTCACTAACCAAGAACAAGCAACCTGAAGTGAAGAAGCATAGTGGATCTGTTTCCAACTTGTTAAATAGAAAAACCTCTCAGTCATCGGTGACTTCCTTGTCGGTCTCTGGTGAAAGCGTAGGCAACTGCACGCTGCAGATGATTTACGAGAAATTGGCGAATTTGGAGAAACTAAATAAAGAGTTTCTACAATCTTTGACATCTTTGCGGGAAGAGAATGCTGAACTGAAAGATAAAATCCATAGTCTTGAAAGTAGAATAAACTGGCAACAGCAAAGTGGACTGCAGAATAGTATAGAGATTGTTGGAGTACCAAATGTTGATGAAAGCAACTCTAAAAGTGTAGCTCAACAAATTTTTCGAGAGGCATTGGGAGTGGTTGTTGAAGAGAGTCAAATTAAAAAATGCTATTTGAAAGAAGTCAAAACAAAGAAAAATATCGATGAGAATGCTCTCTCTTCAAGTAAATATATCATCTGTCTACAATTTTCGGAGTTGTCTCTTAAGCAACGGATAATGAAGGAGAAAATGAAGAAAAAGAAAAGTCTCAACGCCTCCATACTTGGGAGCGGGAGCAGCAGCAGCAGCAGCAGCGGCAGTGGCAAACGCACACAAGTTTACATCAACGACGCTTTTACGAAATACACACAGGCGTTGTTGTTGCAGGCGAAGGCGATAAAAAAAGAGAAAGGGTATAAATATGTGTGGTTTAAAAACAACAAAATTTGTATGAGAAAGGTTGAAGGTAGCATTGCCATCCCAATTAGGTCTTTTAATGATCTTAAACTTCTTGTTTAATTTTTGTTTTACATCTTCTTTAAATGAATTGCGAAATTGGCCTAATTGATGATGTTATTCCTACCTCCGATCTCAACTGTATTAATTGTGAGAATGTATTTATATCCAGCTCTTACTGTAATAACAAAATTTTCTTCATTCACCAGAATATCAGAAGTTTGAGAGAGAATTTTGCATCTCTTGTATCTCACTTGAACTCCTTTGTTTGCGTTCCCGATTTTGTTTTTGTTTCAGAGATTTGGATTTACGAATTTGAAGTAAATGATTACGGCTTACCGGGATTTAATTTGTTTGCCAAAACTAATGAAAACTACGTAGCTGGCGGTGTTGGTTGTTTTGTGAAGTCTGATTATGATTGTGTTAGCTCATGTTTAAATTTCTTAAGTGCCGATATTTTGAAATTATCTTTTAAAAATATTAATGAAGTCTATGTAATATTATGTGTCTATCGTCTTCATAGATACAGTGCTTCAGTCTTTATGGAAGAATTTTCTAATCTTTTAGATAATAAGAAATCGAAAAATCTGATAATTTTGGGAGATTTGAATTTAGATATTTTAGAAAACAGCGATTTTTGTTCTACTTATTTATCTTTACTGGCTTCTCATGGGTTTGCCTCGTTAATTAACGAACCAACTAGATTGATTTCGGCTAAATGCTTAGATCATATATATGTCCGGTTTTCTCATATTTCCCTAAATTCTTGTGAAAAGTCCATTTTCGATCTGAGTATCACTGACCACGCAATTACCGGTTTATTGGTGGACATCTCTATGGCTAAAAAAAGAGTAGATTCTAGTTCTCATAACATGGTTACTAAAATTGACTTCGCTAAACTCCAAACATCTCTCTGTTTTGAGCTTTGGGAAGATGTTTACTCAGAAAACAGTGCTTCTAATTCGTACGACCTTTTCATAGGAACTCTTTCTAAGCACATTGAGATTTCTACCAACATGGTATTTTTAATAAAACCATTAAAGAGACTAAAGCCTTGCATTTCAACCTCTTTATTAAAAAAAGTTATTCATAAGAATAAGCTCAGAGTAAAGTGTGCAGCACATCCACAGAATCGTAATTTAAAAAAAAAGATATAAGAAACTGTGTTCGGAGCTAAAAAGGGATATTCCACTATGTCGTGACAGTTTTTACCGCAATAAATTTAATTTAGCCAAAGGTAACCTTCGTAGTGAATGGCAGATAGTTAATAGTATATTGAATAAATCCTCTTCTTCAAAAAGGTCTTTTAATATTGTAGTGATCGTGACTCACTGTACTTGAAGTTCTCTCAAGACACTACACAGTTATGTAGAAAAGCATATTACTAAAATAAAAACGAGTCAGTTAGTTGTTCGTCCTCCACCATTCAATCAACACTCCTGTTAAGCATATATAGTTTTAAGTGAATAAAAGTAATAAGTGAATTTACGGAGCGTGCATTTCACTTTGTATTGCGAACTATTACAGTGGCGACGAGGATGAAACCGAAAACTTAGAATAAATCGATAATGTTCATAATTGGCTCGGTACAGACTTTTGATTATAATCATAGCGACTGGAATGTGTTCAAGTCTCAGTTGGAGTAATTTTGCATTGCAAACGATGTGACCAATGCAACAAAGAAAAAGGCTATCTTGTTAAATGCCTTATCAGAGGGGTCTTATAAATTGCTAGAGAATTTAATCCATCCCGTTAAATTCAAGGCCGCAGATTACAAGCAGCTGAGTAACGCTTTTAGCAAACATTTTAAGCCAACGGTTTCTGGTTTTGGTGAGCGGCTTAAATTTTATTCAGAGATTAAAGATCGACATGAGTCGATAAATGAGTGGGCAGCGCGGGTGCGGACGCTGGCGGTTTCCTGTGAATTTAACACTGAGCTGGATACAGCGCTCAGAGACAAGTTTGTGATGGGGCTAGAGCAGGGTGCCGCGAAAGACAAACTTTTTCTGGAAAGCGTAGCAACATTGACGTTTGATAAGGCGGTGCAGGTAGCTAATGCGGTGGAGTGTGTTAAAAACCAATATGAGGTCGATGCAGTGGTAAAACAAGAGCCAGGCTCATCGGCAGGCATTTACAGTATTGGTCATGCGAAGCTAAAGGGATGTAGGGGACAAACAACGAGGAGACAAGAGCAGCGTGGACAACAACAACAACAGAATGGAGGTAAAATTGGGAGCGGCAACAGTAAGTGTAAGATTTGCGGTTTATTAAATCATACGGAAAATGTTTGTCGGTTTAAGAATTATAGATGTAATCGATGTAAGATCCGTGGTCATTTGCAGCGTGTTTGTAGTAATAAAACAAAAAATGGTAACACGTATCAAAATGATTTAAAGTATATTAACGATTTCGAATTAAGTCTATTTAACATGTCTTCGAAGTTATGTAAAAATAAACCAATTAAGATAGAGGTGGTGATGAATGGTATTCCCATAATAATGGAAATTGACACGGGTGCGTCGATTTCCGCGATTTCTTTATCTACTTTCCGAGATCTTTTTAATTTTCATAGAATAGAAAAAACTAATATGGTTTTTAATAACTATAACGGCTCTCAAATCATACCGGTGGGGTTGTGTGTTATGAAGGTATGCTACAAAAATAGGTGTGAACATGTTGATGTTGTTGTTGTGGAAAACGGTGGTCCGCCATTACTGGGTCGAAATTTTTTAAAGGCTTTTGGGATTGAATTTGCAAATCTAAATTTTGTTGAAAATGTCAACAACAATGAGAGTAGGGAAATTATTTCAAAATTTGGCTCCCTTTTTGATGGAACCCTTGGCAAATTCAATAAAGGCACAGTTTCATTGAAACTAAAAGGCGACGTGACCCCGAAGTTTGTTGGAGCGCGTCAAATTCCCATAGGGTTAAAAGGAAAGGTTGAAGGCGAAATTGATAAGCTAGTGAAGTTAGGGGTGGGCGCCGTGGCGTAAGTGGTTAGTGTGCCGGATCACTACGCATGAGGTTCCAAGTTCGAATCCCAGAAAACACCAAAAAAGTTTTTTCACGGTCCCACCTCTCGCGAGCGTCTGACAAACATCCGAGAGTATTGTTGTCTAAAAAAGCTTCTCAAATCGCCGTTCGGATTCGGCAGTAAACTGCAGGTCCCTTCCGTTCGTGTGGAAAATATAACGCACCTAACATGAGTGGTTGCGAGAAGCTAGGCCCTGGCACTTTAAAGAGCTGTTTCGCCAAATATTTGTATTTTGAAGTTAGGGGTCTTAGAACCTGTGGATTACAGTGAATGGGGAACCCCGATTATGCCAATTCTCAAAAAATCGGGAGACGTGAGGCTCTGTGGCGACTACAAAATCACTGTGAATCCGCACTTGTGCATTGACAAGCACCCCATGCCACGGCCTGAGGACATGTTTGCGGAGCTACATGGGGGAGAAGAGTTTTCGAAACTGGATTTGTCAATGGCATATCAGCAAATGGTTGTTGATGAGAAATCTAGGAACTTGACAACTATTACCACAACGAAAGGCTTGTTTCGGTATACACGACTGGTGTACGGGTTGGCTTCAGCCCCTGAGCTATTTCAAAAAAAAAATTGAAAGGTTGTTGAGTGGAATAGAAGGTGTTGTCCAGTTCCTTGATGATATTTTAATCACGGCTTCCAATAGAGAACTGCACCGGCAGAAATTGTATCACGTTCTAACAATTTTACTTAAGGCTGGGTTAAAGTTGAATAAAGACAAGTGTGAATTTTTCTCTAAATCTGTGACATACTTAGGTCATGTCATTGACAAATACGGGTTACACCCATGTTTGAAAAAAATTGAATTCATTCAAGAAATACCGGAGCCAACTTCTGTCAAGGAAGTTCAATCTTTTCTCGGGGTTGTAAATTTCTATAGAAGATTTATACCCAATATAAGCTCGCTCTGTTCCCCTTTATATGAACTTTTAAAGAAAAATGTAAATTTTCAGTGGAATAAGGTACATTCGGAAGCGATGAAAAATATAAAAAAAGAATTTATAGCGAAAAGAGTGCTAGCCCATTTCGATCCGTCCTTACCGGTCAAATTAACAGTGGATGCCAGTCCAGTAGGTTTAGGCGCGGTGTTGTCCCACGCTTACGAGAACGGCAGAGAAAGACCAATTGAATTTGCCTCTAGAAAATTAACAGAAACTGAAAGGAAGTATTCGCAGCTAGACAGAGAAGCGATTGCAATCCTTTTTGGAGTTAAGAAATTTCATCATTATGTGTTTGCTAGGGAATTCACCCTAGTGACGGACAACAAGCCACTCATGCACATTTTCGGATATAAAAAGGGAATCCCGGTAATGGCGGCAAATCGTCTGCAACGTATAGCGCTCATTTTGGCAGGCTACACTTTTAAAATTTAAAGCGTTAAATCGAAAGATAATGTGGCCGACTATTTTTCGCGCCGTCCTAGCGTCTTGCAAGCCTGCCCTAAGTGCGGACTGCTACCTTCCAAGCCTGCCCCAAGTGCGGACTGGATCCCTCCTAAGCCTGCCCTAAGTACGGCTTGGGTCACAGCAAGCCTGCCCTAACAGCGTACTGCTACCTTCCAAGCCTGCCCTAAGTGCGCACTGGATCTCTCCTAAGCCTGCCCTACGTGCGGACTAGGTCACAGCAAGCCTGCCCTAAGTGCGGACGGCCACCTTTCAGGCCTGCCCTTAGTGCGGACTGGATCCCTCCTAAGCCTGCCCTAAGTACGGACTGGGTCACAGCAAGCCTGCCCTAAGTGCGGACTGCTACCTTCCAAGCCTGCCCTAAGTGCGCACTGGATCTCTCCTAAGCCTGCCCTAAGTGCGGACTAGGTCACAGCAAGCCTGCCCTAAGTGCGGACTGGGTCACAGGAAGCCTGCCCTAGGGGCGGACTGCTACCTTCCAAGCCTGCCCTAAGTGCGCACTGGATCTCTCCTAAGCGTGCCCTTAGTGCGGACTATTTCACAGCAAGCCTGCCCTAAGTGCGGACTGCTACCTTTCAAGCCTGCCCTAAGTGCGGACTGGATCTCTCCTAAGCCTGCCCTAAGTGCGGACTGGGTCACAGCAAGCCTGCCCTAAGTGCGGACTGCTACCTTCCAAGCCTGCCCTAAGTGCGGACTGGATCCCTCCTAAGCCTGCCCTAAGTGTGGACTGGATCTCTCCTAAGCCTGCCCTAAGTGCGGGCTGGTTCATAGCAAGCCTGCCCTAAGAGCGGACGGCTACCTTTCAAGCCTGCCCTAAATGTTGACTGGATCTCTCCTAAGCCTGCCCTAAGTGCGGACTGCTACCTTCCAAGCCTGCCCTAAGTGCGGACTGGATCTCTCCTAAGCCTGCCTTAAGTGCGGGCTGCTACCTTTCAAGCCTGCCCTTAAGTATACTGGATCTCTCCTAAGCCTGCCCTAAGTGCGGGCTGGTTCATAGCAAGCCTGCCCTAAGAGCGGACTGCTACCTTCCAAGCCTGCCCTAAGTGCGGACTGGATCTCTCCTAAGCCTGCCTTAAGTGCGGGCTGCTACCTTTCAAGCCTGCCCTTAAGTATACTGGATCTCTCCTAAGCCTGCCCTAAGTGCGGACTTTGTCATCGCAAGTCTGCCCTTAGTGCGGACTGCTACCTTCCAAGCCTGCCCTAAGTGCGGACTGGATCCCTCCTAAGCCTGCCCCAAGTGCGGACTGCTACATTTTACTAGAATTGTTTCCAAGCAACTATTGCCAATAACTTATCAGAGAAATAAAGTACCTCTTTCCCAAAGCCTAGGGTGTTTCTTTGGGTTGACCCTGGGGCCGGCGAGCTCACATCAGCCTTCGAGTAAAGATACCCTCACAGATGTTGAGGAGACTTATACCTCTGTAGTTGGCGCAGTTCAGAGGGTCTCCTTTCTTCAGGACAAATGCTTAGTTGATAGTAAAACGACCGATTTATGTCTTTTGTGGAAATGAGAAACGAGAACCATTGCATCTGATAATCCACAAAACTGCTCTCAATTGAACAATACACTTTTTTTCTGTTTTAAGAACAACTGCATATGGTTCCTTTTATTTATAAATGGTAAACAAATCAATTTTCCCACCTGAAATACACTCTTTTTCCACTTTCTCGCCAAAACAAATATAACTGTAGTACGAAATGAACTGTTTTCAAGAAGCAGTTGTCAACAAATTACATAAAAAAACGGACAGATAGATAGCGTTATGTTACACCATCCATCAAACTCGTAACTTTTGAAAAAAAAAATATGGCAAAAATATATGGGACAGGTCGCTAAAGACATCAAAAATGGATTCCGGGCAAAATCTGTAGTAGTAGCACAAGACCCCAGGTTTCAAAACATGTCGGGAAAAACATTATTTCATTTCAAAGTAGCGGTGGGGTAGCATTTAACCCCAGTCCCTGCACTAAGGTTAAATACACAGGATACGGTTCTATTATTACGAACCCCAGCAAGAATATTACATTGGTGTGGGAAAAGTTAAATTGAATGAATTTTGTGCATTGTGTATTATGTTATTGAAAATAAAAATGGTTCGCAAATTGCTGGATGAGATGACATTAGTGCAATTAAAGGAAGTGATGAGCCATCGACCTACGACTGGACCGGAAAGAGAATTTATTTTTGCATACATACATACATTTTCAATGACCCGTTAATACTTCATGAGAGTCGCGGGGGTAGGATGCTCTGGCGGACCTTCCATCCTTCTCGATCTTTCGCCATTGACTCCAACTTATCAGGAGGAATCCCTAGACGGCTCCATGAGAGATGTCGGACTTGATCCAACTATCTATTTCTAAACCTACCGCGGAGTCGCCTATCTGATGCCACAGCAATCATGACACGTCTTGGAAGCCGGTCTTTGGGGCATACGCAATACTTGACCAAATTATCGGTGCATAAATAGTTCCGCTAGAAGCAGTATCTGCTCAACACTGAGCGCCTCGTGTATTCTGGTGTTGCGCACTCGATCACTACGAGCTATTCCAGCAACACCGCGAAGGAACCTCATTTCGGCAGCTTGTATCCGCGATCTTATTCTTTCGGTCACTACTCAAATTTCATGACCATAGGTGAGAGTTAGAACATACACCGAGTTAAAAACCGATAGCTTAGCTTGAACACTAAGTTCAACCTTGTTTATAACAAATAGGCCAAGCTCTCTCAAATTTGATCCAGCCTAACCAATTCTACAGGATAATTCGGCATTGCTCTTCGCATAAGTCGTGATTAAGACCCCGATATACTTAAACTTCTCCACCTGGTTCAGTGGGACTCCACTTCCGATTTGTTCACGTTGATCTTCATTCCAGCATCATCACAAACGTCTACAAACCTTTCGAGTGCGTGCTGAATTTCGGTTTGAGAGGACTCTAGGATGACCAAAGCATTCGCAAAGAGCAAATAACTAATCCTTAAGCCTCCCACTTTGAAACATTCTTCGCCCCGGCTGCGCTACAACATCCAGTCCATATATATAATGAAGAGGAGAGGTGACAAAACACACCCTTGGTGGAGTCCAACGCCCACAGTGAAAGGTATTAATTTAACACCGTTTATCCGAAAACAGCTTCTACAGTTTGTATATAAAGACTGAATCGCCCTTAACAAGGAACCATCAATCCCATACTCCTGCAGAACACTCCAGAGTTTGTCTCGAGGAACCCTATCATATGATTTTCCAAATCCACAAAACAAGTTTAGACAGATTTAGCATACTCCCAGGCTTTCTCAAGAACCATTCTGAGAGTGAACAACTGGTCGGTTGTGCTTCTACCCGGACGAAAGCCGCATAGTTCCTCCCCCAAACTATCCTCAACCCCAGCTCTGGAACGCGTTTCTGGCACCTTAGCGAAGACTTTTCCAGGGAGACTTAAAAGAGATATACACCTGTAGTTGGCGCAATCTCTTTTGCCCCCTTTTTTATAAAGAGAGACTATCACCCCCATTTGTCAATCACCATGTAATTCACCGCATTCCCAGCCCACTTTAATGAGAAGCCAAAGTTACTTCCTCTTCTGTAGTAGTTCTACTTTCCGCCCTACTCTCAATCATAAGTCTGTCGGGGTACGTTCGACAGGCGTGTTCCGTAGGGGAAAGGAAAGAGCACTTCGAAATATTGTTACTTTATTAAGAAAATAATTTAATGAATAGGAAAAATACAAAAACGGAGGAGACGTGTCGTAATTGCGTCTTTTCTGTTCGGGTTCGTTGCGAGGAGTCCTTCTTATTCCTTCTCGATCTTTTTGACACTTCTCTTGGGGAGTGTCCCGAAAGGTTGTGTTCGAATTACACATCGTCGGCAGCGTTCAGCTGACAGCTCGGCCCTTCCTGACATGGAGTCGTCCCCGGGTCCTCAGCTGCCTCATCATCATCGTCGTCGTCAAGTTCTGGTCCTAACAAACACCATGGCTTCATTTTGTCGCTGGCCATAACAGTTGAAAATTTCCGTCTTCTCTGGCTTGTTTCCATTTCCTCCAAAACATATCGATCATGCCTCAGACTCTTCTTTACAACGTATGGTCCCTTATACTTAGGCTCTAGTTTGTGGGATTCGCCAGTCGGTAACGGCACGCACTCTACGACGACTAAATCTCCTTCGTTATAAACCATAGGAGTTTTATGCTTGGCGTCGAATCGCAGCTTCCACTTCCTTTTCTCTTCTGTTATTCGCTGGGCAACTTCTGCACGTCGCTGTCCCATGTTAACATCTTCTTTGGCATCCGCAACGTCATGCACGGCTTGCACAAAATGATTGACCGAAATGTCCTTCAGCTTGGAGTTGAATATGATTTGATTCGGGCTATAACCTGTGGTCGAGTTCCGTCGAGTGTTAATCGTCCACTGGAGATTTCGAAGTTCCAGGTCCCAATTTCTAATCTCGTCGTTCGAAGTCCGTAAGTACTGCAATATCGCTTGGTTGATGCGCTCGATCTGTCCGTTGGCTCTCGGTGTCCTCACAGCTGTCTTTATATGTCGTATCCCATTATTTTCGCAGAAATTCTCGAAGTCAGTTGCACTAAATGCCGTTCCTCATCGCTGATTATCGTGTCGGATAAACCCAAATACGAAGTTAACTCAGTAAGCATCTCGATCACGGGCTTGGTTTTCGCGTCCTTAACTGCTTTTACGATGACGTACTTACTAAAAGCATCCGCTACCCCAATGACGTAAGCCTTCCCACGGCGGGTTTTCGGCAAAGGACCGAGATGATCGATGTGGAGAGTCCGGAATGGAGTCGGTGTAACGTCTGCGAGATGCATCCTTCCCTCTATTGCCCCTGGTTCTCTCTTGTGGTAACAACATTCCACACAAGCGGCAATGTACGACTTAACGTAATTTCTTGCTCGATGAAACCATAAGTTCTCCTTTAATCGTTGCAGAACTTTTTCAACGCCAAAGTGACCCATGTCATCGTGAAAATATTTAACGATTCGCCATCGAACACTGGATGGCACAACCAACTTTAACTTCCCCTCGTCGCGCCTATATAGTCGTCCACTCTTACAATCGAATTCTCGCTTAAATTGTTCCTTGGCTTCGGATTCTTCTCGGCCTTCTAGCACGTTGATGATCGTTGTAAGTCTCGGGTCCTGATGTTGCATACTGGCGATCCAATCAACCTGCGAAATATTAACTCTCATAACGCGAGCGGCGATAGTATCAGGTTCTCTTCCAATCTCGTTAGGCGTCCGGCTTAGCGCGTCGACGTGCGCCATTCGATTTGCACTTCGGTGAATAATCGTAAATTCGTATTCCTGCAAACGCAACCACCATCTGGCTACACGAGGAATAAGCGAAGATGTCGCTTTAATTGCACTCACGGCGGAGCAATCCGTCACGGCAGAAAACCTTCGACCAAGCAAGTACATGCGGAAATGCTCCAAACTCTCTACCACAGCAAGCACTTCGAGTTCGTAGCTTGAGTATTTCGATTCAGCGGCTGTGCATGTGCGACTGTAGTAGAAAACAGGTTTTCGTTCGGCGGAATCGTCTGTCGCTTGAAATAATATTCCAGCTAACCCGTATGAGCTGGCATCTGTGTGGACTTCGTGAATTTTTCCTGGATCGTAAACTAGGAGGATTGGCTCGCTGCATAATATCCGTTTCAGCTTCACGAATGCTTCCGTCTGCTCATCCTCCCAACGGAACGGTGACTCAATTTTCTCTTTTTTCAACATCGATGTCAATGGTTTAGCGATGACTGCAAAGTCCTGGACGAACTTCCTGACGTAGCTCACCAGGCCCAAGAATCTTCTCAATTCGGTGACGTTGGTCGGTCGTGAAAAGTTGTCGATAGCTGACGTTTTCCCGTGGCTAGGCTTAATTCCATCCTTGGTCAGTCGATGCCCTAAAAAGGTAATTTCGGTCGCTAAGAACACGCATTTGCTAATCCAAAGAGTTAGGCCAGCTTCCCTCAGCAGCTGCAAAATCTCTTTCAGACTACTCAGTCCTTCATCGACGTTGCGACTCGGAATTATAACCTTGCCTACATAACTAAATGCTCGTCCTTTCATTTGTTTTATAAGTTTGGACATTGCTTCATAACATACGCTTGGCGCATTGACCAAGCCGAACGGCATGCGATTAAATTCATACTGACCTGCATGTGTGATAAAAGCGGTGAAACTTCGACAATCCTCATCGATTGGGATTTGATAGTAGCCGGACATCAGATCCAATATCCTAAGACGTTCTTTCCCTGCAGTCATTGAACAAATTTCCTCCACTGTCGGCATTGGGTACAGTTTCTTTACAGTGATGGCGTTCAGTGCTCGGAAATCAATGCACATACGGTCTTCCACCGATAACTTCTTCACCAACACGACAGGCGATGAATATGCAGATGTACTAGGCCGAATTACGTCATGCTTCAGTAATTCCTCGATGACTTTCTCGATTACCTCTCTCTTCGCAAAAGGCACACGGTACGGCTTCTTAACGATCGGTGTGTTAGACGTAAGCGTTATGTTCATTGTCGTTGTTACACATAGTCCTAAGCGCTTGAGTGTTTCCCCAAAACAATCGGAGTACTCGTCGATGATTTCGTGTAACTTTTCTTTAGCGCCAGTCGAAAGTCCGCCTCCCGTCTTTATTTCGTTTTCAGCAAATTCCTCAAGACGGCAAGATTGCTTTCCGATAACCAGTCGTCGATTGTTCTTACATAAAATATCATTCCCAAGGAGAAGGGGATACGGCATCAACTCGTCCTTAACAATCAAAAAACAGTGAGCCGCTTCTTCCATCTGATCCATCTGTATCGTCGCCATAATATAGCTGTTTCCACACCATTCTCCGCCGGCGAAACCATTTAACGTGAACGGTTCATGTGGTTGGATTTCTCCAATGCTTTGTGCGAATGAATACCGTATAAGCGAACAGTCGCTACCTGGGTCGACGAATGCCTGCGCTTCGCGTTTGTTTACTTTTACATCCTTCGTTCGATTATCTTCGTTGACGTCATCGTTGGAAATCTTCAGGACATTGTTCTGTACCGCTAGTGTGCGACCTCGTTCCGGACAGGCATTCTCCGAGTGATTCGTTTTCCGACAGATATTACATCGTGGTTTCCTCTGTGGTTTTGTACAGTTGATGGAAATATGCCCAGTTTCTGAGCAGTTGTAACATACGACTGGGGATGAGAAATGTCTGACTGAAGTAGTGGGTCGGCTTTCGAATGCGGTGGCGATCCTTGGCGAGCCACTAGATGCGGGCTCGATACTCGGGGTGGTTTTCCGTAGTCTATTGGTCGACGATCCTGCTGGGCGATTAGCAAAATAACGCTCGATGGTGTTGCGAAGGTCATTTAAACGCGTCATATGCATGGCTTTCAGTGCTGTTTGCAGCTCGTATTTAATTATTGCCGGGTCGCTCAATCGGTGCTTTTGTCCAAGTGCTCGTATACGGTAGAAATAGTCGATAACCTTGTTTCCTTGTTTCCGTGTCTGCGAAGACATTTTAAGATGAATGTCCGCTTCGTTTTCGTCCTTACCAAAATCCTCTATAAGACGATGAGCAAATTCTTGCCACGACTGTATTTCTCCTAGCAGTGAGTCTGACCATTGTTTCGCGGGGCCTCGCATTTTGGTTTGGGCGACGTAGAGAACACTTCTTTCTTCCCACGCATATAACCTTATAAGGGTGTTGATTCGATCGACATATTGCTCAGCTGATGGAGAGAGCTCTTCCGACGGATTGTTGACGCAGACCTGTTGGAATTTGAAGTCGTTAAAAGGTTCACAAAATGCTGAGACAAATTTTCCACCGCCCTTGTGAGCTGATGCATACCGTTCTCAGCGGGGATCACCTCTTCGTTGTCGTCCTCGATGTCTTGCAGTATCGTGTCATCTATTTCGTCCGAATTTGTGTCGTCCACGATTCGTGCCAGCAACTCCATTTTATTTCCGCGCGTGGATAGGTTGTTGATTCTCAAAATTGCCTTCAACTGCTTGACTTTGAGCGTGTCGAGTCTAACAGTCGGCATCGTGATTGATCGTTGCGTTTCGTTGGTATTATCCCACTTCTGAAACTGTCGGGGTACGTTCGACAGGCGTGTTCCGTAGGGGAAAGGAAAGAGCACTTCGAAATATTGTTACTTTATTAAGAAAATAATTTAATGAATAGGAAAAATACAAAAACGGAGGAGACGTGCCGTAATTGCGTCTTTTCTGTTCGTGTTCGTTTCGACGTGTCCTTCTTATTCCTTCTCGATCTTTTTGACACTTCTCTTGGGGAGTGTCCCGAAAGGTTGTGTTCGAATTACACATCGTCGGCAGCGTTCAGCTGACAAGTCTGTCATCGTCGGTGTCTTGTTCGGGATTGAGCAATTCTGAAAATTGCTCGCTCCGTCTTCGCGAGATGTCCTCCTCATTGGAAAGAAGTATACCATCTTTGGATTTGACACCTTTAACGATATTCAACTTTCTTTCTCTGAGTCGGCGAACGGTCTGCCAGAACATCTTATTTGCAGATCGGTGGTCACGTTCTAATTTTCGATAAACTCTTTCCAGGACTGTTCTTTCGCTTTTTTCACAACTAATTGTGAACTAATTTGCACTTCAGTGTACCGATTTCGAGAATCGGAGTTCCCCAAGTGAATCCACACCTAAAAGGCTCTCTTCTTCCCTCTGATGGCTTCTTGAACTCCGGGCGCTTTAAACCAAGCAGTCCTTTTCTCACCACCAGCCGCCACACCAAGCCGCTTCACTCCACAAACATCTCCTGCAGAGGCAGTAACCGCTGTTGAAAACAGTTGCCATTCTTCCTCTTCGTCTGATGAAACATTTGGAATTCGTTCAAACCTTTCGGATATTTGCCGCGTAAATGTGTCCCGTATCTCGCCATTGTATGCGTGTAACTATCCTTAGCTTCCGCTTTGGTAGGGGAGTCACTACATCGCTGAGATACAATTTGCATAGCACTAAGTGGTAATCAGTTGACAGTTCGGCCCCTCTCAATACGCGAACATCACAAACCATTCTCCTCAGACACGATTGTATCACAAAGGAATCTATCAGCGAGTTCTGCTGAAGACTCCGACGGTACCACTTGTATTTGTGAATTTCTTTGTGTGGAAGGGTTATGTTCATGATGGGTAAGCTATTTCCACAGTAAAAATCCAACAACTTCTCTCTGTTTGCGTTTTGATCAGGGTCCCGTTCCTCCCAATCACACTCCCCCGTGTCATAACATCTACACCCACGTGAGCATTGAAGTCACCCATCAGGACAAAAATATCCATATCCGCAAAATTTTCAAGGGAAGCATAAAATTCATCAAAGAAAGCTGCATACTCTGACTGCAGGTTCGGTGCATATATTAGCACCAATGCCAGAGTAGGTCTTTCAAGCTTGAGCTTTAAGATCACAACTCTCCCTCCTAATGGTATCCACGCCAGCCTGTCAAGGTGGGACTAATGATTATACCCACTCCTGCCTGAGCAGACATTGAGGGTGCGACTCTTGACAGAAAGAGCTTCAACCCATCCGAAAGGTCCACAGTTTTAGAGGCTCTCTGCTTTGTTGAAGAGACGCCAATTATATCAAGTCGACTTTTAACAGCCTCCCCAACAAGTTAAAGGTCATTCCCTGTGAGCGATGAAACGTTCCATGTGCCTATCGTAAGTCGATGCCGTTGTCGAAAATCGGAGAATCCACCTGTGCCCCTATCGGTACATAGCGCGCTCACCCCTTGACTCCCGTAATGGTTACGGGAGGAAGCGTAGCCACTTCGGGTTGTACCCAGCCGGCTGCCGAGCGGGATAGGCGACCGCCGGACGCTCGCAAACTGACACCCATCAGGCCTGGCTCAAAAAGATGCCCTGGCTTACCAGGTTTGGCAATATCTGAGGTCCGCTTACGTCGTCTTGTCATCTTGGAGTGTGCGCTTTGTTAGCCGTGACTGGATTGTATGAATGGGAATAACTATTTAAGTTACCCCTTCCGCAAATCCCAGTCACGTTGCCTGCCCCCCACCCCTAGGAGGTCAGCTGCCAGGGGGATAACTTATTTTTTATTAAGTTGCGGAAAATAATTACGGACGAGGGTGCAGATCCTGACGAGGAGTGATGGGCTCATCGATTATTATCGATTCTTCCAATATCTCGAGATATTTCGGGAGATCGTTCATAATCATTCGAATGATTTACTATACAAACATACATACTTCTGTCGAAGCAGCGAGAACGAAGAACGAGTGCAAAGGGTAAAGATCTCGAAAGGGTAAATATCTCGGGACATCGTCTAAAATCATTAAAATTATCTACTATACCTACTTCCTACGAAGCAGCGAGAACCAAGAATGAAAGCAAAGAGTAAGCACAAATGATCGTGTCTCGTATCTCATTTCTTATACGAGTATCTCATCACTCATGTCTCAGTTCTCGGTTCTCGAATGATCATTCGTAATATGAGTGCTATATGCATTTGAGAATATCCCCAAGTGGTTGAATACACAAAAAAGTTATGGTTTCCACTCATATCATGATTAAAGATATGAGATGTATATCCCAGTACAATAGTACCCGATTCGTTTTAAAGGCGGGTAGAACAGAAACAGCAGAATCGAGTACATATGCGAGAGAAAACCGGTTGTTGGTTCTATTTCTCTTTCCTACTACCCGCCTCTAAAATAAATCGAGTATTTTTTTACTGGGATACATATGTATGTTACATATCTCATATTTCGAATCGTTCTTGCTTTCGTTCTTGGTTTTTGCTGCTTGGTAGGAAGTAGGTATAGTAAATCATTCGAATGATTTTACACGATGTCTCGAGATATTCACCTTTTGCGCTCGTCCTTGGTTCTCGCTGCTTCGTAGGAAGTAAGTAAAGCAAACCATTCGAATGATTTGGACGATGTATTGAGATATCACGCATATCTCGAATGATCATACGATGATACGGATCACTCGAGTACCATTGTCTCGATTCTTTAAATCATTCTATTACGCCCATCACTACTGACAAGATTTTGTTGGAGTGAGATGTCGGGTTTAGCGAAATTGCTATCTGAAAAATTCGACAAGTTCTTTGGATGAGCAAAATAAAACTTCGTCGTTCGATGAGTAAAATAATTCTCTAAATGCTAAGCTCGACTAGCAAAGAATTCTCTAGATGCTAATCATGATGGGCAAAACAAAAAGTTCGAGATGCTAGAAAATTCCTTGGCTGAGCAAGAGAATTCTCAAGACGCTGTGTGTACCAATAAGAAGAGTGTTCTCGAAACTAAATTTAATGAAGATTAAATTTAGATTTGGATTTATTACTTACATTCCATTAAAATTGCCGTCTTCCTGATTGGCAATCAAATTCTCTATATATTTACTTATTTCTTTCATTATTTATTCCAATTTCTAAAATTAGTTTGTTCTTAAGAGTTTACACTCATTATTCTTTATCGATTAGATAGTGCTATTTTACAATCACCGTATAACTTTGTAACGTCTAATTCACCGAGTAACTCTATTATTTCTTCACTGGCCAGAAAATGGTTCCCATGGATGTATCTCCGAGTCTTCCAGAGGGTTGCACATTTGAGTATGTAATGTAGCAAATCTTCTCTCGCAGCGATATTGCAAATACTACATAATATTGCTAAGTCCTCTCTATGTGGAATATTATTTAGCTTTAAAAGTTCTGCCCCCACCCGAAAAATCATCGAGATTTCCTCTACTTTGTTCTTATCACAAGAATAATTCCTTTCCTGTAGATAATAATTTAATTGACTGTAGATAGATCTCGACGCTTCCTCAGCATAATTTGCCCAAAATATTCATCAACTCTCTTGATAAGATTGTAGAGAACCGGCTTCCATATCGTAACGTGTTCGCTATCTAGTTTTTCCGTTAATCACATCAAGAGCAAGTTTTTCGTTAAATAGGAGGTAGGTGTGTTCAAGACTTTAAGTACATAGTCAATCTGCAGTTTGAGCGTTTTTATGAAGAGTGGTGACAGCCATGTTTCAAGCAGAATGAAAAAGTTTGGGCTGTTGGGCAGAAGACGAAAAGAACGCTTAATATAATACTTTTACATTGTATCATAATGTCCCCATACTTGGGCTGCATAAAATTAAATAAATTCCGAGAGTGCCTCAAAAACTTTGAACTTGCTACTATGGGCTGTGAAGGGGCCACACCAGTGACCACTTAATCATTTAAATGAAAATCGTTTAACAAAAAACGCTTAATGAAAAATAAACACACAAACACTGCATTTCGTAAATTGAACCCAGATGGCATAAGCTATAAATATTCTCAAGTATCGTAAGCAGATATTATGCTTCAAATGAACATACAAACGCCATGGGTATAGAACCTAAAGTGAAAACCAGTTTCCTGCATTGAACACAAAGCAGAAAGCGAACAAAATATGTTTATTTGAGGTATATCTGTAAACGAGCGCGTGTGGAGTGACAACTAATAACACAAAATATACCGAATGGGCAATACTAAGTACAAGCGTGCGGTCACTCAACTAACAATATAAAATATGCCCATTGGGCAATATAGGGTTCAATATGTGTAGAATTTAGTTAAGAATAAGTGTATAGGTACTGTACATTAGTATATAAGGAGAAGAGCTTTCTGAAGAAAACTCACTTCTGATCTGGAAGTCAAACGAATATGTAGAGATTTTATATAGCAACTCGCTGCAAACCCTAGGTATTTAATTCCCCGATCACAACGCCTTGAGGGAGGAAAACACTGCTCCAAGTTCCGAGTCTTACGACATTATAGCCTGGATAAGTCGAGGGAACCTACATAGCGCACGAATACTACTGGGACTGGGCAATCATTACATGTCGATCCTGCCAGGAGGCGATTGAATACTACCACGAGAGAAACTACGCCAGCCCATGTCCCGATAACAAGAAAAATTGGCCATAGCTGCGAGCTATAGTACAGCTGCTAATGAGCTACTCCAAGCGACCCACACCATTGGATCAGCTCCATTACCACTCGCTCTAGCCGGACCTTAAACGTTTACCTTGGACTAATACAGGAAGCGGCAATCCAAACCCCGAGCCAAGGTAGATGTCGTCAGTGTACTATCAAAAAAGCCAACCCGAAGTGGGCGTCTGGTAAAAAGGAAACAAGAGCTGGCGAATCTGTGCCGACTGGCGGAGTTATTTTCGGATTGTGGGTCTCTCATTTCCGTGAGATGTGTGTACTCCACACCTGAAACCAAATATTACAATTTTAACAAATCTTTATTTAAAACAAAATAGAATTACGAAGTCGAGGAGCAATCTTAATTCGCGCCTACTCGCCTGACATCACACCGAAAAATTTTCGAGCGCTCCGTCGCCGGCAGTCGTTGACAGCTGTCATCTCTTTGTGCAATTGTTAGGGTTGCTCGATAACTTGTGTGACGTCGCAATATTAAATTTGAAATTGAAAATGCCGCCACCTCTGAAAGATCGCAGATTCTTTAAGAGACATTTTTAAATGGTAATGGCGCCACTTTGTGTACTGCTCGGGATGTAACGCCGTTCTTCGTTTTAATGCTCACGACTCGAATATGGCCATCCGTCCCAGGAATGGTCTCACGTATGCGCCCAAGAAACCATTGTACTGGGGGCAGATTGTCATCGGATACTAATACCATCATATCAGACTTCACGTCCGCGGATGTAGAGTTCCATTTATAGCGTTGTTGCAATTGTGACATATACATATTCACGAGACCACCGCTTCCAAAAATGTTGACGACTGGAATTCAGTTGTTGCCAGCGACTCACGCGAGATACGTTGGTGACACTAGGTTCGGCAAACGAAGTAAGCGGATCGGCGATTATAAAATGCCCTGGAGTCAGCACCATTTCATCATTTGAATGATGTTACGGTGTGAGAGGCCTTGAATTGAGTATGGCTTCAATTTCCGCTGCTACCGTACAAAGCTCCTTAAAGGTAAAGCTAAACGGGCTACCCGTTCTAATCAGGAGACTCTTAGATGACTTGACAGCGAACTCCCATAAACCGCCAAAGTGAGGTGAACGAGGTGGAATGTGGTGAAACTCTATGTTGTCTTCTGCGCAGATTCTATGAATTGATGACTGGACATTCTCGTTATAAAATTGCTTTCGTAGTTTAGCTAATTCGTTTCTAGCTCAAACAAAATTCGTAGCATTATCGCAGTAAAGATGACGACACCACGACGGGCGATAAATCTCTTCAGAGCGGACGAAAAACAATTCAACGATAAATCCGGCACAATTTTCAAATATACGGCTTTGATTGTGAAACGCACAAAAAACGGTGCGACTTCCTCGAATCATCAACGTCGTTCGAAAGGGGCCACAGAAGTCTACACCCGAAATTAAAAATGGCCGTGCGCTACGCAATCTAGAAGCTGGAAGATCTCTTATTATCAGCTCTCGCAACCTTGGCCGCATTCGAAAACGCCACAAACAATTGTGAACTGCTTTTGTTGGCAAATTTCGTGAATCGATTATCCAAAACATTTGTCTTGAAATTGACACCACCGCCTCAGCACCTGCATGATCATTTTTGAGATCTATATATTTCAGATAGCTCTTCGCTGAAAAAAAATACAATTTTTGACAAAGCAACTTCGTACTCACGAACTGAAAATTCCTCCACCAACAATTTTTCATTCCGATGTCTACTTGAAAACGCTTTCTTAAAATTTTTGATAAATCTGTTGGAGTAGACGAAAACTCTGATAGTTTGTTTATAATTATTTACAAATTTGATTTTTTCAATAAGATCTTCGGTTTTTAATAACTGATCAAACCTGTTTCCGAAAGCATCCAATACACGGCGAAGTAATCTTGTGTTTGCTCGTTAACCGATGTGTGCAGGTTCAAGCCCCAGCGGGGAACAGCAATCATTAGCCACCCAAATATAAAGGAAAAACGAGTTACATCGAAGTTTTTCCAACCACTGCACCAAAGAAAGGTTCCTGCCTGGTAGTACAATGGACCAGAGAGTCTGAGTGCTCAGGGATTTGGGTTTCCTTAAAAAAAAAATTAAAAATAAAAAATCTTGAGAAACGTATCGCACATGATTCCAGCCTTGGCAAGCTTTGTGTCGATAATGGCACTACCTTGGATTTCGCGCTTAGAAGGTCAACTGATATATTCCCAAATGAGTCTTCTATACGAACATAGAGACAGCAACTTTATGCTCTCAGAGAAGCATCCGAAAAGCCGTGCAACTCACAACAAGCAGCGTTTTTCGAAAATACGTATCTTGGAATGCGCACTTTCGCAAGTTCACAAAGCTGAGATCGATACTCAATCCACTTTTCTTTCAAGTAACCACCGATATCCTCATCCCAGCCAACCTTTCCTATCCAAAGCCGCTGAACAAATATTTTCGCAAAACGATGACTGGGTTTACTAGCCCCAATGGATCGAAAAATCGGGCCACATCTACCAAAACTTTTGCTGATAATATTGACTGGTTGTATCCTTTCCAATGGGTTTACAAATCGAAGTTCGTCTTTTGAAGGTTCCCACACGATGCCTGGAGCTTTGATGACGTCGCTGTCATTTACCCTGAGTATTGTTTTACGGTCTGATGCTGGAATTTTGTCCATCAGCTTAACCTCGTTCCAATACCACTTTTTTAGCTCAAATTCAGCAGTATTTACAACTGATTCGACTTGAAAACGAATTTTCTCAGCTTCTTCCAGAGTATCGGCACCAGAGATTAGATCATCAATGTAGAAGTCTTGCTTTATAACTGTAGATCCAGCAGGATATTCAGCTTGATGTTTTTCACTTAAGTACAACAAACAGCGGGTGGCATGATATGGTGCAGTTGACGTTCCATATATTAATGGAAATATTTTGATTTCATTATTTGTATTTTCTCGTCCGAAAGTTCGCATCGGTAGGCTGAACGAAAATTTGCCTATACATCTGGGATACGTCTGCAGTCAGAGCAATTTTATGCGAACGAAAACGAAGTGAGATGGAATATATGTACATCCTGCTGTACTGTTGGACCCAGCATCAGGATGTCATTTAATAATATATTGGCAGATGTTCGACATGATGCATCGAATACAACTCTTAATTTAGTCAAAGAACTATCTGGACAGAAAAAAAATTGATGGGGCACGTAGTATTTGATGTCCAGGATCTCATCCGGTGGGACAACTTCCATATGCCCTAGAGATTCATACTCTCGCATGAACGATACATACTGTTTCTTTATTTCTGGCATCCTTTCACTGTGTTCTTCCAAAGCTAGGAACCTCTTTTCAGCAATTCTTTTCGAATCACCTAAAACATTGGGATCTTCTTTAAAGTGCAGTTGGACTTCGAGCCTACCATCTGCTCTTTGCTGAATTGTATTGCAAATTATTTTCTCACTAGCTATCTGCTCTTCAGTCCAGTTTGGCGCGTCAGCACGAACCTATTCCATTGAAAAGAAGGTTAGGTTAGGTAGATGGGTGCCTTGTGACAAGGAGTCACTGCTCACTCAGACCAACAGTACGGGTCCATTGTGCCCTATCATTTAACCCTGGAAACGCTGTAAAGAAAATCCGCCGTTAGAACGGAAAGTGATATGAATTTCAAGAGATCCGCTAGCTCAACACTACCCAAGTTCTCCAGTTCGAGAAGAAGTAACTACCAAGAGTCCTCATTCTTCTGACGAATAGGGCAGGACAGTCACACAACAGGTGACGAACAGATTCAATTTCTTCTTCGTCCCTGCAACTTCTGCAATAGTCATTATGCAGCACAACGAGTCGTTCCGCGTGAACGCCAATGGCACAATGTCCAGTAATTATGACAGAAATGACCCGTGCGTTATAACGACTAAGTTTTACCAGAGAGGTTGATCTCTTCTTGCTGTAGGCCGGCCATAGCGCCCTGGCCGTAGCGCATGTTTCCAATGAGCCCAGCGTCTGTTTGCTCGACCGGTGGCTTCATCCTCTATTTTTTTCCGCAAGGAACTGATCGGGATTGCTACAGAGGGGAGGGCCCGCGATAAGTGCAGCGCCGATCCTTTCCTAGCAAGCTCGTCAGCCCTTTCGTTACCTTCGATATCCATATGCCCTGGTACCCAGCAGCGGTTTACCGCATTGGCTCTGGATATATCGTTTAAGAGTGATTTACAGCTTATCACGATCCTCGACCTAACTACGGCACAGTCCAGAGCCTTAACGGCTGCCTGGCTGTCTATATAGACAGTGATCGTTTTGCCAACGATATTACTCTCGCGTATAATTTCCGCAGCCTGTATAATGGCTGCGACCTCGGCCTGGAAGACGCTGCAGTCGTCGTTTATTCTAAAGGAGCGGTTTATTCCTAGGGCCTCACAATAAACTCCGGCTCCCGTACCAACGTCCATCTTAGAACCGTCGGTATAGAGAGCCAACTCCTTTTTCTTCATGGTTCTACGATTCTTCCAGTATATTCTATCGGGAATTCTTGTAGTGAATCTCCTTTCGAATGCTAGCGTCGGATTCATGTGATCAGTTCGTCAATCCGCTGGTGATCCCTCATCGGGACAGAATGGAGGCATGGCCGTAAAGGCTTGATGACCACAACCGGCCTTCCCTCAGTCTTACAGCGGTTTTAGTCGCCAGACTGCTGCAGTATATGTCAAGCGGAATGAAACTAAGCATGGTTTCCATTGCCGCCGTTGGTGTTGTTCTTATTGATCCCATGACACCGATGCACGCCGCCCTCTGGATTTTGGTGAGGTTTGAAAGCAGGTACTGCCTCTCAAGTGCCGTCCACCATACTAGTGAACCATATCTGAGAATGGGTCTTACAACCGCCGTGTATATCCAGTACACCACAGCCGGTTTGAAGCCCCACGTATTGCTGAAAGCCTTTTTGCAGGAGTAGAAAGCTACTCTTGCTTTTTTAACGCGTTCGGCAATATTTTCCTTCCAGTTAAGTTTGGAATCTAGAACTACGCCCAGATACCGAGCTGAACTTGAGATACTTAGTTCAGTGCCACCAATATTTGGGGGTCTGAAGGTAGGGATTGATCTCCTCTTAGTGAAGAGAACTACCTACGTCTTTGAAGGATTCACTCCCAGCCCTTTGCTGTTGACCCAGTTGTCCACTAGTTGTAGCGCGAAATTGAGCCTTTCACTTAGGACTGGACGAAATTTTCCCGAAACCAGGATAACGATATCGTCCGCATAGGCCGTCACGTTGAAGCCGTTTTCCTTCCGTATTACCAAGATCTCATCCACCACAAGGAGCCATATTAGCGAGAACAAGACTCCACCTTGGGGTGTTCCTCTGCAGACCCCTCTCCGGATGGTTACATCTCCTTGCGTTAAAGATATTGTCCTTGATTGAAGCATTTGCGCAATCCAGTTGCAGAGGCCGGTGTTGAGATGTGCTCTGTGCAGACTGCTCAGGATTGCGTTAGAGCTTACGTTGTTGAACGCTCCTTCAATGTCCATGCACGCCCCAAGAGTGAACTCCTTGAAGTGGAGGGATTTTTCTATGCTCGATACGACCCGGTGGAGGGCCGTGTCTACCGATCTGCCGCAGATGTATGCGTGTTGTGATTTAGATAGGTAATCATCGCCGATCACACCTCTTATATATACATCTATCAACGTTCTAAAGTTTTCAGCAAAAAGGACAATAGACTGATAGATCTCAGGTCTTTTGCGTTTGTATGGCTCGCTTTCCCTGCTTTGGGAATAAAAACAACGCGCACCTCCCGCCATGCTTTAGGAACATAACCTAGCTTAAGGCATCCTATGAAGATACGTTTGAGCCATGGAATAGCAATATCCAGTGACTCTTGCAGCATCACAGGTCGAATGTTATCCATTCCTGTTGCCTTATATGGAGCAAATGTTTTAATTGCATACGCTATCTTGTCATCATCTATTATATAACCCACCTCTCCCGCGCTTGTTCCCGATGTCTCTGGAATGGTTAGATCACCTCCGGTGTTTGAGACAGTATGGCAACTCCCCTAAATTTCCCATTAATCAATGTATATAAAAATCAAGAATAATGAAATGTCAATTTTCTATATACATAAATTGTCAATCATAATTATATATAAAAAGAACAAAGGAAGTAAAGAAACACACAAAGTTTATAACGTTCAGAAAGAAAAGAAGTGGTTTTATTTTACTGAGTTTTACTGGTACATTTTTCGTTACAGACAACATTGTGCGGTTTTATTACATATATTTTATAGTGGTCGAATTACCGTGAACATTTTGGTCCTTCGAGCCAAAAATTAAAAAAAAAAACAAAAAGGAAACAAAGTGTGGTGTGTCGGTACACTGAGAAAAAATTTTTGAACAATTTTAAAATACAGTGGACTCCCCCTAAGTCGAATTTTCACGGGATACCATGATTTGTTCGAGTTAGAGGGAGTTTTGGAAAAATTCGAGTTAGAGAAAGAAACAATTTTTTTTTCTTTTGAAGCGTTTATTTAATAAAAAAAAAAGGTAAACATAATTAAAAAAAAAATTAACAAAAAAAATAAATAAAAAATAGCTTCTTGCTTGGTTTAAATTAAATAAGGATACAGTAGTTCATCAAACTAAATAAAAAAATAATTAAATAATATAAAAACATCTTCCTGCTAAATTAACATTAAAATAAGGCACACAAATGCATTGTTATATCGTCAAAATCTTATTTAAATAAGTTTATTTAAAAAAAAATTGTTATTTTTGATTGGGTCATCACAGGTGGAGTGTTTGTTTTTTTTTAAATGACTAGTTCAAAAAGATAGTTTTGAACTTCATCCGGTACTTGATCAGTCAATTCTATTGCAGATTGCAGAATTTCAATCGCGTTCTCTGACAACCTCTGATAACTGTTGCTTCCATTCATCAGCTTTTGCTTTGTCAACAGAAGCGCTGTCATAACTCAAAAAAAGCGATTTTGCAGAAAATGCGTTTTAAGTTTTCAATTGCACCACTTTGCAGAAAAAAGAAGACATCTTCTTTCATTCTAACGCAGAGAGTATACAAGATATTAATATGAAATTTTTACACAATATGAAGCATGACAAAATGAATAATTCTGCATCATTAACTCAAAAATAGCGTTTTTTGAGTTATGACAGTCTTCAAGTAAATGAGCGAAATACGAATTATGAGAGGGTTATTTTTTTTTATTTTGTTTTAGGTATGCAAAAAAAAAAAATCGACTTCAGGGGTGAAAAAAGAGGCCAAGAATCGAGAGAATGTGTACGAGTTAGAGGGAATTTTGACTTAGAGGGAGTTTGACTTAGAGGATGTTTTTGTATGGAAAATTGAGGGGAATGCTAAAATATGGCGAAAAAATTCGTGTTAGAGATAAATTCGACTTAGAGAGAGTTGGACTTAGGGAGAGTCCACTGTATAATTTTGAATTTTGATACAATTCCAAAGTGAAGTAACAATTATTTAGTATAAAGAAAATCAAGTGTGTGTGTCGGTTTTTTCTTAAAAATAATAATAAAATTTTTTTTTTTAACTTAACAAAATGTCGCGCCGTGTAATTTATTCTTCTGGAGCCAGTCCCTTCAGCATCTGGCAGCAGCAACTTGAACTGGCAATTTTACATCCGAGGTCTGAAGCACTGGAATACTGCAATTAAGTGCATAGATTAAGGTATCTGTTAAGATAAATTACATACACATACAAAAAAATGTCTTACGGTACGCTGCAACTGAACTTGCTGGCCCGGTTCAAGCAGGACTTCGAAAATTTCGGGAAGGCTGACGCTAAGAGGCTGCAGAGGGTAAATTATCTGCAGACGCGTCTAGAAATGATGGAGAAATCCATGCAGCTGGCCCAAAAATATAATGAGGAAATTGTGGGCGCCGGGAAACTTGGGGAAGGCTGCGACATCAAGAAAGTAGCCCAAGCATACGATGACATGCTGGAGATCTACGCTGACTACAAGTCATCACTAATGGATGCAATGGACAAGTTGAAGCCGACGAAGGCTGACACCGCGAAGTCAACAGCGGAATCTGCATCTAGGGTCAATGAAGGTCATAGGTATGACGCGCTTAGGCTGCCAAAAATTACACTGCCAACGTTTTCTGGGGGTTATGAATCGTGGAGGTCCTTTCACTATATGTTTGTCAGCTTGGTCCACACGAACACGTCACTCTCTGAGGTACAATAGATGCACTACCTTAAGTCGAGCGTCAACGGGGAAGCAGAAAGGCTACTACTGCACTTAGCCATCGATAGGCAGAACTACCAGAAGGCGTGGAAGATTTTAGTAGAGCGCTACGACCACAAGAGGGTGTTAGTCAACACCCAGCTCAAGCTATTTTTCGGTCAACCCTTCTTCAGCAGCGAATCGGCAACGAACTTGAAGTGCATCCTAGATACTTCCCAGGAGATTTTCCACTCGCTAAAAAATTTGGGGCTTCCAGTAAAGCAGTGGGATACAATTTTGATTTTCATTATCCTCCAAAAGCTATCTAGTGCCACTCAACAGCTGTGGGAAGAAAAATCGGGGAACAAGTCAGAGTTGCCTACCTTGAAGGAATTTTTTGATTTTCTTCGATCACGTTTTAGGGCTTTGGAAGCGGTTGAGCAGCAAGCAGCTCCCACATGCTCAAGCAAGGGTAAGTCGGTGGGCCAAGTCTTCCACACGCAGGATGTCCAAGCGAGGAACGTGAGTTGTAGAGTGTGTCACAAAGGGCAACACGCATTGAGGGAGTGCAAGAAGTTCTTGCAAATGGAGGTTGGCCAGCGGAGACGCACTGTTTACAACGTGCGAGGTGCCCAAGCCCGAAGTGTTTCTACTACAGCAAGCAACGTCACCACACACTACTGCATGACAGTTCTCACAACCCTTACCAACAACACAACGTAGTACCAGCGCCACACACCACACCAACACAACACAACACATTTCAACGTAGTTCGACCCAAATAGCCACCACTCATCCACACACTCAAACTCACACGTACCAAGTTTCGACAGTCAACCCAAACGCACCAGAATTTCAACCACCGCAACCCACACAATCTTCATCGAACACCCATGTGAGTAGCTTTCACATCCACGCCGATACGCAGGTTTTGCTGGCCACGGCGTTGGTTAAAGTTCGATCATCGAGCGGAGGTGGTTTAACACTGAGGGCCTTGATCGATCCTGGATCTATGGCATCTTTCATAACTGAAACAGCAGTACAAAGGTTGAACCTAAAGGCAAAGCGTAAATTTATTGAGGTTAATGGGCTGGGTAGGGTCAGCAGCGGATCATCACAGAAGATCGTCGATCTAGAAATCCGATCAATGACCTCCGATTTCGCAGGTACTATGCGAGCCCTCGTATTCAGATCCCTGACTGGGCTTCTTCCGACTTAGAAAATTAATTTCAATAAATGGACTCATCTGGATGGATTACAGCTGGCGGATCCAACGTTCAACATCCCCGCAAAGTTTGATTTACTCCTTGGCAGCGACATATACCCAGATATCATCTTGGGAGACGTGGTGCGAAGCAGCGAGTGCTTGGGCCCAATAGCACAGAAAAGGCAACTGGTATGGATCCTGCTAGGGAAGGTACCTTGGGAAATACCAAGAAAGATCCAAAGCTACGTCAACCAACTGGACCTCGACACAACTCTTCGAAGATTCTGGGAAATAGAGGAAGAACCGTGTGAAAAATATGAAGCGGAGGAGGATAAACAGTGTGAAGAACACTTTAAAAACCACACGACGAGCTTACCTGATGGCCGGTACCAGTTCTGTCTGCCATTTAAAGGTGGAAAATACCCAAGCATGTGCCCAACACGAGAAGGTGCGGTCAGAAGGTTCCTCCAGTTGGAGAAGCGACTCCAAAATAACCTAAAACAACACATGGAGTATGCCAAGTGTATCAACGAGTATCTTCAACTCGGCCATATGATCCCAGTGGAGGAGTCATATGACATACTCAAAACTCCATATCATTTTTTTATACCCCATCACGCCGTCGTTAAGGAATCCAGTACCACCACAAAGTTGAGAGTCGTCTTCCACGCAACTTTCAAACCATTTATTGGCTCTTCCTTAAACGACATGTTGATGGTGGACCCTAAGATGCAAACGAATGTGATCGACATTGTCCTAAGATGGCGGAAATATATGTTTACCTTCACTTGTGATGTGGAGAAGATGTACCGCCAGATCCGTATATACGTCCCAGATACGAATCACCAGTTGATTCTGTGGAGAGATCATCCCAGCCAGGACCTGAAGATCTTTCGTCGATTTGTTGCTCGGAAGGGGTTATGCCGGGAGCTGTTTAGCGATTGTGGGCGAAATTTCGTCGGAGGCGATTTAGAATTGCAGCGGCAGTTAAGAGAGGCGAAGGCGGATTGGAAGACGATAGCAGAATCGCTGGCCAACGAAGGAACGAGATGGATGTTCATTTCACCGGCTTCCCCGCACTTTGGTGGCTTATGGGAAGCTGGTGTGAAGTCAGTAAAGTTTCATCTGAAACGCGTGGCCGGAAACTAGTGCCTGACATTCGAGGAGCTCACCATCCTTCTTACCCAAATAGAAGCGTGCTTGAACTCCAAACCGCTGTGTCCTCAGTCAGATGACATCAACGACATGCAACCAATCGCGCCTGGACACTTTCTAATAGGAGAGCCGTTAGTAGTTCCACCACAGCCAGAATATGACTTGGAGAAAATTACCCACCTGGACCGGTGGAAACGGGTCCAGACGCTACTCCAGTCATTCTGGAAACAATGGAGCAACGAGTATTTGTCCAGACTCCAACAGCGCCCGAAGTGGACTAAGGTCACTCCCACGACAGTCAACATAGGGGACCCAGTTCTGATAAAGGACGAAAGATTGCCACCACTAAAATGGAGTTTAGCACGGGTTACCACTCTACACCCCGGACCGGACAAGTTAGTTCGTGTGGTAACCGTCAAAACCAACAGCACAACCCTAAAACGTCCAATATCGAAAATTTGTCCCCTACCTTGCAACAACACAATGGAGTCAACGCAGATCTAAACATCAACACGAAAACTACCAACACCAACACTACAAAAAAAAAAACAAATAAAAGTACCAACAGTCAACATTTTTATTACACAACAAACTTCAATTCAAATATAATATACAAATCACCACAACATAAACACGTATTTTTTACAACACAACACCATAGATCATTTTTATACAACACAACACAAAACAACACAACACAACACAACACTGTAAAGATAATTCAACACAACACAACACTTTAAACATATTTCATTTTAATTCAACAGTACACAACACAAACACTTCATTCAACTCTTCACTACACAACACCACAATAGTCCACTAATTCACCAGTTAACCACTTCATCAAAAATCAATAGTAAAAAAACCTATCACCGAACGCAACTGGTATTCCGGAAGTCTACCTTCGTTTAACACACATACAACACAATACACCATATTTCTTCTGTTCACTTGTCAACACAACACAACTCTTGCACTACTACAGTTCACTTACACTATCACCCAAATTAATTAAAACACATCACTTCATTTTACAATAAAACAATAGTCCACTTCCTTTTAAATAACACCATAATCACAATAAATTTGTAATCAAAACCACAAAAATAACCTCATTCGGTTCTTTAATGCGGAACTCACTCGTTGGAATCGAAAGAACTTGGGTACGACCCACCCCTTTAACGCACACACCGACCGCGAAAACCACACACGCCGCGAAAAACAATAAAATAAAAAAAAAAACACACCAACCACCTAAGAAATCAATCACAACAAATGCATATACCATAGGATAATTACAATAAAAAACATAAACATAACTCACCTGAAATCCGATTGTGGAGGCAGGAACATCACAAGGAAAATAAAAATAAAAAAATAATAATAAAAATTCACAAAAACACCACCGAACCGATCAAACACAAGCGACGATTGACACTTACTTCGATGAATGGATTACTGGAACTGGAGTAGTCCAGACAGTACAACGCCTGCGTAACCCACTATAGGAGCCAGACAGGGACAGCGATATTATTGTCACTGTTTGTGTCGTCCATTTGTTTACTTTGGCGTAGAATCCATATGTTCCATATACCATGTTGTTTACTAATGTTCTCTCTATTTACATGTGAGACAAAATAGTAGAAGAATTCAGTCACCAGGGTCGGCACGAGGCACGCATGGAATTTCACATTGGCTTTACGTTACGTTGACCAGTTAAGCAGTTCGGTGCAACAAGAGACTTCATGAAGCTGAGAACTTCGTTCACCGGAGATTGATGTACGTCAGGGAAAGTAGCCAATCCAGCGTTTCCTCGTGTGATTGTGCCCAGGTACCATCGCTTTTCCTAATATTGGATTCCGGCGTTGGTGTTTTGGCCAGGACCTTCCTTAGGCGGGACGCTTCGTTTGTTGATTCTATAGATACGCAAAAGGACTTCCAAGAGTTCCTCTTTGCGAACCTAATCTCTTTCTTGAGGAGCTTCACACTTTCTTCACTCGACGAACCCCTCCTTAGCGAGGTTCCACCCTGCTCTTGAAATACGAATGAGTTCCGCTATTTTATCGTTCCACCATGGTAGACGCCTTTTACCGCTAAGCCTACTAACCAGACTGAACTTCTCGAAGGATCGCGTTAGGGAACCAGTCAGTGCATCGACTGCATTGTCAACAGCTTCAGTCGAGTCGAGATCCTCAGTGAGGTGATACACTGATTTCCTCAGTTCTCTCTTGAATTTTGACCAGTTGGCCCTACGCGGATTTCTGAAGGTCCCACTTTCATGAGTAGTAAGTTGTAGCTTGAAGTGTATCCAATAGTGGTCAGATAGTGACGCCTTGTTAGAGACTCTCCAGTTAACAACTTCAACAGAGCTCTGGCCAGAAATAAAAGTTATATCCAAGACTTCCTTTCTATTAGACGTCACAAAGGTGGGGTCATTGCCTCTATTACAAATAATAAGATTGGTTTCAAGAATATAATTAAACAAAAATTCGCCTCTAGCATTGATGTCGGTGCTACCCCACAAAGTATGGTGCGCGTTGGCATCACATCCCAAGACTAAGTTTTTCTCACCTTTTTGAGACGCTGATATGAGCGACCTCAGATTTTCCGAGGGGACATTGATGCCGTCATCGTAGGGTAGGTACGCAGACGCCACCGTGCAGTTTCCGTTCACCCCTCTCACGTTTACCACTGTCAAGTCGCTGGAGCTGAAATGAGATAACATTAATATAAATAATAATAATAATAATAATTGATTTTTATTTCGGTAACCATTAACAAATTCACGGTTGATTTAAAACGAAATCATATAGCATGGCATTGCCGTCTGCCAGGTTAACAACTAAAGAACATTTTTCAGTTTTATAAGTATAAAAGAGGGAAAACAAAAACAAAAGATAAAAAAAAAAAAAAGAAAAATCGGGTTAAAAGTTTTCAATTTTTATTCTTTCACGATATGCTAGGGCTACCTTACAAAAACGGTATAGCTTGGATACGTTCAATTCATTGAGCAGAGCTAAGGTTTCGTGGTCTGTTAGGATGTCCTTACCGAGAAAGTGCCTTCTTGTTTCCTTCAAAATTGGGCAACTGCCAACAAAATGCAGAATGTCCTCTCTTTCCCCAAGGTTGCATAAGTTGCATAATATAGGGAGATCCTCACGATGTGGTATGTAGTTCAGGCATAGGAGTTCCCCTCGTAGTTTAAGCATCATAGAAATCTCGTCCACGCTGTTTTCATCCCGAAAATAGTTTTTCAGCCAAAGATTGTGACAAAAACGGCTGAAGATCATCCTATGCAGGGAACCCATAGCCTCCTCTAAGAACCGCTCTCTGTACTTTATGTCCACCGTTGAGATTAATTTATAAAGTACCGCTTTCCAGGTGCCAAAATCTGAGATATTTAGATTTAAATCCATACCACAAAAGTTCGCTAGTTCCAACCACACTGCGTACCAGCCGTCTCTATTACGAATTGTTTGAAGGGCCACTTTCTTGGGCAACCGGTCGTTATTCATATTGAGGACTTTCAACTTGTAACTTAAGTGTTTTGATAAACAGTGGAGACAATCCCGTTTCCAACATAATCATGTAGTTGGGAGTGCTAGTTGGTAGCCGAAATACTCTTTTAACGTAGTAGCTCAGCAACTTTTCGACTGTTTCATAGTGTCTGCAACCCCATACCTGCGCCACATAAAACAAAATGGCCTCAGACGCTGCTTCAAAAGTTTTGTACTTGCTACTGTGCGCAATGTTTTTATTGGCAAAACATCGTTTCCATGTGGCGCTGATAGCGCATTTAGCCTTGAGAAGTTTCTCCGTCAAATGCCTTTCCATGCTTAAATTTTTCGTAAAGTAAACGCCAAGGTATTTATACTCATTGACTAGTTTGATGCTCTCACCATTAAAATTCCACCTTTCATTTAAGCAGTTTCGTCCTCCACCTCTTTTAAAAATCAGTACTTTGGATTTCTCCAAATTTACCGACAGATTCCACAATGAGCAATATTGATGCAGGCGATTGATCATCAATTGAAGAGACTCGGGCGTATATGCAAGTAGAACTATGTCATCCACAAAAAGCAAGGCCTTAATTTGTTGTCCGACATACTCAATACCACCGGGCAAGGAATGAATTACGTCGTCGATAAACAGCAAATATAAAGACGGGCTTAAAGTACATCTTTGTCTCACTCCAGATTTCGTGCGGAACCAATCAGAAAGCTCCTCACCATTCCACACTGCTGCCTGAGTTTCGCTGTAAAGATTTTGAAGAACTCTGCCGAACTTCCGAGACATTCCCAGGTTATAGAGTTTATAAACCAGCGCATCGCGATCAACTGTATCGAATGTAGCCTTCAAATCGACAAAAAAAGCATACAACTTTTTACCATTCCGTTGAAAAGTTTCTGCGATACTCCTTAGGACAAAAATGTGGTCGATCGTGGAATAACCGGGCCTGAATCCTGCTTGGTATTCGCCTAGTAAGTTGTTAGCTGCAGTCCACAAGTTGATTCGATTTTGCAAGATCCCACTAAAAATTTTATACGATGCGTTTAGGAAAGAAATGCCTCGATAATTTGCCAGATCAGTCAAGCTTCCTCTTTTGCGGATCGGGAAGATAAGCGCCTCCTTAAACTCTTTTGGAATTACCCCACGTTCAAAGATACTGTTATAGATGCACAAGAGATGGTTTCCAAGCTCAGCAGAAGCATACTTATAAAATTCGGCAGGTATTCTATTCGATCCAGCGGCTTTACCATCCTTGACTCTGCTTAAAGTTTCCATTAACTCATCCCGAGTGATTGGGGAATCCAATATTTCACAGTTAAAATCAGGTGTAGCATACTGAAATGTGCATCTATTGAGTACTGGATTCAACAGGCTATTAAAATGAGCAAAAAGACGGTTAGGACTTAGTTCCCGATGGATGGTGAACTTTTTCCCATTCAGCTTCGCAGCCAATTTCCAAAATTCGAATGCATTACTACAGAACGCCAGCTGTTGTGCCTCCAATTCATAATACGTTTTCTTTTTGCGCCTACATAATGCCCTAAACGTGCTGTTGGCATCCATATAGCGATTTTTAAAGAATCCTTCGTTGGAGTCCCGGAACGCCTGAAGCCACGCAAAAGATACCTGTCTCGCTCTTAGGCAATCCACATCAAACCATGGCTCAGAAAATTGTTGACTACTACCCCTACTGATGGTGGAGATTGGGTAAGACTCTTTGATGATTTCTCCAGTTTGGCCGATATCAAATTCCTGATGGCTTCGTAACCGTATATCGAGCTGGCTTCGATAAGACCGTGCTTTATCCTGATTCCAATGCAGTTTGGGTAGGAGCCTCATGCATAAAATTCCTTCGGGTTCACTGGCTTCCAGTTGGAATGTTATAATTATAGGGAGGTGGTCAGAAAAGGGTACATGTTCCACTTTAAAATCATCTACGTATGTCAACCAATCACCTCCAATCAGACTAAAATCGATAACTGAGTTACCTTGTCTTCCCACAAATGTAATTTCGGCAGCTGAGTCCGATGCACTCGTACCATTCTGAATTCGGAATTCAAACGAATTACACAATTCCAATAACTTGGAGCCTTGAGCATTACAAACATTATCTTTGGACTGCCGCGTTATTCCGGATTCGATGTTTTTTGCACCTGCTTCCGTCCCCACTCGTGCATTTAAATCACCTATAATAAGCATGTTCGGCATATTCATACACATCATCAACTCCTCCAGTCTTCGAAAGTCATCCTCCCAATGATTGCAGTTCAAATATGTCCGAATTATTCCAAAATTGTTGTTTTTAAATTGCACATTCAGACGTGTGATTTATAGTTCTGAAGTCACAAGTGAGACCATTTAGCTCCCTTTTGTATCCATAAAAGCATCCGCCGCTTGCTCTTCCCCTTACATGAATTCTACTCGCTGGTGACCAAATAAATTCGTAGCTTGTAAATTTCCCTTCATAAGCACTACAATCAAGGAATACAAAATCAAATTGAATTATAAAATTATAAAAATTTATATATAAACTCTTATTGCTTAATCCTGATACGTTATACGAGAGAATTTTAAACTCTTGTAACCGTGGCGCCGTGGCGTAATTGGTTAGTGTGCCGGATCACTACGCATGAGGTTCCAAGTTCGAATCCCAGAAAATACCAAATAGTTTTTTCACGGTCCTACCTCTCGCGAGCGTCTGACAAACATCCGAGAGTATTGTTGTCACGAAAAAGCTTCTCAAATCGCCGTTCGGATTCGGCACTAAACTGTAGGTCCCTTCCATTCGTGTGAAAAATATAACGCACACAACATGAGTGGTAGCGAGAACCTAGGCCCTGGCACTCAAAGAGCTGTTGCGCCAAATATTTATTTATTTATTTTTTTACCTATTTCTATAGTTTGACGTTACATTTATTTTATTATTATTAATTTCATGGCAGGCGGCATTAAAATTAAATACAATTAGGAAGAACAGCCTCAATCACATCACTTGTGGTTCCACCCTTAATAACTTTCGATCTGCCATCTAACAATTCCGATAAGTCACCAACCAGCTGCTGAAGTGTCAACCATCCTTCATCGCCATCACACCTGAGATGATTGCTTCTGTCAAAAAAGAAAGTTTTTCCGCCGACCTCAAGAGTTTCTCCTCGTAAAGACGTGTTTATGTTTGCATTTTTCGCGATGAATTTGGATTTCAGCTTTAGCAAACGCCTCCTTCTTTCCCTTGATGCTGTCGGGTAGTCCTTGTGTAGTGATATTCCAGTGCCGCGGAATTTAGATTTTGCTTTTAACACGCGTACAACGTCCTCTTTGCTGTGCATCTCCACAATGACGTTTGTAATTTTCTCTCCGGCGTGAATCTGTCTTGCAAATGCTACTTTGGAAGTGTTATTTGTTTGTAGAAGTTCCATACATAAGGATTTCGCTTTGTCCACAACATTAACTCCATTTAGCGTCGGAAGGTGCTTGATTATATTTTTCTCGTTCGTTTTTTTTTTCCAGTAACTCAACTTGCCGCTCCAGCGCTAAACATCGAGCCTCCATTTGTTGTAGTTGCGCCTTCAATGATATGTTGTTTTCTTTAAGAGCGTGAATTTCAACACAAATGCCCTCTATGTCAGATTTAGTAGCCATGTTCTGTAATTTGTCATCCAAAAGCCCTGCCATTGTATCAACCATCAAGGATTTAAGATCGGAGATCGTCATACTTCCGACCGCAGTACTTGGTTTGGGGCAGGTTCCCGAAAATTCTGGTGACATTTCCGTGATTCGCCTTTTTGAAGCAGGTACCGCAATTGATGCACTGTTTGCGCGTACGTTAACTGGAGATCGTTGCATATTTGGCATCGTTCGCCGCAGTAGGGGCTTTTAGATTTGATTTAATACTAAGCGACTCACCTTACTAAATTTCGGTGCAGTTAGATTAAATATTGAGCAATGTATTAATTAGTACAGGTTTTAACCAATAAAACCTATGAAAACTTTTAAAATGTCGTTTTGTTATGGAGCTACCTTTTCAGGCGACTTGTTCACTAGGTGTTCGCGTTGCCAACCACATTAATATATTTAAACTATTTTTGGCCACGATACACGTCCTAACCTTGCCAGCGTCTCTTCTATAATATACATTATAGTTTTCTGACCCTAATCCCATCACGCGATTGTTATGAATCCACGGTTCCTGGATTAGGGCCAGATCCAGCTGCTCCTCCATGAGGAGCATCTTCAAGTTGTCGGAGGCGACCGCACTATGATGAAGATTGATTAGCACTACCAGCATCGGCTGTCGCAATCTCAACTTCCATAGCGTCAGTCGCCCCATCGTTCTGCGCACGTTGAGTCCGCTTTAGGAGCTTTAGTTACCTCTCTCGCTCCATAGCACAACCTCAACTGCTTATCTGCCAGAAGTGAGGCCGGGGGTTCATTCATAAGAATGATGAATCCCTTGGTCCCATTCTTCGCCTCTTTCTCCCCGACGACCTCCCAGCCCTTCATATCAGTAGAAGGGTGCTGGGCTTTTAGGAAGCCGAGGATCTCCGTTTTGTCCACACCCCAGTCAGGAACACAGAGTCTTCCCTTGGGCATGGTGGGTATCTCCTCTGGGGGTACCGCTCGCAATGCAGCCCCCTCCCAGAGTTTAAAACCGCGAACTGTGGCCTTCACGAATTCAAGCGATAACTGATCCTTGCAGTCTATCATAATGACCCCACGATGCCACTTCGCTCTCCCGAATGTGGGTGCAGTTCCGCCGGCATTCTTTCGAATACGGTCGAAGATTGCTTCAGCTAAGGCCTTCTCAATCATCTGACCGCATTCTTGGAAATACTGGCCACTAGGTTTTCCGAAATCCACCACAGCTTGTTAAGATAAATTTTTACGGCAACAAGAAACGCCCTGTGCATCCTCTACTCCCTCTTTTTTTTCACCTTGTTCCTGCAACATTCTGGGAAAGTGGAGCCATGGGTCCATCAGCCATAGGCCCATTTCCCCAGCATCTTGCAAGAACAACCATTTAGGTATCTCCAGATGACCCGAAGAAACGGTCGGTTCTTCTAGCGGGAAGGAGGCGAGCGACCAGCGTATGATGACCGGAAAGAGTCGGCGGACCGCCCGCTAACATGGGCACACATACACACACACGTAAAGAGACGAAGCGGCACGAGATACAACACAAATACAATCATCGACCTAGACGGAGGTCGCAAGATAGTCACATTACAAACACAACATACTCAACACGAGAAACAAAACATCACAACTGCGATGCACCTGCGAGAGGAGGGGACGTGGTGTCCCAGATTAAAACTCAACAGCACCGTGTACGCATCACACATCACCAACATGACCAAAATGCATTGAACACCAACAACGGACGAATCAACAACACTTATCATCAGAGAGGGCGAGGGGCCCAGATCGTCAACAATTCTACACACATACAACACCAACAATACAACACTCAATGCGTACTGTACCAACAACATCAACAACATCGACAACATTAACACATACTTACTTACTTACTTATGTCCTGTATCCCCTTGTGGGTCCTAGGGCCTCTACTACGCCTACGCGCCATCGTGTACGGTTTCTGGCAATGTGTCTGAGTTCTCCCCAACTTTTCCCTAACTGCCGTGCCTCCTTCTCGACTGTTCTGCGCCATGTTTTCCGCGGACCGCCAGGTCTTCTGCCATCCTGAGTTAGAGGGTTCCATTGCATAGCATGGTTCGCTATGGAGCTGTCACCCTTTCGGAACGTGTGACCAATCCACTGCCACTTCCGCCGTTGGATAGTTGTGCCTATTGGTTCCTGACCCGTTCTCTCGTAAAGGTGTATGTTAGAGATACGATTGGGCCAGAAAATCCGTAAGATATTGCGCAGACACCTATTAACGAACGTTTGCAGCTTTCTGGTGATAGTAGTGGTCACTCTCCACGTGCTGCAACCATATAGCAGCACGGATTCAACGTTGGAGCCGAACAGTCTTATTTTGGTGCTCAAACTGATTGCATTGCTTCGCCATATTTTGGACAACATCCCGAACGCGGACTTTGCTTTGGCGATCCTGTTGGCTATATCCAGTTCGGTTCCACCATCGGTCGAGACAATACTCCCAAGATACTGGAAATCCTCTACTCTCTCTACCGGTTGTCCAGCAATGCATATTTGAGCCGATGAGTTAGTTCCAAGGCTGATGATTTTAGTTTTTGTCGTATTAATTTTCAGCCCGACGACACCTGCCTCCCTCTCCACATCTGCTGTCATTTGGTGGAGGTCCATAATTCTGTGGGAGAGTAAGCATACATCGTCTGCGTAGTCAAGATGCTTCAGTTGAGATGTAAGAGTCCATCGAATTCCTCCGTTTCCCGTCGACAAAGCTGCATGAAGCACATCGCTAATCACCAATAGGAATAATATTGGTGAAAGGATACAGCCTTGTCTTACCCTACTTTGGATCTCAAATTCCTCAGACAACCTTCCCCTGTGCAGAACGTGACATTTGGAGCCTTCATATGTAGCTTTGATAATAGCAATTAGTTTATCGGGAATGCCTCTCCTGCGTAAGGCACGCCAAATAAACTCCCTGTTGACACTATCGAACGGCTTCTCAAAATCGATGAACAGCAGGTGCAGTGGCGATCGATATTCAACACACTGTTCGATGATAATCCGCAGGGTGTTGATGTGGTCGGCACAGGAGGATCCAGAGCGGAAACCTGCTTGTTCGGCATCGAGTGTGTCTTCGAGATGTTGTTTGATTCGCTCAAGGATGATTTTAGCTATTATCTTAGCTACAGCAGGCAGCACGCAGATACCCCTCCAGTTTCCGCACTCCATTAAATTTCCTTTCTTAGGAAGCTTGACGATCATTCCCTTTTTCCACTCGTTAGGAAAGCTCTCAGCTTCCCAAGCTCTATCTATAAGTGGAAGCAGAAGCTCAGCCGATGTTGTTGGCGTTGCTCGTAAGAGCTCTGCTGGAATACCGTCAAGTCCTACCGCCTTGTTGGTTTTGAGTGCCTTGATCGCGGTAATGATCTCATCTTTACTGGGAGTCGTGGTGCGTATTCGGGAACTTCTCACATCGGGCATCTCAGTCTGATTTGGGAGCATGTCGGTAGCGAATACACGGTTCAAAACCGTAGCAAAATGCTCTTTCCATCTCTTGAGCTGGTCCTCATCCGAAATGAGCAAGGAGCCGTCTAGGCTTTTCACTAGGTATTGGCTGGAGCTGCGACCACCTGTCAGCATTACACATTAACACATCAAACACACTAAAACATCGATAAGAGACAAGAAGCTGCCCATAGCCTGAGGAAGGTCCAGAACGGACCCATCAATGGCTGAGAGACCTCCCTAACCCTTGAGTCTATGTGTGGAATGGCACGTTAAGGGGTCGTCCCTAGTCCCCAAATCTGCGCGGAATTCTACCGGGTAGATTAGATTAATCGCGTAATTAAAATCGTACTCCTTGTTTTATCTTCTTCCAGTAGTATAATTTTGTTGAGCGCAGAATGGCGTTTTAGGGCCTGTCCTATAGCTAGTCAGGTCACTTCTTTCCTTCTTTTAGTATTGGTGGGAGCAAATCCACGGTAGTAAATTTTAATTGCTAATCTTCTTTCACTATGTCGATTTTCACAAATTGTTTAAAGAAACAGAGCGGATGGGGAAGAAAGGCCAAGTCGGGCGAATTCGAGCCAGCGGAAAATGGGTGAGAGCTGAGAGCGGAATAGCGGTGGTTCAAGAGCGGATGCATGCTTACGCAAATAAGCGGAGTAATGCACAGCAAGCTGCTCTTGAAACCAATAGCTGAATGTGCGGGAATTCATGTATGTGTACGTGAAAGGCTCGAAGCTCGACTAGGCCTAGTATTCAGCGGGAGACCACTTCTTGGTTGACCAGCGAAACTAGTAGAAGTTCTTTTTACGAGAGGAAATTGATAGAGTGAAATAAGACAAAGTGATAGTTGTGTATTGCAAAAAAGGAAAAGTTTAAAAAGGAAAACTGAAACAAGTGACCAGGACGAGGTTACAGGACGAGGTTATAGGACGAGGTTACAGGACGAGGACATTTTATTATTGAAGGAAGATCGGTAGCCAGAGCGGGGCAGCCCTCGAGAGGAACATAAAACAAGGAGGACAGACAGATAAGTTGGCTTTTCGTTTTAGATTTTTTTTTTTTTGAGTTAAAGCGTTTTGTTTAAGGAATTATTTTTTTTTTAAATTTTGCGTAACCCGGTAGGATTCGGTTCCGTTTAAAATTTCCCGGTGAAAGCGGGACTCGCGCCCCGTAATTTTTCGGCTTGAATTGTTCGGGACTTGCCGTAACGGGCCACCCCTACGGCGATATTTTTCTTCTTTTCGTTGGGATCTTTTTTTTCCTCCCGGAGTTTTTTTTTTCTCGATCCCCGGTAATTGCTATTTGTTTCTTTTTTTTCAATCTACTTTTTGTTTCTTCAATTACCCCTTTTTTTCATTTTAATAAATCGCCCGCTCCGAAGGGGCAGTTATAACGTAGAAGAAGTTTGTTTATTTTATTTCTTGTCAAAATTATTTTCAGCACTCACCAAAAAAAGATATCAGCTCTGATCAGCATATCTATGCGTTGCTGAAACGAATGTTTCTTGACGAGCTGGGAAGTTAATATTCCCGATTCCACTAAGTTTGCCACTGAAATTGGTGCGCTTCAATCGTAGCCTTTGGGATAAGTGCTCTGAAATCAAATTTAGCTGTGAACCTGAATCCAAAAGGACGCGAGTAGAGATATATTCACCAGATGCGGACCTTACACTTACTACGGCAGTAGCCAGAAACACGTGACTACTTTAATACTCCTGCATCTCTACAGAATGCAATGCAGTCCCGCACGTTGCACTTGAATTTAGATCCGCTATCACTTGGTTCATATCAGAATGGTGGCTTCTATTTGGCGATGATGCTGGAACCTGAAAACGATGGAGTATTGAATGGTGTGGTTAGCTGCAAACTTTGCATTTCGATGATACGCAGTCTTCCACAGAATGTCCTGATTGCAAACAGTTTATGCACAATCCAAGACGCTTGACAGTTTGGAATCGCTGATATTCTATAAGCTTAATAAATTTACTGCAGTCCGGTATTATGTGATGTGATAAATTGCAGAATGCATATCGTAGCTCAGCAACGGTTAATTTGGAACCTTAACGGCTTTTGGCACGATTACGATTTGCGTGGAAACGCGTTTTGAAGACGCAATTTTTTTTTCGATGAAATAAGCACAAAATATAAAGTATCAAAATTCTCGTTTTGGCCTAGTTTAGGAGATATTAAAGTTTATAAGTTTATTTTTTCCTATTGGATTTTTCATAGAATATTATTTTTTTAGCAGGTGGGACAGAATTTTGTTTGCATAGTTTTATGCATGAGCATTTTTGCGATAACATGATGTTGCATAACTTTAGAAGTGTCAATATGAAACCTACATGCATAAATCTGAAGGAAAATGTAGGCATATTTTTAGGAGTAATCAGAAATCCAGATACATATCTACCATTTATTTGTTTGCATATTGATTGATAACTACAAGGTCGGTTAAAGCGAGTGCACTTTTGATAGCAATAAAATTTCTGTTACAAAGTTAAAAGTTATAAATTATTATATAAAAATGTCTACACATCTCAACTGCAATATTTCAGTAGAAATTACGTCCAGTGTTGCCAACAGTGGGTTAGTGGCGCGCTCCGCGCGATTCATTTATTTAAGCTCCGCTTTCCGGAGGGGTTTAGACGCTCACGCGGCTTCGTCGCTCCGCTGAGGGTATGTCAACAACTGTCAGGCAGGTGCCTGGGGCTAAGTCTAAGTGTCTTATATCCCCTTTTTTGTAACAGAGATCTATAAGAAAATATCGTCAATGGCTGGCAACACTGAAATTAGTTTTTCTTATTCACTTAATACCCGAAATGCGCCGGGTATGAAGGCTATTGAAATATCGGTTGTCAAAAGTCAATTTTCAAAGTTCGATATCTCGAAAACTAAGTCAGATATAAAAGGTCGACTCTCTGCTGAACACTCTTAATAGTTCTAACGTCTACGCTCAGGCATATGCGGATGATGTCGCCGTACTTTCTGTCGGGCCATGCCTGGCGACGGTCTGTGCTAACGCGCAGGCGGCGCTGGGCCTGATCGATGAATGGTGTACTAGAAGTGGGCTTTCGGTGAATCCTCTTAAAACTGTGGTTGTTCTTTTTACGAGAAGGAGGATTTTGACCGGTCTGACTCAGCCAGTACTAAAAGGCATCACCATTCGCATTTCCAATGAAGCCAAATATCTGGGAGTGATTTTAGATAAGAAACTTCATTGGTCTAAACACGTCGAGTCGAAAACATCTAAGGCGCTCTCAGTCTTCTGGCAGTGTAAGGGTGCTTTTGGCAAGACTTGGGGCTTATCACCGAATAAGGTTCTCTGGATCTACAAGGCTATGATAAGACCATTCCTCGCATATGCGTCGGTTGTTTGGTGGAAGGGGCTCTCGCGTAAATATGTGGTTGCTTTTTGCACGAAACTCCAAAGAACGGCTTGTCTCGGCTGCTCGGGAGCTTTCCCGAGTACGCCTGGCTCTACTCTAGACGCTTTGCTGAACTTACCTCCCCTTGATACTTATATCATGGGTTGCACTATCAAAGCCATCCATCGTCTTAGGCGGGCGGTTTTTGGTATACTCCACACTGGAACTTTGATGAACTTGCGCGACACTTATCTTACGACTCCTGTCTTATGGATATGCCGTCTGATGCAATGACACCAGAACTCTAGCTGATGCGCAAATTCAGAGTCGACTTTCCTTGTGTCCAGGACTGGCTTCGGTCAGAGGCTGAGCCGGGAATGGAATGTAGTCGTATTTTCACGGATGGTTCCAAAACCAGTCAAGGATCTGGCGCTGGTGTCTTCGTGGAAGTCGACAACATTAGACTTCACTTCTCGTTAGGCAAATATGCGTCTGTTTTCCAAGCGGAAACTTATGTAATCCTAATGGCCATGAACTATGTTGTGAAGAACAAATGGAAGGGACGTAGCATTTGTGTCTGTAGTGACAGTCAGGCTGCGCTTAAGGCCTTGCTTAAGCCTTTAACCACTTCCAAAATAGTTCGTGAAACCAAAAACTCTTTGAACTCGGTCGCAAGGCTTAATTCTCTGTCTCTTATCTGGGTCCCAGGTCACACTGGGATCTTGGGGAACGAGATCTCCCATGAGATTGCTAGACAAGGCTCAGAGGAGGCTTTCTCAGGTCCCGAACCCGCGTTGGGTCTTCCAGCGTCCTCGGTTAAGGCTCCCATTGACGATTGTGTCTCTCACGAGCACAATTGTGTGTGGCATGACTCTCCAGATTGCAGGTTGACTAATCGCATGCTCCCGGACGTCTGTAAGAAATCAGCGGCATTCTTGCTGTCTCTCAGCAGAAAAGACTGTAGACAACTTATCTGCGTCTTGACAGGCCACTTTGCTTTTGCCAAGCACCTTAACGTGTTGGGCTTAAGTGACACTACAATCTGCGATACTTGTGGAGAGAGCGACGACACCGCGCAACATTATATCTGTCAGTGTCCGGTCTTTCCTCGTATCAGGTAGTAGATCCTCGATGCGGATGTGGTGAGTGCTGGTACTGTAAACTCCTCATCACTGAAGTGCTTGCTTGGCTTTCTTCGAAAGACAAGGAAATTCCAATAAAATGGGTAAATCAGACTTTGCTCTTTGGCAGTACAATGGACCAGTTGTGTCTGAGTGCTCTAGTCGAGTGTTTCCTATCTCGAAAAAAAAGCCAGATATAAAAAATGTTTACTTATTATTTTTTGTTCAGTGGGTCGAGATCTATTAGAAAAAATCAAATCAGAAAAACCGTGGCGCCACGGATATCGTAATATCCCCTCTGGGGATTCAGTCGCAATGGTTTTTTTTTAATATTTAACCTAAATACAGTCCTCCTAAGAATTGCTGTTTCCTAGCGAAATAGTATGTACATATTTACATAAAAGCTGCACATGTTTATATAAAAATAAAACAACTCGCAAAATTATGCAACATTGTTTTATCGCAGAAATAGTGTCTTTGTGCTACTTTAACTATGCAACATTTTGTTATTGAAAAAATTGTTCATACCCATAACTATGCAAACTAAATTCTATTCCACGTGCAAATGAATTATTACATATTCCAAGAGAAATCCCATAGGAAAAAATACATTTTTAAACCTCGATATCTCCTAAACTAGACAAAAACGAGAAATTTGGTACTTTATATTTTGTTCTTATATCATCGAGATCTACAAAACTACGTTTTCAAAACATGTTACGACCAAAATCGTAATATCCCCTACATATGTATGTGTAATATAGGGGAAGTATTGGATTCGTGCAAAAATTGGTAATAATGGTACTTTACTTATTAGATTTCAACTGCACATAATACTTGTAGATACACGTGCAATTTCGTACAACCCAGTCGAAAAAATAGATATTCTGTTTACGTTACAGTTGAAATTTAAGCTTTTGACGACTCAGTGTATAGTGAAATAATAGTAATTCGGTTAACATAAATGACATTTCGAAAAGTTTAATGTATATACATGCTGTGTCCCAACATTGAGAAAATAAACATGAACAAATTTCACCAGCTCTTAGTCTATAATGTATGAGGTCTAAAAAGTAAATCCGTGTTGAATGGAGTTTTTTAGTTATTGTTCAATCTTAAATTTAATATGAACTATCTTAAATGCAATCAAACCTTGATAAATTTAAGTACTTTTTCTTGAATAACTTGTAAATCTCTTTTATCAAAATAATCTAGTATAGTCCACAAATTATTAAAAAAGAGTTAGTCTTTTCTTATAAGTTGGACCGTCGAAGTCGGAGTAAAATAAAGTTCAAGTTTTATATAAATTGGTTTGGGGTTTTTTAATTTGGTTACTGGCTAACGTTTGGTCCTTCATACCGGACAATTTAAGAAAGGATTCGAATCGTTTAATTATTCGTACATCGTGAATTATTTGATCGCGCAATTCGTCGGTGCGACATCTAAATTTGCACTATTCGTATCCAAACTCTGTTTCGTTTCTGTGCCTTCTCGTGGCAGCCGCACTTTTCGTCTTCTTCCATCATCCAAAATTATTTCTGTGCCTTCTCGTTCGCAATCGAACTTTCCTCCCATTAACAAAAATTATTGCGCACTCTTTGAACAAAGAGTGTAACAGTGACCGAGCGATAAATTTATCGCTCCAGTGGAATATTTCAACTGTAACGTAAACAGAATATTTCACCAACGCCATGTATATTTCTACAAAGTTCAACAATACATTTAAACTTGGCGCCACATTGTTAAGACTCGCCATGTATTTGAAGTCTCCAAACCCATTGTATATTAGAAAACCAAGGTGATGTTAATCTTGATTTGAAATAAAACAGACACTTGTTATAGTACAGTTAACACGCATAGTATCTTTTCCTTTTCTTTTCTTATTTTGAAGTGCGTACATTATTTTAGAGATCCCATCCATATTCGCCTTTGTTGGCATATCGCTTAACATAAAATTGATGTTCATTAAAAGTGCAGACATCGTGCTTTGAATAAGTTCTCTTAAGTCATTTGTCGGCATATTTACAACAGTTCTGTCCTGGGTGTTCATTCTTTGGCTAGATGGTTGTTCCGGTGCCGTTTCTGTTAGACGTCGTTTGGCTTGCGGTGTCAATGTCGCAGTATTGGTGTTGCTTTTATTGTTTGGTGTCCGTTGCATTTTTTCGATTTTTTTATTTTATTTTTAAATTTAAGCAGACTTATCCTATCAACACTTGAAAAGGCTCTTGACGATTGAGAACTAAAGAACCAACTGAGAACCAGATTTTGAGAATCTGGCAAAGGAACTCGACCGCGCGAGGAAACAGAAAGTTCGTGATTATTCAACTGACTGCTCAAGAAGGAAAGAGTTGCAGCCTCCCATATCCGATGTTCAAACGTAATGGTCGATATATAAAGCCAGTTCGAAGCAGCGGTAATTACGAACAACTGGGACGATGAAGAGAAGTCTATTAAGCTCACGCTTGCCTTTTAGCATCAGCTGCGGAGCTACTACAAACCGATGCCGAAGAGAAACAACATAACAACGATTCGCTGGTGAAAGCCATTGATATGCGATTTGGGGACAACCATACGCTGAAAGGATATATGGTTCAGACGAAGGCTGAGACGCTCCAGCAGTTGCAGGCAGATATCTAGCGACTGGTACATTTGTCAGGGAATCCACCATATCCGCCATCGAGTGCTCTTGCCAGAGGATGGAAGTTGAAGGTTGAAACAACGCTCGGTGAGAACAGATTCGTTGCTGGAACTGTAACATAATAGAACACCTACAACGGCAATGCAGAAACTGTCCACATTGCGGGAATAGGCGACGCAGCGAAAAACCATCCAAGAAGTATAAAATCCACCCGGTTTGTCAGGCTTCTCAAAACCAGTAGTTGGAAAAGCTTTACAACCAACTTCGCGGAGCAAAAGTTCGTCGTAATATAACAAGGTCGATGCAACAGACGCCTAACAGTGGAAGCATTCTTCGGCAAGAACAAGTGTGTGGCTACTATCGGTACCTTCGCCACGACTTTCATCATTAGAAGGAATCTCGTCCGAAAGTCATAGCTGCATAACACCAGCTGCAACTGGCTAAAGACTGCGACATTGGAATCGGCGAAGGTATATGGATAAGTTCGGTTCACGTTCCTGGTGGCTGGCATTTGTGATGAATACATCGTCGGGGACTTTATGAAAGAACACGACATAATCAGCGACATCGGGATGTAAGTTCTGAGGTACCGGAAGTAGAGATTCAAATGGTGTACGGGAATGACAATGCGGCACATGTAAAGACAATACACGGCAAGGACGAGGTCTTACCACCATCTTCCGAGACTATAATTTCGACCAAATTAGAGGATGATACTAGGAGCCACCGATTCTACCTATTAGAGCCATATTCTGAAAGGAAACAGGAAAGCAATTGAAATGGTGAGTGGAAGAACAGTACGTGTACAAAATATCGCTTATGACGCTTCATGCCAGACCTTGTCAAAGGCTTGAGAGGCGTCAAAGAATACGCTTGAATAAATCCTTTTTTCTTTAAAGATTTTTCGATAACATGTGTTATTCGATGTACTTGTTCAACTGCAGAATGCTTACTTCTGAATCCGAATTGATGATCCGGAATAAGATGCCTTTCTTCTATTACCGGCTGTATGCGCCTAATCAATATTCTCTCGAACAATTTAGATATAATTGGAAGAAGCAAAATCGGTCCATAAGACGTTTTTCCATTCGGCGGTTTTCCGGGCTTAAGGACCATTATGACCTCGGCGACTTTCCATTGACTGGGAACATATTCTAATCTGATCGCGGCGTTTATAATGAACAGAAGCTTAATTAAAGCTTTTCTTAGTAGTGCTTTAAGAACCTCTCCCGTGATTACGTCGTATGTAGGAGCCTTCTTAGGTTTAAGTTTCTTTATTTCTTCCTTAAGTTCGGTTAATGATGCATTTCTTATTGCACTATTGGCTATATACGACGTATTTATATTTTGAATAAGAGCTTGTCCATCAAATGGTTTAAAAGTTTCTTGCAGGGGGGTGGCTAAAACTAGGGCTTTCTCTTTACCATGCCTGGCCCATTCGTCTTGTTTTTGCCTAATTGGGTCGGCTTGAATTTGAGGTTTTTTAATACCTTTTATAGCCTTCCAAAGCGAGTAATTAGAATATTTTTCTGTCGTTAAACTTTCTAAGTAAATTTGTATTTCATTGTTCTTAATGTCTTTAATAGACCATTTTAGTGAGTTGCACAAACGGTCAAGATGTGCTTTATGTTGCGGAGCCCGAGTTTGTTGCCATTTTTTGCGCGCTTTTCTCTTCTCATTAATCATCTCTTTTGTTTCCTGTGGATAAGTTTGAATGTAACTGGCTGGAGTTCTCTTTGATTTGGGAGTATTCTTCCACGCGGCTTCCCGTAAGATTTCGACGAAGCGATCAACTTCAACTTCAAGTTCATAGGGCGTTTTAAGTGATACGCTCAGCTCAACATTTGCTTCAATATCTTTTGTAAAGCCATCCTAATTAGTTTTTAGCGCTGGTTAATTTGGCCGGTCCTACTTTTTTAATCAGAGCTTCGCTTATCGTCATAATGACTGGAGAATAATCAGAGGAGAGATCAAAGCTTTCATCAACTTTTATACAGTTGCCAGATATTCCTTTAACAGGCTAGGCAAAATCCTCATCCTAACTCTCCCCGTGGGTGCCAGCCGGTAATAACTACCACAGCAGTCTTGTACGTTGTCAAGATGGGGTCAGCCAAGGCCAAGAAGCATTGTATAGGGTTCTTACTCCTCAATAGTATTATCCTTTACATATGCCTCTTGGCCTTCGCATTGAGGTAGCTGATTTCAGTGGTGGTGTGAGCGCTTAACGCAGGAAACCGTGCCCAAGAATGCAAGGCTGGGGGTTAAGCCAGCCGCGAACGAGCTCCTTCAGATGCACTGTCGTATCATAGCCTTATCCTGGTAAATAAGCTCTGCCAGGACGAATCTCCTTTCCGTACTACTCGTGGGACCAAATATGAATGATTCAAATAACAAAAAAAATTTAAATAAATAAATAAAAACCGAAAAAAAAAAAAAAGGAAAAAAATAATTAGCACCTCATCGGAAGATGAGCTGCTGGCTTCAAGCCAAGAAGCCGCTGAACCAACAGGCAGTGTAGCAAGTACCAGCCAAAGTACTCTACCAATGTCTCAACCCTCTACTTCCTCCTCTGTGGATGCTGCCAAGGATACTAGTAGGAGTACCCCCAAGCAAAATCCACAAAAAAAATTCACCAGGCTCCAACATAAACACTACTTCGAGAAGGCCGTCTACATTCTAAAGAAGATCGCCAAGAATGAAGAGGCAGGCACTGTAACTGAACGTGACCAGGCAGACAAGTTGACGTACCAGGCTATTGTTGAAGACTACAACAAGCGCCAGGCCGCCAAGACAAGTCTTAACACCCAACAGGAGGCCTTGAAAGGGAACCGATTTCAAGAAGAGATGGCTCACTCCAGCAAACGCAGCAAAGGCGAAAGCGGCGTTGCTAAAGGGCAGATCAAACAACAACCGGCAAAAACTACCACCACCACCACACAGAAAAGCAGCACTGTTGTTGTTTCCTTCAGCGAAGTGGTCAGGGACGATCTCCAAGTTGCTCTAGTAGATGAGCTTTCTACCTGTGGCAAGTCCATCCTGAAGGCATGCGGGGCGATCGAAGCCAAACTCTCGCAGATGGTGCTTGACTACGTGGCGGGAAAAGAAGGCGGCCCTGCACCCTGGATCGACACAGCTGAGGTCGTTAGAGGGTATAGGGTAATCAAATGCGAGGACAGGTTTTTGAAGGATTTCCTTGGTGAGTGTGTCGCTAAGATAAGCGACGCAGGAGCAGCTTGAAGATCAAGCTTATCCCAGAGACATCCCTCGAAGACCGAAGGCTCGCATCTGGCTGCCTTATATGCCAATAGACAGCGAACAGCTGATTCCAATGGATGAATGGGCATTTATTAAGACGGAGCAGCCGCAGAAAAACAGCAAGACTTTTCTACTCCTTATAAACGAGGATAGTTTGGAGGTGCTCGAGAAGTTGGACTACCGTCTAAGGTTTGGCATATGAAATGCCAAACTTAAAATATACATTTCTTCAGGAGCGGACGAAGACACAGACGATGTCAATGACGCCAACACTCTGTTGGAGGGCATGAAGATAATCTGCGTGTCTTTATCAATGAAGAAAACATCGATATCGGCATCATCCAGGATCCCTGGGTAAGGGGATCTACCATCAGGGGACTTCAGGACAACCACTATAAACTCTACTACAACCACAATAACTGCAACGGTAAGCCCAGAACTTGCATTTTAGCTAAGAAGCATATAAAAGCTTTTCTATGTCCTAACCTTAGCTCTGCCGACTTAACGGTGGTTAAACTGGAAACTGCAAACGGTGAGGGCTTTTTCGTTGCATCTGTTTACATGGACCGGGATCGGCAAGCCCCGCCGGAGGAAGTCCAATACCTAACATCAACCATTAACACCAGTAAGGCCAACCTCTTGATGGGCTGCGACGCCAATGCCAGACATACGCTTTGGGGTAGCGCGGAGACAAATGACAGAGGTGAGTCTATTTTCGATTTCATCATTGCCAATAACCTATCAATTTGCAATACTGGCAATTCTCCAACTTCTGTTTTTCCGAGTACGGATAACTTCAATGGGTGGGAGGCGGTTATTGACATTACTCTAGTATCTAACAATGAAAAAATCAGGGTTGAAAACGGGAGAGTGTCCGATTTACAATCTTTTTCTGATCATAACTGGATACTCTTCAACGTCTGTCTCGAGATTGAGAACCCTAAACCGTATAGAAACCCAAAACGCATAAACTGGACAAAGTTTAATCGTATAGTTAAGTCAAAACTGGGTAGCACATCAACGTATAAAATCGACTCGACCACGGAACTGGATTCAAAGGTTGAAATCTTTGAGAAAGCAATTAACGTTGCCTTTAAAGTCTCGTGTCCAATCAGTTTTGGTAAAAAGAAAGTAGGAAGATGACCAGAGCGATCTTCAATATCTGCTACAATCACAACTTCTGGCAGCCCTACAAAGACTGCCTAAAAATATATAAGGAGTCCATCAGAATGGCCAAAAACCAGGCCTGGAAAGATTACTGCATGCCATACTGCATGCGTATCTCAAAGGGCGGTCCACAGAAACTGCTCTTCATGAGGTCGTGCATACAGTGGAAAAAACTCTTCACTACAAAGAATATACTCTCGCCACATTTCTTGATATAGTTAGAAGGAGCCTTCAACAACATTTTTACTGAATCTATTCAGGAATCTCTCACAGAGTTAGGTGTAGAAGGCTTTATTAGCCAATGGATAGTTTCCATGCTCAGTACTCGTATAATCCATGCAACACTAGGCAACAGTAGTACAACTAAGATGGTAAATAGAGGAACTCCGCAAGGCGGAGTCATCTCCTCCCTGCTAATGGTTAATGGCGATTAATAAAATCTTAGTAACTTGATAGGGAGGGTTTTAAGGTGGTTGCGTACGCGGATGATGTAGTTATACTAGTATCCGGAAAGTTCCTCTCCACGATAAGACAACTCATGGAGAGGGCTCTGGATAAGGTACACTCATGGGCTACGAGCTGTGGCCTCGGAGTAAATCCGAAGAAGACTGAAATGATGCTGTTTACCACTAAAACCAAGGTACCGGCATTCACCCCCCCCCCCACCCCCCCTTACTTACGGCGCTATCGTTTGGTGGCCAGCTTTGAGCAAAGAGTACAGAGATCGGTGTGCGTGGGTATCACAGGAGCAATGAGGTCTTGTCCAACAGATGCTCTCAGTGTGATCTTGCATCTGATCCCTCTCGAACTACACATCAAAAACACAGCTATATGCAGCGCAGTCCGGCTCAGGGAATATGGATGCTGGACCATAAAGCTATATGGTCACGGCAGGGTTCTGGACACGATATCAAGTGAACTGGTTGCGTCCTCGACCGACTACATGATACCCAAACTCAACTTCAGAAAATCCTTCTTAACCAAATTCCCTTCCAGAGAAGAATGGAAGAACGAAAGCGTTACCTGCAACTATGATATATGGATATACACGGACGGTTCGAAGATGGACTGCGGAGTCGGCGCAGGCATCTTCTCTGACCAGCTGAATATATCAAGGTCTTTCCGTCTCTCAGACTCTGCTAGTGTTTTCCAAGCGGAGCTTCTTGCCTTTCGAGAAGCCTGTCGCCTGCTAAACAATCTTCCAGCATCTATCCACAATATCGCTATTTTTTCAGATACCCAGGCTGCCATCAAGGCCATTGATGCGGTTTGCATCTCTTCAAAACTGGTAGAGGAATGCTGGTTCGAATTGAATCAACAAAGCACTCACTCGAGAATCACTCTCATCTGGGTCCCAGGGCACAGCAACCATAAGGGTAATGAGCGTGCTGATGAGCTGGCCAGGCGAGGGTCGGCCCTTAACGGCTCTCTAGCAGAGAGGGTCGACATTCCGATTGGTGCCGTTAAGAACTATATTCACCTTCACTTCCTCCAGCTAGCCAATCGCTCACAGCCTCACAAGCTGTGTCATATCTATGAAGACTTGGCCCAGTTTCAACAAACCCAGGTCAAAAGAGTTACTAGGCAAACCAAGACCAGTTATTGCTAAAATCGTAGCTATTATCACAGGTCACTGGCCAGTCGGAGACCATGCTGCCAAGCTTGGTATCCCCCACAACACCTTTTGTACAAGCTGCAAGGATATTAATGAGAAAGAATCTCTATGTCACTTCCTTTGCAGATGTCCGGCCCTGGCGAGGATCAGACAACAAACTCTTGGCAAACCCTTCTTCGAGGATCTGAGAGGGATAGCGGACAAGATGATTGGAGAACTAATCCTCTTCCTGAACTCTACAGGCTGGATTTAAACTTAACATCAATTTTTAACTAACCACTACAATAGGTATACACGAGTCCGTGGTAACAAAACGGCGCACCCTAAGCGCTAATTGGGTTCTTTTGGACCGCCGCTTTACCTACCTACCTATTCATTTAACAACAAAGAAATCGATCAGATCTGGTACCTTATTTCTATCAGTCGGCCAATATGTTCGTTTACCTGTCGAGTGAAAATCACAATTGAATTGCATACCCGCATTATAAAGCTTTCTACCTTTCTGAGAGGCGTACCTTAAACCACAGATGGGGTGTTTCGTTTTGAAGTCACCACCAATTATAAATTTTGATTTAAGGAAGTTGAAGATGTTTGTGAAATCACTTTCTTCAAGGTTACATCGCAATACCTATAAATCGGACAATATATAGACGAAATGTTGAAGGCAAAATGTATATTTCTAACGCGTACCATGATTCCTTGCATTCAGCGTTGCCACTTCTATCCAGAGCAATGTAGCATACTGACAACAAAAATGTAGCATTTAAAAAAAAAATGTAGCATAAGTAAATGTTTGTTAATTTTCTTCATTTTTGCGTTATTACACATAGCATTCAGTTTAAACATTAAATAACAAATAACATAAGACACGCCATTAACATAACAAAATTAACATAAAAGAAAAATAATAAATTCATTTATAAATCACAAATCTATAACATTGAATAAATATTAGTAGGAATTTTTTTTTTAATTATATTAAAAAATTTGATATATTTATGCTTTATGAAACACATGTTTTAGTCAGTGAAGAAATTAGGTTTAAGAGTATTTTTCTGGACTTCGAAACGAAATGGATTCCAGCAGTTAAAACTAATGTCTTTGGAAGAGGAAGCGGTGGTGAACTTATGGGTTATCGTAAATCTCTTAAAGAGGTGGACATACATTTTAAGATGGTGGAAGGAACCTGTGTTGTCGATGTAAGGATCAATGGCGGAACTTTTTGCATAGTACCTGTTTATTTGAACCGCACTCACTGGATGCGAGATTACGATAAACTCTCCGATATGCTGCAGATCTTAGGTTCGACGGACCTTCTTCTTGCTGGTGATTTCAACGCGAGAATAGGATTATCGCAAAATAATTTTGCAAGTGGACCTGCGTCAACAATTATAAACGCAACTCGGAGTTCCAAAGATGAATTTTGCAATGGAAAAGGCTCCAAAATTATGGAAATTGCTGATGCGTACGATTGTAAGATCTTAAATGGCAGCTGCAGCGGTGACTCAGATGGTGAATTTACGTTCATCCGTGGAACATCGTGCTCCGTAATAGATTATTGTTTTATGTCCGGTAATTGGAACTCAATTGTCAACGATTTTTCAATAGCTGTTCAAACATTTTCCGACCATATGCCGTTGGAAATTTCGTGCACTATTTGGAAGGCAGGGGATACGTCTAACTCAAGGCAGCTAGCTCTCCTTCCGAAGTTGGTTTGGAATAACAGTTTTCGTGCCTCTTATCAAAGTAATAAAAAAATTTAGCCAGGAAGTCATTGCAGTTCTTAATACTTCAAGGTGTTCAGCAGACTTTTGGAAGGCGGTTAAAATTGTAACTGGAAGAACTAACTTGATTTCGTCGACTTTACAAGCTTCTGATATGAGGGAGTATTTCAAAAATTTACTCAACACTCCACAGTTTTCTCCGTTACCGCAATATGCAGCCCCTTTCTTCACAGACGAGCTCTTAGACTCACCATTTACTCTTTTGGAAGTGAAACGCGCAGTTGATTGCTCTAAAACGAGGAAAGCCCCAGGTGACGATCGGATCCCTTTCGAATTCTACAAGAACAGTTCCACAGAATTTCTCACTGCACTCACAAATGAATTCAATAAAATTTTTGAAACAGCCAATGTCCCAGAAAGCTTTAGAAGAGCGATAATTTTCCCATTGCACAAAAAAGGTGAACTAGATAATCCAGCTAACTACAGAGGCATTTCTTTTTTGAATACTTCGGCAAAACTATTTAGTGCTTTGATATTTAATAGGCTTACACAATGGATGGCAAACAATCGAATTTTAAATGAATACCAGGCGGGGTTTAGAAAGCATTATTCAACACTGGATCAAATTTTTACTCTCACCAACATTGCAGAGTTTTTTAAACAAAGTAGCAAAAAGCTATATGTCTTCTTCGTTGACTTTCGTGCAGCTTTTGACTCCATAGCGCGTGAAGCTCTTTTCTATAAGCTGTACAAAATTGGTTTATCAAGTAAAGTGATAAATGTGCTAAAAGCGATGTATGAGAGCAACGTGGCGTACGTATGGAATGGAGAGAATGTATCGGAAGAATTTGGAACACAAATGGGAGTTAAGCAAGGATGCATCCTAAGCACGCTACTCTTCATCATATTTATCAACGACATAGTAGGAGAAGTAGGAGGAGGGATCGAGCTTGGTAGTGTGCGGATACCGGCGCTAAAATTTGCGGACGATATAGTGTTTTTATCGGAGACAGTTGAAGGGATGCAGCTTACTATGAACCGTCTTGAAAACTACTGTAAGCAATGGAATTTGACGGTGAATTTATCATAATCAAAGATGATGATTTTTAGAAATGGCGGTGGAAGATACTCTCGCAACGAAAAGTGGTTCTATCGAGGTGAAAACGTTGAAATAGTGAAAGAGTATAAATATTTAGGTATGCTAATTACATCCAACCTCAATATGAAAAAACACTTTGAATGTCAGCTAGCAGCAGCTAAAAGAGCTATTTCATCAGTTTGGGGACGTTGCGTCGACAATAAGTTTATCGATCACACAGCGAAGAATAAACTATTTCGTACAACTGCTGCCTCTATACTGCTGTACGGAGCCCAAATTTGGGGTTATTGCTTTTTTGAAGAAGTTGAAAAATTTCTAAGGTACTTTTTGAAACGAATCTTTCGACTTCCAATATGTACACCGAACTATATGCTGCATCTAGAAACTGGAGTCCCTCCTCTCTTCTTAGATACCCTAAAGCTGCATATACATAGATTATATTGTTAAAGTAGTGGAGATGGATGATGGAAGACTGCCCAGGATTGTTCTGAAGCATATACTTTCGACAAGAGGGCATTTGGTTCAAAAGTGGGAGGAGTTGGCAGCAAATTATGGCGCGAGCTTAAATATTGCATCTGATATACAACTTTCAATGATAAAACCTATGCTTACAAATGTTTTGAAAAATGCAGGTAATTCCATGTATGAGAGATTTGTTGCTGAAGCACATTCATCGCAACATAGGCTGATCTACAGTAGGCTGAATTATAACCACATTGAAAGCGACTCAACGCACTTCCTCAATCGTTACTCTCTGCATATGATAAGCACAATATTCAAACTTAGAGGTGAACTAACAAGTCTTTATTTTATTCCACATCGACCCGATCTGCCAATTTTATGTGACCTGTGCAACCTTAAAGAGAGGGAGGATGTTTACCATTTCATCGGAAGATGTCCCATTTTAGGAGAATTTCGCGCGAGATACTTCGGAGTAATTTCGCTAGACTTGGATGAGGTGATCAACGTACTGAACGGAAGTCATGGTTGGGATATTTTGTACAACTATGCTACAGCTGCAATCCGCTACAGAGCGCGTATTTTGGAGGCTTTAAACAGAAATAGCACCCATATTGTCAATCTGGTAGACGGCCTTAAGCCAAACCATAAACGACTATGTATATACTGTTCGTGAAAATTATATGAAGTTAATAAAAAGTCTAACTAACTAGTAGGAATTCATTGATAAAACAAAAAAATTAAATACGAAAATAAAAGCTAATTCAATACATATTCAATTGCACAAAGAAGTAGGTATCTCTTATATTAAATAAAAGGAGAATACTAATAAGAGGAGCAAACATTTTTACTTAATTTGAATGTATTTGTAATCGAGACATTTTATTTAAACAAAACCTTGCCAACTCCTCAGAAGGATCAAATATTGCCTCACCTTTTAATAGATCTTTAGCCAGTAAAATTGAGTCCACAGTTTCTGAACTTAGCCGATTTCTCAGATCGTCTTTTATCATGTTTAATTCAGAAAACTTTCGTTCAGCGCAACCACTGCTGTGGGGAAGTCAACAGAAATTTAGCATATAATTAGCCAAGCATCTAAGTATCTAACTATTTGTGTCTTAGAGTTTTTTAAATCAAATCTTTGATGTAGCTGCTTGCATAATTCAATATAAACTTTTATTGCATTTGACTTCAACAATATCTATTAAGTTTGAGTTTATTTTAGATGATTGTACACATACTTCAAATTGCATACAGGTATAGCAATTTACCGATTGTAAATGATCAAAATTATTTTTAAATCGATATCTATATTTAAATATTGAGGCTTAATAAAATTTGTATATATTTCGATTAATAAATTTGTTACTTATTTATTTAATAAATGTATTTGTACCTTTTCTGTTTGAAAACATTTATTCAAATAGTTAAGTCTGTTTTAATAAATACGATAAAAACAGTAAATAAAGTTTATTCTCCCCATTAATGAAAAAAATCGTAAATAAGCTTTTCATTATCATCCTCAAATGAGGCCAATGTGAAATAGTGAAACAAGGAACTCCATTGTTCTAACGCTCTATTTATTACGGCTTCCAAAGACAGCCAATGTGTTGTTACATGCCGCAATAATTTATGCCCCTGACGATTCAAATGTTCTTGAAAGTCTTTGAACTGGCCTTGTCGCTTGGGGCTATGTGCGAAATGGGTATATGTAGCTTTGATGCAATTTAAACATTGGCACCACGAGATCTGATATGGGTGGCGCTAAGACATCGAGGGGTTCCAGAAAGATGATCAGATCATCATGGACATATATGAAAGAGCAAAGACAAGAGTAAGATGCCCCGCTTTGAATTCCTTTGCTCTTCATTACCGTCCTTGACTATCTGCTCGAAAGTAAAGTGACGGACCCCAAGGTACATAAATTATTCTTTGCTGACGATGGAGCCTTCAATTATTCTTTGCTGACGATGGAGCCATCATAAGTGAGGATCCTACATCCTTGCAACGAGCTCTTGATGTGTGGGTGGAGGTCTTGGATGGAAACGGGTATCGAATTAGTTCACAAAAGACAGAGTACTTGTGCTGCCCGTTCTCTGATCTACTCAGGCCTATTCCAGACATTTATTTGAATGGAACAGTGCTTCTCAAGTGCGAAGAGTTCAAATAGCCGGGATTTATGATCAATAGCAAAGCAACCTGTGATGAAGTCTACACTACAGTTGTGCATCCAGCGCTCACATACGGTTCACAATGTTGGACGATGTACAAAAAGTATGAGAGCAAATTAACGGCAGCTGAGATGAAGATGCTTCGCATGACAGCAGGATCGAATAAAAAGTTCGAAGAGCCGTGGGAGCCTTCACGTCAAGGAAGCCATCGATAAAAGATAGAGTGCAACCGGCTCAGCTGGTATTGCCACGTTCAAAGAAGAGATCATTTGAACCCTGTTAAAACGGCAACATCAATTAACGTTCCAAAGACATCGCGAGTCAGGAGAGGGAGGCCTATAAACGGGTGGATCACACAAGTGTGACGACATCGACATTTCATTGGCTTCAGTAACCGAGTGATCTGAAATCGACCGGCCTGCCGATATTTTCTGATGTCAAATAGGCGAACCACACATCAGTACAAATGCGGTGAAGTGGAAGGGTTATGATCCATTGTTCTCGGACCATAACCTCGCTGAAAATGGAAGAAGATGAAGAAAAGAAGCAAAATCAAGAAACAAATAAAAAATTAGGTAGACACTTCAGAAATATGTAGCATAATGAGATAAAGATGTAACATGTAGCATGGCACTCCAAAATGTAGCAGTTTTACTACATATGTAGCAAAAGTGACAACGCTGCTTGCATTGCTTCTAATTCAATCGCTATTTCTGCTGAGTGTTCGATAGATTCTTTCATAAACAAAGATGATCCGCCTCTCGCTCTTTTCGATGGGTGGAAGGCGTGCTACATGCTATATCCCCTTATGTTAACATTCCATTGTTTTGTCAGATGAGTTTCACAGACTAAGGATATATCAATATCTTTTTCTCGTATAAATATTTCTAATCGTCGAGTCTTCGTATGAGCCCGTTGACGTTCCAAGTAAGAATTTTAAGTGTTTCTTACATATTCTGGTTGAATTGCGCGTGGTATGCATGTTGTGCAGCCAGTCTCTCGAAAATAAGTTTGTTTGTTTTGCATTGCTCTTCAAGTTTCGCAAGAATTAGGGAGAAAACATGGGATACAGGATCTTATGAGCTACCTCTATTACCGTTTTCCAATGTCGCAACTTGAGCAGGAGTCTTTGCATTAAAGTTTGGATGATTTCTTGCTTTGATCCGCCGTGAGTTGTCGGTCATATACTTGCCATTAGCTGTCATCGCCGCTTGAGCATAAGACTGTACGCGAATGTTCGAAGATTTTACTTCTGTCACCTTTTCTCTACTACGTTTGGGTCTTTCTTCATTACCCGATCTTAAGTCAATATTGACGGATTTCCTTTCTTTCGCTGGTTTTTTCATAGCTATTTTGGGTCTGTTGATAATTTGTTTCGGATTCGGGCGCATGGAATGTTTAAGCGTATCGCGCCTTTTTTTGAGCTCTTCGCCACTTCGCAACCTCGATAGTTCGCAGGATGTTTTCCTTTGCAGTTTATACAAGATGTTACAGTTACACTCTTCCGAGAGATATTTACCTGCGCATTTGACGCATCATGGTTCTTTCTGGCTACTTTAGGTTAGGTATGTGGGCTGGCAATAAGGGACACTCTCTGCCACACTCAGGTCAGCGTTGACCCATTGTGGTACCCATGGGGAAAAAGTAATCCCTTACCCAATGAAACTAAAAACTACTAACTCAGTCACTTACTTCATTTCTGCATACAAACCACCCTGATGATTTGATGAAGTTCAGCATCTTTCCTGTCGAAACGGCGTAGAGCTCCTTGAGATCCTGGAAGAAATATTTACCAAGAAAATTTTTTCTTGGACTGTTGAAGACTCGGGTAGTGGCACAGGAAGTGGGTTGTGTCCTCGAAACTTCCTCGTCACCACAGCCTCTACAGAGTTCCTCCTCCGGCAGGCGTAGTTTCTGTGGGCGCCGTGGGGTAAGTGGTTAGTGTGCCGGATCACTGCGCATGAGGTTCCAAGTTCGAATCCCAGAAAATACCAAAAAGTTTTTTCACGGTCCTACCTCTCGCGAGCGTCTGACAAACATCCGAGAGTATTGTTGTCACGAAAAAGCTTCTCAAATCGCCATTCGGATTCGGCATTAAACTGCAGGTCCCTTCCATTCGTGTGAAAAATATAACGCACACAACATGAGTGGTTGCGAGAAGCTAGGCCCTGGCACTTTAAAGAGCTGTTGCGCCAAATATTTGTATTTGTAGGCGCAGTTTCTTCCTCTATCCAAAGCTTCTTGCAGTTTTTGTGCAGTATCTTCGACCGTTTTACCTACTGCCAAGATAACAGTGTCGTCGGCAAATGTAGCTAGCTCAGTACCATCTCCTTACGGTGTATCACGAGTGTATAATAGATATAAAACTGGACCAAGAACGCTTCCTTGCGGCACCCCAGGCATTATTTCCAGTTTTCCGGGCTTTAGGACCATTATGACTTCGGCGACTTTTCATTGACTGGGAACATATTCTAGTCTAAGTGCGGTGTTTATAATGAACAGAAACCTAATAAGAGCTTTTCTTGGTAGTGCTTTAAGAACCCTCCCATGATAAGGTCGTAGCCAGAAGCTTTCTTAGGTTTAAGTTTCTTTATTTCTTCCTTAAGTGCGGTTAGTGTTGCATTTCTTATTGCACTATTGGCTATATACGTACTTACTTATTTAGACGGCGCAACAGTCCGGGGTGCTTTAACAAACAAACCTCGCCAGCCGGCACGGTTACGAGCCAGCTGCCTCCAGCTGCGCACGCCAAGTTGGTTGAAGTCTCACTATACTTATTTGCGCCACCTATCGCGAGGTCGGCCTCTACTGCGTCGTCCATCCGGGGTGGATTCGAAAACGTTCTTAGCGGGAACGTTGGGCTCCATCCGATCTAAATGCCACAGCCATCTTAGTCGCTGTATGTGAACTCTTCTGTCTAAGTCAATGTCCTTGTACAGGTCGTATAGTTCGGCATTGTACCTTCTCCTCCACTCACCGTCTATGCAAACGGGACCAAAGATCGCTCGAAGAAACTTTCTCTCAAAATAACCAAGGGCATTTTCATCCGGTTTTGTTAAAGCCCATGCCTCTGCGCCATACAGCAGGACTGGGATGATTAATGTCTTATAAAGAGTTACCTTAGTAGTTCGAGATAGGGCTTTCCAACTCAATTGCCGTCTTAGCCCATAGAAACAACGATTGGCAAGAGTAATTCTCCGTGTGATCTCCCTACTGATGTTATTTGTGGAGTTCACCATAGAGTCTAGGTAGACAAAATCCTTTACTACCTCAAAATTATATCTGTCTATTGTGGCGTTCTGTCCAAGACGCTGATGTTGGGTGTCTTTTTTGTAGACAGCACATATTTTGTTTTGCTTTCATTAACCGTTAAACTCATCTTTGCTGCCTCGATCTCAATACTCGTAAATGCTCCACTGACGGCCCGCTGAGTTCTTCTGATTATGTCAATGTCACCGGTATAACCGATTAGTTGTACAGACTTGTAAAAGATTGTACCTCCGGTGTTGGCTAGTGAGCTTCGTACAATTTTCTCAAGTACTATGTTAAAGAGATCGCATGATAGCGCGTCACCTTGTCTAAGACCTTTCCTGACATCGAACGGTTCGGTGATGTTCTTACCGACTTTGATGGAGTAGCGAGAGTTCTCCATTGTCATTCTGCGCAAACGGACGAGCTTGGCAGGGATGCCAAGACTAGACATGGCTCTGTATAACTCATCTCTATACACGCTATCATAGGCAACTTTGAAATCGATGAAGAGGTGGTGCGTATCGATTTTATATTCATGGGTCTTTTCCAAGATCTGCGGTAGTGCGAATATTTGGTCAATGGTGGACTTTCCAAGCCTGAAACCGCACTGATAAGGACCTATCAGGTTGTTGACGATTGGTTTTAGGCGTTCACATAGTACGGCAGACAAGCTCTTAAACGCGATGCTGAGGGTTATACCTCTGTAATTGGCGCAGTTCAGAGGGTCTCCTTTCTTCAGGATCGGGCAAAGGATGCTGAGGATCTATTTATCGGGCATATTTTCGTCCGACCAGATTTTACAGATGAGCTGGTGCATGCTCCTTACCAACTCATCCCCTTCTGCCTTGAAAAGCTTAGCGGCAAGGCCGTCGGCTCCAGCAGCTTTTTTGGATTTGAGTTTAGATATCGCTATGCTCACTCCATTCTGATCGGCTTGACGGGAATCTTAACTGTCATCGCCACTGTTGTATGGCTCATTTTGCCTGACAGCGGAATAGTGGTCATCATCGTCGTTTAACAGTCTACAGAAGTGTTCCTTCCATATCCTCAGCACCGACTGCGATTCTACTACTATATTGCCATTTTCGTCCCTGCAGGCATCTGTTCTGACTTTGAAACCCTGGCATGTTATTTTTACCTTTTGGTAAAATTTTGGAACATTATTCCTTCAATAAAGTCTCTCAATTTCCTCGATCGAGCGCTTCTCATGCCCCTTTTCTTCTTTCTGAGAAGTCGATGTTCCTCTTTTCTCATCCGCTCTTACAGCTCGTAAGCAGCTCTAGTCCTTCTATGCAGCGCCGGTTTGTACGCCTCTTGTTTAGCTGCATGTGCTTGCCGGCATTCATCATCAAACCAGTGGTTTCGTTGTGGTGGACGAGAAAAACTCAGTACATCAGAGGCGGCATCTCTGATGGCTTGTTGGCAACGCTGTCACTGGTCTTCCACATTTGCTGCTATCGGCATAGGACTTAGATTGAGAATAGAAGAAACTCGATCGGCAAAGGTTCTGGCGGTCTCTTGCGATTGTAGCCGCCCGACGTCAAATTTCCTCACAGTATTTCATTGATTTCGCTCCGTTCTGGATCCAAGTCCACGTTGGCTCCTCGGAAAGTCCGGACACCCAGAATACTGGGTGTCCGGACCTTGTGTCGATCGCAATATTATCGGTTTGGTTGAAAGTTTTTCGATCAAAGGAGAGCCATGTTCCCTTGTGAATATCGAGACGTGGGTACCGCGTACTAGCTACGACAAAGATTCGTCGCGGCGCGAAGTCGACTAGCCTGAGTCCGTTGTCGGATGTGATGTCGTGCAGGCTGTGCTTTCCGACTAAGGTACTAAAGACGTCCTCTCTTCCTAGCTTTGCGTTAAAATCACCTAGGATAATTTTAACGCCGTGGCAAGGGCATTGCTCATACGTCTTGTCCAAGAGCTGGTAGAAGTCATCCTTGGCGCCGTCGTCCATCTTCTCGCGAGGGGCGTGAGCGCATATTAGGCTAATATTGAAAAATTTAGCCTTGATACGGATAGTCATGAGACGCTCGTTCACATGCCGGAAACTCAAGACTTCTTGCCTAAGTCTGTCTCCAATGACAAATCCGCACCCAAATAGACGCTGTCCTTGTTGTCTGCCGCAATTGCGGTAGTAGATGTCGCAGTTTTCCATCCTCCTTTTGCCCGGCCCATCTCATTGGCTATATACGACGTATTTATATTTTGAGTAAGAGCTTGTCCATCAAACGGTTTGAAAGTTTCTTCCAGGTGGTTGGCAAAAACTTGCGCTTTCTCTTTATCATGCCTGGCCCATTCGTCTTTTGATTTTTCCGAATTGATGCGGTTTGAATTTGAGGATTTTTAATACATTTTATTAGAATCTTTTTCTGCGGTTAAACTTTCTTGGTAAGTTTATATTTCATTATTCTTAAGGGCTTTAATAGATCTTTTTGGAGAGTTGCACAAACTTCTAAGATGTGCTTTATGTTGCGGAGCGCGAATTTATTGCCATTTTTTGTGCGCTTTCTCTTCTCCTTAATCATCTCTTTTATTTCCTGTAGATAAGTTTGAATGTAACTGGCCGGCGTTCTCTTTTGGCTTAGGAGTATTCTTCCACGCGGCATCCTGTAAGATTTCGACAAAGCGATCAACTTCAACTTCAAGTTCATAGGGCGTTTTTACTGATAAGCTCAACTCAGTATTTGCTTCAATGTCTTTTTTAAAGCCATCCCAATTAGTTTTCGCGCTGGTTAATCTGACCGGTCCTACTGTCTTAATCAGAGCATCGAGTATCGTCATAATGATTGGAGAATGATCAGAGGTGAGATCAAAGCTTTATTCAACTTTTATACAGTTGCCAGATATTCCTTTAACAACAAAGAAATCGATCAGATCTGGTACTTTATTTCTATCAGTCGGCCAATATGTTGGTTTACCCGTCGAGTGAAAACCACAACTGTATTGCATACCCGCATTATAAAGCTTTCTACTTTTCTGACAAGCGTACTATGAACCCCAGAATGGGTGTTTCGCATTGAAGTCGATACCAATAATAAAATTTGGTTTAAGGAAGTTGAAGATGTTTGTGAAATCACTTTCTTCAAGTTTACATCGCAGTGGACAATATATAGACGAAGTGTTGAAGGCAAAATGTATATTTCTAACGCGTACCATGCTTACTTGCATTGCTTCTAATTCAGTCTTTATTTTTGCTGAGTGTTCGATGCATTTTTTTATAAACACAGATGATCCGCCTCTCGATCTTTCCGATGGGTGGAAGGCGAGATACACGCTATATCCCCTTATCTCAACATTCGATTGTTTTGTCAGATGAGTTTCACAGACCAAGTACACTTAAGAACATTCAGTTTCGTACGAAGAGAATTTTTGCAAATTGTTCGTTATTTTCCAGGAATTATCAAAAATAAAATGGTAATTCAATAAAATAGAGAAAAATTAGGAATCAGTTCACATAAAGTAGAGATTTTAAGGTACATTCAGTTTCGTACGAATTCTAAAAGTTAAGATTTTTACGTCAAAAAACAAAAATTATTAAAAATAATAGGAAGTTGGATTTCCATCGTGCTTTATAATAGTTGCATGTCTATTTGGAATTGATGTAAACAGTTTTTTTGTAACATCGGATGGAATTTCATTCCACTCTTTCGTAATTAGCGCTTTAAGTTCCTTCTTGTTTCTAACGGCATTTGTTTTCCTAATTTGTCTTTCCAAGTGCTCCCACAGATGCTCTATTGGATTGATATCTGGGCTCTTGGGGGTGTTTTAATGCATTTTGGCCAGTTATATAGGAGCCAAAGACGAACGTCCAAAGCCATGTACAAGTGAAATGAGTTCTTAATGTCTAATTTCTTAGATGAAGGTTCGAGTTTCTCTTTAAGAATGTTAAGATAAATTATTTTTTCATATCCCCTTGAATAAAATTTAAAATTTCCAACACCTCCATATCCCATAGCACCTCAAACCATTACGCTTTGTACACCGTGTTTACAGTCGCCGACAAGTTTTTCAAAAGATAAGCCTCGTTACGCCTGCGGTATACTTTTTCTTGTTTTTTGTCGTTTCGGAAGACTGAGAATTTACTTTCATCAACGAATATAACATTTTTGTAATAATCTAGCGACTTATCTTTGTATGGTTTGGCGAAATTAAGCCTTTTTGTTTTAACTTCGCTGACCAAAGGTTTTCTGCGCCTTGCTCGTGAAAAGTAAACATTCTTTTTAAGCGTAGGTCCAATGCTGATTGGCTGTACATCAGTTCCGTTAAAATCAGCAAGCATTTTACAAGATTCGACTTAAGACAACTTAATATTTCTCTTTATTTCACGCAAAATACACACATTCTCAATTCTTCCTTCCTCAAGGTAACGCTTATAAATATATTGTATCGTAGACTTATGTAGCTGTAGCATTTTAGCTTTTACGCCCAAAGATATTCCTTTCTTTCGATGAAAAATTACCAAAGATAGTATATCTTCCGTTATGTTTTCACCCATTCAAAAAAATTAAATAATTTCACAAAAAAAAAACACACTGAACAGAAAAGTACCTCAAATTCTTAGCAAAATAGTATGTTTTAAAAAAAACAAACAATTTCAGTTCTAAAATGTTAACACGCCGAACTGAACAGGAGCTTAATTCCTTCGTACGAAACTGAATGTTTGCTCTGCCTTCGAAGGATCTCACATAACACAGACAAAATTTACAGTTAGATTTCTTTTTTAACTTTTGTCTTCATTACTGTAAAGAATACAAAGAACAACATGACTTTAAGAACATCTATGAACGCATTTGAAATTCTTTTGTCCTGAATTAAGTGTCTTTTAGTAAAAACACGCTCCGTACGGAGCCCGTTGGCGTTCCATGTAAGAATTTTAAGCGTTTCTTTCATATTCGGTGTTCGAGTTCAATTAATTTGATTTAGTATAATTTATTGCTGATATAAAACTAGAGTAAATATTATAACATTTACAGTAAACAAAGTTAACGTAACGTAAAGTATTTAAAGTAATTACATAAATGTCAACAATGGTCAATTGCATTATACAAAGAGCTTGAGAATTAAACACACTACATTTTATAACGAGATCAATAAGACGTCTTTTGCTTTACATAATAATTTAGTTTTACATATAACAAGTGTGAGTTTTGGACATTCACAGTGGTGACAAAAAACATTGGTCCTTCTGCGCCTCAAGTTAGAATCGGTGCATGTACTGTGGATTTTTGCACTTTTTTTTTCTTTGTTTGAAAGTGCCAAACGGGTTCCCGCGTCGTATCTAAAATTTATTTCAGTGCTTTTAGACATTTTAAACCTTTTTTTTAAAGAAATCTACTTACGAAGTAGTGCATTTTTTTTTTTTTGGAAAATTCCGTGAAACGGTTAGCCGCTAGGACAGCAATCCAACTTACAACACCGCTGCCAACGGCATCATGTACTGCTACAACAGTTTTAGTGGACCGCTGTGTGGGACCGTTGCTTGCGAACGGCAAGTCCAGTTGTTGGATACGGATACAATACCGCTGTGTGGGACCGCTGCTGGCGAACGGATAGTCATCTACAAATAGAACAACAATGTAAGTATAATTTGTTTGTGCTTCGTTTATCAATTTCTTACCCGGATTATTTTTTTGGTGTGTGTACGGCGAAATGAGCGCTATGGGGAAACTCCAGAAGGAAATTTTGGCTCAAATCCAGAAGGACGCGCTAAACTTCGAGAAAAGATCCGAGACAGATCGAACGAAGAACTATATCACCGCACGGATTTCCATCCTGGACAACAATTTTAAATCCAGTTCTGGATACCACGTCGAGGCTGTATCATTGAAGGAAGAAGTCAATCGGGAAGAGTTAGCCTCCCTTTTCGACAAAATGAAGAACGTTTACGTGGATTACCGGATTGCACTGATGGATAGCTTAGACAAGCTGGAAACAGCATCCAAAGCAGCAGCGCCAAAAGAAGCAGCGATGGCAGCAGAAGCAGCAAACGCATCCAAGGCACCATCAGAAAACCCAACAGGAGTCCCGGTAAGTTCTGTGGAATTAGATAACAAATTGAAAACTCGGGAATTGAAACTGCCAATAATAAAGATACCTACCTTTGGTGGCAGATACGAAGATTGGACGTCTTTTCATGACATTTTTGTGTCTCTTATACACAATAACGAGTCTCTATCTGAAATCGAAAAACTCCATTTTTTGATAGGCTGATTCAACATTTAGGGATTAGCATAGGGAACTACGCAAAGGCATGGTCGATACTTACCTCTCGATACGACCACAAACGCATTCTAGTGAATGCACAATTGAAGCTTTTCTTCAGTCAGGCAGCTGCGCACCAAGAAAACTCCTCAGTTTTGAAAAAGATTCTGGACACCTCTACAGAATGCCGGCATTCACTCCAAAATTTCGAGCTTCCGGTCGAGCATTGGGACTCAATCCTGATTTTTTGCATGCTGCAGAAATTACCTGCAACGACACAGCAGTTGTGGGAAGAAAAATTAGGAGCAAAAAAGGATTTTCCCACTTTTCAGGAGTTTTCAGAGTTCCTGGAAGCCAGATTTAGGGCATTAGAGGTAGTCGCAGAACAGCAAGGACAAAAGAATAGCAGCCAGAGAAGTTCAGTAGCTAAAGCAAGCTCATTTCACACCAGGCATCGACAAAAGGAGCACTTTAGCTGCCAGCTTTGCAATAAAGGTCAGCACTCCCTTCGTAATTGTCAGCGATTTTTTAAAATGGATGTAGATTCCCGAAAAGCCTGCGTAAGCAGAATAGGCGTATGCGAGAATTGTCTGGCATATAGTCACAACTCTCATCAATGTCCAAGTCGTATGCGTTGCTATTTTTGTCAGCAACCACACCACTCTCTTCATCATACCCTCTCAGCCAACACACCCGGCAATTGTTTTCGAAATACACACTCAAACACTCAACATAATCCACACATTTCAACAACACACAGTACACACAATCCCATACACTCGCACACCACATAGCCTACCAACTTCCACTCACACTTCCATTCTACACTCATCTAATCCTACACCTACACATTCATATCATGCAAATACCATCAATGCTCATGCCATCTGAAGGCATTCAGGAAGTGACACCCAACAGTTCGTCAGTCAACACGTTTCATGCATCTCATCCCAGGAACACTCAAGTCCTGATAGCCACTGCCGTCGTGAAGGTCAAGTCCTCGTCGGGAACATACCTTAACTTAAGGGCCCTAATAGACCCAGGTTCCGAGCAACCTTCATCACGGAGTCCGCGGTACAGCTACTAAGGCTGAAAAATCGGCGAATGTTTGTTGAGGTGTCAGGACTGGGAAAAGTGAGCAGTGGAGCATATAACAATTACGTCGATATCACGTTCGGCTCTTTGCATACCAACTTTGAAACACACACTCGCGCTTATGTTTTTAAGTCCCTGACTGGTCTTCTCCCTGCCAATGAATTGTTCTTCAAATCATGGACCCACCTACACAATTTGAAACTAGCAGACCCGGCCTTCCATAAACCTGCGAGAGTGGACATCCTTTTAGGCAGTCATGTCTTCCCAGAATTCGTGCTGCCAGAGATAATCCGTGGAGATGAGCAAGCGTCACCAATTGCTCAAAAGACGCAACTCGGTTGGATTCTACTCGGCAAAGTCCTTACTGATCCACCGAGGACGGTTAGAACGTTCCTCCAATGCTGCGACCTCGAAACGCAGATGCGAAAATTCTGGGAAGTCGAGGAGACACCGTACAAATTTCAAGTGTCGGGAGAAGACCAGGCTTGTGAAGACCACTATCTGCAACATACAAAACGGATGTCCGATGGTCGATACGAAGTATCGCTACCATTTAAGGAAGGAAGACAACCTGGACTTGGATCCTCGAAGGAAGGCGCCTTGCGTAGGTTTCTTCAGTTGGAGAGACGGTTTACACTCAACCCTACACTACAAAAGGACTCAAAGTGTGTTAACGAGTACTTACAGCTCGGCCAAATGAAGGAAGTTGATGTCGTCAGGGATGAAGTACTCAAGACACCTTTCCATTATTTTGTGCCTCACCATGCAGGTTAAGGATGGTTCCCGCCGGAAGATTATACTTCTTTTCTTTTTTACTTTGCGATTTTTATTTGTTTAGCCACTAAAACAAAACATATAGAGCTAGTGAGCGATTTGTTTGCCCAAGCCTTCATAGCAGCCTTTAGAAGGTTCACAGCACGGAGAGGTATATGAACTCAGCTATTTAGCGACTGCGGAACGAACTTCGTCGGAGCCACTACAGAGCTGCAGAAGTTGCAGAAGGCAGCAAAGCTTGACTGGAAGGATGTCGCTGAAAAATTGGCGAACGATGGTACCAAGTGGAATTTTATTCCTCCCACTTCTCGTCACTTCGGCGGATTATGGGAAGCAGGGGTGAAATCCGTCAAATTCCACTTGAGAAGGATTGTTGGCAACGAACTATTTACGTTTGAGGAGCTCGCCACGCTTCTGTCGCAAGTGGAAGCGTGTTTAAACTCGAAACCACTTTGCCCGATGACAGACAACCCGGACGACTTCACACCACTTACACCTGGACACTTCCTGATAGGCGAGCCTGTGAACAGCATACCTCATCCAGACCAAAGTAAAACCAAGGTAAGCTCTCTCGACAGGTGGCAGATTATTCAGAAGCTTCTTCAAACATTCTGGAAACAGTGGAGTTCCGAATATCTGGCGCGACTTCAGCAGCGACCCAAATAGCTCAAGGTCGAACATCAGCCACAGATCGGTGACCTCGTCCTAGCAAAGGATGAACGCCTACCTCCATCGAAATGGAACCTAGCTCGCATCACCAATACTCATCCAGTAGCAGACAATCTAACGCGCGTCGTTTCTATTAAAACGCAAACCGGAGAAATGAAACGCCCGATAACTAAAACCTGTAGCCTACCCTTAAACAGAAGCTTCACCGAGGAAGCACTTCTATAAATTTAAACCACCTGACACCCATATCAGTCCATATAAACATACATAAGCGCAACACGTCTTACTTACACAACACGTTCACATCTCGCGAATCGACTCCGATCGTAAGTCCAACATGCGCTTTCATTTTCATACATTAAAAACTATTATAAAACTATACTACAGTCAATTTATCATTCATACCAATCACTACACACATCATTCACACTCTACACTAATGAATTAATCACATTTCTATACTATAATTAACCCTACAAAATATAATGCAATTTAAAATAACTACTAACTACTCACCCCACACTTTACATTCACCAAACATACGCATATGCATGCCACGGCAGCTGTAAAATGAAAACACTTCGAAATACGCAACATACCTGGCATCATCCCTTGCCAAAACCACAAACACACATTACGCACGCGTAATCTTAAACGTCATCAAAAATCACCCACATACAACATCATATCATGCACAAAAAAAAACTTTATTTACACACTGTACAAAAACTAAAATTCACTCACCTGCATTTACCAGCAATTCTGCAAACAACTTTATAATTTTACTTGATCGATTATATACACGATTGATACGCGCACTACACACTTTTCGCGAATCACACATCAACCCCGACTCGAATCACCGTCGACAACCATTCGACTTCACCCCCCATTCCAGTTTATAAGCACCGAACACATCGTCGCACTTCGCCCCGCATTCCAGTCCATCGACCACTTCGGCGGGTACGAATGGAGGAGAAATCAACAAAATACGAAAAAAAAAACTTCCTACAGGATAAATCTAATAATCATTACTCAACCGGAATATTTCTTGCCACGATCATCTGCAACTCGCCCAACAGCAAACAACACAAACGATAAATTATTACATTTAACACGACAAACAATTAATAAAATTTCACAAAACAAAATAATGCACACAATAACTTTGCTTCAATTCAAGGTAAATAACACAGATTACTGCAGTTGGAGTAAAATCTAATTATGCAAGAAGGCGACCGATGCATTATGATCTGTAGGGTATGCCTGCAGTATGACAGGGACGGAGTCTGTCATCATCTTGCTCGTCCATTATGGTTTTGTTGATCGTGTTGTCGTACAATTATTTATGTATTGTGTTCTCTTTTGTTTTTAATGCTTCAACTTTTTTAATTACATGAGAGAACGAGCAAAGCAAAAAGAAGGAAGAGACGGCAAGGTAGTGCAACACCAACTACTAGAATAGCGTTCGAGAATGCAATACCCCGAGACGATTTGTGGAGACAACCTGGTAGCTTAATTGCGAACATAGTTCACGGGCGGGGAGAATGTTCGAGTTCAATTAATTTGATTTGGTTTAATTTATTGCTGATATAAAACTAGAGTAAATATTATAACATTTATAGTAAACAAAGTTAACGTAACGTAAAGTATTTAAAGTAATTACATAAATGTCTACAATTGTCAATTGCATTATACAAAGAACTTGAGAATTAAACACACTACATTTTATAACGAGATCAATAAGACGTGTTTTGCTTTACATAGTAATTTAGTTTTACATATAACAAGTGTGAGTTTTGGACATTCACAGTGGTGACAAAAGACATTCGGGTTGAAGAGCGCCTGTTATGAGTGCTGTTTTCTAGGGCAACTATCACCGTTTTCCAATGTCGCAACTTGGGCACGTGTCTTTACGTTAAAGTTTGAATGGATTGTTGCTTTGATCTCCAGTGGGTTGTCGGTCATATACGTGCCATTAGCTGTCATCGCCGCTTGAGCATAAGACTGCACGGCAATATTCGAAGATTTTTCTTCTGTCACTTTTTCTCTACGGCGTTTGGGATTTTCTTCATTACCCAATCTTAATATTGACGGATTTCCTATCTTTCGCTGCCTTTTTCGAAGCTATTTTGGGTCTGTTCTTAGTTGGTTTCGGATTCGGGCGCATGGAATTTTTGAGCGTATCGCAGCTTTTTTGGAGCTCTTTCGCCACTTCGCAAGTTCGATAGTTCGCAGAATGCTTTCCTTTGCAGTTTATAGAAGTGGCTAGGGTTTGCTTATTTAGGTGACACCCTTCTGAAATATGTTTACATGCGCATTTAACGCATCGCAGCTGGCAGTAAGCCTGCGTGTGATTGAAACCTTGGCAGCGCGTACACTTCGGGATCGATCTGGAGCTCTTACGCATAGGTTCGATTTTGAACACGATGTTTAAAATAGTCTTAATACCATATTAAACATCTTTATTTTCGTCTTTGTCATAACTTAACATGAATAGTGGAAGTCCACACTTTACCAATTTTTCCTGATCTCCCTCCGACTGTTGCTTCCCCTTCTTGATAATATTAACGGCATCAAGAATTCTAAAACATTTCCCTTGAAGGTCGTTTATAACATCTTCTTTAGTGCACGAGTGGTGGAGTCCCCTTGCTACAAAACGCAGTGGTCTTTCTAACTTATTTTCATAAGTTTACCACTGAATTTTTTCGAGCTGTAAATGCATGCCGAAAAAAATATGGTAGCACAAAAACTGAGTGAAGGAAATTGGGAAACCCGTACAGTTGCCTGTCGAGACCTCCTCTGAACATTCCCCGGACGGATTTTTTAATGTGTACCGACAAAGCTCATTTCCATCTTTCAGGGACAGTCAATAAGCAAAATTTCCGGTATTGGTCTCAAAATAATCACAGGGAACTTCACCAACAACCACTTCATGGTCCCAAGGTCATAGTTTAGTCTGAATTGGCTCGCCGCGTAATGGAAAACTTCCGAGAGAGCGTTACTCCGTATATCGATAATGGAGGCCGCCACTTGAGTGGCGTAATTTTTTAAACTTAATTTAAAAGCTGCATTATGTGTATTATTAGGATTTGCATATTGTATTGCTTGACTTTGAAAAGCCATTCGACAGACAGCCACGAGATCTGATATGGGTGGCGCCAAGACATCGGGGGGTTTCAGAAACCTATGCACGGATGATCATGGACATGTATGAAGGAGCAAAGGCAAGAGTAAGATGTCCAGCTGGAGTAACTGAAGAGTTCCCAAACAAAGTCCGGGTGCAACAGGGAAGCGTCTTAAGTCCTTTGCTCTTTATTATAGTCCTTCACTATCTGCTTAAAGGTAAAGTAACGGACCCGAATTATTCTTTCCTGACGGAGCCGTCATAAGTGAAGATCCTACATCCCTGCAACGAGCACTTGATGTGTGGGTGGACGTTTTGGAAGGAAATGGGTATCTATTGGAAAGTAAATTGAACACAAGAACCTTTTTTTTCTTGATTGCTCATCTAACCTATTCAGACGTGTTTCCTGTTTATTCCTGATCTTCTTTTTCTTCTTCCTTTTGTCAGCGAGGTTACGATTCGAAAACAAGGGATCACAACCCTCCCTGTTGGTTCCCAAAAAAAAACATCATCACATTTATTGTAACACATTTGTCTTTAACTTCAAATCATTGTTCATCAATCATTCTTTAACATAAAAAATTGCTCTATCAATATTTGGCACTGATTGGGGTTGGGGTGGCTTTGACACCTGACACTTAAGCATAATAAATTTAGCACAAATAAAATAACTAAAACACAAAAGTTAAATTAAAGCAAAAATCTTTCGCGCCCGACGAAACCACCTATAAGGTAAACAACACAGTGCAGAAATGTCAGATGCCAAAGCCATCGATCCTCTCCAATGAATCTTTCTCCCTCTAACCCTTTGCAATCTCGTATATAAAAATAGTTTATTCATTTCAATAATGGCTGACGAGATGAGGGAAACAGATTCCATTGAAGGAGTAGAATAAATTAAACCTAGACATATATATCTAGCTCACTCTAACTTTAAGCCCGCTTATATGGGGCATTGATAAATCACTTCTAAATGTTTGTGTTTAGTGTAGAAGGTGGGGAAAGCAATACACTTGTAAAATCCAAATAACCATATAAAAAGTTCATTGAACCCACTATGTAGGCTAACAGCTTTCTGTTATGTACAGAGGTTAAATCGATCTAATGTTAAAAGTAATACAACACTTTGGAAGTTATCATCAGTGCGATTAGTTTACAATCAATTTATAACGTATATCTAAAGTGAATTCGAGAGTTTTTTATTCAGTTGGACTACGACATTGTCCTTTTAACCTTTAATTAAAGTTTGTTCGGCATACACCTTAGGCCGAAACATTGGTCCTTCGAAGCCTTAAAGAATCCTGCCCCAAGGATAATACTGTATATCAAGGAGTCAAAGAGACCGTCATCATTGGTCTTAAAAAATTCAAAAGTATAACAAACAGTTCAAGTGTTCCAAAGTGTGTTAAATTCTTTGATTGGAACTGCCACAACTGGTTTCAAGTCACCTTTACTGTTCAAACTGTGTTCCACGAACGGAAAAGATACAGTTTGCGACATCAACGGAACCAATAGGAGAAAACGGATAAGATCCCGCAATAGTCGTTCATCCCAACGAAGGAGATCCAGTTGCCGAAACATCAAGCGGGAATACTAGCTCATCAAGCGGAATTACCAGCTCATCAAGCGGAATTACCAGCTCATCAAGCGGGAATACCAGCTCATCAAGCGGAACAGTACTGTCTCAAGTCGAATACAACGGACATCAAGTGGTGCTACCAAAAGTAATCCCCACCAAGGAATAAAGGAATTAAGCTCACTCAACAAAGCTGAGCAATAAAGGTAGGAATTTAGTACTTTTCCACCCTTCCTTTAATAATTTTAATAATTAACCAAATAATAAATTTCTTGCTGATCCAAATTAAAATTGTACTGAACAACTATACAATTATATACATATATGACCCTAAAAATCTACTCTAAACAATCGTACAATTTATTAAAATAAAAACAAAAATGCAAACACCAAAATGAATTTCACAAATTTGATTAATATAAAACTTAATAAGTGCGTGAATTGCTAATAGTTTACATTACGTCGAAATAGGCCAAATCTATCGAAGCACAAGAGTTGGTCCTTAAAGAAATTCAGAAAGATTTCGAAGAATTCCAGAAAGATATCGCGGCGCGAAAATCAAGGGGGTATATTAATGCGGCGTTAACCGACTTAGAGGATGTGTTCAAACGGGCGAAGAAAGAACACACCACGATTGTGAACAGTACCGCCGATCCTCTTAAAGATAAATACCTTTCAGACGAAATCTATCTGAAAACAAAACGGATTTATTTCAAGTTCAGCGGCCAATAACACGACGAAGTGGGTAAATTGTCCGAAATAAGCAATTCCAACTTAGATTCATCTCGTCTCAATTCGTCAAAGTCTTCAGTTTCAGATATACGTCTTCCTCGCATACAAATAAGACCATTCTCTGGTAAATTTGAAGACTGGTGTGAATTTCACAGTTTATTTCAAAGTATGATAGATCAAAACATCGATTTATCTGAGAAACAAAAGCTGCAGTATCTTAAAAGTTCGGTCTCTGGTGAAGCTGCTCGGTTAATCCAACACCTCCCACTTGACAGCAAAAATTATTCTTCAGCCTGGGAGATATTAAACAATAGGTTTCAAAATAAACGGAAATTGGTTAATACGCAGTTAAGGATATTAATGGAGCAAAGTAAACTAACTCAGGAATCCGCTCCTTCCTTGAAAGCTTTGCATGACACCACTACGGAGTGCATTCATGCAATTTCTTATTTGGGGATAGCAGTCGATACGTGGGACTCTATCCTCATATATATCATTTTTCATAAGCTTCCTTCTCAGACGCAAAGAGATTGGGAAGACAAACTAGGTACTTCCAAAGCTTTTCCGGATTAGAAAACCTTTTCAGCCTTCATTGAAGGTCGTTTTAGTTCTCTGGAGAACATTCTTGAATTGAATGGATCATTAAAACAGCAGATGTCATTCACACCCAAACGGTAAAGCACATGCTGGTTCTGCAATCATCATCAAGCAAAGCATTAAATGCACTGAGCTAGTAAAACACGACAAAAGCTACATCCAAGCAACGACGATTCAAATAGAAGACACAGATGGCCACTTAATAATTTCCGCTCTATACTGCCCACCCAAACATTCTATTAGTAAACAACAGTTTGAGCAATACTTCAAGACATTAGGGCCGCGGTTTCTTGCAGGGGGGGATTTTAACGCTAAACATACTGACTGGGGTTCGAGACTCACTAATAGAAAAGTAATCATACTTTTAGATGCCCTTAAAGCGAATAACGTAAACCATCTAAGTACTGGTGAACCGACCTATTGGCCTACTGACAAGAAAAGAATACCTGACTTGTTAGACTTTTGCATTTACAAAAATATAAGACATAAACAATTAAGAATAGAATCTTGCTATGAACTTTCCTCTGACCATTCACCAATTGTTATTTACCATAATTCGTACATAAAGCCTCCGAACATACCAGCAAAATTATATAATAAAAGGACTGAATGGGATACTTTCAGAGAAGTGATTGACATGGAGTTACAACTAAGTTTTCCGCTATGGACATTTGGACAGCAATAATAAACTTCAACGATATAATACTCGAATCCACTTATCGATTTACACCAATGACAATAAAACAGGAAAGAAATGATTACATACCGACGCATATAAAAAGAAAAGTGATAGAAAAAAGGAAGCTTAGGAAAATATGGCAAACCAATAGAACAAGTGAAGCAAAAACAAAACTTAACAGGTCCATAAAAGAACTTAAGGATTTATTAAAGGAACATAAAAATAATAAAATCAACAACTACTTAAAAAAATTGACTTCAACAGCATCGACTAACTATTCCCTATGGAAAGCTACAAAAACCATTAAAGAAACTGTAGACCACCAACCCCCAATTAGGACTACAAATGGTAAATGGGCGAGGATGAATCATGAAAAGGCAAAAATACTGGCAGAACATTTCAAACAAACATTTACCAATGACAAGGACAGAAGTAGAATTAACCAACCAATAAACGTAACTCACCGTGACATAAAAATAAAGAAAACTTCTGTTAAGGAAATCAAAACATGCATCAAAGATAACATCAACCCAAACAAAAGTCCAGGATACGATCTCATCACAGGTAAAATCCTAAAGGAACTTCCGGAAAACGCAATAGTATATTTAAGGAATCTCTTCAATGCCATCATTACTACTAAATATTTTCCAAAAGCCTGGAAAGTAGCTAAAGTAATTGCAATTCCCAAACCTGGAAAAGATGCTACACAACCAGCAAATTACAGACCGATAAGTCTACTACCAATTCTATCAAAACTATTTGAAAAACTCTTTGCTACTCGACTTCAGCATATACTGGACGAAAATAACATAACACCTAGACATCAATTCGGATTTAGACGTAAACATTCAACTATACAACAAATACATCGTATAACAAACAAAATCTCAAAAGACTTAGATGACAAACATTTCTGTGCTGCACTCTTCCTAGATATATCCAAGGCATTTGATAAAGTGTGGCACAATGGCCTGATACATAAATTAAAACTTCTTCTCCCACCGGACTTCCAACTTTTATTAACAAGCTATATTAGTGACCGTTTCTTTTATGTGCATTATAAAGATGAACAATCACCTCTCCACAAAGCTGATGCTGGACACAAGGAAGCTTGCTACGACCTTTATTATATCTAATATATACAGCAGACATTCCAACTTCGAGAAATATCAACACAATGACCGCCACTTTTGCAGACGACACAGTAATACTTGTCTCACACCGATGTCTAAAAACAGCAAGTGATCTACTCCAACTACATCTAAACGAAATAGCAGACTGGCTCAAAGAATGGGGTATACAAATAAACGAAGACAAAACGCAACAAGTAATATATACAACAAGAAAAACCGTGGATCCACCAATTGTTAAACTAAACAATAAAACAGTACCCTCAGACAATCAAGCTAAATACTTGCGAATGTATATAGATAAAAAACTAACATGGAGACAAGATATTCTTAAAAAGAGAAATCAAATTAAAGATAAATTCAGACTGCACTACTGGATGCTGGGAAGAAATTCAGTACTTTCAGTTGACAACAAGCTTCTCATATACAAGACAATCATCAAACCAATTTGGACATACGGTCTACAACTCTGGGGTGTAACCAGCAAAACAAATATTGACATCATCCAAAGACTTCAAAACAAAATTCTACGCACAATAGTGAATGCAGCCTGGTACGTACCAAACAAGAATATACACAAAGATCTCAACATACCGACATTTATAGTAAACAAAGTTAACGTAACGTAAAGTATTTAAAGTAATTACATAAATGTCTACAATTGTCAATTGCATTATACAAAGAACTTGAGAATTAAACACAGTACATTTTATAACGAGATCAATAAGACGTGTTTTGCTTTACATAGTAATTTAGTTTTACATATAACAAGTGTGAGTTTTGGACATTCACAGTGGTGACAAAAAACATTCGGGTTGAAGAGCGCCTGTTATGAGTGCTGTTTTCTAGGGCAACTATCACCGTTTTCCAATGTCGCAACTTGGGCACGTGTCTTTACGTTAAAGTTTGAATGGATTGTTGCTTTGATCTCCAGTGGGTTGTCGGTCATATACGTGCCATTAGCTGTCATCGCCGCTTGAGCATAAGACTGCACGGCAATATTCGAAGATTTTTCTTCTGTCACTTTTTCTCTACGGCGTTTGGGTTTTTCTTCATTACCCAATCTTAATATTGACGGATTTCCTATCTTTCGCTGCCTTTTTCGAAGCTATTTTGGTCCTGTTCTTAGTTGGTTTTGGATTCGGGCGCATGGAATTTTTGAGCGTATCGCAGCTTTTTTGGAGCTCTTTCGCCACTTCGCAAGTTCGATAGTTCGCAGGATGCTTTCCTTTGCAGTTTATAGAAGTGGCTAGGGTTTGCTTATTTAGGTGACACCCTTCCGAAATATGTTTACATGCGCATTTAACGCATCGCAGCTGGCAGTAAGCCTGCGTGTGATTGAAACCTTGGCAGCGCGTACACTTCGGGATCGATCTGGAGCTCTTACGCATAGGTTCGATTTTGAACACGATGTTTAAAATAGTCTTAATACCATATTAAACATCTTTATTTTCGTCTTTGTCATAACTTAACATGAATAGTGGAAGTCCACACTTTACCAATTTTTCCTGATCTCCCTCCGACTGTTGCTTCCCCTTCTTGATAATATTAACGGCATCAAGAATTTTAAAACATTTCCCTTGAAGGTCGTTTATAACATCTTCTTTAGTGCACGAGTGGTGGAGTCCCCTTGCTACAACACGCAGTGGTCTTTCTAACTTATTTTCATAAGTTTACCACTGAATTTTTTCGAGCTGTAAATGCATGCCGAAAAAAATATGGTAGCACAAAAACTGAGTGAAGGAAATTGGGAAACCCGTACAGTTGCCTGTCGAGACCTCCTCTGAACATTCCCCGGACGGATTTTTTAATGTGTACCGACAAAGCTCATTTCCATCTTTCAGGGACAGTCAATAAGCAAAATTTCCGGTATTGGTCTCAAAATAATCACAGGGAACTTCACCAACAACCACTTCATGGTCCCAAGGTCATAGTTTAGTCTGAATTGGCTCGCCGCGTAATGGAAAACTTCCGAGAGAGCGTTACTCCGTATATCGATAATGGAGGCCGCCACTTGAGTGGCGTAATTTTTTAAACTTAATTTAAAAGCTGCATTATGTGTATTATTAGGATTTGCATATTGTATTGCTTGACTTTGAAAAGCCATTCGACAGACAGCCACGAGATCTGATATGGGTGGCGCCAAGACATCGGGGGGTTTCAGAAACCTATGCACGGATGATCATGGACATGTATGAAGGAGCAAAGGCAAGAGTAAGCTGCCCAGCTGGAGTAACTGAAGAGTTCCCAAACAAAGTCCGGGTGCAACAGGGAAGCGTCTTAAGTCCTTTGCTCTTTATTATAGTCCTTCACTATCTGCTTAAAGGTAAAGTAACGGACCCGAATTATTCTTTCCTGACGGAGCCGTCATAAGTGAAGATCCTACATCCCTGCAACGAGCACTTGATGTGTGGGTGGACGTTTTGGAAGGAAATGGGTATCTATTGGAAAGTAAATTGAACACAAGAACCTTTTTTTTCTTGATTGCTTATCTAACCTATTCAGACGTGTTTCCTGTTTATTCCTGATCTTCTTTTTCTTCTTCCTTTTGTCAGCGAGGTTACGATTCGAAAACAAGGGATCACAACCCTCCCTGTTGGTTCCCAAAAAAAAACATCATCACATTTATTGTAACACATTTGTCTTTAACTTCAAATCATTGTTCATCAATCATTCTTTAACATAAAAAATTGCTCTATCAATATTTGGCACTGATTGGGGTTGGGGTGGCTTTGACACCTGACACTTAAGCATAATAAATTTAGCACAAATAAAATAACTAAAACACAAAAGTTAAATTAAAGCAAAAATCTTTCGCGCCCGACGAAACCACCTATAAGGTAAACAACACAGTGCAGAAATGTCAGATGCCAAAGCCATCGATCCTCTCCAATGAATCTTTCTCCCTCTAACCCTTTGCAATCTCGTATACAAAAATAGTTTATTCATTTCAATAATGGCTGACGAGATGAGGGAAACAGATTCCATTGAAGGAGTAGAATAAATTAAACCTAGACATATATATCTAGCTCACTCTAACTTTAAGCCCGCTTATATGGGGCATTGATAAATCACTTCTAAATGTTTGTGTTTAGTGTAGAAGGTGGGGAAAGCAATACACTTGTAAAATCCAAATAACCATATAAAAAGTTCATTGAACCCACTATGTAGGCTAACAGCTTTCTGTTATGTACAGAGGTTAAATCGATCTAATGTTAAAAGTAATACAACACTTTGGAAGTTATCATCAGTGCGATTAGTTTACAATCAATTTATAACGTATATCTAAAGTGAATTCGAGAGTTTTTTATTCAGTTGGACTACGACATTGTCCTTTTAACCTTTAATTAAAGTTTGTTCGGCATACACCTTAGGCCGAAACATTGGTCCTTCGAAGCCTTAAAGAATCCTGCCCCAAGGATAATACTGTATATCAAGGAGTCAAAGAGACCGTCATCATTGGTCTTAAAAAATTCAAAAGTATAACAAACAGTTCAAGTGTTCCAAAGTGTGTTAAATTCTTTGATTGGAACTGCCACAACTGGTTTCAAGTCACCTTTACTGTTCAAACTGTGTTCCACGAACGGAAAAGATACAGTTTGCGACATCAACGGAACCAATAGGAGAAAACGGATAAGATCCCGCAATAGTCGTTCATCCCAACGAAGGAGATCCAGTTGCCGAAACATCAAGCGGGAATACTAGCTCATCAAGCGGAATTACCAGCTCATCAAGCGGAATTACCAGCTCATCAAGCGGGAATACCAGCTCATCAAGCGGAACAGTACTGTCTCAAGTCGAATACAACGGACATCAAGTGGTGCTACCAAAAGTAATCCCCACCAAGGAATAAAGGAATTAAGCTCACTCAACAAAGCTGAGCAATAAAGGTAGGAATTTAGTACTTTTCCACCCTTCCTTTAATAATTTTAATAATTAACCAAATAATAAATTTCTTGCTGATCCAAATTAAAATTGTACTGAACAACTATACAATTATATGCATATATGACCCTAAAAATCTACTCTAAACAATCGTACAATTTATTAAAATAAAAACAAAAATGCAAACACCAAAATGAATTTCACAAATTTGATTAATATAAAACTTAATAAGTGCGTGAATTGCTAATAGTTTACATTACGTCGAAATAGGCCAAATCTATCGAAGCACAAGAGTTGGTCCTTAAAGAAATTCAGAAAGATTTCGAAGAATTCCAGAAAGATATCGCGGCGCGAAAATCAAGGGGGTATATTAATGCGGCGTTAACCGACTTAGAGGATGTGTTCAAACGGGCGAAGAAAGAACACACCACGATTGTGAACAGTACCGCCGATCCTCTTAAAGATAAATACCTTTCAGACGAAATCTATCTGAAAACAAAACGGATTTATTTCAAGTTCAGCGGCCAATAACACGACGAAGTGGGTAAATTGTCCGAAATAAGCAATTCCAACTTAGATTCATCTCGTCTCAATTCGTCAAAGTCTTCAGTTTCAGATATACGTCTTCCTCGCATACAAATAAGACCATTCTCTGGTAAATTTGAAGACTGGTGTGAATTTCACAGTTTATTTCAAAGTATGATAGATCAAAACATCGATTTATCTGAGAAACAAAAGCTGCAGTATCTTAAAAGTTCGGTCTCTGGTGAAGCTGCTCGGTTAATCCAACACCTCCCACTTGACAGCAAAAATTATTCTTCAGCCTGGGAGATATTAAACAATAGGTTTCAAAATAAACGGAAATTGGTTAATACGCAGTTAAGGATATTAATGGAGCAAAGTAAACTAACTCAGGAATCCGCTCCTTCCTTGAAAGCTTTGCATGACACCACTACGGAGGGCATTCATGCAATTTCTTATTTGGGGATAGCAGTCGATACGTGGGACTCTATCCTCATATATATCATTTTTCATAAGCTTCCTTCTCAGACGCAAAGAGATTGGGAAGACAAACTAGGTACTTCCAAAGCTTTTCCGGATTAGAAAACCTTTTCAGCCTTCATTGAAGGTCGTTTTAGTTCTCTGGAGAACATTCTTGAATTGAATGGATCATTAAAACAGCAGATGTCATTCACACCCAAACGGTAAAGCACATGCTGGTTCTGCAATCATCATCAAGCAAAGCATTAAATGCACTGAGCTAGTAAAACACGACAAAAGCTACATCCAAGCAACGACGATTCAAATAGAAGACACAGATGGCCACTTAATAATTTCCGCTCTATACTGCCCACCCAAACATTCTATTAGTAAACAACAGTTTGAGCAATACTTCAAGACATTAGGGCCGCGGTTTCTTGCAGGGGGGGATTTTAACGCTAAACATACTGACTGGGGTTCGAGACTCACTAATAGAAAAGTAATCATACTTTTAGATGCCCTAAAAGCGAATAACGTAAACCATCTAAGTACTGGTGAACCGACCTATTGGCCTACTGACAAGAAAAGAATACCTGACTTGTTAGACTTTTGCATTTACAAAAATATAAGACATAAACAATTAAGAATAGAATCTTGCTATGAACTTTCCTCTGACCATTCACCAATTGTTATTTACCATAATTCGTACATAAAGCCTCCGAACATACCAGCAAAATTATATAATAAAAGGACTGAATGGGATACTTTCAGAGAAGTGATTGACATGGAGTTACAACTAAGTTTTCCGCTAAGGACATTTGGAAATCTTGAAGCAGCAATAATAAACTTCAACGATATAATACTCGAATCCACTTATCGATTTACACCAATGACAATAAAACAGGAAAGATATGATTACATACCGACGCATATAAAAAGAAAAGTGATAGAAAAAAGGAAGCTTAGGAAAATATGGCAAACCAATAGAACAAGTGAAGCGAAAACAAAACTTAACAGGTCCATAAAAGAACTTAAGGATTTATTAAAGGAACATAACAATAATAAAATCAACAACTACTTAAAAAAATTGACTTCAACAGCATCGACTAACTATTCCCTATGGAAAGCTACAAAAACCATTAAAGAAACTGTAGACCACCAACCCCCAATTAGGACTACAAATGGTAAATGGGCGAGGATGAATCATGAAAAGGCAAAAATACTGGCAGAACATTTCAAACAAACATTTACCAATGACAAGGACAGAAGTAGAATTAACCGACCAATAAACGTAACTCACCGTGACATAAAAATAAAGAAAACTTCTGTTAAGGAAATCAAAACATGCATCAAAGATAACATCAACCCAAACAAAAGTCCAGGATACGATCTCATCACAGGTAAAATCCTAAAGGAACTTCCGGAAAACGCAATAGTATATTTAAGGAATCTCTTCAATGCCATCATTACTACTAAATATTTTCCAAAAGCCTGGAAAGTAGCTAAAGTAATTGCAATTCCCAAACCTGGAAAAGATGCTACACAACCAGCAAATTACAGACCGATAAGTCTACTACCAATTCTATCAAAACTATTTGAAAAACTCTTTGCTACTCGACTTCAGCATATACTGGACGAAAATAACATAACACCTAGACATCAATTCGGATTTAGACGTAAACATTCAACTATACAACAAATACATCGTATAACAAACAAAATCTCAAAAGACTTAGATGACAAACATTTCTGTGCTGCACTCTTCCTAGATATATCCAAGGCATTTGATAAAGTGTGGCACAATGGCCTGATACATAAATTAAAACTTCTTCTCCCACCGGACTTCCAACTTTTATTAACAAGCTATATTAGTGACCGTTTCTTTTATGTGCATTATAAAGATGAACAATCACCTCTCCACAAAGCTGATGCTGGACACAAGGAAGCTTGCTACGACCTTTATTATATCTAATATATACAGCAGACATTCCAACTTCGAGAAATATCAACACAATGACCGCCACTTTTGCAGACGACACAGTAATACTTGTCTCACACCGATGTCTAAAAACAGCAAGTGATCTACTCCAACTACATCTAAACGAAATAGCAGACTGGCTCAAAGAATGGGGTATACAAATAAACGAAGACAAAACGCAACAAGTAATATATACAACAAGAAAAACCGTGGATCCACCAATTGTTAAACTAAACAATAAAACAGTACCCTCAGACAATCAAGCTAAATACTTGCGAATGTATATAGATAAAAAACTAACATGGAGACAAGATATTCTTAAAAAGAGAAATCAAATTAAAGATAAATTCAGACTGCACTACTGGATGCTGGGAAGAAATTCAGTACTTTCAGTTGACAACAAGCTTCTCATATACAAGACAATCATCAAACCAATTTGGACATACGGTCTACAACTCTGGGGTGTAACCAGCAAAACAAATATTGACATCATCCAAAGACTTCAAAACAAAATTCTACGCACAATAGTGAATGCAGCCTGGTACGTACCAAACAAGAATATACACAAAGATCTCAACATACCGACATTTATAGTAAACAAAGTTAACGTAACGTAAAGTATTTAAAGTAATTACATAAATGTCTACAATTGTCAATTGCATTATACAAAGAACTTGAGAATTAAACACAGTACATTTTATAACGAGATCAATAAGACGTGTTTTGCTTTACATAGTAATTTAGTTTTACATATAACAAGTGTGAGTTTTGGACATTCACAGTGGTGACAAAAAACATTCGGGTTGAAGAGCGCCTGTTATGAGTGCTGTTTTCTAGGGCAACTATCACCGTTTTCCAATGTCGCAACTTGGGCACGTGTCTTTACGTTAAAGTTTGAATGGATTGTTGCTTTGATCTCCAGTGGGTTGTCGGTCATATACGTGCCATTAGCTGTCATCGCCGCTTGAGCATAAGACTGCACGGCAATATTCGAAGATTTTTCTTCTGTCACTTTTTCTCTACGGCGTTTGGGTTTTTCTTCATTACCCAATCTTAATATTGACGGATTTCCTATCTTTCGCTGCCTTTTTCGAAGCTATTTTGGTCCTGTTCTTAGTTGGTTTCGGATTCGGGCGCATGGAATTTTTGAGCGTATCGCAGCTTTTTTGGAGCTCTTTCGCCACTTCGCAAGTTCGATAGTTCGCAGGATGCTTTCCTTTGCAGTTTATAGAAGTGGCTAGGGTTTGCTTATTTAGGTGACACCCTTCCGAAATATGTTTACATGCGCATTTAACGCATCGCAGCTGGCAGTAAGCCTGCGTGTGATTGAAACCTTGGCAGCGCGTACACTTCGGGATCGATCTGGAGCTCTTACGCATAGGTTCGATTTTGAACACGATGTTTAAAATAGTCTTAATACCATATTAAACATCTTTATTTTCGTCTTTGTCATAACTTAACATGAATAGTGGAAGTCCACACTTTACCAATTTTTCCTGATCTCCCTCCGACTGTTGCTTCCCCTTCTTGATAATATTAACGGCATCAAGAATTCTAAAACATTTCCCTTGAAGGTCGTTTATAACATCTTCTTTAGTGCACGAGTGGTGGAGTCCCCTTGCTACAAAACGCAGTGGTCTTTCTAACTTATTTTCATAAGTTTACCACTGAATTTTTTCGAGCTGTAAATGCATGCCGAAAAAAATATGGTAGCACAAAAACTGAGTGAAGGAAATTGGGAAACCCGTACAGTTGCCTGTCGAGACCTCCTCTGAACATTCCCCGGACGGATTTTTTAATGTGTACCGACAAAGCTCATTTCCATCTTTCAGGGACAGTCAATAAGCAAAATTTCCGGTATTGGTCTCAAAATAATCACAGGGAACTTCACCAACAACCACTTCATGGTCCCAAGGTCATAGTTTAGTCTGAATTGGCTCGCCGCGTAATGGAAAACTTCCGAGAGAGCGTTACTCCGTATATCGATAATGGAGGCCGCCACTTGAGTGGCGTAATTTTTTAAACTTAATTTAAAAGCTGCATTATGTGTATTATTAGGATTTGCATATTGTATTGCTTGACTTTGAAAAGCCATTCGACAGACAGCCACGAGATCTGATATGGGTGGCGCCAAGACATCGGGGGGTTTCAGAAACCTATGCACGGATGATCATGGACATGTATGAAGGAGCAAAGGCAAGAGTAAGATGTCCAGCTGGAGTAACTGAAGAGTTCCCAAACAAAGTCCGGGTGCAACAGGGAAGCGTCTTAAGTCCTTTGCTCTTTATTATAGTCCTTCACTATCTGCTTAAAGGTAAAGTAACGGACCCGAATTATTCTTTCCTGACGGAGCCGTCATAAGTGAAGATCCTACATCCCTGCAACGAGCACTTGATGTGTGGGTGGACGTTTTGGAAGGAAATGGGTATCTATTGGAAAGTAAATTGAACACAACAACCTTTTTTTCTTGATTGCTCATCTAACCTATTCAGACGTGTTTCCTGTTTATTCCTGATCTTCTTTTTCTTCTTCCTTTTGTCAGCGAGGTTACGATTCGAAAACAAGGGATCACAACCCTCCCTGTTGGTTCCCAAAAAAAAACATCATCACATTTATTGTAACACATTTGTCTCTAACTTCAAATCATTGTTCATCAATCATTCTTTAACATAAAAAATTGCTCTATCAATATTTGGCACTGATTGGGGTTGGGGTGGCTTTGACACCTGACACTTAAGCATAATAAATTTAGCACAAATAAAATAACTAAAACACAAAAGTTAAATTAAAGCAAAAATCTTTCGCGCCCGACAAAACCACCTATAAGGTAAACAACACAGTGCAGAAATGTCAGATGCCAAAGCCATCGATCCTCTCCAATGAATCTTTCTCCCTCTAACCCTTTGCAATCTCGTATATAAAAATAGTTTATTCATTTCAATAATGGCTGACGAGATGAGGGAAACAGATTCCATTGAAGGAGTAGAATAAATTAAACCTAGACATATATATCTAGCTCACTCTAACTTTAAGCCCGCTTATATGGGGCATTGATAAATCACTTCTAAATGTTTGTGTTTAGTGTAGAAGGTGGGGAAAGCAATACACTTGTAAAATCCAAATAACCATATAAAAAGTTCATTGAACCCACTATGTAGGCTAACAGCTTTCTGTTACGTACAGAGGTTAAATCGATCTAATGTTAAAAGTAATACAACACTTTGGAAGTTATCATCAGTGCGATTAGTTTACAATCAATTTATAACGTATATATAAAGTGAATTCGAGAGTTTTTTATTCAGTTGGACTACGACATTGTCCTTTTAACCTTTAATTAAAGTTTGTTCGGCATACACCTTAGGCCGAAACATTGGTCCTTCGAAGCCTTAAAGAATCCTGCCCCAAGGATAATACTGTATATCAAGGAGTCAAAGAGACCGTCATCATTGGTCTTAAAAAATTCAAAAGTATAAAAAACAGTTCAAGTGTTAAAAAGTGTGTTAAATTCTTTGATTGGAACTGCCACAACTGGTTTCAAGTCACCTTTACTGTTCAAACTGTGTTCCACGAACGGAAAAGATACAGTTTGCGACATCAACGGAACCAATAGGAGAAAACGGATAAGATCCCGCAATAGTCGTTCATCCCAACGAAGGAGATCCAGTTGCCGAAACATCAAGCGGGAATACCAGCTCATCAAGCGGAATTACCAGCTCATCAAGCGGAATTACCAGCTCATCAAGCGGGAATACCAGCTCATCAAGCGGAACAGTACTGTCTCAAGTCGAATACAACGGACATCAAGTGGTGCTACCAAAAGTAATCCCCACCAAGGAATAAAGGAATTAAGCTCACTCAACAAAGCTGAGCAATAAAGGTAGGAATTTAGTACTTTTCCACCCTTCCTTTAATAATTTTAATAATTAACCAAATAATAAATTTCTTGCTGATCCAAATTAAAATTGTACTGAACAACTATACAATTATATGCATATATGACCCTAAAAATCTACTCTAAACAATCGTACAATTTATTAAAATAAAAACAAAAATGCAAACACCAAAATGAATTTCACAAATTTGATTAATATAAAACTTAATAAGTGCGTGAATTGCTAATAGTTTACATTACGTCGAAATAGGCCAAATCTATCGAAGCACAAGAGTTGGTCCTTAAAGAAATTCAGAAAGATTTCGAAGAATTCCAGAAAGATATCGCGGCGCGAAAATCAAGGGGGTATATTAATGCGGCGTTAACCGACTTAGAGGATGTGTTCAAACGGGCGAAGAAAGAACACACCACGATTGTGAACAGTACCGCCGATCCTCTTAAAGATAAATACCTTTCAGACGAAATCTATCTGAAAACAAAACGGATTTATTTCAAGTTCAGCGGCCAATAACACGACGAAGTGGGTAAATTGTCCGAAATAAGCAATTCCAACTTAGATTCATCTCGTCTCAATTCGTCAAAGTCTTCAGTTTCAGATATACGTCTTCCTCGCATACAAATAAGACCATTCTCTGGTAAATTTGAAGACTGGTGTGAATTTCACAGTTTATTTCAAAGTATGATAGATCAAAACATCGATTTATCTGAGAAACAAAAGCTGCAGTATCTTAAAAGTTCGGTCTCTGGTGAAGCTGCTCGGTTAATCCAACACCTCCCACTTGACAGCAAAAATTATTCTTCAGCCTGGGAGATATTAAACAATAGGTTTCAAAATAAACGGAAATTGGTTAATACGCAGTTAAGGATATTAATGGAGCAAAGTAAACTAACTCAGGAATCCGCTCCTTCCTTGAAAGCTTTGCATGACACCACTACGGAGTGCATTCATGCAATTTCTTATTTGGGGATAGCAGTCGATACGTGGGACTCTATCCTCATATATATCATTTTTCATAAGCTTCCTTCTCAGACGCAAAGAGATTGGGAAGACAAACTAGGTACTTCCAAAGCTTTTCCGGATTAGAAAACCTTTTCAGCCTTCATTGAAGGTCGTTTTAGTTCTCTGGAGAACATTCTTGAATTGAATGGATCATTAAAACAGCAGATGTCATTCACACCCAAACGGTAAAGCACATGCTGGTTCTGCAATCATCATCAAGCAAAGCATTAAATGCACTGAGCTAGTAAAACACGACAAAAGCTACATCCAAGCAACGACGATTCAAATAGAAGACACAGATGGCCACTTAATAATTTCCGCTCTATACTGCCCACCCAAACATTCTATTAGTAAACAACAGTTTGAGCAATACTTCAAGACATTAGGGCCGCGGTTTCTTGCAGGGGGGGATTTTAACGCTAAACATACTGACTGGGGTTCGAGACTCACTAATAGAAAAGTAATCATACTTTTAGATGCCCTAAAAGCGAATAACGTAAACCATCTAAGTACTGGTGAACCGACCTATTGGCCTACTGACAAGAAAAGAATACCTGACTTGTTAGACTTTTGCATTTACAAAAATATAAGACATAAACAATTAAGAATAGAATCTTGCTATGAACTTTCCTCTGACCATTCACCAATTGTTATTTACCATAATTCGTACATAAAGCCTCCGAACATACCAGCAAAATTATATAATAAAAGGACTGAATGGGATACTTTCAGAGAAGTGATTGACATGGAGTTACAACTAAGTTTTCCGCTAAGGACATTTGGAAATCTTGAAGCAGCAATAATAAACTTCAACGATATAATACTCGAATCCACTTATCGATTTACACCAATGACAATAAAACAGGAAAGATATGATTACATACCGACGCATATAAAAAGAAAAGTGATAGAAAAAAGGAAGCTTAGGAAAATATGGCAAACCAATAGAACAAGTGAAGCGAAAACAAAACTTAACAGGTCCATAAAAGAACTTAAGGATTTATTAAAGGAACATATCAATAATAAAATCAACAACTACTTAAAAAAATTGACTTCAACAGCATCGACTAACTATTCCCTATGGAAAGCTACAAAAACCATTAAAGAAACTGTAGACCACCAACCCCCAATTAGGACTACAAATGGTAAATGGGCGAGGATGAATCATGAAAAGGCAAAAATACTGGCAGAACATTTCAAACAAACATTTACCAATGACAAGGACAGAAGTAGAATTAACCAACCAATAAACGTAACTCACCGTGACATAAAAATAAAGAAAACTTCTGTTAAGGAAATCAAAACATGCATCAAAGATAACATCAACCCAAACAAAAGTCCAGGATACGATCTCATCACAGGTAAAATCCTAAAGGAACTTCCGGAAAACGCAATAGTATATTTAAGGAATCTCTTCAATGCCATCATTACTACTAAATATTTTCCAAAAGCCTGGAAAGTAGCTAAAGTAATTGCAATTCCCAAACCTGGAAAAGATGCTACACAACCAGCAAATTACAGACCGATAAGTCTACTACCAATTCTATCAAAACTATTTGAAAAACTCTTTGCTACTCGACTTCAGCATATACTGGACGAAAATAACATAACACCTAGACATCAATTCGGATTTAGACGTAAACATTCAACTATACAACAAATACATCGTATAACAAACAAAATCTCAAAAGACTTAGATGACAAACATTTCTGTGCTGCACTCTTCCTAGATATATCCAAGGCATTTGATAAAGTGTGGCACAATGGCCTGATACATAAATTAAAACTTCTTCTCCCACCGGACTTCCAACTTTTATTAACAAGCTATATTAGTGACCGTTTCTTTTATGTGCATTATAAAGATGAACAATCACCTCTCCACAAAGCTGATGCTGGACACAAGGAAGCTTGCTACGACCTTTATTATATCTAATATATACAGCAGACATTCCAACTTCGAGAAATATCAACACAATGACCGCCACTTTTGCTGACGACACAGTAATACTTGTCTCACACCGATGTCTAAAAACAGCAAGTGATCTACTCCAACTACATCTAAACGAAATAGCAGACTGGTTCAAAGAATGGGGTATACAAATAAACGAAGACAAAACGCAACAAGTAATATATACAACAAGAAAAACCGTGGATCCACCAATTGTTAAACTAAACAATAAAACAGTACCCTCAGACAATCAAGCTAAATACTTGCGAATGTATATAGATAAAAAACTAACATGGAGACAAGATATTCTTAAAAAGAGAAATCAAATTAAAGATAAATTCAGACTGCACTACTGGATGCTGGGAAGAAATTCAGTACTTTCAGTTGACAACAAGCTTCTCATATACAAGACAATCATCAAACCAATTTGGACATACGGTCTACAACTCTGGGGTGTAACCAGCAAAACAAATATTGACATCATCCAAAGACTTCAAAACAAAATTCTACGCACAATAGTGAATGCAGCCTGGTACTTACCAAACAAGAATATACACAAAGATCTCAACATACCGACAGTACTCGAAGAAATCCAAAATTCTAGTCAAAAACACCAAATTCGACTTCTTAGCCATGTAAACTATGAAATTAACTCTCTTCCCGCCCAAGAATACGCTCATATACGAAGGCTGAAACGAATAAGACCATCCGACTTGCTAACCAGGATATGAACTAAAAAGTAATGTGTTTAAATGTATCTATATGTACCTTTTGCCAATTCATGTTAATACTTTAATTTTTAAACTTCCGTCTTACCTGAGAAATGTTTTATGTTTATATGTATTTACTGTATAACCAAAGAGCTTCTTAAAGGCAATGGCCTTATGACTACTGTAATCCTAATTGTAAAACCGATTACTTAATGTCCAGTGGACAGATGTAAAAGAATAAAGGAAGAAAAAAAAAGAAACAGTCAAAAGAAATTCCATCTGTTCCAATTGCCTAGGTTACGACCATCATGCATCAACCTTCAACAGCAGCAACCGGTGCTATAAATGTGGGCTTAAACATCATACTATGTTGCATATAGATCCACAAAATATACACAACACAAACAACAACCACCAAAGTGCTCAACACAGCACACATTTTCAAAGACAAAACAACTCTCATTACAATTCCCAAAAGCACTTCATACAAAACTCGAATCAGGGAATTCCTACAGATGTTTGCAGAGTCAACACGATGATTCGTCAACTTCGAACCTAACTTTCAACACGCATTTCAACCAAATGCAGTCTAAGGTCTTGTTAGCCACCGCCTTAGTCAAGGTTTTTGCCTCTGACGGAACACAGCATGTTCTTAGAGCCTTAATTGACCCGGGTTCGGAAGCCACATTCATCACCAAAAATGCCACACAACTGCTTAATCTAAATAAACAAAGAATATCAGCTAACGTCACTGGTTTAGGCCAAATTTCTACTGGTACCCTACACTATCAGGTTGCTTTCACGATTTTTTCGCAATTCAAATCATTATTCTGTCTAGATGTCAGGGCGTTGTCTTCTCTCACTTGACTTTAATGTTGCCAACTCATCAGGTGCAAAGAGATAAATGGTATTTAGCAGATCCTTTATACAATATCCCTGGGAAGATCGATATGTTGATAGGGGCCGATATGTCCGCATCAATAATAATGGAAGGTTTAGTGAAGGGTCAGAGGGGTTCTCCTATTCCACAACAGACTGAATTAGGATGGATCCTGACAGGGCCTGTCAACACGATGTAATGGTCCGTGTATAGTTGGTTGTGTGACAGGGTCGTCACGTAACCTCAGTATCTGGAAGTGGGGGAATTGGGGGTTTCCTACTTTTGCTGTATAAAGCACAGCACGCTAAAAAGGGAGGCGATGTCGCCGCAATAGAGTCAAAACAAGAGATATGCTAAGACTAAATTTTATTTACAAATTATCGACTATTTATACAATTATTCCACTTATAAATTATGTTTACTCTATCTTAATTCTATTAACAATTGAATGAATTAGTCAATTACTACACGAAAATACGTGTGAAGAAAGAATCTGAATAGTGACAACAACATTCTGGGTAATGACACCGGTGACACATTAATGTCGCTGCATGTCATTTGATGCTTGCAAAAGGTGATTGAAATTGATTGGATTACTTTTGCATGTTTGCCCCGTTGTATTATTATGTCATCTAGACCAATGTGCATGCTTGCAAAAATTAGTGAAGTTTAATTGTTTGGATTCTCAACTAAGGCAACTTTGGGAAATAGAAGAAAACCTAGAGGTTCGGTAGCTAACGGCGGAGGAAACGGAATGTCCGGCTTCCTTTCACAAAAAAACATTCTTCCAAAACTTGGAAACTCTAGACGGGCAGCTATGGCAAGGCTCTTTCAAATCGAAAAACGCTTCGCATCAAACAACAAATTACAGGAGTCCTATACCGCGTGCATTAGGGAATATGCCACATTAGGACACATGAAGGAAGTCTCAACAGATGTTCAATTCGAAACTGGAGAACATTATTTCCTTCCACACCATGCCGTATTCAAGGAGTCTAGCACCACTACGAAACTTCGCGTGGTCTTCGACGCTTCGTGCAAAACTTTCAACGGAGAATCCTTAAACGACCACTTAATGATAGGGCCTCGTCTACAACCAGATATCATTGACCTAATTGCTAAATGGAGAAAATTTAAGGTGACCTTTTCGCAGACATCAGTATGATGTATAGGCAGATCCGAATGGCACCAGAAGACACTCCATACCAACTGATTTTGTGGAGAGCAGAAGCATCAGAGCCCATAAAACATACGCGCTTAACACCGTCATGTTTGGTACAGCTTCAGCGCCATTTTTAGCTGTGCGTACCCTACATCAACTTGCTGCAGATATTAGAAACACTCATCCTCATGTAACCAAGGTACTCACGGAAGGGTTTTATGTCGATGACCTAATCTATGGGTCCAACAATGAGGAGAACACCATCATCTTATAAAGAGACGTTCTAGCCACTCTCAAGTCGGCTGGCTTTCCTCTGCGCAAATGGGCAAGCAACTCATCGAAGATACTAGAACAAGTTTCTGAAAGTGAAAGGGAAATAGAACTCCCACTTAATTTCGATTCACCAGATGCCATCAAAACACTGGGAATTCAAAGGCACCCGTCCTCGCAGACATTGCTCGCCTTTTTGATCCGCTGGGATGGATTGCCCCGTGTATTGTCAAGGTGAAGTAAATACTTCAACAGCTTTGGTGTGAAGAATACATTTGGGGATACGCCCATCTCAAAGGAAATAGAAAAACTCTGGTTGGACTTACGCAACGGACTGCAGAAGTTACAGGACATCCAAATCCCTAGGTGGATCGGATATGAAGACTTCGCCCAGGTGCAACTGCATGGCTTGTGATGCCTCTGAAAGGGCGTATGCGGCCGTCGTTTATACAAGGATTGTAAAAGGGCATGGAGAACACATACACATGATAGCCTCCAAAACCAGAGTAGCTCCGGTAAAGCCAATATCTTTGCCTCGCTTGGAACTTTGTGCAGCTCTTCTCTTGGAAAAGATGTTGCATCGAATCTCAGTGGCCATGCAGTTTGACAACATAGAATTTTTTGCATGGTCCGGCTCCATGAATAGCTTAGCATGGATAAAGGGAAGCCCGTCCATACGCACCACATTTGTAGCCAATCGAGTTGCAGAAATCCAATCTCTTATCAGCCCAAATTCCTGGCGACACGTGGGTACTAAGGAGAATCCCGCAGATATTGCATCACGACGAGCATCACCGGAAGACCTTATCAGCAACGACTTGTGGTGGTGTGGGCCCATCTTCCTTCAGAACTTTTCCCTAAAGGAATAGCCAGCAGAAATCCCATTGGACAAAGAGTTGGAAACTAAAGAAAAGAATAAAGGGAAGAAAAATAAGACATCTTTTTACACCGACAAACTCACATCAACACTTACGAATTTTGTTCACCTTGTATCTTATTGTATTCTCATCAACAATGAATTTTTCAAACAATTTTCAACCCTTAATCGTCTTGTCCGCAACGTAGCGATATGGCGGAGGTACTTCCACCACATAAGGGTAAGTGAAAAAATGCCTTTAATCATAATCATAATCATAATCATAATCATAATCATCTCATTAAAATTGTGCAAAGCGAACTATTTTTTGAAGATATCAAAGCGTTAAGAGAGAATAAACCCATTAGGAAGGGAAGTGCGATTCTCAACTTGAATCCCTTCCTCGACTATTACGTGTAGGAGGTCGCTTAACGAACTCACCACTTCCCTTCAATCAGCGGCATCCGATCATTCTCAACGAGTCACACCATATTTCAAAGCTAATTGTATCTAACGTACATCAACAAATGAGGACGGCAAGTGTCACGTCGTGCACAATGGTAAGGTGTCGGAGGACTTTGAAGTCCAAAGTGGAGTACGTCAAGGGTGCATACTGTCCCCACTATTGTTCTTGGTGGTTATCAGCGATGTACTCCGTGCAGCATTGACGGAAGCTAATTCTGGAATTCGTTGGACTATGACATCTTACCTTAAACACCTAGATTACGCTGACGATGTTTGTCTACTTTCACATCGGATAATGGATCTTCATTTGATGGCCCAAAATCTAGAAGCTGAGGCAAACAAAGTGGGGCTAAAAATAAACACAGCCAAAACAAAAGCCCTGAGTACTTCCAATACCCGCGCTCAACTTAACATTGCCGGAAAGCAAGTCGAGAAAGTTGATAACTTTCTATATTTAGGAAGTGTCGTCTCGGCTAATCGCGGTGGCACCGAACTGGATGTGTGCAGCAGAATCGGGAAGGCTAAAGCTGCGTTCGGAATGCTGTCCAAAATCTGGAGAAGCAATGTTATTAGCTTAAGAACCAAGCTACGACTGTTCCGCTCCAACGTAGAATCAGTGCTGCTTTATGGGTGCAGTACCTGGAAGGTGGACACCATTAACACACGCAAGCTGCAAGTCTTTGTAAACAAATGCTTAAGAATCATCTTGAGGATTTTTTGGCCGAACCGCATCTCCAACGAAATACTTTATCTGAGAACGGGCCAAGAACCTATAAGCATTACTATACGAAGAAGAAAGTGGCAATGGATTAGACACACCCTACGGCGCGAAGACAACTCCACTGCGAAATACGCTATGCAGTGGAATCCGCTCACCCACACAGGCAGAATAGCGGGACGCCCTAGGCAAACGTGGCGCAGAACAGTTGAGGAGGAATCGAGCTCTTTAGGAATGAGTTGGAGGCAGCTCAAACGCGTTGCAGAACTCCGAACACGATGGCGCGCAGGCGTGGTTGACGCCCTATGCCCCCCGAGGGGTTAAAGGACATAAGTAGTAGTAAGTACATCAACAAACGCTGCACGGCGGTCAACAACTAATGATGGCGGAAATCAGAAACACATACTGGATAACAAATTTGAAAAGGCTCGTGAAATCAACAATTTACAAATGTGTTCGATGCCATCGTTACAACGTGAAAATGCAACTCCAGCTCATGGGCAGCCTCCCAACAGAACGAGTCATAATGTCGAGACCTTTTACGAACACGTGTATTGATTATGCCGGCCCATTTGAAATAAAGATGTGGAATGGCAGGTGCAACAAATCCTCAAAGGGGTACATAGCATTGTTTGTCTGTTTATCTACAAAAGCCACCCACATTGAATTGGTCAGCGATCTCAGCGCAGCAGCCTTCATCGCAACACATAGAAGATTTGTGGCTCGCCGAGGAAATTGTGCAAACCTTTTCAGCGACTGTGGCACCAACTTCAAGGGAGCCAATAATAAATTAAGAAAGGATAGCAAATTCATTTCATCCGAATGGTCAGTAGCAGTCGCCAAGAGTCTTGCTTGTCAAAATACACCCTGGCATTTTAACCCTCCGTCATCGCCACACTTCTGAGAACTTTCGGAGGCAGGTGTCAAGTCCATAAAACATCACATGAAAAGAACCACCGGCGCTTCCAAATTGACGTTCGAGAAATATGCAACACTTCTCGCACAAATCGAGGCATGCCTCAATTCAAGGCCTCTCTGCCCCATGACGTCTGATCCAGATGATTTGACGGTATTGACCCCTGGTCATTTTCTTATCGGAGCCCCACTCCGCATGTTACCTGACAGGAACTTCAAAGAAAGAAACATCAACAGCCTCGATATATGGAAATATGTTCAACGTCTGACCCAGGAATTCTGGAAGCAGTGGAGCACAGCATACCTCAACCTTCTTCAACAGCGTCCAAAATGGGTTCAACAGCAGCCAAACATTAAAGTGACAGACATTGTCATTGTCAAGGAGGACAATCTTCCACCATCGTCATGGCTACTTGCTCGAGTGGAAGAGTTACACACCGGTTCGGATGGTCTGACGCGCGTGGTGACCATAAAAACGGAGACATCAAATCTCAAGCGTCCGATCGCGAAACTATCCCCCTTGCCGGTTTCGAGCACGTCGAACAGCATGTAAAAAAAAAAAACAATCGCGTAAAAAACTTTTTAAAATTAATTAAACTCATGAACTCTATTAAAGACATTGAACATTAAATTAAAATGCCAAAAATAATGAAAAAATCGAACACTAAAAAAAATAATATATAAACTCAATTCACCCCAAGAAGATATCCACATCCCTATTAAAGAATGCTGCCAAATCAAAACCTGCAGCTAAATATATTTGAATTTATAACGCCTTTATGTGAAACAATTTCTAATTCATGCATTTTTTAACGTTTCAACACACTTGGCACAACGTCGGTCCATAACCGAGGTAGCATCCGAAATATAGCGACGTCCCGATCCAACCAAAACAAAACCAAGAGATGACAACAACAACATCACAGATCCAGAAGCGAATGAACACACTGCAAGAACTGAGTCTATCCACACCACAAACACGTTTCCTGGAAGTGGGGAACATGTTGGTTCCCAACAAAAAACATCATCACATTTATTGTAACACATTTGTCCTTAACTTCAAATCATTGTTCATCAATCATTCTTTAACATCAAAAATTGCTCTATCAATATTTGGCACTGATTGGGGTTGGGGTGGCTTTGACACCTGACACTTTAACTGTAGAAATATGCTTGTGCATTGAACTGGCCATTAAAGCATGATTGTAATAAAATACACACAATCAATGTCTAGTCATAACGCACTTAAGCATAATAAATTTAGCACAAATAAAATAACTAAAACACAAAGTTAAATTAAAAGCAAAAATCTTTCGCGCCCGACGAAACGACCTATATAGTCGGAGAGCTGGTGAACGTTTTTGAAACGTCATTTTAGCACAGGAAATAAATATATTTTTTTGTTAAACTTGAGCTAATGATCACAAATATCAACGTCTGGCAGCTGTCTGTTGGTGCGTTTGGGGGGGGGCAGGGCCCCAAAAACGTCAAAAAAAGGGATGCGGTCACGTCATTTCAGCAAAGCTGAATTTTTGCATATGAGTAGTTTACTTGTTTATATAACATATTTTACCACTGCCAGACATTTTGGCCGGGTCTAACATCCTGCGATGTGCGACAAATGTATCTAATAGCCGATTTTCATCGAAACTATTGAAGCATTTGAAAACTTACTAAGTGTGTCTTATAGGAAATTAAATTCTAAATAAAATAGTATGTACACAAAATTTTCATATATCCAGGAGAACATAAGATATTTTAAAAAGTGTCAGTAGCCGCTAATCAAATTCAAGCAACTGAAAAAGCCAAGATTCAATGGCCTTTTTATTCATCTAGGCAGCTTCCACATCATGATGGCTTATTTCAAAGGCATCGGAAAGTTTATAGATGATTCTGGATTGGCTTATGTAATGGTGGATAGTGGACTTTTAGCAAATGGTTGGATTTATAGCTGTAAAGCATTTTAACAGGTGCAAGAGACTGCATCCTATAATGACTTTGGGCTTTCAGATCCTACGTTTTGAAAGTTTTATGAAGAAAGAACAAATAGAAATTGGCGATGATATAATCAGTTACCTTAATGACTTTCAATCTACACAGACATCAAGTCCCACTATTGACCATCCTTACCTTATACAATTGTTTAGAAAATATAATGCATATCAAGAAGCAACGATTAATGGACAATTTGGCAAAACACCGCAGTTCTACATGATTTATGTAGATGATGTTAATTATTATTTAATTTTGACACGAAGCATTCCTACTGCAGATTTCGAATTATTTAAACACATATTGCCCAAAATCGCACGCACGGTGGTTGGTCAAGTACCACGATAATTTATTAAAAATCGACGAACCTCACCCAGGACTAAGAGAACTTTTTGAGAACAGGTCCTTCGTTGTGAAAAGAACCGAAAAAGCATTCTCTAGACAGCCAATAGATTTGACGTTGGAACAGACAATAAATGCAGATGCTGCAAAAAGATTGACAGGAGTTATGCATTTCAACAATTCGATATCTGCTCGTCAACGCTGGTCTAAAAGTCACAGCATAAGATCAACGATAATATCGCAGGTATTTGAGGAATGTGGATTGCATAAAGCTCAAGATATTACAGCAGACTTGGAAAGAAGTAAAATGGAAAAAAGTTGCGTGCAACTTCAGAATTTTATGCATTACATTAAACAAAATATAAATCCTTTTGCACCAGAACTGAGTAACGATTTCTTATATAACATTGCAACAGGACGAGCAGCACCAAACCCTATAGCAATACCCTGGAACAATATATAGGTATTGCAAAAGTTTTATCGTATCCTTTGATGCCTGTTCCTTTATCAGTGTGCCATTTAGATGGAACAGTTTGGCGTTAGAAATTCACGACGATTTGTAGATTTATCCAAATTGTTTAATGCTCTAGGAGAGTTTTTGTGTAATTCTTTACCAGGATTTCATGCAGCAACTGGTTGCGATTATTATGCTACATTTTACAGAAAAAAAAAATGAATTAGAAGCAATGCAAGTAAGCACGGTACGCGTTAGAAATAGACATTTTGCTTTCAACATTTCGTCTATATATTGTCCACTGCGATGTAAACTTGAAGAAAGTGATTTCACAAACATCTTCAACTTCCTTAAACCAAATTTTATTATTGGTGGTGACTTCAACGCGAAACACCCCTTCTGGGGCTCAAGGTACGCCTCTCAGAAAGGTAGAAAGCTTTATAATGCGGGTATGCAATTCAGTTGTGATTTTTACTCCACGGGTAAACCAACATATTGGCCAACTGATAGAAATAAGATACCAGATCTGATTGATTTCTTTGTTGTTAAAGGAATATCTAGCAACTGTATAAAAGTTGAAGAGAGCTTTGATCTCTCCTCTGATCATTCTCCAATCATTATGACGATAAGCGAAGTTTTGATTAAAAAAGTAGGACCGGCCAGATTAACTGGCGCGAAAACTAATTGGGACGGCTTTAAAAAAGATATTGAAGCAAATATTGAGCTGAGCGTATCACTTAAAACGCCCTATGAACTTGAAGTTGAAGTAGATCGCTTCGTCGAAATCTTACAGGATGCCGCGTGGAAGAATACTCCCAACCTAAAGAGAACCCCGGCCAGTTACATTAAAATTTATCCGCAGGAAATAAAAGAGATGATTAAGGAGAAGAGAAAAGCGCGTAAAAGATGGCAACAAACTCGGGCTCCGCAACATAAAGCACATCTTAACCGTTTGTGCAACTCACTAAAACGATCTATTAAAGACCTTAAGAATAATGAAATACAAACTTACCTAGAAAGCTTAACGGCAGAAGAAGATTCTAGTTACTCGCTTTGGAAGGCTATAAAAGGTATTAAAAAACCTCAAATTCAAGCCGCGCCAATTAGGAAAAATCAAGACGAATGGGCCAGGCATGATAAAGAGAAAGCGCAAGTTTTTGCCGCCCACCTGGAAGAAACTTTCAAACCGTTTGATGGACAAGCTCTTATTGAAAATATAAATACGTCGTATATAGACAATAGCGTAATAAGAAATGCAACGCTTACCGAACTTAAGGAAGAAATAAAGAAACTTAAACCTAAGAAAGCTCCTGGATACGACCTAATTACGGGAGAGGTTCTTAAAGCACTACCAAGAAAAGCTCTAATTAAGCTTCTGTTCATTATAAACTCCGCGATTAGACTAGAATATGTTCCCAGTCAATGGAAAGTCGCCGAAGTTATAATGGTCCTTAAGCCTGGAAAACCGCCGAATGAAAAAACTTCCAATGGGAAGGTACCTGCAAAACGTCATTATTTCGCGAAACGAAAACTACTTGATAAGTCGAATACTTAGTTGTAGTAAAAATAAAAACAAGTCTGTTTTGAAGGGAGGTTTTTTAGTGGGTAAGAATCCCACACTACTATGAGCACGCGCTGTCGATCCTCATAGTGTCTTGTTGAAGATTTTCACCTACCCTCGGAAAAAAAAAAAAAAAAAAAATTTACAGAAAAGGAAAACGAAGACCTTTTATACAATTGAATGAATCCCACAAATATCACAAACCATTTACTGATCTTGCTTGATACTTTGGATGTACATGTATAAGGCTCAAGGGAACAAGTTTTTGAAGTCTTAGAGGAGTTTGTATGTCGTTTGTATAATATCCGTAATATAAATTACGCCAGTAAATCCAGATATGAGATATTTAAAAAAACATGTAATGCAATGAACATGAATGACGATTTCCATAAAGAATTTAAAAATGTTGACGCTGGAAATTTGCCACCGTGTAAATCAGAGCTGCGTCAACATTTCTTACGGGCTCATTATATTTCAAATATTTGGAGAAATGCACATTTAAAAAATTCAACTAATTTACCCCCAATTGAAATTGGATGATTGGAATCTAATGGTATATATGAGTCTCTTTGGTTCGACGGTGATCATTACCTGCTTTAGTGAAAGACGTTGTAATCCAACCTCCTGATATTTATGATGACAACGAGAATTCAGGTACATACATTATGAATATTATAAAGCATTATTTTTATTGCAATACTATTGCATATTGATTATTCCATGCAAACTAAAAAAAATTGTTAAATTCTTTAATTTATGTGATGATGGATCTGAACCTGACGACGAAGAAGACGATGATATACAAGATTAAAATACCGTAATACAGGAAATTATATTCTTCCAAATCATTTATATAACCCAATAAAAAAACCGAAAGCATGATTGTTTCGTTTTTCCCATGTAGAACAGCCGAAGGGAGAAGACATATGATGATATCTTAATACGAAACGAATGGTTTCGTATCGCGGCTACTGACACTTTTTAAAATATCTTCTGTTCTACTGGATATATGAAAATTTTGTGTACATACTATTTTATTTAGAATTTAATTTCCTGTAAGACACACTTAGTAAGTTTTCAAATGCTTCAATAGTTTCGATGAAAATCGGCTATTAGATACATTTGTCGCACATGGCTTTAGTAGCGACATTCAAACTTCGCTTGCGTCTGGCAGGATGTTAGACCCGGCCAAAATGTCTGGCAGTGGTAAAATATGATATATAAACAAGTAAACTACTCATATGCAAAAATTCAGCTTTGCTGAAATGACGTGACCGCATCCCTTTTTTTGACGTCTTTGGGGCCCAGCCCCCCCCAAACGCACCAACAGACAGCTGCCAGACGTTGATATTTGTGATCATTAGCTCAAGTTTAACAAAAAAATATATTTATTTCCTGTGCTAAAATGACGTTTCAAAAACGTTCACCAGCTCTTAGACTAATAAGGTAAACAACACAGTGCAGAAATGTCAGATGCCAAAGCCATCGATCCTCTCCAAGGAATCTTTCTCCCTCTAACCCTTTACAAAAAAAAAAAAAAAAATAAAAATAGTTTATTCATTTCAATAATGGCTGACGAGATGAGGGAGACAGATTCCATTGAAGGAGTAGAATAAATTAAACCTAGACATATATATCTAGCTCACTCTAACTTTAAGCCCGCTTATATGGGGCATTGATAAATCACTCCTAAATGTATGTACTTAGTGTAGAAGGTGGGGAAAGCAATACACTTGTAAAATCTCAATAACCATATAAAAAGTTCATTGAACCCACTATGTAGGCTAACAGCTGTCTGTTATGTACAGAGGTTAGATCGATCTAATGTTAAAAGTAATACAACGCTTTGGAAGTTATCATCAGTGCGATTAGTTTACAACAAATTTATAACGTATATCTAAAGTGAACTCGAGAGTTTTTTATTCAGTTGGACTACGACATTGTCCTATTAACCTTTAATTAAAGTTTGTTCGGCATACACCTTAGGCCGAAACACTCCCACTTCACCGCATTACTACTGATCCGCCTGCGGGGTTCGCCTCTCTTTCTCTTTATTCCTGATATATATTCAATTTCACTGCTTGATATTCGGGACATGGCTGAATTGACTACAGTAGAGGAAATAAAAGAAGTGGAGGCCCGGCTGACTCTAATGAAACCAAACACAAGAGCACAGAAAATGGCAATAGTTAATGCACGAGCCGCAAATGAACTGCTGAAGGCCTCACGAATAAAAATAAGGACACGAACAAATAGAGTGCAAACCAAGCGCAAAGTGCTGCTTATGTGCGAAGCGGAATCTCTACTGTCTCATATGCCGGGGTTGGGCACCTGCCAGGTGTTCAGGGAAGCACTTGAGAAAGCGAAGAAAGACAGCGTCCAATGACCAGAATACTCCAAGGAGATCTCCACAGGAGTCGAACGGCAGACGACCTCCTCGTTTAACTGAGAATTGAACGGGATTGCTATCGCCAGCGAACAGTAGAAGGATAAAAATGGCCTTAGCTGGGTGGCGGAAACACTAGGTACAGCTGCTATCTGGATCTCAGACGCAAGGACATTCCCCGTGAAAGGCCAAGGCGCAGAAAGAGGCTTCGTTTGGGTGAAATGCGCGGGGCTTACGATAATCAGCTGCTACTTCACGCCAAACGAAAGAATAAACGAGTTCCGAGAAAAGTTGGACCGACTAGACGACTTCATTCAAGAGGCAGAGAGGGAGATCCTGGTCGCTGGAGACTTCAATGCAAGAGCACAGGAGTGGGGAATGGCGACCACAAACTCACGAGGAAAGCTGCAAGACGAGGGCCCAACCCTGCGGACTTAAGCAACATATTCATATTTAGGAGGCCTGGTTACGCAGAGACTTCCCCGGACATAACCTTCGCATCCGAACTGACATCCGCAAGGGTTGAAAACTGGAGAGTTATCGAAGACGGGCAGCGATCGCCACTACATCGTTTTTGACCTACGGGAAGGGCAACGCGTTCCGAACCAAAACCAAAGCCGAACGGCGAGATGGAACGTTAACCAGACTCAACGAAGAGCTACTCACATCCGCAATCGTGGAAGCAAAAAGCGCGGTCCTAGAAACAGTGGGAGCTGCTAAAACAAAAGTTGAGGCCACGATGCAACTCATAGGGCTGGTATGCGATGCCTCGATGCCCCGAGTGAGCGGCCCCAATAGAAACAGGAAACCGGTGTACTGGTGGAACGACGAGATAGCTGCGCTTCGAAAAGATGCCTACATCTTAGACACAAAGTCACCAGGAGTAGAAAAAGACAAGCTGAACTCACGGAACGCATTCTAGCAGAATTTAAAACCTTAACATCCGAGCTCAAGAGGGCCATCATTTCGAGCAAAAAACAGAAGTGGGAGGATCTCCGCCGGGATGTTAACAGCCCCTGGGGGCTAGGCTTCAAAGTCGTAATGCGAAAACTGGGAACACAGATAGCTAGCCCTGTCCTTGGCGAAGAAAGGATGCAGTTTATAGTGAACACACTCTTCCCAACGCATCGTGTTCGGCCTGCCGACACCTCTCCGGTCCAACGACCAGAAACCCCGAGGTTCAGTGAAGAAGAGTTGATCCTCGCGTCGAAAACACTATAAAACCGAAAGGCCCCTGGACCCGACGGAATACCAACAGAGGTGCTCAAGACGATTTCCCAGACATGACCTCAGCTGCTGCTGAACATGTACAATAGCTGTCTCCAGGAAGGGGTTTTCACTAGGAACTGGAAGCTACAGCGCTTGGTACTGATCAGCAAAGGAAAAGGAGATCCGGATTCCCCATCAGCGTACAGGCCTCTGTGTGTGCTGGACACCGCAGGGAAACTCTTAGAAAAGTTGCTAAAACTAAGGCTCACAGCAGCCGCGCAGAGAGCAGGATTTCTCCGAAAGACAGCACGGATTCAGAAGGGCCACTCTACAGTCCTACGCTACAGTCCGGGGTGGACCTGGGCCTCAACCAAAAAACCTCTCCAGCCAGCGCGCTTACGACCCAGCTGTCTCCAGTTGCGCACGCTAGGTTAGGTTAGGTTAGATTGGCTGTCTGCACCACGATGCAGACACACTTAGACCAGTAAAGGTCCATTGTGATGCCAAGGATCTACCATTAGACCACTCAGGGACTAACAAACCAACCGGAGCTTTTGATGAAGCGATATATGTTCGTGACGCCTAAGGACGCCAAATCGCTGAGGTCGTCAAGGAAGGGAGCTCCTAGATGGAGCATTCTTTCGCGTGATAGAGCAGGACATGTGCATAGGAATTGAAGAATGGTTTCCTCCTCCTCCTCGTCCCTACAGCTCAAGTCTTTTGGCATGTTGGCCGATAAGACAGTGTCCGGTGATGACACCGATAACGCAGCTGATCTGTAATCGCTTTAGTTTAACCAACTCGGCACTACGTTTCTGGCCCAGCTTAGGCCAGATCTGCCTCGAAATGTGACACGTAGAGCCACTATCCCACCTAAGGTTGGTCTTGCTAATAGCGTTCAGCTTCAGTAGATGCTTACATGTAGCGAGGGGCATACCCAGGGCTTGCCTATCTGGCAGAATCCTTAGAGTAGTACCCTGTCTAGCGAGTTCATCCGCCCTACAGTTTCCTGGAATGTCTCTGTGACCTGGCACCCAGCATAGGTGAATGTTGAACTGCTCTGTCATCTCTGTAAGAGACAAACGGCAGTCTAAGACGGTCTTTGAAGTAAAGGAGCACGATTCCAGGGACTTGATAGCCGCTTGACTGTCAGTGAAAATGCTAATATCGCTGACAGATAATACATTACATTTCAGCCAAGACAGGGCTTCCTTAATCGCCATGATTTCCGCCTGAAAAACGCTACAATGATCACAGAAGCGGAACGAGATGCTCAGGTTGAGCTTATCGGAGAAAACACCACAGCCCACTCCACCTGCGGTCTTAGAGCCATCTGTGTAGAAGTGCACCGAATTTCCATCATCAGGGGGAGAGCCATCCCACTCATCCCGTTCAGGGATACTCGTACGGAAGTGTCGGTCAAATCTTAGTTTCGGTGGGGTGTAGTCCGTGTTTTCATGTGTGAAGTTGAGAAGATCAAGGATCGAGCAGTGGCCAATGTGATAACTAGACCACTGAGAGGAGGCTTTAAGACGAATAGCCGCACTGGCAGCAGTCTGTCTGCCAAGGATATCCAGGGGTAACAGGTTGAACATAATGTTCAGTGCCGCAGAGCGGGTAGTTCTTAGTGCACCACTGATGCACATGCAAGCGGATCGTTGCACTTTAGCTACCTGAGAGAGGTGAACAGCTCTGTCAAGGGCAGGCCACCAAACGATCACGCCATAGAGTAGTATGGGCCTGACAACAGACACGTAAAGCCAGCGAGTGATTTCAGGTTTCATACCCCAGCTCCTACCTATAGCCTTTTTACAGGAATGGAGAGCTACATTGGCTTTCCTTACGCGTTCTAGTAGATTGGCTTTCCAGTTCAGTTTTCTGTCCAGAATAAGGCCCAGGTATTTTGCATTAGAAGTGAAGGTGAGACTGGTGCCATTAATCATAGGAGGGTCTACGTGGGGAACTTTATATTTCCTTGTGAAGAGAACAAGTTCTGTTTTATGAGGGTTAACCCCCAATCCACAATTGGAGGCCCACCTAGAGAGCCGAGAGAGAGCATATTGGAGGATTTCCTTGAGAGTGTCTGGGTGGTTGCCAGAGGCAGCAATCGCAATGTCATCAGCATAGGCAATCACTCTACAGCAAGACCTGTCCAGGTCCACTAGTAGCTCATTCACTACAAGATTCCACAGGAGGGGGGACAAAACACCACCTTGGGGTGTTCCGCAGCAGGCAAGTCTTCTGGCCGATGCTCCACCCAGCTGTGTGTTGATAATCGTGCGTTTTAGCAATTGATTGATCAACACTCCGAGCGAAGTATCCACTTTCAGATTTGCAAGTGCGTCTGTGATTGCCTTTGGTTTGACATTGTTAAAAGCTCCCTCAATGTCAAGGAAAGCCACCATGGTATATTCTTTAATGCTCAGAGATTTTTCAATGATGCGCACAAGCGAGTGTAAGGCTGTTTCAACGGATTTGCCTTTGCAGTACGCATGTTGGGACGGCGAGAGCAAAAACGGGCTAATGCTCTGACGGAGGTGAATATCAATCAGCCTTTCCAGCGTTTTCAGTAGAAAGGACGATAGACTGATAGGTCGGAGATCCTTTGGTTCCATATGCGAGCTCTTACCTGCCTTAGGAATGAAGACAACTTCAACGTCCACGCATTGGGGATGTAGACCAGATTAAGATAGCTCGATAAGATGACCTTGAGCCATGGAAGCACAATATCTTCACATTTTTGAAATTCAGCAGGAATAATGCCATCAGGTCCTGGGGACTTGAAGGGTTTGAAGCTGCGCATGGCCCAGCGGATCTTTTCTGTAGTTACTATAACTAGGGAGTTGCTGCACGGTAGAGAGCAAGTACGGGTAATACCCGATAATGAAACAGCAACAGGGGAGCTACCAGGGAAGTGAGTATCCAGTAGGATACCAATGGATTCCTTAGCAGAGGTGGTCCAGTGACCGTCTGGATGTAAGAGGTAGCTAGGTGTTGAAGGGCTTTTTGAGAGGATTTTCCGCAACCTAGAGGCTTCCGAGGATTCTTCAATACTGTCGCAGAAGAGTCTCCAGGAGCGTCGTTGCTCTTTCCACAGTGAGATTTTGTATTTCCTGAGAGACAGTTTGTAGGTGTCCCAATCGGCCGTCTCGCGAGAGCTTTTAGCAATATTAAAGAGGAGTCTGCTGTCCTTCTTAAGAGTACTAAGATTTGCATTCCACCAAGGTGTTTTCTTCTTACCTCGAGGAGTGCGGTTAGGGCACGCCACAGTCAAGGCACCGTTAAGTGCCGATGTAAAGGTGTTGACCAACCTGTCAAGGTCATCCGTACTAGTAGGTTCAGTAGGCAAAAGGGAGGGAATAAGCGTCAATAAGCGCTTCCTGTATAGAGACCAATTAGTTTTTTTATAATTTCTAAAAACTTTCTGATGAGGTAGATGGTCGTCAAGACTGAATTGGAGGTAGCGATGGTCTGAGAAAGAGTGCTCTTCAGAGACTCTCCAGTCCTTTACCAGGTTATATATATGATCAGAGACAAGGGTAATGTCCAGGACGTCTTGTCGGTTACGAGTAATAAAGGTCGGTTACAAATTAGGAGATTATTACTGAGGATAAAATCAAAAAGTTGCTCACCTCTTTCATTTATGTCGGAACTGCCCCAGATTGAGTGATGAGCTTTCGCGTCACAGCCAATGATGAGACCAGTCTTAAGGCTCTCCGCTTTCGCAATCAAGCTCCCCAAGATGTCCGGAGGGAGTGGGCCCACTTGATCGTGACCCAAATAGGCCGAAACCAGCCAGTAATTTTTTAAATGCAATTCCAGGTTGGTAGCGACTATGTCTTGATTGCTGAAATTAGAGAGTAAAAAGATGTTAAGGTGGGTCTTCGCAAGGATACAAGATCTCGGTTTACCTTCCATCCTTGCGTAGATTAGTTTATAGTTTGGAGTCTTGAGGCCACAAACCCGGTTTCCAACAACCCATGGTTCCTGGATCAAGACTAAGTCTTCCCCGTTTCTAGCAAGCCGGAGAATAAGGGAGGCGGAAGCCGAGATGGAGTGATGCAAGTTAATCTGAACGATCCGCAGCATTGGAGCTACTTCTCTGTTCAGATACCATTATCACGGTATTGTTGCCGTCCTCTGAATCTGATGACAGGAAGTCATCCTCAAAAGAAGGGCCATTAGGATCGCTATCCATCTCCGTGTCCGTCAAACCGAAGTCGGACTCACGGATAGATGGTGAGGGAGAAGGGGGACCGGAAAAGTGCAGTTTGAGAAGAGCGCCAACCATTTCCGTGTCCGTCGACGAAAAGTCGACCCTCAAGAGGGGTGGAGCAGCGGAGGGAAGCGAGGGAATGGGCTCGGAAGGAGAGAAACTCGCGACTGGTTCGGAAGAAGCGTCCAGTTTGGGAGGGACTCTCTCGGGCTCTTTCTCATCGCATTTATATACTTTAAGAGTGATAGAGCTGAAGCCGTAGTTAATCACTCCTTTTGAAGATGCCAAGCGGGCCAGGGACTCTTTATTGATGACGATGATGACGCTTCTTATGTCACCTCTCGGCTCGTCCACTTTGGCAATCTTCCAGTTGTGGGTAGGGAGGGAGCTGTTGCTGATCCTGAGGATATCCAGGATTACCCTAGGATCGGAGGGTTCGACCGGAATGGTAGCACGAGTCCTAGGACAGTTAGGAATTTGGTCTTTTTCCACGACCTCTAACTGTGCACCTGGCCAAACCTGCCCCAATCTGGAGACAGCAATTTTGTATTAGATCTTTGGTCAGCACAGGCAATGATTTTTACGTGCCCTTGATACCAGCCAGCATCTCTACAAGAAACATCAGGGCCGGGATGGTCACGTAAGACTTGGAGACAATTGGTGGCGAGCTTTATCTCCACCTTCCTCCATTTGTCAGCTGTGATGCTACCATCCGGATCGCTGTGGTCAACGACCGCGATCTCCAAGTGCGCCTTAAGTACTTGGTTGAAGGGCTTGGAGGTAGTGTTGGCAAGTACTACCTTGGTCTTTTTTGCTAAGGTGGGAGACTCATCCTGAGATCTTTAGCGTTTGGACGATAGGTCCTTGTTGGATGAGTCGGAGGGGAGCTGGACACGTTTAGTAGCCCAGCTTAAGGAGGTTTTGTGTTTTTGTGTTCTCTCTCGTTCAGGGATAGCCTGAATGCGGCGAATTAGCTTGTAGGCTAGCCGTCGATCTTGGTAAGAGATCTTGGAGAGAGCGACGTTCCGCGAGCTCGAAGCCAAGCTGTCCGTCGCCCCTGAGAGAGATTTAAGAAGGGGATGTGGATCCTTCGAGAAGGAGGGAGCAGCGTGCTGTTAGCTCGAGGCCGAACAGTTAGCTGTCCCTGAAGGTATAGAGATATTGTGGGGGTTGACCCCACGCGTTACATGGTCTGGCTTTGCGATGGGACCAGGTGTTGAGACCACTGTCCTATCCGCCAGCGTACCAGGCGCGCGTTCAGCAATCCTGGGGGCGACCACTTGCTTGCAGCTGCTCGCATAGCTAGTGCTAGGCTTCAAAGCCAATGCGCCAGCAGGAGTTGCATTAGCAGAGCTTGCAGGTGTGCTTTTTAGGAGGCTGGAAGACGGTTTTTTAAGAGGACCGTCCTCTTTTCGAATATTTTGTTGTTGTTGTTTTTTTCTTGTTTTGGTTGTTTTGTTATTTGTTTTTTGTTCATTATAGGACCCACGAGTGGCGGAGAATGGGAAAGTCGACCTGCACAGAGATCCGCATTGTGCAGGCAAAGCAGGCTAATCCGGAGGTCGCCAGGTATCCGGATACTTCGTTAGCGACTGGGCTATTATTTAGAGTTGGCCCCCAGCCAGGCTGATCCTCGGCACGGGTCGTGTAACACCTTGATCCGGCCCACTGGAGGGGAGAGGGGAATGGATAGGATATGACAGGGGGAGGGTAAGGACGACTGTAACTTGGCTTCATGTCTCATCTGGGGATAGGTACCCGAAAATCCTTGACTTTTACTAGGCCCCTACACCACGGCGAGGTGTGCAGTCAGACGCACGCCAAGTTGGTTGGGATCCCCTTCCACTTGTTTGCGCCACCTACCGCGAAGACGTCCTCTACTGCCTCGTCCATCCGGGGTGTATTCGAAGACTTTCTTAGCAGGAACGTTGGGCTCCATCCGCTCCAAATGACCCAGCCATCTTAGTCGCTGTATGTGAACTCTTCTGGCTAAGTCGATGTCCTTGTACAGGCCGTATAGTTCGCCATTGTGCCTTCTCCTCCACTCGCCGTCTATCGGACGGGACAAAAGATCACTCGAAGAATAACCAAGGGCATCCTCACCCGATTTTGTCAAAGCCCATGCCTCTGCGCCATACAGCAGAACTGGGATAATTAGTGTCTTATAGAGAGTTACCTTAGTAGTTCGAGATAGGGCTTTGCAACTCAATTGCCGTTTTAGCCCATAGAAACAACGATTGGCAAGAGTAATTCTTCCTGTGATCTCCCTACTGATGTCATTTGCGGAGTTCACCATAGAGCCTAGGTAGACCAAATCCTTTACTACCTCAAAATTATATCTGTCTATTGTGGCGTTCTGTCCAAGACGCCGATGTTGCGTGTCCTTTTTTGTAGACAGCATATATTTTGTTTTGCTTTCATTGATCGCTAAACCCATCTTTGCTGCCTCGATCTCAATACTCGTAAATGCTCCACTGACGGCCCGCTGAGTTCTTCTGATTATGCCAATGTCATCGGCATAAGCGAGTAGTTGTACAGACTTATACCTCCGGTATTAGCTTGTGAGTTTCGTACAATTCTTTCAAGTACTATGTTAAAGAGATCGCACAACAGCGCGTCACCTTGTCTAAGACCTTCCTGGCATCGAATGGTTCGGTGATGTTCTTACCGACTTTGATGGAGTATCGAGAGTTCTCCATTGTCGTTCTGCACAAACGGACGAGCTTGGCATGGACGCCAAGACTAGAAATGGCTCTGTACACATCGTCCCTATACACGCTATCATGCGCAACTTTGAAATCGATGAAGAGGTGGTGCGTATCGATTTTATATTCATGGGTTTTTTCCAAGAACTGCCGTAGTGTGAATTTTATTTATTTATTTTTTTTTTTTTCGAGGGTAGGTGAAAATCTTCAACAAGACACTATGAGAATCGACAGCGCGTGCTCATAGTAGTGTGGGATTCTTACCCACTAAAAAACCTCCCTTCAAAACAAACTTGTTTATTTTTTTGCTACAACTAAGTATTCGACTTATCAAGTAGTTTTCGTTTCACGAAATAAGGACGTTTTGCAGGTACCTTCCCATTAGAAGTTCCTGCTAGCTCCGCAGTTTAGACGCGGTTACTTAACGTGCTAAGTCTAAAGGTTTTGTTCTTTGTAGACGGCGTAGTAAGTTTCTTTCATCCAAAACTTGGAGGACTGTTATATTAACGTGACTTTCTAGTCGACTTTTGTGTTTTCTCGCGTAGTTTTTGATTTCGTCTTCGACTGATTTAATGCCAAGATCTCTGTGGATATCGGTATTTCTGATATACCATGGCGCATTTACAATACCACTTTGTTTTCAAAAGTTTGTAAAATTTTGATATTACTTATTTTGGTACAACCCCAGAGTTGTATACCATATGTCCATACAGGCTTTAGCACTTGCTTATATAAAAGCAGTTTGTTCTCTATATTAAGCTTGGAATATTTTCCAAGTAACCAATACATTTCTCTATATTTGTTATCTAGTTCTTTGCGTTTTTTCTTAACGTGCGTCTTCCATTTCAGCTTTGCATCAAGTGTCATTCCAAGATACTTAGCCTCGTTTGCAATTGGAATTTGAACCGAGTTTGAAAAGATCGGCAGATTATTTACTCTCTTATAAGTAAAATTTACATGAACATATTTGGTCTCGTTGAGTGCGATTCGCCAAACCTTTGTCCATTCATTTACTCTATCCAAAGCTTCTTGCAGTTTTTCTGTAGTATCTTCGATCGTAGTGTGAATATTTGGTCAATGGTGGACTTTCCAGGCTTGAAACCGCACTGATAAGGACCTATCAGGTTGTTGACGATCGGTTTTAGGCGTTCACATAGTACGGCAGACAGGATCTTATATGCGATATTTACGAGACTTATATCTCTGTAGTTGGCGCAGTTCAGAGGGTCTCCTTTCTTCAGGATCGGGCAAATGATGCTGAGGTTACATTCATCGGACATACTTTCATCCGACCAGATTTTACAGATGAGCTGGTGCATGCTCCTTACCAACTCATCTCCTTCTGCCTTGAAAACTTCAGCAGCAAGGCCGTCGGCTCCAGCAGCTTTGTTGAATTTGAGTTGAGATATCCCTGTGCTCACTTCCTTCTGATCGGGTTGACGGGAGTCTTGACTGTCATCGTCACTGTTGAATGGCTCATTTTGCCTGACAGCGGAATATTGGTCATCATCGTCGTTTAACAGTCTACAGAAGTGTTCCTTCCATATCCTCAGCACCGACTGCGGATTTACTTCTATATTACCATTTTCGTCCCCGCAGGCTTCTGTTCTGGATTTGAAACCCTGGCATGTTCTTTTTACCTTTTGGTAAAATTTTCGAACATTATTCCTGCAATAAAGTCTTTCAATCTCCTCGATCGAGCGCTTCTCATGCTCCTTTTTCTTCTTTCTGAGGAGTCGGTGTTTCTCTTTTCTCCTGCGCACGTAGAGCTCGTAAGCAGCTCTAGTCCTTCTATGCAGCGCCACTTTGTACGCCTTTTGTTTAGCTGCATGCGCTTGCTCATTGTGATAGGACTTTGACGGCCAGATTCCGGACTAGAGTACGACGCGTCACCATCATACAGTGTTACGCCCCAACGAATAGTTCGTCTGAGGACGAAAAGGAGAGCTTCTACAATCTCTTAAGCGCCGTCTTCAACACAACACCAAATGGAGACATTGTCATAGTGAGGGGGGATTTGAATGCCAAGGTAGGCAGCGACAACGAAGGGCTCAAGCATGTAATCGGGAAGCATGGACTAGGCAACCGCAATGACAACGGCGAAAGGTTTGTGGATTTCTGCAATGCCAACCGCCTTGTGATAGGTGGCACCATGTTTGAGCACAAGACCTGGCACAAAGTCAGCTGGGTTTCCAATGACAGGCAAGCAACCTCCAACCAAATTGAGCAGTTTGCTATCAGCCGCCGCTTTAGAAGTAGTCTCCTGGACGCCCGAAATAGACGAGGGGCAGATGTGGGGATAGTACGTGATCACCATCTTATGATAGCCACTCTCCAACTACGCACTGCTGCAGTTCGAAGATCCCACGACAACACAAGAATGCCCAGGTTCAACATCGATAAACTTAGTGATCCCTCAGTGCGCCAACAATTAAGGGAGCACTTTTCGCAAGGTGTGGAAGCAATCAGCAGCTCAATGCCCGCAACCATCCAAGACCATTGGTGTGCTGTGAAAAATGTTTTTACATCTGGTGCTGAAAGAATTGTCGGTCGATCGCAGGGAAGACATAGGGCGTGGCTTTCCGAAGATACCTGGAGACGGATTGACGAACGAAAACAGCTGAAAGCTCGGATTGCTGCTACCCCAGCAGCAGGGAGAAGCGAGCTAGAGTCCCTATATCGCATGGAGATGAGAGAAGTTCAGCGTAGCGTGCGACGTGACAAGCGCAACTACATCAACGCGCTGGCTACAGAAACAGAAGAAGCAGCACGGAGGTGCGATAGCAGGACTGTCTACAGAATCACGAAAGAGCTGACAGGTGGTCGCAGCTCCAGCCAACACCCAGTGAAAAGCGCGCTTACGACCCAGCTGTCTCCAGTTGCGCACGCTACGTTAGGTTAGGTTAGATTGGCTGTCTGCACCACGATGCAGACACACTTAGACCAGTAAAGGTCCATTGTGATTCCAAGGATCTACCATTAGACCACTCAGGGACTAACAAACCAACCGGAGCTTTTGATGAAGCGATATATGTTCGTGACGCCTAAGGACGCCAAATCGCTGAGGTCGTCAAGGAAGGGAGCTCCTAGATGGAGCATTCTTTCGCGTGATAGAGCAGGACATGTGCATAGGAATTGAAGAATGGTTTCCTCCTCCTCCTCGTCCCTACAGCTCAAGTCTTTTGGCATGTTGGCCGATAAGACAGTGTCCGGTGATGACACCGATAACGCAGCTGATCTGTAATCGCTTTAGTTTAACCAACTCGGCACTACGTTTCTGGCCCAGCTTAGGCCAGATCTGCCTCGAAATGTGACACGTAGAGCCACTATCCCACCTAAGGTTGGTCTTGCTAATAGCGTTCAGCTTCAGTAGATGCTTACATGTAGCGAGGGGCATACCCAGGGCTTGCCTATCTGGCAGAATCCTTAGAGTAGTACCCTGTCTAGCGAGTTCATCCGCCCTACAGTTTCCTGGAATGTCTCTGTAACCTGGCACCCAGCATAGGTGAATGTTGAACTGCTCTGTCATCTCTGTAAGAGACAAACGGCAGTCTAAGACGGTCTTTGAAGTAAAGGAGCACGATTCCAGGGACTTGATAGCCGCTTGACTGTCAGTGAAAATGCTAATATCGCTGACAGATAATACATTACATTTCAGCCAAGACAGGGCTTCCTTAATCGCCATGATTTCCGCCTGAAAAACGCTACAATGATCACAGAAGCGGAACGAGATGCTCAGGTTGAGCTTATCGGAGAAAACACCACAGCCCACTCCACCTGCGGTCTTAGAGCCATCTGTGTAGAAGTGCACCGAATTTCCATCATCAGGGGGAGAGCCATCCCACTCATCCCGTTCAGGGATACTCGTACGGAAGTGTCGGTCAAATCTCAGTTTCGGTGGGGTGTAGTCCGTGTTTTCATGTGTGAAGTTGAGAAGATCAAGGATCGAGGAGTGGCCAATGTGATAACTAGACCACTGAGAGGAGGCTTTAAGACGAATAGCCGCACTGGCAGCAGTCTGTCTGCCAAGGATATCCAGGGGTAACAGGTTGAACATAATGTTCAGTGCCGCAGAGGGGGTAGTTCTTAGTGCACCACTGATGCACATGCAAGCGGATCGTTGCACTTTAGCTACCTGAGAGAGGTGAACAGCTCTGTCAAGGGCAGGCCACCAAACGATCACGCCATAGAGTAGTATGGGACTGACAACAGACACGTAAAGCCAGCGAGTGATTTCAGGTTTCATACCCCAGCTCCTACCTATAGCCTTTTTACAGGAATGGAGAGCTACATTGGCTTTCCTTACGCGTTCTAGTAGATTGGCTTTCCAGTTCAGTTTTCTGTCCAGAATAAGGCCCAGGTATTTTGCATTAGAAGTGAAGGTGAGACTGGTGCCATTAATCATAGGAGGGTCTACGTGGGGAACTTTATATTTCCTTGTGAAGAGAACAAGTTCTGTTTTATGAGGGTTAACCCCCAATCCACAATTGGAGGCCCACCTAGAGAGCCGAGAGAGAGCATATTGGAGGATTTCCTTGAGAGTGTCTGGGTGGTTGCCAGAGGCAGCAATCGCAATGTCATCAGCATAGGCAATCACTCTACAGCAAGACCTGTCCAGGTCCACTAGTAGCTCATTCACTACAAGATTCCACAGGAGGGGGGACAAAACACCACCTTGGGGTGTTCCGCAGCAGGCAAGTCTTCTGGCCGATGCTCCACCCAGCTGTGTGTTGATAATCGTGCGTTTTAGCAATTGATTGATCAACACTCCGAGCGAAGTATCCACTTTCAGATTTGCAAGTGCGTCTGTGATTGCCTTTGGTTTGACATTGTTAAAAGCTCCCTCAATGTCAAGGAAAGCCACCATGGTATATTCTTTAATGCTCAGAGATTTTTCAATGATGCGCACAAGCGAGTGTAAGGCTGTTTCAACGGATTTGCCTTTGCAGTACGCATGTTGGGACGGCGAGAGCAAAAACGGGCTAATGCTCTGACGGAGGTGAATATCAATCAGCCTTTCCAGCGTTTTCAGTAGAAAGGACGATAGACTGATAGGTCGGAGATCCTTTGGTTCCATATGCGAGCTCTTACCTGCCTTAGGAATGAAGACAACTTCAACGTCCACGCATTGGGGATGTAGACCAGATTAAGATAGCTCGATAAGATGACCTTGAGCCATGGAAGCACAATATCTTCACATTTTTGAAATTCAGCAGGAATAATGCCATCAGGTCCTGGGGACTTGAAGGGTTTGAAGCTGCGCATGGCCCAGCGGATCTTTTCTGTAGTTACTATAACTAGGGAGTTGCTGCACGGTAGAGAGCAAGTACGGGTAATACCCGATAATGAAACAGCAACAGGGGAGCTACCAGGGAAGTGAGTATCCAGTAGGATACCAATGGATTCCTTAGCAGAGGTGGTCCAGTGACCGTCTGGATGTAAGAGGTAGCTAGGTGTTGAAGGGCTTTTTGAGAGGATTTTCCGCAACCTAGAGGCTTCCGAGGATTCTTCAATACTGTCGCAGAAGAGTCTCCAGGAGCGTCGTTGCTCTTTCCACAGTGAGATTTTGTATTTCCTGAGAGACAGTTTGTAGGTGTCCCAATCGGCCGTCTCGCGAGAGCTTTTAGCAATATTAAAGAGGAGTCTGCTGTCCTTCTTAAGAGTACTAAGATTTGCATTCCACCAAGGTGTTTTCTTCTTACCTCGAGGAGTGCGGTTAGGGCACGCCACAGTCAAGGCACCGTTAAGTGCCGATGTAAAGGTGTTGACCAACCTGTCAAGGTCATCCGTACTAGTAGGTTCAGTAGGCAAAAGGGAGGGAATAAGCGTCAATAAGCGCTTCCTGTATAGAGACCAATTAGTTTTTTTATAATTTCTAAAAACTTTCTGATGAGGTAGATGGTCGTCAAGACTGAATTGGAGGTAGCGATGGTCTGAGAAAGAGTGCTCTTCAGAGACTCTCCAGTCCTTTACCAGGTTATATATATGATCAGAGACAAGGGTAATGTCCAGGACGTCTTGTCGGTTACGAGTAATAAAGGTCGGTTACAAATTAGGAGATTATTACTGAGGATAAAATCAAAAAGTTGCTCACCTCTTTCATTTATGTCGGAACTGCCCCAGATTGAGTGATGAGCTTTCGCGTCACAGCCAATGATGAGACCAGTCTTAAGGCTCTCCGCTTTCGCAATCAAGCTCCCCAAGATGTCCGGAGGGAGTGGGCCCACTTGATCGTGACCCAAATAGGCCGAAACCAGCCAGTAATTTTTTAAATGCAATTCCAGGTTGGTAGCGACTATGTCTTGATTGCTGAAATTAGAGAGTAAAAAGATGTTAAGGTGGGTCTTCGCAAGGATACAAGATCTCGGTTTACCTTCCATCCTTGCGTAGATTAGTTTATAGTTTGGAGTCTTGAGGCCACAAACCCGGTTTCCAACAACCCATGGTTCCTGGATCAAGACTAAGTCTTCCCCGTTTCTAGCAAGCCGGAGAATAAGGGAGGCGGAAGCCGAGATGGAGTGATGCAAGTTAATCTGAACGATCCGCAGCATTGGAGCTACTTCTCTGTTCAGATACCATTATCACGGTATTGTTGCCGTCCTTTGAATCTGATGACAGGAAGTCATCCTCAAAAGAAGGGCCATTAGGATCGCTATCCATCTCCGTGTCCGTCAAACCGAAGTCGGACTCACGGATAAGTGCAGTTTGAGAAGAGCGCCAACCATTTCCGTGTCCGTCGACGAAAAGTCGACCCTCAAGAGGGGTGGAGCAGCGGAGGGAAGCGAGGGAATGGGCTCGGAAGGAGAGAAACTCGTGACTGGTTCGGAAGAAGCGTCCAGTTTGGGAGGGACTCTCTCGGGCTCTTTCTCATCGCATTTATATACTTTAAGAGTGATAGAGCTGAAGCCGTAGTTAATCACTCCTTTTGAAGATGCCAAGCGGGCCAGGGACTCTTTATTGATGACGATGATGACGCTTCTTATGTCACCTCTCGGCTCGTCCACTTTGGCAATCTTCCAGTTGTGGGTAGGGAGGGAGCTGTTGCTGATCCTGAGGATATCCAGGATTACCCTAGGATCGGAGGGTTCGACCGGAATGGTAGCACGAGTCCTAGGACAGTTAGGAATTTGGTCTTTTTCCACGACCTCTAACTGTGCACCTGGCCAAACCTGCCCCAATCTGGAGACAGCAATTTTGTATTAGATCTTTGGTCAGCACAGGCAATGATTTTTACGTGCCCTTGATACCAGCCAGCATCTCTACAAGAAACATCAGGGCCGGGATGGTCACGTAAGACTTGGAGACAATTGGTGGCGAGCTTTATCTCCACCTTCCTCCGGATCGCTGTGGTCAACGACCGCGATCTCCAAGTGTGCCTTAAGTACTTGGTTGAAGGGCTTGGAGGTAGTGTTGGCAAGTACTACCTTGGTCTTTTTTGCTAAGGTGGGAGACTCATCCTGAGATCTTTAGCGTTTGGACGATAAGTCCTTGTTGGATGAGTCGAAGGGGAGCTGGACACGTTTAGTAGCCCAGCTTAAGGAGGTTTTGTGTTTTTGTGTTCTCTCTCGTTCAGGGATAGCCTGAATGCGGCGAATTAGCTTGTAGGCTAGCCGTCGATCTTGGTAAGAGATCTTGGAGAGAGCGACGTTCCGCGAGCTCGAAGCCAAGCTGTCCGTCGCCCCTGAGAGAGATTTAAGAAGGGGATGTGGATCCTTCGAGGAGGAGGGAGCAGCGTGCTGTTAGCTCGAGGCCGAACAGTTAGCTGTCCCTGAAGGTATAGAGATATTGTGGGGGTTGACCCCACGCGTTACATGGTCTGGCTTTGCGATGGGACCAGGTGTTGAGACCACTGTCCTATCCGCCAGCGTACCAGGCGCGCGTTCAGCAATCCTGGGGGCGACCACTTGCTTGCAGCTGCTCGCATAGCTAGTGCTAGGCTTCAAAGCCAATGCGCCAGCAGGAGTTGCATTAGCAGAGCTTGCAGGTGTGCTTTTTAGGAGGCTGGAAGACGGTTTTTTAAGAGGACCGTCCTCTTTTCGAATATTTTGTTGTTGTTGTTTTTTTCTTGTTTTGGTTGTTTTGTTATTTGTTTTTTGTTCATTATAGGACCCACGAGTGGCGGAGAATGGGAAAGTCGACCTGCACAGAGATCCGCATTGTGCAGGCAAAGCAGGCTAATCCGGAGGTCGCCAGGTATCCGGATACTCCGTTAGCGACTGGGCTATTATTTAGAGTGGGCCCCCAGCCAGGCTGATCCTCGGCACGGGTCGTGTAACACCTTGATCCGGCCCACTGGAGGGGAGAGGGGAATGGATAGGATATGACAGGGGGAGGGTAAGGACGACTGTAACTTGGCTTCATGTCTCATCTGGGGATAGGTACCCGAAAATCCTTGACTTTTACTAGGCCCCTACACCACGGCGAGGTGTGCAGTCAGACGCACGCCAAGTTGGTTGGGATCCCCTTCCACTTGTTTGCGCCACCTACCGCGAAGACGTCCTCTACTGCCTCGTCCATCCGGGGTGTATTCGAAGACTTTCTTAGCAGGAACGTTGGGCTCCATCCGCTCCAAATGACCCAGCCATCTTAGTCGCTGTATGTGAACTCTTCTGGCTAAGTCGATGTCCTTGTACAGGCCGTATAGTTCGCCATTGTGCCTTCTCCTTCACTCGCCCTCTATCAGACGGGACAAAAGATCACTCGAAGAATAACCAAGGGCATCCTCACCCGATTTTGTCAAAGCCCATGCCTCTGCGCCATACAGCAGAACTGGGATAATTAGTGTCTTATAGAGAGTTACCTTAGTAGTTCGAGATAGGGCTTTGCAACTCAATTGCCGTTTTAGCCCATAGAAACAACGATTGGCAAGAGTAATTCTTCCTGTGATCTCCCTACTGATGTCATTTGCGGAGTTCACCATAGAGCCTAGGTAGACCAAATCCTTTACTACCTCAAAATTATATCTGTCTATTGTGGCGTTCTGTCCAAGACGCCGATGTTGCGTGTCCTTTTTTGTAGACAGCATATATTTTGTTTTGCTTTCATTGATCCCTAAACCCATCTTTGCTGCCTCGATCTCAATACTCGTAAATGCTCCACTGACGGCCCGCTGAGTTCTTCTGATTATGCCAATGTCATCGGCATAAGCGAGTAGTTGTACAGACTTATACCTCCGGTATTAGCTTGTGAGTTTCGTACAATTCTTTCAAGTACTATGTTAAAGAGATCGCACAACAGCGCGTCACCTTGTCTAAGACCTTCCTGGCATCGAATGGTTCGGTGATGTTCTTACCGACTTTGATGGAGTAGCGAGAGTTCTCCATTGTCGTTCTGCACAAACGGACGAGCTTGGCATGGACGCCAAGACTAGAAATGGCTCTGTACACATCGTCCCTATACACGCTATCATGCGCAACTTTGAAATCGATGAAGAGGTGGTGCGTATCGATTTTATATTCATGGGTTTTTTCCAAGAACTGCCGTAGTGTGAATTTTATTTATTTATTTTTTTTTTTTTTCGAGGGTAGGTGAAAATCTTCAACAAGACACTATGAGAATCGACAGCGCGTGCTCATAGTAGTGTGGGATTCTTACCCACTAAAAAACCTCCCTTCAAAACAAACTTGTTTATTTTTTTGCTACAACTAAGTATTCGACTTATCAAGTAGTTTTCGTTTCACGAAATAAGGACGTTTTGCAGGTACCTTCCCATTAGAAGTTCCTGCTAGCTCCGCAGTTTAGACGCGGTTACTTAACGTGCTAAGTCTAAAGGTTTTGTTCTTTGTAGACGGCGTAGTAAGTTTCTTTCATCCAAAACTTGGAGGACTGTTATATTAACGTGACTTTCTAGTCGACTTTTGTGTTTTCTCGCGTAGTTTTTGATTTCGTCTTCGACTGATTTAATGCCAAGATCTCTGTGGATATCGGTATTTCTGATATACCATGGCGCATTTACAATACCACTTTGTTTTCAAAAGTTTGTAAAATTTTGATATTACTTATTTTGGTACAACCCCAGAGTTGTATACCATATGTCCATACAGGCTTTAGCACTTGCTTATATAAAAGCAGTTTGTTCTCTATATTAAGCTTGGAATATTTTCCAAGTAACCAATACATTTCTCTATATTTGTTATCTAGTTCTTTGCGTTTTTTCTTAACGTGCGTCTTCCATTTCAGCTTTGCATCAAGTGTCATTCCAAGATACTTAGCCTCGTTTGCAATTGGAATTTGAACCGAGTTTGAAAAGATCGGCAGATTATTTACTCTCTTATAAGTAAAATTTACATGAACATATTTGGTCTCGTTGAGTGCGATTCGCCAAACCTTTGTCCATTCATTTACTCTATCCAAAGCTTCTTGCAGTTTTTCTGTAGTATCTTCGATCGTAGTGTGAATATTTGGTCAATGGTGGACTTTCCAGGCTTGAAACCGCACTGATAAGGACCTATCAGGTTGTTGACGATCGGTTTTAGGCGTTCACATAGTACGGCAGACAGGATCTTATATGCGATATTTACGAGACTTATATCTCTGTAGTTGGCGCAGTTCAGAGGGTCTCCTTTCTTCAGGATCGGGCAAATGATGCTGAGGTTACATTCATCGGACATACTTTCATCCGACCAGATTTTACAGATGAGCTGGTGCATGCTCCTTACCAACTCATCTCCTTCTGCCTTGAAAACTTCAGCAGCAAGGCCGTCGGCTCCAGCAGCTTTGTTGAATTTGAGTTGAGATATCCCTGTGCTCACTTCCTTCTGATCGGGTTGACGGGAGTCTTGACTGTCATCGTCACTGTTGAATGGCTCATTTTGCCTGACAGCGGAATATTGGTCATCATCGTCGTTTAACAGTCTACAGAAGTGTTCCTTCCATATCCTCAGCACCGACTGCGGATTTACTTCTATATTACCATTTTCGTCCCCGCAGGCTTCTGTTCTGGATTTGAAACCCTGGCATGTTCTTTTTACCTTTTGGTAAAATTTTCGAACATTATTCCTGCAATAAAGTCTTTCAATCTCCTCGATCGAGCGCTTCTCATGCTCCTTTTTCTTCTTTCTGAGGAGTCGGTGTTTCTCTTTTCTCCTGCGCACGTAGAGCTCGTAAGCAGCTCTAGTCCTTCTATGCAGCGCCACTTTGTACGCCTTTTGTTTAGCTGCATGCGCTTGCTCATTGTGATAGGACTTTGACGGCCAGATTCCGGACTAGAGTACGACGCGTCACCATCATACAGTGTTACGCCCCAACGAATAGTTCGTCTGAGGACGAAAAGGAGAGCTTCTACAATCTCTTAAGCGCCGTCTTCAACACAACACCAAATGGAGACATTGTCATAGTGAGGGGGGATTTGAATGCCAAGGTAGGCAGCGACAACGAAGGGCTCAAGCATGTAATCGGGAAGCATGGACTAGGCAACCGCAATGACAACGGCGAAAGGTTTGTGGATTTCTGCAATGCCAACCGCCTTGTGATAGGTGGCACCATGTTTGAGCACAAGACCTGGCACAAAGTCAGCTGGGTTTCCAATGACAGGCAAGCAACCTCCAACCAAATTGAGCAGTTTGCTATCAGCCGCCGCTTTAGAAGTAGTCTCCTGGACGTCCGAAATAGACGAGGGGCAGATGTGGGGATAGTACGTGATCACCATCTTATGATAGCCACTCTCCAACTACGCACTGCTGCAGTTCGAAGATCCCACGACAACACAAGAATGCCCAGGTTCAACATCGATAAACTTAGTGATCCCTCAGTGCGCCAACAATTAAGGGAGCACTTTTCGCAAGGTGTGGAAGCAATCAGCAGCTCAATGACCGCAACCATCCAAGACCATTGGTGTGCTGTGAAAAATGTTTTTACATCTGGTGCTGAAAGAATTGTCGGTCGATCGCAGGGAAGACATAGGGCGTGGCTTTCCGAAGATACCCGGAGACGGATTGACGAACGAAAACAGCTGAAAGCTCGGATTGCTGCTACCCCAGCAGCAGGGAGAAGCGAGCTAGAGTCCCTATATCGCATGGAGATGAGAGAAGTTCAGCGTAGCGTGCGACGTGACAAGCGCAACTACATCAACGCGCTGGCTACAGAAACAGAAGAAGCAGCACGGAGGTGCGATAGCAGGACTGTCTACAGAATCACGAAAGAGCTGACAGGTGGTCGCAGCTCCAGCCAACACCCAGTGAAAAGCCTAGACGGTTCCTTGCTCATTTCGGATGAGGACCAGCTCAAAAGAGGGAAAGAGCATTTTGCTACGGTCTTAAACCGTGTATTCGCTACCGACATGCTCCCAAATCAGACTGAGATGCCCGATGTGAGAAGTTCCCGAATACGCACCACGACTCCCAGTAAAGATGAGATCATTACCGCGATCAAGGCACTCAAAACCAACAAGGCGGTAGGACTTGACGGTATTCCAGCAGAGCTCTTACGAGCAACGCCAACAACATCGGCTGAGCTTCTGCTTCCACTTATAGATAGAGCTTGGGAAGCTGAGAGCTTTCCTAACGAGTGGAAAAAGGGAATGATCGTCAAGCTTCCTAAGAAAGGAAATTTAATGGAGTGCGGAAACTGGAGGGGTATCTGCGTGCTGCCTGCTGTAGCTAAGATAATAGCTAAAATCATCCTTGAGCGAATCAAACAACATCTCGAAGACACACTCGATGCCGAACAAGCAGGTTTCCGCTCTGGATCCTCCTGTGCCGACCACATCAACACCCTGCGGATTATCATCGAACAGTGTGTTGAATATCGATCGCCACTGCACCTGCTGTTCATCGATTTTGAGAAGCCGTTCGATAGTGTCAACAGGGAGTTTATTTGGCGTGCCTTACGCAGGAGAGGCATTCCCGATAAACTAATTGCTATTATCAAAGCTACATATGAAGGCTCCAAATGTCACGTTCTGCACAGGGGAAGGTTGTCTGAGGAATTTGAGATCCAAAGTGGGGTAAGACAAGGCCGTATCCTTTCACCAATATTATTCCTATTGGTGATTAGCGATGTGCTTCATGCAGCTTTGTCGACGGGAAACGGAGGAATTCGATGGACTCTTACATCTCAACTGAAACATCTTCACTACGCAGACGATGTATGCTTACTCTCCCACTGAATTATGGGCCTCCACCAAATGACAGCAGATGTGGAGAGGGAGGCAGGTGTCGTCGGGCTGAAAATTAATACGGCAAAAACTAAAATTATCAGCCTTGGAACAAACTCATCGGCTCAAATATGCATTGCTGGACAACCGGTAGAGAGTGTAGAGGATTTCCAGTATCTTGGGAGTATTGTCTCGACCGATGGTGGAACCGAACTGGATATAGCCAACAGGATCGCCAAAGCAAAGTCCGCGTTCGGGATGTTGTCCAAAATATGGCGAAGCAATGCAATCAGTTTGAGCACCAAAATAAGACTGTTCCGCTCCAACGTTGAATCCGTGCTGCTATATGGTTGCAGCACGTGGACAGTGACCACTACTATCACCAGAAAGCTGCAAACGTTCGTTAATAGGTGTCTGCGCAATATCTTAAGGATTTTCTGGCCCAATCGTATCTCTAACGAACACCTTTACGAGAGAACGGGTCAGGCACCAATAGGCACAACTATCTAACGGCGGAAGAGGTAGTGGATTGGTCACACGTTCCGAAAGGGCGACAGCTCCATAGCGAACAATGCTATGCAATGGAACCCTCTAACTCAGGATGGCAGAAGACCTGGCGGTCCGAGGAGAACATGGCGCAGAACAGTCGAGAAGGAGGCACGGCAGTTAGGGAAAAGTTGGGGAGAACTCAGACACATTGCCAGAAACCGTACACGATGGCGTGTAGGCGTAGTAGAGGCCCTAGGACCCACAAGGGGATACAGGACATAAGTATGTGCTTGCCGGCATTCCTCATCAAACCAGGATTTTCGTTGTGGTGGCCGAGAGAAACCCAGTACATCAAAGGCGTCATCTCTGATGGCTTGTTGGCAACGCCGCCACCGGTCTTCCGCATTTGCCGCTGGCGGCATAGGACTTAGATTAAGATTAAGAGAAACTCGATCGGCAAATGCTCTTGCCGTCTCTTGCGATTGTAGCCGCCCGACGTAAAATTTCCTCACAGTATTTCATTGATTTCGCTCCGTTTTGATATCCGCATCCGTACCTTGGCTACAACTAGGTAGTGATCCGAGTCCACGTTGGCTCCTCGGAAAGTCCGGACACCCAGAATACTGGAAGAGTGCCTTGCGTCGATCGCAATGTGATCGATTTGGTTGACGATTTTTCGATCAAACGAGAGCCATGTTCCTTTGTGAATGTCGAGACGTGGGAACCGCGTACTAGCTACAACAAAGTTTCGCCCCGCTGCAAAGTCGTTTAGCCTGAGTCCGTTGACGGATGTGATTTCGTGCAGGCTGTGTTTTCCGACCACGCTACTAAAGGCGTCCTCTTTTCCTAGCTTTGCGTTAAAATCACGTAGGATAACTTAACGTCATGGCAAGGGCATTGTTCATACGTCTTGTCCAAGAGCTGGTAGAAGTCATCCTTTGTTGCATCGTCCTTCTCCTCGTGAGGGGCGTGAACGCTTATTAGGCTAATGTTGGATAATTTAGCCTTGATACAGATAGTCATAAGGCGCTCGTTCACATGCCGGAAACTCAAGACTTCTTGCCTAAGTCTGTCTCCAATGACAAATCCGCACCCGAATAGACGCTATCCTTGTTGTCTGCAGTAATAGCCGTAGTTGATGTAGCAGTTTTTCATACTCCTTTTTCCCGGCCCATCCCATCGCACTTCTTGGATGGCGGTAATATCTGCTTTGAGACACTCTAGGGCCTACACAAATTGTTCGGCTGCACGTGGTTTGTAGAGGGACCTAACATTCCATGTGCAGACACGAAGATCGTTGTCCTTTTTACGTTTGCTTGGGTCGTCAACAGTAAAATCATCCGTATTCGAGGCTGTTGGTTGCTTCGTAACCGAAAGTTTTTTACGTGGTAGGGAAGTTAACCCGACGGCACAACCCCCAACCTGGAGGACGAGAGTCCTTTTTTGCAACCCCTAGGACGAGGGGCTGGATACACCGATGTCAGTAACCCACTTCGGGGATATGAGCGCTGCCATTGGCCCATTAAGGGTTCATCCGCCATCATCTCTTTTTCAATACCCTGACGTCGTATATAAAATCCTTACAGACCTCAGCTTCAAATATGTCGAAGTAGCTCCGATAAGTAGACGTCACCGTTGATTCCATCGAGAGAATTCGTCCGCCTCACGTCCTCCTTCTGAGGAGCTCTTGCTAGACTTCATTGGCGCATATTTCAGCCAATCAGGTCAACAAGAGAAGCCTCGTCGGGTTAAACATATGCGCGCTGAAGTTCACCCGGATGTGCTTACGCAGGCCTGAGTGTTCAGCTACACATATAATCACTATTCCAGGAAAATCGTATTGCTAGCAACTCTGGACGTGCGAAATGCCTTCAATTCAGCCAGATAGAGCGATATGCTGAACGCCCTCGAAAGCACTTTTGATATTCCCGAATATCTCTTGCGGATGGTGAAGGACTATCTCAAGGTCCGGAAGCTGTTATACAACACCGCAGAAGGACCACGAATAAAGGAGGTTACTGCTGGAGCAGCGCAGGGATCAATCCTGGGACCCGATCTCTGGAACATCTCCTACGATGGCTTCATTCGTATGGAAATGCCCGAAGACACCTTCCTGGTAGGGTGCAGATGATATCGCCGCGGTTATTACGGCAAGAGACACCGACAGCGCGCAAAGAAAACTCAACCAGGTGATGAGGTGGGTGCACCTCTGGATGGAAGAACATGGCTTAGGTTTGGCCACAGAAAAGACGCTGATAGTCCTTTTGACAAAGAAGACGATTCCAACTATTGTCGACTTTCAAGTCGGGTCTGGGGTAATAACCAGCAAGAAAGCGGTGAAGTACCTAGGGATGGCCTTAAACACGAAGCTCACTTTCTGGCAGCAAATAAGGTCTGCTTCGGAACGAGCTACGAAGGTCACAATGTCACTGAGCAGATTAATGGCACACGTTAGAGGCCCAACAGCCTGCAAGAGAAAGCTCCTGATGACAGTCACCCACGCCATTCTCCTGTACTGTACTACGACAAGAGAAATATAGGAAACAAATGGCCGCAGTACAAAGGCGCGCGGCACTAAGGGTTGCAAGTTCGTACCGAACGGTGTCGGAACCAGCCGTCCTTATAGTCGCAGGAATGCCCCTATTGATTTCCCTGCGGCAGAAAGAAAGTACGCCTACGACAAAAAGGCGGAAATTGGAGCGGAAGCGGCAACCGAGGAGGCAAAGGAGCTCACCAAACAGAAATGGCAGGAGAGATGGAGCTCGGAAAGCAGAGGAGGATGGACCGCGAGGCTGCTCAGGAACATCGCTGAATGGAAGGAACACATATGGAACGCACATACATGTTATGTGGGATTTTGTACGTACCACGGAAAGTCTACTACTAAAGAGAGCGGTAGCAGCCTTGGAGTGATACAAGTTGATCTGCGAAAATGTCATAGATAGAGTCGGTAATTTTCTTCCGGTACTTACAATCATTTTGAAATTTTAGCGAAAATTAACCTTCCAAGGTGCAGGTAAGGGCGCATGTCATACCCAGACCTCATGACCTCCATAGAGCTTTATCCAAACCCTCAACAAGAAAAGAGCCTTCCACATTCTCCTGATTCTTGCTCTTGTTGTGTGAGTAGGCAAACCATTCGCTCGTGTCGAGGCCAGGATTCTCGGCGCGGAGACGCGTCAGCATATCCACCTGTTCGAGTTGATGTGGTAATACTACAAAGTGTGTCACTGTTGAAGTGTAAAGTATATGTTTTTGAATTGTATAAAATAATTTCCCAACACATATACACACTTGTAAATTGACATACTATATAAAATGTTACATTTATATAAAAGGTTAATCAAGAGAACAAAATACACATTCGAATTTATAACGTCACAACACAGACGGTACTCTTTTTTATTCGGTAGAATTCTTTTGGTATTACAATGAACATTAAATTACAGTGGTCGAATACGGCATTGAACATTTTGGTCCAATCGAGCCGTAAATTATATTAACAAAGAAAGAAAAACAAAGAGTAAACAATAGTGTGCGGTGCAACAAGTGTGGTACACTCCTCAAAAAAAAAATGTACAAATTTTTAAAAATTTAATTTCTATACGCGGTGTATTTTTTAAACATTATTTTTTTTTGTTTTACAAACGTATGTGTCGGCTTGAACAGCATATGTATAACCCATAATTAATTCAAAATAAATAAATAAAAATTAATAAAAATAAAAATACATTTTCCCGCGTCGTGAAAATCCATTTCTTCGGTATACAGCAATTTTCATCAGGAAGTGCATCAACCAGGAAACAGCCAAGGAAGTCAGAGGAGCACCCAGTCCATCCATTTTCAACTTGAGGAACCCCAACGTACCGGACACAAGTAAGTCCAGTAGATTAGTATCTGTTTTATAACAAAGCATAGATAAAAATATAACTAAATAACTAAGCTTACTTGCGCGCTTTAAGCAAGACTTCGACAATTTCGGCAAGGCTGATGCGAGTAGGTTGAAGAAAATTAATTATCTGCAAACGCGTTTGGACATGATCGAGAGGTCCATGCAACTGGCTGAAAAATACAATGAGGAGATTATAGGCGCCGGAAAAATTGAGGAGGGTGTCGATAGGAAGGCATTAGCTCAGGCATATGACGACATTTTGGAGACTTACGTCGACTATAGGACAGCGGTTATGGATGCAATCGACAAATTGAGGCCCAAGGAAGCTCTTAAAGCTCCAAAAGGATCGACGTCTTCATCATCGGCGGCACAGCCGGAAAGTCATAGGCAGGATGCAGTCAGGCTCCCAAAAATCAATTTGCCCATTTTTTCCGGCAGTTACGAGACATGGAGGTCATTCCATGACATGTTCCTCAGCCTAGTACACACCAACAGTGGCCTCTCCGAAGTACAGAAGTTGCATGACCTCAAGTCCAGCGTTGAACGTGAAGCGGAAAAGCTACTGCAACACTTAGCCATCGATAAGGCAATTACCAGAAGGCGTGGGAAATACTTGTGGAACGATACGACCACAAGAGGGTGCTAGTCAACACGCAGCTGAATTTATTCTTTGGTCAGCCCCCATTCAACACCGAGTCAGCAGAAAACATCAAACGCATCCTGGACACATCGCAGGAAATTTTCCCCTCACTGGGGAATTTAGGGGTTCCGGCCGATCAGTGGGACACAATTAGATTTTCGTGATGCTGCTGAAAATCGCGAAGGTCACTCAGCAGCTGTGGGAAGAAAAACTAGGCAGTAAGAAGGAGTTACCGAAGCTGGTAGGTATTGTCGAATTCCTTCGTGCCAGGTTCAGAGCTTTGGAAGCGGTCGAGCAGCAAACAACTCCCGCAAGTACGAGCAAAGGAAAGGCAACACACGTTTTTCATACCAGAGATGTGTCCAGTCGAGATGTGAGCTGTAGAGTGTGTCATAAGGGTCAACACGCATTACGGGATTGTAAAAGGTTTTTGCGAATGGATGTTGGCCAACGGAGACACACCGTCTATGATGTGAAGGTCTGTCAGAATTGTCTTGCATACAGCCACTTCAAGCAGAGGTGCCCCAGCCCAAAGTGTTGGTAACACTGCAAACAGCGCCACCACTCATTGCTGCATGACAATTCCCACAACCCGTACCAACACCATACCGTAACACCAGCGCCACACACAACACCAACACAACCCAACACCGTTCAACGAAGTTCGACCCAATTCGCCAACACACATCCTCACACTCACAGCCACACATGCCAAGTATCAACAATTAGCCCCACTGCTGCAGAGTTCCAACCGTCGCAGAGCCCACACTCATCCGCAAATCATCCTAACGTCAACACATTCCACCTTCATACGGATGCCAAAGTCTTGCTGGCCACAGCCTTGGTGAGAGTGGGGTCGACGAGTGGAGGTTCTTTAGCCTTACGAGCCTTGATCGATCCTGGCTCAGAGGCATCCTTCATCACGGAGACAGCGGTGCAGAGGCTGTGATTAAAGGTCAAGAGGACGTTCGTCGAAGTTAATGGGTTGGGGAGGGTCAGCGGTGGAGCTACACAAAAGATTGTCGATCTGGAGATCCGATCTTTGACCTCCAATTTCGCAGGTCAAATGCGAGCCCTCGTTTTTAAATCCCTGACTGGGCTTCTTCCAGCCCACAAAATTAACGTCGACAAATGGCCTTACCTTAACGGGTTGCAGCTGGCTGATCCAACGTTCCATCTACCGGCGAAGGTAGACCTGCTCCTTGGTAGCGACGTCTATCCTGACATCATCCTGGGAGACGTGGTGAGAGGATCTGAGTGCTTAGGACCAATAGCACAAAAGACGTGATTAGGCTGGATCCTGTTAGGCAAGGTGCCGTTGGAAACACCGCGCAAGGTTCACAGCTTTGTCAGCCAGCTGGGTCTCGACGCGACTCTTCGGAAGTTCTGGGAGATAGAAGAGGAGCCCTACAAAAAAACAGAAAAAGAAGAGGATAAAATCTGTGACGAACACTTCAACCAACACACGAAGCGCTTACCTGATGGCCGATACCAAGTCTGTCTGCCATTCAAAGGCGGAAAATATCCCAGTATGGGACCAACACGGGAAGGTGTGGTCAGACGGTTCATGCAGGTGGAGAAGCGGCTTCAAAACAACCCAACCCAACAAAATGAGTACTCAAAATGCATGTCAGAGTATCTCCAACTAGGACATATGACTGAAATGGAGCAGTCACATGAAATCCTTCAAACTCCATACCATTTTTGTATTCCCCATCACGCCGTCATTAAGGAATCCAGTACCACCACGAAGTTGCGAGTCGTTTTCGACGCAACGTGCAAACCCCTTTTTGGCTCTTCCTTGAATGACATGTTGATGGTGGGCCCTAAGGTACAGACCAACGTAATCGATATCATATTAAGGTGGCGTAAGTATAAGTTTACCTTTACTGGTGATGAGGAAAAGATGTACCCTCCCCATGCAGGGACGGGCTAAGAATATCACTGCAGCGCCCCCCCAACAACCAGCGCTTGTCGTAAAAGGCGACTAAGGGGGACAAATCAGATCTAGGCAATATAACACCCAAGTGAGCCTACCGACACATATACTACCTTAAAAACCCTCCCACAAGTGTGCATGCGAGTCCGTGGGTTGGCACGACTGGAGATCACCGGTGTCATAAAAGAAAGATCAAACAAAGATCAAACGTTTCCAAGGAAAACGCCGGACAAATACGGCTTACGATATCCTCCGGAAATAAAGGAATTGGTCAAGGAAAAACGAAAAGCGCGTAAAAAATGGCAACAGAGTCGTGCTCCGCAGCATAAAACACACTTGAATCATCTGTGCAATTCGTTGAAGAAAACTATTAAGGATTTTAAGAATCGTGAAATAGGCTCTTACCTTGAAAGTTTAACAGCGAAAAAAGATTCCAATTATTCACTTTGGGAAGCCTTTATGGCACCAAAAGGCCCAAAGTCCCGCGCCGCCAATTAAATTGAATCAAAATGAATGGGCAAGGGAAGATAAAGAAAAAGCGGACGTCTTTGCGGCCCACCTGGAAGAAACCTTTAAACCGTACAATAGTCAAGTGGTTTACGATAACGTCAATAGGCCGGATTTACCATCTGGCAATTTAACACTCACAAGTGCAACGCTTAGGGAACTCAAAAATGAGATCGAGATTCTAAAACCTAAGAAAGCTCCTGGTTATGATTTAATCACCGGAGAAATTCTCAAAGTTCTACCTAGTAAAGCTTTGATTAAGCTTCTCTATATTGTAAATGCTGCGCTCAGATTAAAACACGTTCCGAGCCAATGGAAAGTTGCGGAAGTAATAATGGTCTTAAAACCAGGAAAACCGCCAAATGACGTAAAATCGTATAGACCAATTTCGCTTCTTCCAGTCATATCCAAAATTTTCGAGAGGATATTACTAAGGCGTCTCCAACCGGTTATAGACGAAAATAATCTTATCCCTGACCACCAGTTTGGGTTCAGAAGTAAGCATTCGACGATTGGCCAGGTGCATAGAATTACTGACGTAATCGAGAAAGCATTTGAAGAAAAAAAGATTTGCTCAAGCGTATTTCTTCACATCTCGCAGGCCATGCAGGTGTGGCATGATGGCTTGAAATCCAAACTACGACCAGTTCTCCCTGTGTGCTTATACGATATTCTAGTATCATATCTGGGGAATAGACTCTTCCGTGTTAGACATGGAAACGAATACTCGCAGCTCAAAAAAATTTCGGCCGGCGTACCACAAGGAAGCGTTCTTGGGCCGCTTCTCTATCTGTTACATACTCGAGATATACCGAAAGAAGATGGCACTATCCTAGCTACGTTTGCCGATGACACCGCTATCCTAGCAGTAGGTAAAACAATCGAAGAAACGATTGAAAAACTGCAAAACGCGCTAAATAAAGTAAATGAATGGACGAGGGACTGGCGGATTGCCCTCAACGAATCTAAATCTGTTCACGTGAATTTCACTTACAAGAAAACTAATAACTTGCCAATTTTCCTAAACTCGGCCCGAATACCTTTTGCAAACGAGGCCAAATACCTGGGAATGACACTCGACGCAAGACTGAAATGGAATTCGCACGTGAAAATTAAACGTAAAGAACTCGAAATCAAATATAGCGAAATGTACTGGTTACTCGGAAAGCATTCCCAGCTCAGTACTGAGAACAAACTGCTTTTATACAAGCAAGTGCTAAAGCCGGTGTGGACCTACGGTATACAACTTTGGGGTTGTACCAAGAAAACAAATGCCAATATTTTACAAACTTTTCAAAATAAAGTGCTAAGAGAGATTGTCCAAGCACCGTGGTATATTAGAAACGACGATATCCACAGGGATCTCGGAATTCCGACAATCGAAGCTGAAACTAGAAGCTTCGCGAGAAAGCATAGAAACCGACTAATCGGACATGTCAACAATACAGTCGTACAAATATTGGATGAGAGCAATTTATTGCGCCGACTACAAAGGACGAAACCCTTCGACTTGGCGAGATAATGATAAACCGCGTTTAGATTGCTGAACATGCAAGATCTTTCAGTGGAAAGTAACCTGCCAAACGTTTTTATTTCGTGAAAGAAAAATTGCTTGATAAGTTAATACTTAGTTGCGATATCTAACAAATTTATATCGAAGGGTGGTGTTCTTTTAGTCAGTAAGAATCTGACACTACTATGAGCACGCGCTTGCTTTTCTCATAGTGTCTATGGAAGATTTTTGACCAACCCTCGGAAAAAAAAAAAAAATAAAAAATCAATACTAAAACAGGAGCATGCTCGCGTCAAATAACAAACACCATCGCAAAATGGTGCAAAAAATTATATTGCAAAACTGTATCATTATGGTAATACTTGCAAAAAGGAAAGGCACTACCCCACCAGGCACTACCACTGCTGTATATGGTACTGATCCTGGACCGAGCAGAAATGTTCGGGTCAGAGCTATACGGATTCCGGGGGCTAGCAAAATAATGAAACAGTTTGGACGCAATTTGAGGGTCGCGAGTCGGAACGTTGGAAGCACGACCGGTCGAAGTTATGAGCTGGAAGAGATGATGAATAGAAGGCGGGTGGACATCTTGTGTGTCCAAGAGACGAAATGGAAAAACAGCAGGAATCGGGCGCGTTTCTTGGACGTTAGGACAAAAGATTACAAGACGTTCTACTACGGAACGGAAAAGTCTAAGAACGGAATCGGTATCATCCTTGCGGTAGAGCTACTTGAAAACGTCTTGAGCATTTCGAAGTCCAGCGACCGTTTGATGTCTCTCAAACTAGTAATACAAGGAGAGGTGTGGAATATTGTCAGTGCATATGCTCCCCACAGTGGGTGCAATCAGAGAGATAAAGATGCATTTTGGCTAGATTTCCACAATCTCCTTAAGAACATCCCAAAGGAAGAATTTCTGTTTGTTGGAGGAGATTTGAATGTACATGTCGGGAAATCAAACGAAGACTATGAAGACTGCCATGGAGGACTAGGATATGGCCCAAGGAACCTTCCTGGTGAAGGCATGTTAAATACCATGTTCATCGAACAAAGCCGACATCTGATCACTTACAGCAGTGGTGGAGATGAAACTCAGATTGACTACCATTTTATAGCCAGTTTCATGAAGCCTCGGGTAAAAGATTGCAAAGTAATCCTGGGAGAGGCAATCGCAGTGAACAGTGCTTCCCAAGTGCGAAAAGTTCAAATATCAGTGATCTATGATCAATAGCAAAGCAACTTATGATGACGACATCAATCATCGTGTAAGCGTAGGGTGGATGAAGTGGCGAGGAAATTCCGCTATCTTCTGTGACAGGAAAATGCCCCCTAAGTTGAAAGGAAGGCTCTACACCGCAGTTGTACGTCCAGCGCTCACATACGGTTCACAATGTTGGACGATGTACAAAAAGTATGAGAGTAAATTAACGGCAGCTGAGATGAAGATGCTTCGCATGACAGCAGGAGTGACAAAGCTTGATCGAATAAGAAGTTCGAAGATTCGTGGAAGCTTTCACATCAAGGAAACCACCGTACACAAATTAGAGCGCGACCGGCTCAGCTGGTATTGCCACGTTCAAAGAAGAGATCATTTGAACCCTGTTAAAAAGGCAATATCTGTACACGTTCCAAAGACATCGCGATGTAGGAAAGGCAGGCCTATAAACGCCTGGATCAGACAAATGCGACGACATCGGCATTTCATTGGCCTCAGTAACCGAGTGATCCAAAATCGGCGGGCCTGCCGATATTTTCTGAGGTCAAATAGGCGAACCCCACAGGCGGATCAGTAGAAATGCGGTGAAGTGGAGGGCTGTGATCCCGTGTTTTCGGATCATAGCCTCACTGATAAAAGGAAGAAGAAGAAGAAGTGGAAAAGATGTACCGTCAAATCCGAGTCGGCGTCCCTGATGCGAACTACCAGCTGATCTTCTGGAGAGATCATCCCAGCCAGGAGTTGAAGACTCATCGTCTGGAAAGGGTAACTGTTTGGGTCTCGATGACGTCACCAGACACGAAGGCTCGAGCTATTAAACATACCTTCGTCATCAACGCCCCCACAACACGAATGTCAACTACACAAAATGAATGACTTTTATATTATTTACATACATATAAACAAAGATAAAATTGTACATAAAAGAATTGTTCTAACATGAAATAAAACACACTGTTTTATAACGTTCATGAAATCGATGGTTTTTGCTTTATTTTTGCACAGTTCATAGCGTTTAATTCTTGCCTACAGCTACCGAGCACACAGTTGCCCAGCTTTGGAAATCCGCGATCGGTTCTTTGCACAGTGACGCAAACATTTGGTCCTTCGAGCCGGATTTTTCATTTTTTGTGTGCGCGCTTACAAAAACTAAAAAGTAAAGCAACAAAAACAATATTTAGTGTGCAGTGTGTGTGTTGCAAACAAATTTCCAAGTGTCCGTAGGAATATCCACTCATTTTCCCAATCAAGACGTCGTCATCCAATCATCCCTAACGTGGACTCGAAAGTTGCAGAATCCATCATCAGACTTGGACTTGGAATAGGAAGATCAACATCAAATCATTCCAGACGTGGATTCCAGAGTTGCAGAATCATCAACGGGCTTGGACTCGAATGCGGAAAAGCAAGTGAGTACTTTTCTTGATTACCTACTCAATCTATATCCAAAAAAAAAAAAAAAAAACATACATAAGTGCGTTTACTTAAATATATTTGGGTTTAACACATAAGTGCTTCATCTTGGGTACAAAATGGACAAAGCTGTGTTAGCGAGCACTTTAAAACAGCTTAAAAAAGATATAGTTAACTTCGGCAAAACGGGGTTAAGTAAACGCACCGTGAACTATTTAACAAGCCGTCTTTCCCTGCTGGAAAAGACTATGGAATCGGCTATCATCCAATTTGAGGGTCTCTTGGGTGAAGACGACTCCAAAAACGCAGCTCTCGAAGAAATTTTTGAGGGTATTCGAGAAAACTACTTCGACTACCACTCTAGCCTACTGGATGCCATCGACAAGGTTCAGATGCCGGTGCAGAACGAGGACAGCAAGAAGTTATCAACAGGTGGCACATCGAGGTCGGACATCAAGCTGCCAAAAATAAGTTTGCCGACTTTTTCGGGTAGCTACGAGACGTGGCGAACCTTCCACGATTTGTTCGTTTCGTTGATGCACCGCAAGACCTAGCTGTCTGAAATAGAGAAGATGCACTACCTGAAGTCAACGTTATCTGGCGAAGCTGAGAAGCTTTTGATTCACCTGGCGATTGACAGCGGTAACTACGCGAAGGCTTGGAGCATTTTAACGGAGAGGTATGATCATACGCGCTTCCTGGTCAACACACAGCTAAAATGCCTCTTCAACCAGCCATCAGTGACGCAAGAAAGGTCGGAGTCCATCAAGGACTTGCTGGATACTTCGACGGAAGTGGTGCACAGCCTCAAGAACTTGCAGGTACCCGTCGAACATTGGGATGTGGTACTCATCTTCATGCTGCTACAAAAACTGCCCACAAAAACGCAGCAACTGTGGGAGGAGAAGCTGGGAGCCAAAAAGGACACCAAAGAACTTCCGAGTTTTGATGAGTTCAAAGGTTTTTTGGAAACTAGGTTCCGTACGCTGGAGGCAGTCAACCAGCAGCAAAGACGAATTGCACCGAATCCCATCAAGCCTGTGTCCCACCGAAACGTTCTTCATACAGCAACCAGCAACGCAAAATGCTCTTGCCAAATTTGCAGCAAGGGTCAACATGCTATTAGGAAGTGTAGTAGGTTTTTAAAGTTGAGTATTGCTGATCGCTGTAAACAAGTTTCGAAATTAGGGATATGTAGAAATTGCTTAGCGTATAGCCATACCTCTGAGCATTGTCCAAGTAGTCGACGATGCTACTATTGCCAACAACCACATCATTCGCTGCTCCATTTTAATAACACTCCTAATGTGGGGCAAGCGAACTCTTTCACCGTACAAGGGCACACTCTGGGGCCATCCACTTCTTCGATGAATGCTGGTGCTCCCACCTTCAAACCACCTGAAAGAGAAACAACTACTATTAAAGCCAACCTCGGTCGAAGTTTCTGGGTTGGGTTTGGTCAGCAGCGGCACCTGCTCAAGGGTGGTAGATATCTCCTTTGCTTCGCACCACTCAGCGTTTAGAGCATCCACTTAAGCTCTCGTACTCAAGTCGCTGTCTGGGCATCTTCCGACCCAAACTTTGGCAGTTACAGGTTGGGAACATCTGAACGGTTTGTCGTTGGCGGATCCCAAATTCAATCAGTCAGCCAAGGATTTATTACTGGGAAGTGATGTCCTGGCTGATATTCTGTTGCCGGAACTGGTCAAACCGATCAACAGAAACTTACCCATCGCTCAGAAGACCAAACTAGGATGGGTCCTATTTGGTAGAGCACCCATATCATCATCTCCTCGAGTCAACAGCTTTCACTAAACCTGCAGTATCGACACAGAACTCCGCAAATTCTGGGAATGGGAAGAGATTTCGTTCCAACCCTATGAACGACCGGAAGACATCGAGTGTGAAGCACACTTCGTCAAAAACGTTCGACGCCTAGCTGATGGTCGTTTCCAAGTGGCCCTCCCGTTCAAGGGAGATATCTATCCTATTCTAGGCAGGTCTAGGGAAGGTGCTCTCAATCGTTTCAGGAGTCTGGAAAGGAGGCTAGAAATAAATGAAAATTTTATTTTATTTTTCATTGAACGATCAGCTGATGATAGGCCCGGCGCTTCAACACAACATCACGGACATCATTCTCAGATGGAGGCTCTATCGATATACGTTCACTGGAGATATAGAGAAGATGTATCGACAAATAAGGGTACCGGAACGTGATGCGAATTACCAGCTCATTCCTTGGCGTAAGCAACCATCCGACATTCTGAGAACATATCGCCTCAAGACGGTGACCTTTGGCACAGCTCCTGCTCCATACTTGGCGATTCGCACTCTTCAGGCATTATCAGAGGAAGTTGCAGAACGGCATCCCAGAGCTGCTAGAATGATTCGAAACGAGATGTACGTCGATGACTTGATTTCGGGAGCTGACACACTACAAGAGGCTAAGGCCAAAATAAAGGAAGTCAAGGAGATTCTTAGTGGAGCTGGTTTCACTTACGCAAATGGACCGCCAACAGTGAAGATCTTCTCGATAGTATACCCGCTCAGGATCACGAGGAATCCTTCTCGTTACCCACGGACGGTTCAGATCGAGTGAAGACTTTGGGCATACAGTGGCTCCCTCTTACTGACGAATTCACTTTCAGTTACGCTTCTTTAGAAAATCAGCAGCCAACTAAGCGATCCATATTATCCTCGATTCACCCCCTTCGGGTAGGGGTTAGAATATACCCGAGGTAGGCATGCCTGTCGTAAGAGGCGACTAAAATCCACCCTCCGTATACCCAGTATGGCGTATACAAAAAACATGCAATGAACAAAACAAAAGATTTAAATACCCCAGGTGGCAGTCCAGGTAAACTGGAAAATCCACCCTCTTCGGAGGTCGGCTCTACGGATTCTGGGGAGAGCCATTTATTGCACCTTATAAATCCCTTCTCAAAAAGTACAAGGGTATCTCGATCTCCACCAACAAGATCGAACGTCTCCGGAAAAAGAAGTCCGCCGGAAGCGCAAACGCGTGAAAAACGGGACTCAGCGAAATCTAAAAGCATTGAGGAGGAAAACGACGTACTCCGTACCAAGCTTAGTGAAGTGGAGCTACTCTATCGTGAGCTCAAGAAAGAGGTAGATTTACTCAGGCAAGAAAAGAATGCCCTAAAAAACACATACCTACAAAAAGAAAATACAGTTAGCTCACATCGCTCACCTAGTCGCGAATACCAGACGGATGAAGAAGAGCTAACACGCGAAACGAATTGGGTCGAAAAGAAACGACCAAGCAAAAAACGAAAAGCTGGTTCCTCACCGGAAGTCGAGCCACAAAAAGATGAAAAGCGCAAGGAGATGCAAGAAAAGCAACAACAGCCAAAATTACGTCCTCCGCCACCGATAAACGTCGTTGGAATTACGGACTATAATAAGTTGCATTGCCTCCTTAAAGGAACTCTGGCTTCGAAGTTTAAGGTGACATCTCTGCGAAACAATACGTGGAAAATCAATGTCGATGATGCCGACGGTTACCGATCAGTATCTAAAAAATTGAATGCCGAAAAGATTCAGTGGTATACTTATGAAAATAAGTTAGAAAGACCACTGCGTGTTGTAGCAAGGGGACTCCACCCCTCGTGCACTAAAGATGATGTAATGCACGACCTTCAAGACAAAGGCTTTAAAATTCTTGATGCCGTCAATATTATCAAGAAGGAGAAGCAACAATCGGAGGGAGATCATGAAAAATTGGTAAAGCGCGGTCTTCCACTATTCATGCTTAGTTTTGATAAAGACGAAAATAAAGACATTATATATGGTATCAAGACTATTCTAAACATCGTGGTCAAAATCGAACCCATGCGTAAGACCTCCAGATCGATCCCGCAGTGTAAGCGCTGTCAAGGCTTCAATCACACGCAGACTTACTGCCAGAAAGAGCCGCGATGCGTCAAATGCGCAGGTAAACATCTCTCGGAAGAGTGTCACCTAAACAAGCAAACCCCAGCCACTTGTATAAATTGCAAAGGAAAACATCCTGCGAACTATCGAGGTTGCGAAGTGGCGAAAGAGCTTCAAAAACGCCGCGACACGCTAAAAAATTCGATGCGTCCGAATATGAAACCAATCAAGAACAGACCCAAAATAGCTACGAAAAAAGCAGCGAAAGATAGAAAGTCCGTCAATATTAACTTAAGATCGGTTAATGATAAGAAATCCGAAAGTAATAGAGATAAGGTAACAGAAGCAAAATCTTCGAATATTGGCGTGCAGTCTTATGCTCAAGCGGCGAAGACAGTTAAGGGTACGTACACGACCGACAATTCACGGGAGATCAAAGCAAGAAACCGTCCAAACTTTAATGTAAAAACTCCTTCTCAAGTTGCGACATTGAAAAATAGTGATAGAAGTAGTTCAGAAGATCATGTATCCAATGTTTTTTCCCTAATTCTTGCGAAACTTGAAGAGCAATGCAAAACAAATAAACTAATTTTCGAGAGACTAGTTGCACTAGAAAACAACATTCATAACACGCGCACTTCAACCAGAATATGAAAGAAATGCTTAAAATTCTTACATGGAACGCTAACGGGCTCATACAAAGACTCGACGAGTTAGAAATATTTATGCGAGAGAAAGATATTGATATATGCTTGGTCTGTGAAACTCGTCTGAAAAAGCAATCGAATATTAAGATAAGGGGGTATAGCGGATATCACGCCTTTCACCCATCGGAAAGAGCCAGAGGCGGATCATCTTTGTTTATAAAAGAAAATATCGAACACTCAGCGGAAATAAAAATTGAATTAGAAGCAATGCAAGTAAGCACGGTACGCGTTAGAAATAGACATTTTGCTTTCAACATTTCGTCTATATATTGTCCACTGCGATGTAAACTTGAAGAAAGTGATTTCACAAACATCTTCAACTTCCTTAAACCAAATTTTATTATTGGTGGTGACTTCAACGCGAAACACCCCTTCTGGGGCTCAAGGTACGCCTCTCAGAAAGGTAGAAAGCTTTATAATGCGGGTATGCAATTCAGTTGTGATTTTTACTCGACGGGTAAACCAACATATTGGCCAACTGATAGAAATAAGATACCAGATCTGATTGATTTCTTTGTTTTTAAAGGAATATCTAGCAACTGTATAAAAGTTGAAGAAAGCTTTGATCTCTCCTCTGATCATTCTCCAATCATTATGACGATAAGCGAAGCTTTGATTAAAAAAGTAGGACCGGCCAGATTAACTGGCGCGAAAACTAATTGGGACGGCTTTAAAAAAGATATTGAAGCAAATATTGAGCTGAGCGTATCACTTAAAACGCCCTATGAACTTGAAGTTGAAGTAGATCGCTTCGTCGAAATCTTACAGGATGCCGCGTGGAAGAATACTCCCAACCTAAAGAGAACCCCGGCCAGTTACATTAAAATTTATCCGCAGGAAATAAAAGAGATGATTTAGGAGAAGAGAAAAGCGCGTAAAAGATGGCAACAAACTCGGGCTCCGCAACATAAAGCACATCTTAACCGTTTGTGCAACTCACTAAAACGATCTATTAAAGACCTTAAGAATAATGAAATACAAACTTACCTAGAAAGCTTAACGGCAGAAAAAGATTCTAACTATTCGCTTTGGAAGGCTATAAAAGGTATTAAAAAACCTCAAATTCAAGCCGCGCCAATTAGGAAAAATCAAGACGAATGGGGCAGGCATGATAAAGAGAAAGCGCAAGTTTTCGCCGCCCACCTGGAAGAAACTTTCAAACCGTTTGATGGACAAGCACTTATTGAAAATATAAATACGTCGTATATAGACAATAGCGTAATAAGAAATGCAACGCTTACCGAACTTAAGGAAGAAATAAAGAAACTTAAACCTAAGAAAGCTCCTGGATACGACCTAATTACGGGAGAGGTTCTTAAAGCACTACCAAGAAAAGCTCTAATTAAGCTTCTGTTCATTATAAACGCCGCGATTAGACTAGAATATGTTCCCAGTCAATGGAAAGTTGCCGAAGTTATAATGGTCCTTAAGCCTGGAAAACCGCCGAATGAAAAAACCTCTTATAGACCGATTTCGCTTCTTCCAATTATATCCAAAGTGTTCGAGAGAATATTGGTTAGGCGAATACAGCCGGTTATAGAAGAAGGGCATCTCATCCCTGATCATCAATTCGGATTTAGAAGTAAGCATTCTACAGTTGAACAAGTACATCGAATAACACATGTAATCGAAAAATCACTTGAAGAAAAAAAGATTTGTTCAAGCGTATTCCTTGACGTTTCTCAAGCCTTTGACAAGGTCTGGCACGAAGGCTTAAAGTTTAAATTACGACAAGTTCTGCCAGAGCACCTATATAATATTTTGAAGAACTACCTTACGAATAGGCTATTCCGCGTCAAATGTGGAAACGAATATTCAGATTTTAAGGAAATAATGGCTGGGGTGCCGCAAGGAAGCGTTCTTGGTCCAGTCTTATATCTATTATACACCCGTGATATACCGCAAGTAGAAGGCACTGAGCTAGCTACATTTGCCGACGACACTGCTATCTTGACAGTAGGTAAAACGGTCGAAGATACTACAGAAAAACTGCAAGAAGCTTTGAATAGAGTAAATGAATGGACAAAGATTTGGCGAATCGCACTCAACGAGACCAAATCTGTTCATGTAAATTTTACTTATAAAAAAATAAATAATTTGCCGATCTTTTCAAACTCGGTTCAAATCCCGTTTGCAAACGAGGCTAAGTATCTTGGAATGACACTTGATACAAAGCTGAAATGGAAAACGCACGTTAAGAAAAAACGCAAAGAACTAGATAACAAATATCGAGAAATGTATTGGTTACTTGGAAAATATTCCAAGCTTAATATATATAACAAACTGCTTTTATATAAGCAAGTGCTAAAGCCTGTTTGGACATATGGTATACAACTCTGGGGTTGTACCAAAATAAGTAATATTAAAATTTTACAAACTTTTGAAAACAAAGTGCTAAGAGGTATTGTAAATGCGCCATGGTATATCAGAAATAGCGATATCCACAGAGACCTTGGCATTAAAACAATCGAAGACGAAATTCAAACCTACGCGAGAAAGCATAGAAGTCGACTAGAAAGTCACGTAAATGTTACAGTCCTCCAACTTTTGGAAGAAAGAAATTTACTGCGCCGTCTACAAAGAACCAAACCTTTAGACCTAGCGCGATAAGTAACCGCGTCTAAACTGCGGAACTGGCAGGAACTTCTAATGGGAAGGTACCTGCAAAACGTCATTATTTCGCGAAACGAAAACTACTTGATAAGTCGAATACTTAGTTGTAGTAAAAATAAAAACAAGTCTGTTTTGAAGGGAGGTTTTTTAGTGGGTAAGAATCCCACACTACTATGAGCACGCGCTGTCGATCATCATAGTGTCTTGTTGAAGATTTTCACCTACCCTCGGAAAAAAAAAAAAAAAAAAAAAAAAAAAAAATATTATCCTCGATAGCCCGCTTATTCGTTCCCATGGGTTGGATCGCACCTTCCATCACCAAGGCGAAACTCCTGATGCAGCTTCTCTGGGTCCGCAAACAATCCTGGGATGATCCCGTCGACGCTGACATTCTGGAAGATTGGAGAGTTTTTCTTGATGATTTGCGGGCTTTTAACAATCTGCACATTCCACGGTGGTTACACACTCCTGGTATGACCAAAAACTTACAGCTGCATGATTTCTGCGATTCGTCGGAAAGGGCATACGGGGCAGCGGTGTACGTCAGAGTAGAAGATGAAGACGGCAACAACCACATGCACCTACTCATGTCGAAATCGAAACTCGCACCTGTAAACCCAGTCACTCTTCCGCGCTTGGAACTGTGTCGAGCTGTCACGCTCGCTAAGCTCATACACCACATTACAAAGACTCTTGAGTGGAGAGGCATTCCCACATTCGCATGGACTGACTCCACAATCACGCTCTGTTGGATACGAGCAGAACCTACGAAGTGGGAAACCTTTGTGCGAAACAGAGTCGGGGAGATACAACGGTTGACGGAGGTCGATATATGGAACCATGTTCCAACACAACAAAATCCTGCGGATCTCGTCTCCCGAGGAATGCTACCATCAGCGCTGGTCCAAGCCACTTTGTGGTGGAATGGGCCCACATTTCTACGGTCTGCATGCAACTTCGAATTTCCAGAGCAGCCAGCTGATCTCAACACTGATAAAGGGAAGAAGGCCGTCAAGGTTCATCATGTCGACATCAACGTCACCGATAATAGGATCATCCACCTTATTCACCGATCCTCCAGTCTATGTCGGCTCATCAGAATCACCGCCTACTGTACAAGATTCGGAGCAAACTCTCGAAAGCGAAGCTTAGAACGGACTATGGGACTAATGAACCCATCAGAACTCGATGCAGCAACAAAGGTTCTAGCACGTTTAGCCCAACATGAAATGTTTTCGCAAGGGGTAGCTAAAACAAAAGGTATGGGTCCCTTGAATCCCTTTACGGACGGTGAAGGCATTCTTCGAGTCGGGGGAAGTCTCAAAAACGCCGATCTCTCCTATGATCAACAGCATCCGATAATTTTGGAACCCACACATCACTATACAAAGCTTCTCATCAGCGAGGCACACAGCAGGACTCTTCATAGTGGTATCCAGTTGATGATGGTATACCTGCGAAACAAATATTGGATCTTCCAGCTGAAAAGGTCTGTCAAGAAACACATTCACGGTTGTACCACGTATTATAGGTATCGCAGCAAGGCCGCTCACCAGTTAATGGGAGATCTCCCTAGCCCCCTAGCCAGGGTAAGGATTTCAAAGCCATTCACACACACCGGGGTCGACTATGCTGGGCCCATCGATATAAAGACATGGAGAGGCCGTGGAGCTAAATCTTACAAGGGTTATCTCGCCATATTCGCCTGTCTGACAACCAAGGCACTACATTTAGAAGCTGTAACCGACCTAACTACTCAAGCCTTTTTAGCAGCCTTTCGAAGATTTGCAGCACGGAGGGGACTCTGCTACGAAATCTACAGCGACTGTGGTACAAACTTCGTCGGGGACAACGCAGAACTTCATCGCTTAATGGACAATGCGACTCACGACTGGAAGGAGATAGCGAAAGTTTTGGCAAATCAAGGAACACAGTGGAATTTCACTCCCCCCACTTTGGAGGGCTATAGGAAGCAGGAGTAAAGAGTGTGAAACACCACTTCAAAAGAGTCGTCGGGAACGGGACACTCACGTATGAAGAGCTCGCCACGCTTTTAACGCAAATTGAAGCGTGTCTTAATTCGAGACCTTTATGTCCCCTTTCAGAAGACCCTGATGACTTCCGTGCCTTAACTGCTGCACATTTTCTAATCGGTCAAGAAGTCCTAACTGTTCCTGAACCAGATCTAGCGTCGGAGAAACTATGCGCAGGCGACCGGTGGAAGTTAGTTCAACACCACATGCAGACGTTCTGGCAGCAGTGGCAACAGAAGTACCTGACACGTCTACAACAACGACCGAAGTGGCTGAAAACACAACCGCAGCTAAAGGTAGGAGATTTGGTTTTGCTGAAGGACGAACGACTACCCCCTGCTAGGTGGGTCTCGGCCGAATTCAGCAGACATACCCCGGAGCCAACAACATCATCCGCGTAGTCAAACTGAAAACACAGCAGGGAGAGTTCAAACGTCCAATCACAAAACTGTGTCCACTACCGATCAACAACTCTCAACCTGAACGCGAAACATTGTAGCTCCTAACCACGAAAACACACAAACGTGTGCCTATCATCAATAAAAAAAAATAAATAAAAATCTATACAACACATACCCATATTCATACAACACATACCCATATTCATACAATACATGCCCATATTCATACAACACATATCCATAGTTATACAACACATCACCGTATATACACATCCATCCAATAACAATTAACTATATTTCACACATAACACAAATCATAATACAGTCCATTCACAAATCTACTCAAATAGTACTAAAAATAATACTACAATAATATTAAAACCTAAAACTCAAAACATATATGTGGCAACACTGAAGTAATGTTTTACCTCACTCACCCGTTTTACCCAAAAATTAAATCTCACACACACACTTCACACGCGCTACCCAAACGCAAACTCATTCCACACACATGCTTCACATGCACTAAACCCATTCCACACACACACGCTTACACAGTAAATTTGATCACACGCACAACTTGCATGCAAGTGAGTAGGCAAAGCTCTGCCACTCTCTTGCACAATTCGCCGAATCTGCACACACACACATACAACACAAATTCAAAACAAAATAATCCAACTGATTTGAAATATAATTATTAGTAAACTATTACTCACCTGGATTAATAATCACTATCTAAAACACCAAAGTAATCCACTAATCACACGAATAAATTCCCGCACAACAAACTTTCAACAGACGATCGACTACTCCAGTAGTAAACAATAGTGCTGTAAAAGTAGGGACAAAATGAATACCCGAATGTATCGGTTACTTGAGGTTCGAGTACCCGTTACAAATATATCGTTACTCGTTACTTTAGTTACTTTTGCTATAAGCGTATCAATTACGTTATTTCTGTTAAAACAGGTATCCCGCAATACAATCAATACTAGTGTAAAAGCTATTACGTTCGGTTTGATTTCAATTTTGAGTTTCAAATGCGATAAATAAAACACTTCTAGTATGTTGGTGAGTGGTAATGTTGCACTTATTTTTATTAAAAATAGGAAAAAGTAACATAAAAAATGTATATTCCAAAAAAAAAAAAAACCAAATTAAATTTAGTCAGTACAGTACGACAAATATTTCATCGTAACTTAAAAAATATATATATATTGTATAAAGCATATTATAGAAAGAAATAAATAAAGTAGAAAAAACAATAGTAGTCATACAGAAATGACTGAATGATTCTTTATAATAAATACTTCGTATCAGTCTTCTTGAATTATTATTATTAGTATTATTATTATTAACACACACATATTATGGAAGAAAATCTTGGTTAACATGTAAAAATAATATTTTTTCCATTCGCTTTTGTTTTAGAGAAGCATGTTTTTCGGATATTATTTGTCCGGATTTCGAAAAAATTATTTCGGGTGGTACCGATGAAGCCATAACATACAGGTATTTTAAAGCTAAATGAGCAAGTTCTGGGTATAAAATTGTTCTTATATTCCACCAGTTAAGAGGATTCTCTTTCCTGTTAAGTTGCTTTTCTTCCATATACTGGCGAAAAGAAATAACACTGGCAGGTAAATTGGTAACAGACGAGCTCGAAGCTGTTCTCATGTCAAAGTCCACCCAAATGGAGTCTTCTTCAACTAGTGGTGAAATAGAATTATCTTCTTGATGTCCGGATGGTGACTGTGATTGAGCCATTGGCAATTTCTCAAGTTCAGTTTGTAATAAATGTTGGGCACGTTCATAAGAAGAATCGTCAATAAACGCTTCTTAAATCTGGGGTCTAAAAGAGCTGCTTTGGATAAGACTGGGTGACTCGACCTATTTTGGAACCGAGAATTAAACTCTAAAATTAATTTATTGAGCAGGTCTTTAGACAGAGTTTTCATCGGCGATGAACGTAGGCGGTTTAATGTACGTAAAAAACGATTGGTTCCCGCCAAAGCTTTTGATATAGAAACATCTTTTTGAGAAGACATTTCCTCTGTAAGCTGTTGAAATGGTTTCAATATTGTAACGATTTCAGGAAGTAAGAGCCATTCATCTTCTGAAAGGTTTTCCACACGATTATGTAATAGTCCAAGTGCTGCTTCTAGGGGTTCTTGCAAGATTTGCACTCTTTGTAGCATATCTAATGTACTGTTCCAGCGAGTTACAACGTCGATTATTAGTTTCAAGGGCTTCTCGCCAGGCTTAAGCTGTTCTTGCATGGAAATTAGTTTTTTTGTGGTTATAGAGCTTCTATGAAAATGCTCTACAATCGATTTAACCTTTTTTAAAAAGTTTTGAAATGCTTTTTTTTTGGTATGAGTAGGTATGTATATGCTTTGGATATGGTACTTGTGGAAAAGTAACCAAATGATGCGAGTAACTATATTGTTTTGGGAGTAACGTTTCGGTACTTGGTATGAAATGAAATACCCGGTACAGAGTAACGAATACATACGGTTTGTTACAGCCCTAGTAAACAACGAAGCACAGCCAGCGAAAGAGAACAAAGGAGAAATGAGAGCAATTACACATGGACAACGGGATCCTGCCTAGCACATCTGCCGCGCTCGTATTTCATTAATCATATTTGTCATCGTTCTTCTTCGTTCTATGTTTTGTTGTTGTCCCAATGCATTTTTGAAAGATTTTTAATAAGTTCTCTCTTTACATGACTGAGACATCTTGTAAGAACAGGGTTGTCATCCTCACTTTCAATGGGTCTCGATGACGTTACCAGACACGAAGGCTCGAGCTATTAAACATACCTTCGTCATCAACGCCCCCACAACACAAATGTCAACTACACAAAATGAATGACTTTTACATTATTTACATACATATAAACAAAGATAAAATTGTACATAAAAGAATTGTTCTAACATGAAATAAAACACACTGTTTTATAACGTTCATGAAATCGGTGGTTTCTGCTTTATTTTTGCACAGCTCATAGCGTTTAATTCTTGCCTACAGCTACCAAGCACACAGTTGCCCAGCTTTGGAAATCCGCGAGCGGTTCTTTGCACAGTGACGCAAACAGTAACCTTTGGGACAGCATCAGCACCGTTTCTGGCCATCAGGGTCCTACAGAAGCTGGCAGTCGACGAGGCATCCAAATTTCCACTCGCCACAGCCATCATCAAAGAGGAAACTTATGTCGAGGATGTCATTACGGGGGGAGACACTGTATAGGAAGCCCAACACAAACTTAAGGCTGTAAGCGATCTCCTGGCCACAGCTGGTTTCCACCTCCGGAAGTTCGTGAGCAACTCGGAGGAGGTTTTGCAACACATTCCGCCTGAGCATCGTGAACTCAATTTCTCCATTCCATTTGAAGACAAGAGTAGCATCAAAACCTTAGGGATAAAGTGGCAACCAAACGCAGATGTCTTTTCGTTCCAGGGAACAGGTTTCTGCGACGATAATGTTACAAAGCGGTCCATCTTGTCTTCCATCTCTAAGTTGTTTGATCCAATGGGCTGGATTTCACCATGTACGATCAAGGCGAAGATCCTCATGCAGCAACTATGGGGGAGAGGTCTAGATTGGGATAAGCCAATACCGTCAGATCTGCAGCAGGAATGGATCGCGTTTCGTGACGACTTGCCATCACTGGGAAAGCTGGAGATTCCTCGGTGGATAAACACCAACAAACACACCAGGAAGGTTGAAATCCATGGGTTCAGCGATCCATCTGAGAAGGCGTACGCAGCAGCGGTCTATTTGCGTGTCCAAGACCAAGACCAATGGGTGCACATGAACTTGCTGATGTCCAAGACTAAGGTAGCCCCGTTGGATACCATCACTTTGCCTCGTTTGGAACTATGCGGAGCAGTCCTATTGGCGAAGCTGCTATACGAGACAACACAGGCGCTGAAGTTGGGAGCTGTTGATGTTTGGGCGTGGACCGATTCCGTTATCACGCTCTGCTGGATAAAGGCACCACCGTCCAAATGGAAGACGTTCATCGGCAACCGAGTATCACAGGTCCAAAAACTGACTGGCAGTGCCTTGTGGAAGCACATTCCATCAGAGTTAAACCCAGCGGACTTAGCATCTCGAGGTCTCCTCCCGTCCAAAATCATCCAGAACGAGTTGTGGTGGCAAGGTCCACCGTTTTTAAGGCATCAATGGGATGCGCCATTCCCCGAACAACCGCCATGTCTGGAAACTCAGTAGGAAGCACGTGCAGTTAAGAGCATTGCGCCACGCTACGAGAAAAGGGTAATAGTCTGGTAAACGAACTCTAAGTCAAGTGTCCCACCTTATCCAGAGCAGTAAAAATAGTCGCCTATTGCTTACGTTTTCGACACAATACAGGAGTACTTAGGGGGGTATCAGGGGTTCTGTCACCAGAAGAACTGGAGGAAGCGCTTACACGCATTGTGAGTATTGTTCAGCAGGAGATGTTTGCGGAAGACGGAGAAAACAACACCAGAGGATACAACACTCTCAACCCATTTCACGATGAGAGAAACATATTACGGAGGGAAACAAAAGGTAATTTTATTTATACGTCAACGGTATTGAATGTTCAATTTGAAGAATGCTGTAAAGAAGGCAATACATGGCTGTACCATTTGCTATAGGTTCAGGGCAAAACCGTTGCAGCAGTTAATGGGCAACCTCCCCACCGCAAGAACAAGTATTTCCAGGCCCTTCACATTTGCCGGAGTAGATTACGCCGGCCCCATCGATGTCAAGACCTGGAAAGGGCGCAACGCGAAAATCCTCAAGGGATACTTCGCGATATTTATATGTATGGCGACAAAGGCAGTCCACATTGAACTGGTTGGTGACATGACCACCCACGCATTTTTGGCGGCGTTTCGTCGATTCGTGGCGCGAAGGGGACTGTGCAGAGAACTCTTCAGTGACTATAGGAGAAATTTTGTCGAAGGAGATGGCGAGTTAAAGCGACAACTGAGAGAGGCACAGGTCTATTGGAAGAACGTAGCAGAGCTGTTGGCCAACGAAGGAACTAGATGGAGGTTCTTTCCACCGGCTTCCCCTCACTTTGGTGGATTTTGGGAAGCGGGAGTGAAGTCAGTGAAGTACTATCTCAAACGTGTGGCCGAAAGCCAGTGTCTCACTTTCGAGGAGCTCTACACCCTTCTTACACAGATAGAAGCGTGCCTGAACTCAAGGCCATTGTGTCCCCAATCAGACGATGTCAACGACCTCGAAGCAATCACGCCCGGACATTTCCTCGTGGGAGAACCGTTGCTCGCTCCACCTCAGCCAGAGTACCAACTCGACAAAATTTCCCACATCGACCGTTGGAAAAGAGTTCAAACGCTTCACCAGTCTTTTTGGAAACAGTGGAGCAATGAATATTTGGCCAAGCTGCAACAACGTCCGAAGTGGATGAAAGCTGCTCAGACAACAGTGCAGGAAGTTGATCTCGTCCTCATCAAGGACGAACGGCTACCACCACTAAAATGGAGCCTAGCACGCGTCACCGACCTACACCCCGGACCGGACGATTTAGTGCGCGTGGTAACGCTAAAAATGAACAACACCATCTTAAAAAGGCCAATATCCTAAATCTGTCCTCTACCCAGCAACCGGACACTAGCTACGACACCAACCTAGTATGCAAACATGTCCCAGCCATACGAAAACACATAACAAATTCAAAATAATATCCCAAACGAATCAAATAACACAGCTGTTCCTACAAAAATATTTATTTTATATATAATCCAACACAACACGTACCATATTTTCATTTACAATACAACATTTTAATACAAACTCAATTGAACTCAACACAACACAACACTCTCAAGTAATTTCAATCCTTACTTAACTCAACACAACACAACACTCTAAATTAATTTCACTCGTTATCAACACTACACAACACAACACTTTAAACCAACTTCATTTTAAATAAACACTACACAACACAACACTTTAAATAAATTTCTCAAAAATTCTTCACAACACAACACCATAACAGTCCACTTATCCACCATTTAAACACTCAAAACAATAGCAAATTCACACGAAACCTCACCTTTACATCACATATACACTTCATCAATAGTCCATATAATGTAATCACTATAAAAACTCACATGAAACTCGAAAACAGAATTATCCAACAGATAATGCACAAAATACCCTATCACGGAACTCAATCGGTATTACGAAAATCGCGCGCGTCGATCCACCCTGTGCCACATACACACACGTCCACACACCGAGCGCGAAAACCTCGAGAAAACAAACAAACAAATGAAAACACAATAAATCAACTTATGATATAATTCTTAAAACACTTACCTGCAATCCGGAGATCCATCGGCGACAGCAGACACAACAATTACAAAAAAAAACACACAATTAAAAAAAAAAAACACCACCGAACAACAAACGAGGGCGATATACTGCACACCTCCATGAATGAATGGATGTGTAATCACGGCGCGCACATGACCGGAAGTGGAGTAACCACGAAGAAGAGCATCGGCATAGTATCCACCAGTAGCATGACAGGGACAGTGATATTTGTCTCTGTTTTGTGTCGTCCATTTGTTTACGTTGTTCTCATTAGAATTTCCATGTTCCATTTTTTATATGTTCACTAATAATATATATCTTTACATGTGAGACGAAATAAGACATGCAATTTATAACCAGGGTCGATATGAGGTAACATGTGGAATTCTGTATAGGAACTTACGCTTACGTTACGAGTCAACGACGAAGCAACATTGCAAAACGAGATTTCATCCTGTGGCCTACTAGTCGGCGTTGAGAAGCTGAGAACTTCGTTCACCGGGGGCGGAGAATGTTCGAATTGTATAAAATAATTTCCCAACACATACATACACTTGTAAATTGATATACTATATAAAATGTTACATTATATAAAAGGTTAATCAAGAGAACAAAATACACATTCGAATTTATAACGTCACAACACAGACGGTACTCTTTTTTATTCGGTAGAATTCTTTTGGTATTACAATGAACATTAAATTACAGTGTTCGAATACGGCGTTGAACACCACCGTTATCCTAAGTTTCCCCCGCGACCCAGCAGATGGCGCGCGTTCCCTTAATAGGCATAAATACCACAAAGGAAATGGTCCCAAGGGTGGTATTTTCGGCACTGCATTGCTTATCCATTCAATGTTTGGCTGCGAGGAACAATTCATCGCAAAGGTTCCGCTCTTAACGCACAGCCCTCTACTTGAATGCAGGCATTTGCTGCCGAAGCTAGTTCCCACATCGATCTTCGTAGAGTTTGAACTCTGCGTCGGTCATCTTACGATCACTGACAGCTTTGCGATTCGCACCGTAAGAGCGGAAGCAGCAGTTTCACTACACGAAATCTCCTCCCTTCGTTCCTCCGATCCGGGTTGCTTCTTACCGACGATCTTATCCGAGTCAGCCAATTCGTGTCCGCAGGTGCTGGAGCTTTTTGAAGTTGCAGCACCCGCATCACACAAATTTTGTGCACGGGTAATACCTCTGGTTCGAGGCTTCTTAGTGGAAGGGCGAGCACCTGGTGCACCTACGCCTCCGCCGAGACGAGCGACCTTACCCGTGGCTTTGCTTGCTTCTGCCATTTTTCGTATGTATGTAAGTGCAAGTGAACGTGAAGAGTTTGAGAAATACAATTTGTTAATTTCAATTCAATTTTCTTTATTCATATGTAAGCAGAAAAAGTTTACAATTCAATATAAAATTGTAAGCATTTAATACATATATAATAGTTAGTGACATCTTTATTTAAAAAAAAAATAGAAGTGATGCCACATTTTAATAAATTTTACTTTGTGTGGGGTGTACAAAGATAGATAAACAGAAATTACATTTTTTTAAATCCAGTAAGTGAGGAAGAGTAAAAATTGATCTTTAACAAATAAAAAAGTGATACAATCAAAAACTAAATATAAATGGCAGAAATAGCTACGTACTTAGTTAAGCAAATGAGTAAATCATTTTATTTTTTATCTTTTTAAACTGAAAAACGCAACAGGGTTTCGATTTCGTGATGATTAAGAAGAAGCCATGATTTAATTACTTTTGTAAACCGGGATAAATTTCTTATGGGCCGAATTTCCAAGGGCAGAGTGTTAAATAATTTGCATAAAACAGTAGAGTAAAAGTTTCTGTAACTTGTAGTGCGAAAAGCAGGAACATTTACAACAAAGTTTGAATGGCTACGTAAGCTGTGCAAGTCAGAAATTGGACTATCCAGATACCCGCCTCTAATAAAGAAGACCTTCAGAACCTTAAAATAAAATAAATGACGCAAAGGAAGAATTTTCAAGGTCCTAAATAGGTCCATTGTGTGTGCTGAACGGTGAGAATTACAAACATTTCGAATTGCAGATTTTTGAGAGACCGTTAATTGCTGTAGTTTGCTAAGGTAAGCGCCACCCCAACTGCAAAGTCCATATTGCAATCGTGATTGGAATAAACCATAATAAACCCTTTTCAAAGTGTTAAGAGAGCAATACTTTCTAAGGCGGAAGAGACAACGAGTAGAATAAAGAAGATATTTTTTCAAAGAAAGAATGTGTTTGGACCAGTTCAAATTTCTGTCTATGGTAACACCAAGATACTTAAAACTATCTACACTTTCAATCTTGAAGCAATCATTACTGCAGTTAGCATTCCTATTGAATGTTTGGCCACTTTGGAATCGGCATTGGTTGTTCAGCAAATCGTGACTCGCGCAGTCATGAGAATGAAATATTATATCTGAGTCGGGATACTCCTGCTCAGTAAGACTGAAAAACATTAACTTAGTTTTGCTACTAACAATAAGTCTATGATTGGCAAACCAACATCTTAGTAAGAAAACGTCATGGTTTATGCCAGCAATTAAGTCTTACGAACTGACTGAACAATATGCAATTCCAAGGTCGTCGGCAAAGGCTTTAGTTTTACCCACGAATGGAAGAGCAAATAAGGAATTTAAGTATAAAAGAAATAAAATTGGGCCAAGTGCAGAACCTTGGGGCACCCCCAAGTTATTGGTTTTTGAACTGCTTATATTGCTGCCAAATTTTAACGTATTGCATTCTATCTTTAAGATAAGACTCTAACCAATTATATATGAATCCTCTGAAACCGGCCTTATATAATTTATCCAAGAGAATTTCATGGTCAACCATGTCAAACGCCTTAGTTATATCCACAATAAGGCCAGCGCAAAAATGTTTGTTATCTAACCCTTTGTATAAAATAGAGCAAAAATCCAACAAAGCATCCTCAGTGGAGAAGCCATTCCTAAAACCAAACTGCATAGGACTAAGAAAATTTTTATGATTAAGATAGGCTAAAATTCTCTTTTTTATTAATTTTTCAAACACTTTTGAGATTGAAGGCAACAGAGAAATTGGTCTATAATTTGATTTGTCTGTCCTGATACCCTTCTTAAATAAAGGAATCACTACAGCGCATTTAAGTGCAGAGGGAAAAGTCCCAGACATAATGCTTAAATTAAAAAGGTAAGACAAAATATCTACTAAATTGGGTCCAATGTTCTTTAGAACCAAATTCGAAATTTCATCATATCCATGAGAATTGGAATTAGGAAGAGAATTAATGGTTTTTAGTAATTCAAATCCCGTAATAGGCTCAAAAACGAAGCTGTTTCTATAATCATTGCCTTCAGTACCAGGCTTAGTGCAACAGATACAAGAAGTTTTTGTACTACCTGAAAAATAAGTTTGTCCAATGGAAGCAAAGTAATTACTGAATTCGTTGGCTATATCTAAAGGATTTAAAATCTTAGTACTACCATTTTAAAGTATGATGGGATCTGTGATAGAACAAACTTTTCGACTAACAATACTGTTAACCACTTGCCACTCTTTCTTAATATTCCCACTTGCAGCTTGTATTTTGAAATGATAATAGCTTTCCCGAGCATTTTTAACTTCCTTATTTAATTTTTTGCACAGCTTGTTAAAACGACTTTTTAAGTTATTATTCTGTGGATGTTTCAAATTTTTTTTTTTAATTTGTGCTTTAGATTAATCTGTTTAATAAGGGTACGAGTTATCCAAGGTTTAAGGAGATACTCCGATTTTTTTTGTGTTAAAGTGAAAGTGGATAAACTTAAATAATGTTTAAAAATGCTAAGAAAAATATCATATGCTAAGGAGGCATTCTGTTCAACAGAAACACTGTCCCAATATTCATAGCGTAGCCTATCGTTCAATTCGTGAAAGTTAATTTTATCAAAAAAGGCCTGTGATGATACGAAAGGGTTCCTACATTTCATGTTTTCAAAAAAGATTCCCGTCATACAATGATCGGTTATACGAAGGTCCAAGTTAATACCAGCAAGGAGATCCACAGCAATATTTTCAAGACGAGCAAAAACATGGTCAAGGCAGGTGCCTGAAATTGGTCTGGTAGGTTCAACAACAAAGGATAACAATCCATGTTCAGCCATGAGCGCTTGGTAAGAATCCGAAACGGAATTAGAGACTAAAATATCTAGATTAAAGTCACCTAAGATGACAAGATTTCCAGATGGTTCATTAGCCAGAAAGTCCCCGAGGTCCCCTTGAACTTGTGCGCGCCACCTACGGCGATGATTCCCTCTACCGCGCCGTCCCTCGGGATTAGATTCGAAGACTCTGCGGGCCGGAGCGTTGGTGTCCATTCGCTCTACATGTCCTAGCCATCTCAGACGTCCAATACGCAGTTTTTTGACTAGGTCGATGTCGCTGTACAGCTCGTATAGTTCGTGATTGAATCTTCTCCTCCAAAACCCGTCAACGCAAACGGGACCGAAAATCTTACGAAGAATTTTTCTCTCGAAGCGACCAAGGATATCTTCATCCTCTTTTAATAAAGTCCATGTTTCAGCGCCGTAAAGCAGGACTGGGATGATCAAGGTCTTATATAGAGTCTCCTTAGTTGTTCGAGATAGGGCTTTACTGTTGAATTGCCTTATAAGCCCAAAAAAAACAGCGATTGGCAAGAGTTATTCTTCGATTGATTTCTGCACTGATTTTGTTTGTAGAATTTATAGCAGAGCCAAGGTAGACAAAGTCCCTTACTACCTCGAAGTTATGGCTGCCCACGGTGACGTTTGGTCCAATTCGTCGGTGTTGGTTTTCTCTTCTTGTTGACAGCATATACTTGGTTTTGCCCTCGTTTATCGCCAAACCCATTTTGGCCGCTTCCGCCTCAATGCTTGCAAACGCACCGGTGACAGCCCGCTGAGATCTTCCAATAATGTCTATATCGTCGGCGTACGCAAGCAGTTGTACAGACTTGTAATAGATTGTGCCTCCGGTGTTGGCTTGTGAGTTCCGCACAATCCGTTCAAGTACAATATTGAAGAAGTCACATGACAGCGCGTCACCTTGTCTAAAGCCTTTTTTGACATCAAAGGTCTCGGTGAGTTCATTGCCGACCTTGATGGAGCAGCGAGCGTTCTCCATCGTCAGCCTGCACAGACGGACAAGTTTGGCAGGGATGTCAAAACTAGACATCGCTCTATAAAGCTCTTCTCTATAGATGCTGTCATAGGCGGCCTTGAAATCGATAAAGAGGTGGTGAGTATCGATTTGGAATTCTTGGGTTTTGTCGTCGTATTTAGGACATTGCTCGTATGTTTTGTCGAGGAGCTCGTAGAAACACTCTTTGGTGGCAGGGTCCTTTTCTTCTGTGGGGGCATGAACACATATTAGGCTTATGTTAGCGAATTTAGCCTTGATCCGGATAGTCATAATACGCTCGCTCACGTGTCGGAAGCTTAAGACTTCTTGCCTAAGTCTGCCGCGTATGACAAATCCGCATCCGAATAAGTGTTGCCTGTTGCCTCTGTAGCAATCACCGTAGTAGATGTCACAGTTTTTCATCCTCTTTTTGCCCGGCCCATCCCATCGCACTTCCTGGATGGCGGTAATATCTGCTTTATAGCAGTCTAGGGCCTCTGCTAGTTGTTCGGCTGCACGTGGTCTGTAAAGGGACAGAACATTCCACGTACAGATCCGAAGGTCGTTGTCCTTATTTCGTTTGCTGGGGTCGTCATTAGTTGAGTCATCCTTATCCGAGGCTTTTGGTTGTTTCGGAACCATAGACTTTTTACGTGGTAGAGAAGTTACCCCGACGGCACAACCCCCAACCTGGAGGGCCAGTTCCTTAATTATTCCCCTAGGACGAGGGGCCGGGTACACCGGTGCCAGTAGTCCACTACGGGAGTATGAGCGCTGCCGTTGGCCCATTAAGGGCTCCTCCGCCACCATCTCTATTCCAATGTCCTGACCAACATTGGAAATTCCTTACCGACCTGTGATCCGAATACGTCGAAGCAGCTCGCGCAAGGTATTCACTAAGTTCAACCTAACTGGAACTATAGACGCCACCGTTGACTCCGTCTAGGGAATTCGTCCGCTGCCGCCTGGAACAGGAAGAAGTGCTCTAGTGAGAAAAGCACTCTTCCCCCCCTCTCTCATCTGCTGCCACCAAGAATCCGCCAAACGGGGTTGGTTACCCATTTCTTGGATTAAGGTACTAGGCACCCGGCTGTCACCGCGTGGAGGTTGAGAGTAGGAGTTGGTAGGCCTCAGCTGAGTGAAAACGCTTGTGTTCTCATATGATCGCATACACTATCGTTTGACCAGCCAGTACGTATCGTTGGTGTTTGCAAAAAAACTAAAATTAGGAATATGGTAATCTTCAATTTCGAAAGAATAAATCCAAATTTCAGATACAAATATTATTTGTGGCAGGTTAACAAGAGCTTCAAGATTCCCAATCAGTAAATCGAAGTTTTGACGTAAACTACGTATATTTTGATGTAAAACGAAAAATGATTTGCCATCTGAATCACATCTAAAATGAAGGTATGCAAGGGTGGAAAAGGAAATTCTGCGAAGCAATAACCAACACTACTGCTGCAGCTAGGCTACATAAAGCCTTGGCAAAATTGTGGGAGTGCCAACATCGCTTAAACAACCGGGTGGCAGTTTCACTGTAGATGAGGAACAACGAGCACTATTGCTCTTAGACACTCACTTCGCCGGAAGTTCGCTGAACACCTGTGAAGGGAGCCCGACCAACATAACCAGACCTCGGAAAGAAGAATCTGTTCCAGAGAGACAATCGAGTGGGCAATCAGCTCCTTCCAGTCTTTTAAGTCACCAGGTGTGGATGGTATTATACCAGCCCTATTGCAAAGGGGGCAAGAGAAACTACTGCCACACTTAGTTAGAATATCAAAAAGTAGTCTTGCATTGGGATAAAAACCAGTGGAGACGGGCGAAAGTTGTGTTTATACCAAAAATGGGGAAGAAAGACCCAGCATAACCGAATTCATATAGACCGATCAGCCTAACTTCTTCTCGAAAGAATGGAGAAAGCTCTAGATAACAACCTAAGAGCAGATGTACTCAATACATCCACACTTCATTACCATCAGCATGCATACAGAGCGGGCAGATCTATTGAGACGGCTCTTTATCAGCTGATGGAAACCATCCAAAGAGCTCTTGAGACAGAGATACTACTCTGCGCCTTCCTAGACATCGAAAAGGGCATTTGGTGACACTTCGCATGATGCTATTAAACGAATACTGGGCAGAAAAGGAGTCACCAGAACAGTATCTAAGTGGATATATGAGTTGCTGAGAACAAGATCAGCAGAAACTCAAACATCACGTAGAATTATCAAGGTCAACACAACAAGAGGGTGCCCACAAGGAGAAGTGTTATCTCCTCTAATGTGGATTCTTGTTGTGGATGAACTACTTGAAAAGTTAACAAACCTTGGAATTAATGGTCAAACCTATGCTGATGACATCGTACTGATTGTCAGGCGGAAATTTGAAGAAACCCTATATGATATTATACAAAGGGGTCTAATAGTAACTTAACACGGTGCAACGCGGCTGGTCTCAATATAAACTCGGCTAAAATCGCAATATTACCCTTCACGAGAAAAACAAAACTTGAACTAAAGCGACTGTCGTTCACGATACTGACACCGGTAAAAGAAGTGCAGTATCTAGAACTATGCCTAGATAGTAAACTCACGTGGAAAAAGCACACGGAGAAGATATCCAAAAATGCTACTCGTGCTCTAATGATATGTAGGACCCTAGCAAGTAAGCGTTGGGGATTAAGTCCAAACATTCTAAGAGAGCAATGATCACTTATGGAGCGATAGCATGGACAAAGGGAACTAGGCTAGTCACAACGAGGAAGACACTCATTAAAGCGCGTGCCTCTGCATCACTGCTGCTATGAGAACATGTCCAACTGCAGCCATGGAAGTACTCCTAGAGTTAACACCGACCCATCTCGTAGTGGAGCAAAATGCAAAGCGGACGATTCTAAGCATGGCAAAACAAAGGCATTGGAAGGGGGAAATGCGTTGGTTTAAGGGAATTCGAGGCACTTCTAAAAAACCATCCCCTTATGGCAGCCCCTAGGGATGATAGCATCAGAAGATTTAACTTAGGGGAAAAGTTTTGTGGAAAGTTAAGTAACAAGAAATTGTGGAGAAACGAATCTACGACATACGGACTGGGCAGCCACACGATAAAGTGGGTGACGTGAAATAGCGCCCTACGAAATAAGGCCACATGTGGGCTTAATTCCATTTTTACGTAGAAATAAGGCCACAAGAGTGATGTAGCCTTATTTCAATGGCTGCTGCGAAATTAGGCGCAGTGGGTCTTATTTCGTTTTTGGATATTCTTGAAGATTTACACTTTAATCAAATCAATTTTGAACCAATAAAAAAACACACAAAAAAGCTGTGCCGTAAAAACGCCAAGTGAAATAGGACGAACTTTCAAAAATTGGCCTTATTTATTCGGCTGTGCGAATAACCACCGAAAACAAAATCGCAGTAATTCCAAAAATTAACAATCGCCCAAAATTGTTGGGTGTTTGTACATAAGCTCAAAAACAAAGAACAAAAGCCCAAAACAGGAGTGAATGGTTGTGTAAATAATCGCCAAAAGAAGAATCGCCTAAAATCCGAAAATGAACGATCGCCCAAAATTTTTCATTTTTTTAAATAATTTCATACAACCATATCAGAAAAACATATTGTCAATAATAGTAAAAACTGTTATTTCTTAAGTTGTAAACAAGCTGGTTGTTCGTTACATTAATCTGGTCAAGGCGTTTTGTGCGGGCCAACAGCGGGTAAGTGACGCGCTTCGCGCGATTCATTTCTTTAAACTCCGCTTTTCGGAGGGCTTTAACGGCTCACGCTACTTCGTTGCTCCGCTAACGGTATCTCAACAACTGCCAGGCAAGTGCCTGGGGCTAGGTCTATTCGAGGGCAGTTTTGTGCGGGCCAACAGTGGGTAGGTGATGCGCTTCGCGCGATTCATTTATTTAAACTCCGCTTTCCGGAGGAGGTTAGCCGTTCACTCGACTTCATCGCTCCGCTAAGGGTATGTCAACAACTGTCAGGCAGGCGCCTGGCTAAGTCTATTCGAGGACAATTTTGTGCGGGCCAACAATGGGTAAGTAGAACGCTTCGCGCGATTCATTTATTTAAACTCCCCTCGGGAAGGGTTTAACCGCTCACGCGACTCTGTCGCTCCGCTAAGGGTACGTCAACAACTGCCAGGCAAGCGCCTGGAGCTAAGTTTATTGGAGGACAGTTTTGTGCGGGCCAGCAGTGGGTAAGTGACGCGCTTTGCGCGATTCATTTATTTAAACTCCACTTTCCGAAGCGGTTTATCCGTTCACGCGATTTCGTCGCTCCGCTAGGGGTATCTCAACAACTGTCAAGCTGGCGCCTGGGGCTGCGTCTATCCGAGGACAGTTTTGTGCCGGCCAACAGTGGGTAAGTAGCGCGCTTTGCGCGATTTATTTATTTAAACTCCGCTTTCCGGAGGAGGTTAGCCGCTCACTCGACTTCGTCGCTCCGCTAAGGGTATGTCCGCTACTGTCAGGCAGGCGCCTGGGGCTAAGTCTATTCGAGGACAATTTTGTGCAGAAAAACAATAGGTGGGCCAAGTGGAGCACTTAGCGCGATTCATTTATTTAAACTCCGCTTTCCGGAGGGGTATCACCCTTCACGCGACTTCGCCGCTCCGCTAAGGGTATGTCCACAACTGCCTGGGGCTAAGTCTATTCGAGGCCAATTTTTTACGGGCCAAGCGAGACAAGTGGAGCGCTTTGCGCGATTCATTTATTTAAACTCAGCTTTCCGGAGGGTTTTAGCCGCTCACACGACTTCGTCGCTCCGCTAAGGGGATGTCCACAACTGTCAGGCAGGCGCCTGGGGCTAAGTCTATTCGAGGACAATTTTTTGCGGGCCAACAGTGGGTAAGTGGGGCCATTCATTTATTTAAACTTCGCTTTCCGGAGGGGTTTAACCGTTCACGCGACTTCGTCGCTCCGCTAAAGGTATGTCACCAACTGTCAGGCAGGCGCCTGGGGCTAAGTCTATGCGAGGACAGTTTTGTGCGGCCCAACAGTGGATAAGTGGAGCGCTTTGCGCGATTAATTTATTTAAACTCCGCTTTCGGGAGGGGTTTTACCGCTCACGCGATTTCGTCGCTCTGCTAAAGGTATGTCAACAGCTGTCAGACAGGCGCCTGGGGTCCGGAGGCGTTTAGCCGCTCACGCGACTTCGTCGCTCCACTAGGGATAATTGTCAGGCAGGCGCCTGGGGCTAAGTCAATTCGACGACAGTTTTGTGCGGGCCAACAGTGAGCTACCGCTTTCCAGAGGGGTTTAGCCGCTCATGCGAATTTGTCGCTCCGCTAAGGGTATGTCAACAATTCTCAGACAGGCGCCTGGAGTTAAGTATATTCAAGGACAGTTCTGTACTTCCCAACAGTGGGTAAGTGGCCCGCTTCGCGCGATTCATTTATTTAAACTCCGCTTTCCGGAGAGGGGCGCCGTGGCGTAAGTGGTTAGTGTGTCGGATCACTACGCATGAGGTTCCAAGTTCGAATCCTAGAAAATACCAAAAAAAAAGTTTTTTCACGGTCCCACCTCTCGCGAGCGTCTGACAAACATCCGAGAGTATTGTTGTCACGAAAAAGCTTCTCAAATCGTCGTTCGGATTCGGCATTAAACTGTAGGTCCTTTCCATTCGTGTGAAAAATATAACGCACACAACATGAGTGGTTGCGAGAAGCTAGGCCCTGGCACTTTAAAGAGCTGTTGCGCCAAATATTTGTTTGTTTTTCCGGAGGGGTTTAGCCGTTCACGCTACTTCGTCGTTCCGCTAAGGGTATGTAAACAACTGCCAGGCAGGCGCCTAGGACTAAGTCTATTCGAGCACAGTTTTGTACGAACCAGCAGTCCGTAACCGCTTTCCGGAGGGGTTTAGCCGCTCACGCGAATTCGTCGCTCTGCTAAGGGTATGTCAACAACTCTCAGACAGGCGCCTGGAGCTAAGTCTATTCAAGGACAGTTCTGTACTTCCCAACGGTTGGTAAGTGGCGCTCTTCGCGCGATTCATTTATTTAAACTCTGCTTTCCGGAGGGAGTTAGCCGCTCACGCGAATTCGTCGCTCCGCTAAGGGTATGTCAACCACTGCCTGGGGCTTAGTCTATTCGAGGACAATTTTGTGCGGGCAAGTGAGCCAAGTGGAGCGCTTCGCGCGATTCATTTATGTAAACTCCGTTCCCGGAGGTGTTTAACCGCTCACGCGATTTCGTCGCTCTGCTAAGGGCATGTCACCAACTGTCAGGCAGGTGCCTGGGACTAAGTCTATTCGAGGACAGTTTTGTGCGGACCAATAGTCCGTAACCGCTTTCCGGAGGGGTTTGGCAGCTCACGCGACTTCGTCGCTCCGCTAGACGTATGTCAACAGTTGTCAGGCAGGGGCCTGGGGCTAAGTCAATTCGAGGACAATGTTGTGCAAGCCAACAGTAGGTGGGCCAAGTGGAGTGCTTCGCGCAATTCATTTATTTAAACTCCGCTTCCGGAGGGGTTTAACCGCTAACGCGACTTCGCCGTTCCACTAAGTGTATGTATATAACTGCCAGGCAACCGCCTGGAGCTAAGTCTATTCGAGGACAGTTGTGTACGGCCCAACAGTAGGAAAGTGGAGCGCTTAGCGCGATTCATTTATTTGAACACCGCTTTCCGGAGAGGGTTAGCCGCTTACGCGACTTCGTCGCTCCGCTAAGGGTATGTCCACAACTGCCTGAGCCTAAATCTATTCGAGGACAATTTTGTGCGGCCCAACAGTGGGCGCGGTCCAACAGGGGGTGGAAATGCGGTGAAGCGGGAGGGTTATGATCCCGCTTCTTTACGGATCATAACCTCGCTGATAAAAGGAAGAAGAAGAAGAACAGTGGGTGCGCCAAGTGAGCCAAGTGGAGCGCTTCGCGAGATTCATTTATTTAAACTCCGCTTTCCGGAGGGGTTTAACCGTTCACGCTACTTCGTCGCTCCGCTAAAGGTATGTCAACAACTGTCAGGCAGGCGCCTGGGGCTAAGTCTATTCGAGGACAGTTTTGTGCGAGCCAACAGTGGGACAAGTGGCGCTCTTCGCGCGATTCATTTATTTACACCCCGCTTTCCGGAGGGTTTTAGCCACTCATGCGTCTTTGTCGCTCCGCTAGGGGTATGTCAACAACTGTCAGACAGGACAATTTTGTGCGGGCCAACAGTTGTAGTTATGCCAACGTTTCTTACTAATAGCTATTATCATCACCGGGAAAATGTGGCTTTGTTTCTATATTAATATGAAAATAAGGCCATATTATTATATTTTTTTTTGTTTTTCCATAAATGTCGCCTTCTTTCCATGGTTAAATAGTTAGTTTAGTTTAGTTTATTTATTGATTAACTCCATTTTCATTTCATATTAGCAATTATTCTTAATTCTAAGTAATATTGTACATAAGTATTTAGGCAATTATATTTAAAAAAAAATAGCAAAAAATGGGTATATAATCACGTAAGATTGCCAAATGGTACAATGACGCCTTGTGGTCGGAAAGATAGACCAGTATCAAGCGTTCATTATATGCACTGATAACTAAGATAAAATACTGTAAGACCCGAAAGGGATAAGTAAAACAGCAAGAGAATAAAAGCGCGTGTAAAATATTTAACGTGAGTGTATATAGATTTATGTATGCGTTCGTGAAATTTGCATGTGCACTGATAAATGATAATAATTATGGATACAATAAAAATTAGCAAAATTGAGCAAAATAGCAAAACGAAAACATAACAAAACGTATGAGGAAATGTGGGGTACAGTGTCAGCTATATTAGTACTTGAAGAAGTGATTCCACCTCTGATCTGGAGAGCAGCTATATCCTTAGGTCTCTGAGAAATTTATTTGTCTGCGATAGTATATCATGTAGTGCAGGAGGCAGCTTATTGAAAATAAAAGGGGCAATCGAATTGAGAAATCGTCTACTGTGCTCTGTTCTAACAGTTGGAACTACCACCTTGCTTATATTCTGTAACGAATATGTTTCAACCCTTCTGAAATGAAGGTTTCCACTTCTGATAAAGAAAACTTTAAGGGTTTTATAAACATACAAATATCTGAAAGGCAGTATTTTCTTCGATTGAAATAGAGGCAATGAGGCTTCACATCTTTGTTTATTTAATATCAGTCGAACTATTTTCTTTTGCGCTGTTATAATGGGTCGCAAGTTACTTACACACGCAACACCATACTCCAGTCGAGACTGAATTAACGCGTAATATATTGTCAATAAGAGCTTTTGAGGGACTAGCTTACGCATGTAGTATATTTTATTTATAGCAATGTACAACACTCTTTTTAAGGACCTAATATGCGTTTTCCAATTTAAGTTGTTATCAATTACAACTCTCAGATATTTTAATTCCTCGACGAATTCTAGTACAAAGCAGCTTTCTGGATATAGGCAGGCATTGCCACAAGAGACATGATGCCACCATATGCCTTTAATTTTATGCGAGTTAGTTAGGGAGAAACACAAGCTCTTGGATTTTTTACTTGAAACCATTTGATTATAATTGAACCAAATGTTGAGCAAATAAATGTCCTCTTTCATTCGTTGTTCTATCGTCTCATATGACTCAGCGGCGTATGACAGAGCAAGATCGTCAGCATAAGCGACTAAATTTCCGTTGAGGGAAAACTCTTCGATAAAGAGTTAACATACATAAGGAATAGAAATGGCCCGAGAACCGAACCCTGGGGAACCCCAATATTTGGACTTAATGTTTCTTTACTAAGGACCTCATTCACTCTGACGTATTGTATACGGTTAGACAAGGAAGACTCAAACCATTGAGAAATACCACCTCTAAAAACCGCCGCATTCCGTTTTCGAAACAAGATTTCATGATTAACTAGATCAAAGGGTTTGGTTAAATCAAGGAACAGGCCTACTGATTTTAAACGTTTATCAAGTGCGGTATATATGTTGCTCAAAAAAACTGCTATTGCATCTTCGGTACACCTACCCTTCCTAAAACCAAATTGAAAATCGTTAAAGTAATTCGTTTTACCTAAAAATCTTAGCATTTTGTTCACTATAATTCTTTCAAATATTTTTGCGAAAACAAGCAACAGAGAAATAGGCCTATAATTGTTTGGATCACTAGGATCGCCCTTTTTAAATATAGGAGTTATTATAGATGTTTTAAGTATCTCCGGAAATTTACCACACTGAAAACTTTTATTAATAAGATACTTCAGAGGACTTACGATTGAGTTTGCAATTCTTTTTATAACGAAGCTATTTAAACCATCAATGCCACATGAACTCTTTGATTTGAGTCAGCTTATAACAGTAAGGAGTTCATAAGAGATTACTGGGCTATAAAAGAAGGAAGCAGAAGATGGAGTATCTATAGATAAGTTATTTAGTACCCGATATTGCTCTTTGATAACAGTGTCGGCGAGTCTGCTTTTGTTTTTTGAGAAAAATTTGTTATTTTCCTTAATTTTAGCACATATTTCATTTGTTATCCAAGGTTTTAGTTTTTTTGTTTTAGCCTTTAATTTGCTAGTCTTACTTGCATCTATATAATATTTCAATGTGCTTAGAAAAGCAGAAAAGGCATTTGAAGGACAATCACAATTATAAATTGTCGACCATCTTTCCTGGCTTAAGTACTGATTTAATTTATTATAATTTACTTTAGCAAAGTACTCTTTATCAGAACTTATGTATGGTCTACAAGTATTTCCGTTTAACAAACCTTTGAAGGACAAACCAGTGGCAAAGTGGTCGGTTATATCTAGCTCCAAAACGAAAGGGGCGGCATTTAATTCATTTTTGCATCTTAGAAATAGGTGGTCAATACATGTTTTGGACTGTTCCCCTATTCTAGGCACATTGATAAGGGATTGAAATCCCATTGTCGATAATAATAACATGTAATCATCGCTTTCTTTTGGTTGGCCTAGTATGTCAATATTTATGTCACCTAACAAGCATACATTTTTGCAATTGAGCGAGCACAGAAGTCTATTAAGATCGCTAATAAATACTTCACTTTCAACAAACTGAAGACGATAAATGCACACAAAAGAAAGAAAAATATTTGCCAATTTTAATTGAATAACTATACAATCAGCACTTTCCAGGTCTGGGATAGATACAACCACTTCATAGCAGTTTTTAACAAATACGGCTGTGCCACCCGCAGCATAGTTTTCGTTACATTTCGCGTAAAGTTTATAGCCCGGTATAGAAAAAAGACTAAGCTCGTGATTATACACCCATGTTTCAGTTAATACTATTATTTCGGGCATAATGTTAAAACAATTTTGCATATAAGAACATAATGTATCAAAATTCTTCCTCATACTTCTAATATTTTGATGCATAACCGTAAAATCTAATGAAGTAGTTGCTAAGTTAGTACCAACAAATATTTCATTTCCATCATTCATAATATTGAGATCAAATAAATCATTTAAATTTTCTAACATTTTAGTTTAAGAAAAAAAAGGAAATTTAAAAATTAACGAAAATTAATTACGTATTTACAATTTTTGAAGATCATCCACACATTTGATATATTTAACCTCAGTTCCGCTCCCTCGCCGCATCAGTATTCTTCCATTTCGCACCCACAGAAAGTCATATCCACATTGCTTCTTCGCTATTTTAGCTTCTTTTAGGAGAAACTTTGTCTCACCCGACAGCCAGTCGTTGATGTATATGTCGCCTCTCAGAGATGTATCAATTACGCTAGCTTTAATTGTTTTTTTCCTTGCATAGCTCGCGCGCAAAATATTTTCTTTTGTACATCTTCTAGTCATCTTCAGCACCACGACGTTAGAGGAATTACCAGTTGTTTTTGATTTCCTCCTATAGCAAAGGTGAATGTCTTCGCAAGAAATCTCAACACCAAGCCCAACATTCATTCATGATTTGCGTTGTTTGCTCCAGAACTTGTAGGCGACTGTTCATAAAATCGAGAGTAGCTACCGTTGAGGAGAGCGATGCTTTCAGTTGCATTATTTGTTGGTAGATTTCTTTTAGCGTTATCTTGCTGGAATCATCGTCTTCGGTCACTGAACTTATAGACAATCTTTTCGGGTTGTTTCTATTTTTGTGCACACACATTAAACAATTCCATGGTTTTTTATTTCGCGTTAGGAAATCAATGTCTTCAGGTTTTAACTTTGCGCATTCTGCATGCATCATACTGTGACACTCATTGCAGGTTATTTTAAACGATTCTCTTGCTATTTTGCTATTACAGACTTTGCAGATCGACATTTTCGCGTCTATTCTCTTAGGCTAGGGCCACGCACTGAGCGACTGAGCGATTGAGCGACGAGCACCTGAGCGACGCAAAAATATTAAAACATATGGAATCGTAGGGATGTGGCCACGTAGTTGCTAAGCGACGAGCGATTTTTCTGAGCGACAGAGCGACATCGCTCTGAATTCAATTTTGTTCTAAATTCGTAGTTCATCGCTCAGCGATAAAGTGAAAATGGAGCAAATAAACTTGAAAATTTTGATTTCAGCTGTCCAAAGCCGGCAGGTTCTAAGGTAGGACTGCCATAAAGGCTTTAAAAATAAAAATACTGCAAATAAGCAGAGGAATGAAGTGAGAAAAATTTGTAATTGTTCAGGTAATTTATAGGATGTACACCAAATCTTCTTTTTTTGGACCGTATAAACAATTGATAAATATGGGCACGACTTTCCAGTAAAAGACTACGACGTACAGGACTCGACAACGACATTTTCACTACTAATCGCTCGAGCGACGTCGCTCAGTAAAAGGCCACTCGTCGCTCAAACTTGTCGCTCTATCGCTCGTCGCTCAGTCGCTCAGTGCGTGGTCCTAGCCTTACACGGCACTTCAAACAATGTTTTAATTTCCAAGTTGTTTGGAAATAAGACCCGTCGGGTGTTTTTACCACTTTTCCATGGTAAAAACCCACATTTTGAATGTGGCCTCATTTTGTAGGGCGCTATATCACGTCACCTGATAAGCCTGCTTTAAGCTTTGCAAGGAAACTATTTAATAATAGTAAATATTTTTAAATTTAATAAAACTTGAATTGAAAAAAAAAGATTAAAAAATTGCATATTATCTACACTGTGAAAGGCTCACTAGTGACCACTTAATCACCTCAATAAGAATCGTTTAATAAAAACGATTAACGAAAATAAACACACAAACACTGCACTTCGTAAATTGAACTCGGATGGCACAAGCGATAAATAATCTCAACTAACGTAAGCAGATATGCTTCAAACAAACATACAAGCGCCATGGGTAATTAAAACCCAAAGTAAAAACCACTTGCCTGCGTTAAACACTAAGCAGAATGCGAACGATATACGCTTGTGTTGCAATATGTTTACTTCAAGTGTATCTGTAAGACGAGCGCGCGCGGAGTGACAACGGTCACTCAACTAATAAACATAAAATATGCCGAATGGGCAATACTGAATTCAAGCGTGCGTTGAGTGACATCGGTCACTCAACTAATAATATGGAATATGACGAATAGGCAATATGTGGTTCAATGTGCGAAGTGTGGAATTTAAATAACAACAAATGCAATGCAAATTAGTATATAAGACACCCCCTTTGGGTAGGGGGCAGAATATACCCGAGGTAGGCATGCCTGTCGTAAGAGGCGACTAAAATCCACCCTTCGTATACCGGAAATAAAATGTATACATAATATGCAATAAGTAAAACAAATAGATATAGTACCCCAGGTAGCAGTCCAGGTTCTCTGGAAAATTCACCCTCTTCGGAGGTAGGCTCTACGGATTCTGGGGAGGGCCAATTGTTGCATTTAATAAACCTCTTTTTGAAAAATTCAAGGGTAACTCGATCTCCACCATCAAGACCGAATGTCTCTGGAAAAAGAAGTCCGCCGGAAGCGCAAGCGCAAGAGAAACGGGACACAGTGAAATGTAATAGCTTTGAGGAAGGAAACAATGAACTGCGTATTAAGCTAAATAAAATGGATATACTCTACCAAGAGCTTAAGAGAGAGGTAGAATCACTAAAAGAGGAAAACAAGGCTTTTGCAAAGAGAACGCGAAGTTACCCCACCCCGTGCAGCTAGTCCCAAATATCACACGGATGAAGAAGAGCTAGCACGCGAAACAAATGGGGTCTCAAAGAAAAGACCCAGCAAAAAATGAAGAGCCGGTTCTTCACCTCGAAATCGAGCCACGAAAACAAGACAAAGAAAAAGACTTGAAACAGAAACAAACTCACGACAAATTACGTCCCCGCCTGCAATAAACGTCGTCGGCATTAGGGACTACAATAAATTGCATTGCCTTCTCAAGGAAACTGTGACATCGGAATTTAAAGTAACGTCATTCCGAAACAATGATTGGAAAATTAATGTAGTCGACTCTTACGGGTTTAGCGATAAACGAGGGCAAAACCAAGTATATGCTGTCAACTAGAAAGGGAAAACCAACACCGACGAATTGGACAAAACGTCACCGTGGGCAGCTATAACTTCGAGGTAGTAAGGGACTTTGTCTACCTTGGCTCTGCTATAAATTCTTCTAACAAAATCAGTGCAGAAATCAATCGAAGAATAACTCTTGCCAATCGCTGTTTTTTTGGGCTTATAAGGCAATTCAACAGTAAAGCCCTATCTCGAACAACTAAGGAGACTCTATATAAGACCTTGATCATCCCAGTCCTGCTTTACGGTGCTGAAACATGGACTTTATTAAAAGAGGATGAAGATATCCTTGGTCGCTTCGAGAGAAAAATTCTTCGTAAGATTTTCGGTCCCGTTTGCGTTGACGGGTTTTGGAGGATTAGATTCAATCACGAACTATACGAGCTGTACAGCGACATCGACCTAGTCAAAAAACTGCGTATTGAACGTCTGAAATGGCTAGGACATGTAGAGCGAATAAACACCAACGCTCCGGCCCGCAGAGTCTTCGAATCTAACCCCGAGGGACGACGCAGTAGAGGAAATCATCGCCGTATGTGGCGCGCACAAGTTCAAGGGGACCTCGACCAACTTGGAGTGCGCAACTGGAGGCAATTAGCTAAAGACCGAGCTAAATGGAGAGGCTTGTTGGTTGAAGCCCAGGTTCACCCCGAACTGTAGCGCCACCTAAGTAAGTAAGACTCTTACGGCTACCGAGCAACATCTAAAGAACTAAACGCGGAAAAGATCCAGTGGTTCACCTACGAAAATAAATCAGAAAGACCACTCCGTGTTATAGCAAGGGGTCTCCACCTCTCGTGCACTAAAGATGACATTATAAATAACCTTGAAGAAAATGGCTTGAAAATGATTGACGCAATTAATATCTTAAAGAAGATAAAGCAGAAAACGGAAAAAGGCAAAGAAATCTTGGTCAAGCATGGACTTCCGCTCTTTATGCTAACCTTCGATAGAAGCGAAAATATAGACGATATTAATAACGTAAAAAGTATTTTGAATAACGTAGTTAAAATCGAGCCTATGCATACGAATACACGATCGATACCTCAGTGCAAATGCCGTCAAGGTTTCTATCATACGCAGTCGTATTGCCAAAAAGAACCGAAATGTGTAAAATGTGCCGGGAACCAGTTATCAGAAAGGTGTGACTTAAATAAGCAGGCTCCGGCGACCTGCATAAACTGCAAAGACAAGCACCCAGCAAACTATCGAGGTTGTGAAGTAGCAAAGGAGCTTCAAAAAAGGCGCGATACTCTCAAGAAACCGATACACCCGAACCCAAGCTTAAGAGATCGTAAAACTGATAAGCCTAAGACCGCTAAGCCAGTCAAAACGACGAGACCGATAAAGGAAAATAAAAAAATTGCGCAAGAGAACGTCGCTGGTCCAAGTGCAGCGGAAAAACCGCCACAGGTTGACGCGAGATCGGACGCGCAAGTCGCGTCAAACGAAAACAAATTAAGATCAGCTACAACAGATCCGGTTAGCCAAATATTTACCATTATATTGGAAAAATTTGAGGAGCAAACCAAAGTTAATAAAATTATACTTGACAAATTGAGAAAGCTCGAGTTCAAACCTCGCAAGACAATCAAAAAAACATGAATATGAAACAGCTACTTAAGATACTAACGTGGAACGCAAACGGCCTTCTGAAAAAAATTTACGAGTTAGAAGTGTTTCTACGGAAAAATAATATTGATATATGTTTGGCATCGGAAACGCACTTAAAAAAGGGACTTAGACCCAAAATAAAAGGTTACAGCGAATACCATGCGAATCATCCTTCGGAAAATGCGAGACGCGGGTCCTCTCTTTACATCAAAGACTGTATTAAGCACTCCGAAAACATAGAAATAGAATTTGATTCTATGCAAATAAGCGCAGTCTCCGTAAAAATAAACCATTTAGACTACAATATCGGATCTAGTTACTTCCCTCCGGGATATAAGCTAGTAGAAGACGACCTCGTTCGTCTCTTTGACTCACTCGGACCTAATTTTGTCTTAGATGGTGACGCGAAACACGCTTTCTGGGGATCAAAATACAATTCGACAAAAGGCAAATTATTGTACAAAGTTAGCATGAAACGTGGGGTGAATTTTTTTTCGACAGGAAAGCCAACTTATTGGCCAACTGACAAAAATAAAATCCCTGACCTCGTCGACTTCTTTATCACAAAAGGATTAACTAAAAATTTGACAGAAGTCGAAGAATACTATGATCTATGCTCAGATCATTCAGCAGTTACTCTGAAAATAGGTGGAAGTCTAGTAAAAAAAGAAGGACCGCCTAGGTTAACTAGTAACAAAACTAACTGGGACGCTTTCAGAAGAGACTGCAAGGAAAATGTTGCTTTAAATGTACCGCTAAAGACACCATTCGAAATAGAAGAAGAAATCGACAAACTCGTCGAAGCCATTCAGAGCTCAGCGTGGAAAAACACTGCTTTGCGGAAGACAGAAGCACGAATCAATAAAGTCAAATACCACCCTGAAATCGAGGACCTCATACGAGAAAAGAGGAGAGCGCGCAAGAGATGGGAACAATCCCGCGCGCCACCAGATAAAACTTATCTGAACCACCTTTGTAACAAGCTAAAAAATGTGCTGCAGGACCTGAAAAATCACGAGACTTCTACTTACCTCGAGGGTCTGACCGCTGATAAGTATTCAAACTACTCGCTATGGAAAGCCTTGAAGTCCATAAGGAAACCGGTAATTCACTCGCCGCCAATTATGAAAGCTAATGGGGAATGGGCAAAAGAAGACAAAGAGAAAGCAGAATTATTTTCCGATCACATAGAGGAAACGTTCAAGCCGTTCGATGGACAACCGTTGATCGAAGATCGGAATGATAATATGGCACCCGACAACTTTAAAGTAAAACCGTATCCCTGTCCGAACTTCGAATGACAATAAAAAAAATTGAAAAATAACAAGGCTCCGGGATATGATTTAATCACTGGGGAAATTTTGAAAGAGCTCCTACATGACTACACACCTCGTCGTGGTGTAGGGGGCTAGTAATGGTCAAGGATTCTCGGGTAGTTCCCCAGATGAGACACGAAGCCATGTTGTAGTCGTCCTAATCCTCCCCCTCCATATCCTATCCTTTACTCTCTCCTCACCGGTGGGCCGGATCAAGATGTAATACGACCCGTGCCGAGGATCAGCCTGGCTGGGGGCCCACTTTAAATAATAGTCCAGTCGCTAACGGAGTATACGGATACCTGGCGACCTCCGGATAAGCCTGCCTTGCCTGCACAATGCGGATCTCTGCGCAGGTCGACCTCCCATTCTTCGCCACTCGTGGGTCCAATATAATGAACAAAAATAATAACCAAGAAAATATAAAAAAAAGTAAAAAAAGAGGACGGTCCTCTTAAAAAACCGTCTTCCAGCCTCCTGCAAGCTCTGCTGTGACAATCCATTCAAGCGCACTGGCCTTGAGGCCTAGCACTAGCGTTGCGAGCAGTTGCAAGCAGGTGGACGCCCCCAGGCTTGCTGAATGCGCGTCTGGTACACTGGCGGATAGGACAGTGGTTTCAACACCTGGTCCCATCGTAAAGCCAGACCATGAAATGCGAGGGGGCAAACCCCTTAATATCTCTGCCCCTTCAGAGACAGCTAACTGTTCGGCCTTGAGCTTACAGCACACTGTGCCCTCCACTTCGAAGGATCCACATCCCCTTCTCAAATCCCTTTCAGGTGCGACGGACGGCTCTGCTTCGAGCTTGCCAAATGTTGCTCCCCCCAAGATTTCCTACCAAGATCGCCGGCTAGCTTATAAGCCAGGAAATTCCTGAGCAGGATAGAACCCAAAAGCATAAGACTTCTTTAAGCTGGGCACTCAAACGTGTCCAGCTCCCCCCCGACTCATCCAGCAAGGACTTATCGTCCAAACGCCAGAGGTCTCAGGATGAGTCTCCCACCCTTGCCAAATAGACCAAGGTAGTACCTTCCATTGCTACTACCAAACCCTTCAACCAAGTGCTTAAGGCACACTTGGAGATCGCGGTCGTTGACCATAGCGATCCGGATGGCAGCATTACGGCGGATAAGTGGAGGAAGGTGGAGATTAAACTCGCCACCAATTGTCTCCAAATCCTACGTGACCATCCCGGCCCTGATGTTTCCTGCAGGGATGGTGGCTGGCATCAAGGGCATATCAAACTCATTGCCTGCGCTGACCAAAGATCGAAGGATCTCTATAAACTTGCTGTCTCCAGATTAGGTCAGGTTTGGCCAGGTGCACAGTTGGGATCGTGGAAAGGGACCAGATTCCAACCCGACCAAGAACACGTGCTACCATTCCGGCTGAACCCTCTGATCCTAAAATTATCCTGGATATTCTGAAGGCAAACAACAGCTCCCTTCCTACCCATAATTGGAAGATTGCCAAAGTGGACGAGCCAAGAGGAGACGTCAGAAGTATGATCATTGTTATCAATGAAGAGTCTCTGGCCCCCTTGGCTTCTTCTAAAGGGGTAGTAAATTATGGATTCAGCTCCATCACCTTGAAAGTCTATAAATTTGATGAGAAGGAGCTCGAGAAAGTACCTCCCAAGCAGGTTGCAGCCCCTTCTGCACCAGCTAAGAGCACCTCTCCTCCCGAGCCCCTTACCTCGCTCCCTTGCGCCGATCCATCTTTTTTGGGGGTTGACTCCTCGTCGACAGACACTGAAATGGTTGACGCTCTCCTGAAATTGGACTTTTCTGGTCCTCTCTCTCCCTCACCATCACTCCTGGACAGTGACCCTTGTGGCCTCTCTCTCGAGGATGACCTTCTCTCATCAGATTCAGAGGAAGCCAACAATACCGTGATAATGGTATCTGAAGCGAAAAGTAGCCCCAATGCTGCAGATCCTTCAGATTAACCTGCATCACTCCATCACGGCTTCGGCCTCCCTTATTCTCTGGCTCAGCAAATACGGGGAAGACTTAGTCCTGATCCAGGAACCATGGGTTGTTGGAAACCGGGTTTGTGGACTCAAGACTCCAAACTACAAATTAATCTACGCAAGAAAGGAAGGTAAACCGAGATCCTGTATCCTTGCGAAGACCCATCTAAACATAATTTCAGCAATCAAGACATAGTCGCTACCAACCTGGAATTGCGATCAAAAAATTACTGGCTGGTATCGGCTTATCTAGGTCACGATCTTGTGGGCCCACTCCCCCAGGACATCTTGGGGAGCTTGATTGCTGTAGCAGAGAGCCGAAACACTGGTCTCATCATTGGCTGTGATGCGAATGCCCATCACTCAATCTGGGGCAGTTCCGACATAAATGAAAGAGGTGAGCAACTTTTTGACTTTATCCTTAGTACTAACCTCCTAATCTCTAACAGGGGGTCCAAGTCGACCTTCATTACTCGTAACCGACAAGAAGTCCTGGACATCACTCTTGTCTCTGATCACTTATATAACTCGGTTAAGGACTGGAGAATCTCTGATGAGCACTCTTTTTCAGACCACCGTTACCTCCAATTTAGTCTTGATGACTATCTGCCTGATCAGAAGGTTTTAGGAATTATAGGAAAACCAACTGGTCCCATTATAGGAAACGTTTATTAACGCTCATTCCCCCCCACCTGCCTACTGACCTTTCTTGCACTGAAGACCTCGATAATCTAGTCAACACCCTAACATCGGCACTAAATGGTGCCATGGCCGAGGCCTGCCCACTCCGCAAACCTCGAGGTAAAATGAAACCTCCCTGGTGGAATGCTAATCTCAGTACTCTTAGGAAAGACAGTAGGCTCCTTTTTAATATTGCGAAAAGCTCCCGTGAGACGACCGATTGGGACTCCTATAAACCGTCTTTCAGATAATACAAAATCTCACTGAAGAAGGAGCTGGAGACTCTTCTGCGACAGTATTGAAGAGTCCTCGGAAGCTTCCAGGTTGCGGAAAATCCTCTCTAAAAGCCCTTCTATACCCAACTTCCTTTGCATCCGGATGGTCACTAGACCTCCTCTGCTGAGGAATCCATTCACATTTTACTGGATACTCACTTTCCTGGTAGCTCCCCTGTTGCTGTATCGCAAGTGGGAAATCCCCCCCCCCCCCCTCCCACCCCTCAACCGTGCAGCAACTCTTTAGTCTTGATAACTTCAGAAAAGATCCGATGGGCCATGCGCAGCTTCAAACCCTTCAAGTCCCCAGAACCTGACGGTGTTATTCCAGCTGAAATTCAGCAATGCGAGGATATTGTGCTTCCATGGCTCAAAGTCATCTTGTCGGGCTGTCTAAATCTGGTCTATATTCTCAAACTTTGGACCGAGGTTGAAGTCACATTCATACCTAAGGCAGGAAAGAGCTCGCACGCGGAACCAAAGGATCTCCGACCTATCAGTCTATCGTCCTTTCTGCTTAAAACCTTAGAAAGGTTAATTGATATCCATCTTCGGCAAAGTATTAGCCCAGCTCTGCTCTCGCCGTCCCAACATGCGTACTGCAAAGGCAAATCGGTTGAGACAGCCTTACATTCGCTTGTGCGCACCATCGAGAAATCATTGAGCATCAAAGAATACACCATGGTGGCTTTCCTTGATATTGAGGGAGCTTTTAACAATGTCAAACCAAAGGCGATTACGGACGCACTTGTAAATCTGAAAGTGGATACTTCGCTCGGAGTGTTGATCAATCAACTGCTTACATGGAGGATTATTAACACACATCTGGGCGGAGCATCGGTCAGAAGAACTGCTCGCTGCGGTACACCTCAAGGTGGAGTCTTATCACCTCTTCTGTGGAACCTGGTAGTGAATGAACTACTGATGGACCTGGATACGTCAGGTTGTAGAGTGATCGCCTATGCTGATGACATTGCTATTGCTGCCTCCGGTAAACACCCGGACACTCTCAGGGATATCCTCCAATATGTTCTCCTTCGGCTCACCAAAGGGCCTACAAATGTGGACTGGGGGTTAACCCCCATAAAACGGAACTCATTCTCTTCACGAGGAAATATAAAGTTCCCCTCATAGACCTCTCTGAAAACGCAAAATATCTGGGTCTTATTTTGGATAGGAAATTAAACTGGAAGGCCAATCTACAAGAGCGCATCAAGAAAGCTAGTATACCTCTCTATTCCTGTAAAAAGGCTATAGGTAGGAGCTGGGGTATTAAACCTCAAATCACACATTGGCTATATGTGTCCGTTATCAGGCCTATACTACTATATGGCGTGATCGTATGGTGGCCTGCTCTTGACATGGCTGTCCACCTCACTCATCTAGCTAAGGTGCAAAGATCTGCATGCATCTGCATCAGTGGTGCACTGAGAACTACTCCCTCCGCGGCACTGGACATCTTGTTCAAACTGCTAGCTTTAGATATTTTCGGCAAACAGATGACTGCCTGTGCGGCCATCCGCCTGAAGCCTCCTCTCAGTGGTCTAGCTATCGCTTTGGCCACTCCTTGATCTTTGATCTTCTTAACTTCAAACACGAAAACACGGACTACACCCTGCCGAAACTGAGATTTGACCGTAACTTCCGTACGAACATCCCTAACCGGGATGTATGGGACAATTCCCCCTCTGTCGATGGTAGTTCGGTTCACTTCTTTACAGATGGATCTAAGACGGAGGGTGGGGTGGGTTGTGGTGTTTTCTCCGAACAACTCAATCTGAGCATCTCTTTCCGCCTCCCTGATCATTGTAGCGTTTTCCAGGCGGAAATCATGGCGGTTAAGGAAGCCCTGTCCTGGCTGAAATGTAATGTATTATCTGTCAGGGATATTAGCATTTTCACTGACAGCCAAGCGCAATCAAGGTCCTAGAATCGTTCTCCTTCACTTCAAAGGTCGCCTTAAACTGTCGTCTATCTCTTATGGAGATGACAGAGCAGCTCAACATTCACCTATGCTAGGTGCCGGGCCACAGAGACATTCCAGGAAACTGTAGGGCGGATGAACTCGCTAGACAGGGTACTACTCTAACGATTCTGCCTGACAGGCAAGCCCTGGGTATGCCCCTCGCTACATGTAAGTATCTATCGTAGTGCCGATCTGATCAAGTTAAAGCGTACACAAATCAGCTGCGTTGTCGGTGTTTTCACTGGACACTGTCTTATAGGCCAACACGCCAAAAGACTTGGTCTCTTCTCCAACGATTTCTGCAGAAGCTGTAGGGACGAGGAGGGGGAGGAAACCATCCTTCACCTCGTATGCACATGTCCAGCCCTGTCGCATAAAAGAATGCTCCATCTAGGGTCCCCCTTCCTTGACGACCTCTGCGATCTGGTGTCCTTAGGCGTCATGAGCATCCACCGCTTTGTCAAAAGCTCCGGTTGGTTTTGTTAGTCCCTCAGTGGCCTAATTGGTTTGATACATGGTATCACAAAGGACCTTCACTGGTCTAAGTGTGTCTGCACTCTCGTGTGGACAGCCAACCAAACCTGATCTAACCTACCGAAAAAAGTGCTGATTAAGTTGCTCTACATTATATGCTTCTTTAAGGCTATTATATTTTCCAAGGCAATGGAAAGTCGCCGAAGTTTTTATGGTTCCGAAACCGGGAAATGTGCAAATGACAAGAAATCATATAGACCCATTTCAGTTCTGCCCATAATATCTAAGGTCTTCGAGAAACTTCTGCTGAAACGATTGCAACCAGTAATTGAAGGAAAACAGTTGATCCCGGATCATCAATTCTGCTTTCGGGTCAAACATTCCACAATCGATCAGGTGTATCGAATAACGAACGAAATTAAAAAAGCTCTAGAAGGGAAAAAATATGCTCTAGCGCTTTTCTCGACGTATCGCAAAGCCTTCGGCAAGGTATGGCACGAAGGCCTAAGGTATAAGATAAGGGTAATCTTACCGGAAAAGTTGTACAGAATATTGGAATCTTGTCTTGAAAACAGACTTTTCCGTGTTAGACATGGGAGTGAATATTCGGATTTCAAAGAAATCTACGCCGGTGTTCCACAAGGAAGTGTTCTCCCTCCAATCCTGTTCCTGCTCTACACAAGAGATATACCACAAGATGAAGGGACAGTTGTAGCAACGTTCGCAGACGACACGGCTATCCTCGTAACGGATGAGTCAGTCGAATCATCAACGGGAAAACTTCAACGAGCTTTGAACAAAGTATGCGAATGGACAAAAACCTGGCGAATAGTCCTCAATGAGACAAAATCAACGCATGTCAATTTTACGTTAAGAAAGATAAACAACTTACCTATATCCATTAACTCGGTGCAAATACCGTACGCAAAAGGGGCAAAATATCTAGGAAGACCCTTGACGGAAAACTTAAGTGGAAACCACACGTTAAAAAGAAGCGCAAAGAGATCGAAATCAGATTTAGAGAAATGTATTGGCTACTCGGAAGATAGTCGAAGTTAAGCGTATACAACAAACTGCTTCTGTATAAGCAAGTGCTAAAACCGTCTTAGACATATGGAATACAACTTTAGGGTTGTACCAAACCAAGCATAATGGCTATACTGCAAGCATTTGAAAACAAAATACTGTAGTGACTCACCACATGCGTCCCAAAATATTATAATAACAATATACCTATATCGATTCCATCCCTAACTATCGCATAGCAACTCTTAAGCGTAGTCGCTTAAGTTGCTTGTTCATTACACATTAAATGCGACTAATCCGGGTTATTGCTTAAAGCAATAAACATAGGAACGGATCACCGACGGTACCTGATCACAGGAAATGGTTTATACGTTTTATGATCAGGTACGCAAAGATTAAAGGTGGTACCGAATGTACATAATGTCTTATGTGGCTGACATGGATGGAATCGATACTATATAAGGCGGAGAATGGGTAGGAATAAGCTAGTATAGATTAAGAATTTAACAGGATAAGTTCTTGATTATAACACGAACGGCCGCAGCCAAGCATTGAGACAGCGGGCCCTAGAGTAAATAAACATTGTCAAGTAAACTAATTGTTTTATTTTAAAACTATACTCCGATTCGTACTCTTCTCCCGAATACGGGAAAGCACGGTACGTGATCGCAACATTTGGTGGCAGCGGTGGGATAACCAAAAATCCCCTAGCAACCAACACAAAAAATGAGATAGTGAGATAGATCTCAACTACCATTTTTTAAAATTTTAAAGCGTACCTGGGGCTAGAACACCAGAGGTAATATTGGAAAAAAAATGATATATAAATAATACATATATGTAAAATAATAATTTTTAGTGAATGAATAAATAAATAAAGTGGAAAAAAGTGAAAGGTGAAAAAAAAAACACAAATAATAATACATAAACAAAACAAAAGTTAAGAACGATAAAAAAAAAGTGAAGAAGTCTCAAGAAAATAAGACCTGGCGAATTCCGTAGAGGACGCCGGAGGCAAAGTTTGAGCAGTGTCAAAAGACCAGGGCGTAAAATGCATCTATAGGGCGCGAAGCCTGCCTGGCAAGTTAATAACAGAGACAAGAGCAACAACAACAGGAGCAAAAGAGGAAGAAAAGACGCAGCAACAAAAACAGCAGCATCAGCGGCAATATACACACTATTCCCAAATCCCCACCAGCATTCTCACGAGAAATAGAAAATTAACTGTAAGTCTCTTCGAGCACTTACCCTTCCATATACCTGAACACAACGAAATGAAGCAAAAATAAGCATAGTGGATATTTTTATTATCGTGCCCGTTTTTAAGGTAACCCAGAAGAGTTAGCACATTTTGTGTCCTGTGGAAATATGATCTTCTCTCACTCAAAAAAAGAAGATCAAACCACATTTTTAGAAATAGTTAAAACAAGGCTACAAGGTCCCGCCTTCGAACTAATACAGTTCAAAAAAATCACGCAATGGTCAGATTTAGTCAAAGCTCTACAAAACGAGTATAGAGATGAAAAAACCCGTTCTGCTGCACAAGTCGAACTACTGGCAGCAAGACAAAGCACAAGAGAGTCTGTTAAAGACTATGGGGAGAAAATAGTTCGTCTACTAAATACGCTAAACTTAGCGATACATGCCAGCACTGACGAAGAGGCCGTCAGAGAGTTTCTCATCACCGAGAACGAGACTCTAGCCATTCGGACTTTTGAAGATGGTCTGACCAACCATAATCTGAAAATAATGGTTCAAACACGTGGCGAGACGAACCTCAAAAGGGCAATATCATTCGCGGAAACTCATGCCACACGACTACAGAGGCAAGCTCCATTCTTCCAAACAAATTTTAGACCACCCTCCGGTCCAAGACTCACCTGTCAAACATGTGTCAAAGTTGGACATACCAGTCCGACGTGTTACCAAAACCTCCCAAGTTTCTCACAACAGCATTTATTGAGGGAAGTTCAGTACATTACCTGTACGTACTGCAACAGAAAAAATCACACATACCAAAATTGCCATGCCCGACTAAATCCATTTGCAGGTCCTTCACATAGGTACGGACAAACAGTGAACCCACACGGAAACAACGTAAATACTACCAACAATAATATAAGCGCAATCGAACCTCCACGTACGTCCTCACACCACAACCAAAATAATTACGGACATAGAAATAACGTACAACGACGAGTGAATTTTCAGCACACCATGCCTCAAAACTAATCATCAGCTACGACGGGAAACGTGAACCGTCGAGAATCGGCAACCGGCACCCCTTCTCGACTCACATTCCAAGCCGACAATCATCGAAGAATAAATTAAAATCCACACTATCCATTTTAATTACCCTTATCCCCAATTGTGGTCTAAGCGTGATAAGGATTCCATTTGAAAATGGAATATATAAAAATTTATTAGTTGATACGGGGGCAGAAATAAGTATCATTAAAAAACCCAGCTACCAAACTTTAAAATCTAAAAAAAAAAAAAGAATAACACAAGTATGATGATTTCCATTATGTGTGGCGAAAAAATTATAGATACTAGTTTGACAATAGAAACCCTGCTGTTCCAAGTAGGGGAGGACTCAATTAAAATACCCCATCCCTTCCACGTTTTTGAGGGTAGTTTTGATTTTAGCTTCGATGGAATCATTGGAAATGATTTCCTGACGACGTACTCGGGTATAATTAATTACGAGCAGGACAATCTGAAGACTTAACTCTTTTTCGATAATTCTTCTACCGTGATATGCAGCTCAGGGGAAGTGCTTCGCACACTTCCATTTCTTGAGAATAATGCTGAAAAATCGAAATTAGCAGTTGCACAAAAAGATAACATTCCCAAATCCGATACTGAGTATCTCAAAACTCTTAATTCGGGGGAAACAGATTTAGCAACTATGCAATTCGTCTCTCCAGCATGCATACACAATGGTTAAGTGAAGGAATTAGTAAAAGAAACTACTGTTTCCGAACAGAATAGTCAAGGTAAATCAATGTATAGCTCTGGGGAAGAAGTGCTTCCATATCCAGACAACATTGAGAAGGAGTCTGCCGTAACATTTAAAAATATAAAACACAAAGAAGAGAAAGAGATGGTGCAAAAGTAGAGCAAAGAAAATACGTCAACCGGTTCGAAAACAATGAAGAAAATAAAAAATACACTAAGGGATAATAATAATACAAGTCAAAAAAGAGACTCAGCAACAAGTGGGACTGGAGAAAATAAAAAATACACTAAGGGATAATAATAATACAAGTCAAAAAAGAGACTCAGCAACAAGTGGGACTGAGCAAAATGAGAAAAAATATACCTTAAAACCCCGAAGTCAGCAGATACTAGAAATACCATTTAAAAACGAACACAATGAAACCAAGTTGGACGACATAATTATAAAAAAGAAGCAAATAATCCCAGGAGTTTATCTAGGTGAAACATTAACAAGACCTAGTGAATCAAAAATCAAAATTCTCCTAATGAATACCTTAGACAGAGAGCAAGAAATGAAAATCGACGATTTAAATATAGAATGGGACAAGCTAAACGAATATAATATAATCTTATCAAAGAAACACAACAACCGTTTATACAAAAGGTTAGAGAAATTAGAGTCTGACATTAATTTAAGTCATTGTAACAAAGTAGAACAAACAACAATATTGAACATTTGTTGAGAATACAATGATCTATTTTTTTTAAAAGGTGACCATCTTACCTATACAGATGCAATAGAACACAGTATATTAACCGATGCTTCTAAACCACCCTCGTTCCTTAAACCCTACAGATTGCCAGAAAGCCAAAGGCAAGAAATTCATAAACAAGTGAACGAAATGTTGCAAGACAACATAATTAAACCCAGTTTCAGCCATTGGAACTCACCTCTCCTTTTAGTTCCAAAGAAATCAGGCAAAGAAGGCGAGAGAAATTGGAGGGTTGTAGTAGACTTTAGGAAGCTTAACGAATTAACTATCGGTGATGCATACCCGATACCAAATATTACTGACATATTTGACCAACTTGGCAAAGCAAAATACTTCATTACGCTGGACTTAGCTAAGGGATTTCATCAAATATTAGTAGCTGAGAAGGATAAAGAGAAAACCGCTTTCAGCACACCGTTTGGCCATTACGAATACAATCGTATGCCATTTGGATTGAGAAATGCGCCCGCTACATTCCAGCGACTCATGAATAATGTTCTCATGGGTTTACAAGGAAAATAATGCTTTGTTTATGTTGACGAAAAAAAAAAATGCAACTTTCTGAGAAAAAACTAATTTATCTAGGCCACATAATATCAGAAGAAGGTATAAAACCAGACGCGGAAAAAGTAAAAGCAGTTAGAACATTTCCACAGCCCAAAAAGGTAAAAGATATAAAGTCGTTCTTAGGTTTTGTTGGATATTATAGGAAATTTATTCCCAATTTCGCAAAAGCAAAAATTTAGCAAAACCACTGACGAAACTCTTAAGGAAAAACACAGAGTTTAAATGGGACGCTTTTTGTGACGAATCTTTTAGAGCACTAAAACACAAAATCATCAATCCACCGATTCTATCCTATCCCGATTTTAGCCAAGAATTTGTGGTTACGACTGATGCTAGCGACAAAGCATTGGGAGCAGTACTATCACAAGGGCCTATTGGAGAAGGCAAACCCATTTCCTTCGTCAGTCGAACTCTGAATGATGCAGAGACACGATACACCACTTCCGAAAATGAACTGTTAGCCATTGTATATACTCTGAAACATTTCCGACCGTACATCTACGGCAGGAAATTTACAATCTACACAGATCACAATAATCTTTTATGGCTAATAGGACAAAATAATCCTACATCTAGACTGTTACGCTGGCGTATTCTTATGGAGGAATACGAATTTAAAATCGTTCATAAAGCAGGTAAATGCAACGTAATTGCCGACGCACTCAGTCGTGTTAAAATAAATAGCGAAAATAAAGTTTTAGTAACAACTATAAATCAAAAACGAATAACAGATGAAAATACAAAGAAAAGATAAATAACAACCATTAATGCAAATATACCAAACACTAAGCATACTCGAATCTACAAACTAATCGAAAGAACAGAGTCAATATTCTCAAACAACAAGACATCTTTCAAAATCATACGCATCAACATTTGTTCAGAAACAGCCAAATAACATTTTTTATACAGTTACTCTTCCAATCCCATTAAGAAGTAGGGCAGACCATGAAGTCACTGAAAAATCCTTCGAAAATATACTCCAAAGGTGCAAAGAAGAAAAGGTTCAGTCGATCGCTATATCTCTTCCAATTAGCGGAAAAGACACAAACGAGATTAGAGCATTCATAAGTAAATATTTCCAAAAAGAACAAATTGCTATCTACCTTCATGCAGATACCAGAACATTTCTAGAAAAAGCCGAAGATATTGCTATAGCACTACTCGAAAATCATGAATCACCTTTTGGTGGACATCAAGGAATCTCGCGAACGATCAAACGAATAAAGAATACTTACTACTGGCCCACTATGATCCAAGATACAACTGATTACATCCCCAAATGCGAATCATGCCAAAAAAATAAAATAAATAATAAACCAAAGATTCCAATGAAGATCACCACTACAAGCTCAACACCATTCGAGCGCATAGCCCTAGATATTGTAGGTCCACTACTCCTCAGTTACGACAGTAACAAATATATTTTAACATTTCAAGATGACCTAACTAAATTTACAGATGCGATATCTATACCCAATGCAGAGGCTCCAACAATAGCCCGTATTTTAGTAGAACGCCTAATATGTCGATTCGGCATCCCTGAATCAATCCTTACGGACCAAGGCTCAATTTTTTTAAGTAACCTTTTTAAAGCAAACTTCTCAAGATAAGAAAAATGCAGACAACACCATACCATCCTCAAACAAATGGCGCGTTAGAACGCAGCCATCGAACATTAGTCGAATATCTTAGACATTATGTCAATCAAGATCCACACACCTGGGATACATGGTTACCTTATTCCATGTTCGTGTATAACACCACACCACACAACAGTACGTCGTACACCACATGCGAACTTTTGTACGGATATCCCGCACGGATGCCTAGTTCTTTTTACAGAACTCCGCAAATATCATATAACTACGAAAACTACGTAAACGAGCTAAAAGCACGACTGCAACATGGATATCAGATAGCCAAGAAGCTAATGTATAAAAAGAAAAAAAAAGCAAAATTAAAATATGATAAAAACACAAAAGCTAAACAATTCAACGTTGGAGACCAAGTCCTGATAAAAAACCAAACCAGGCAAAACAAGTTTTCCACCCTATGGGATGGACCATACGAGATAGTCAAAATCATTTCTGACGAAAATACCTTAATTAAAATTAAAAATAAAAGAAAAGTAATTCAAAACAATAACCTACAACTCTTCCACCAATAAAAATAATCCCAACTTCTAATACTATCTAACAACAAAACTCCTTCCCACACAAATACCCAAGATTCCATCCCAGAAACACAACATAACACTAGTGTAGAACATAAACTTACATTTGCATTAAAGTAAATAATAAGAATACTACTACAAATCCAAAAAGATCCTCAGTAAAAAAAATATATATATATAAAAACTTAATATGTATTAGAAATTACTTCACAAAAAATGTACATTACTTACAAAAAATATATTTTACTAGAATTATAGAATACTAGTTTGTAAAGCAAAATATTATATATTTGTATTATATAAAAAAAAAATATATCTACACTAAGAAAAAAACACAACATTAGTCCATAAGGAAATCACTTTGACAACTATTGAAATAAAAAAAAAAAAAACACTTCTTTCATTATATTACAAAATTTTCTTTACAAAAAAATAAAAAAAGAATTAAAACTATTTGAATTATATTAGAAAAAAAAATAAAAATTTAGTATAACTATAGAACCTAGAACTGTACAACGTTAGTTTGTAAAGGAAAATATTATATTAGATACAAAAGAAAAACATTTACATTACATTATATTACAAAAAAAAAACAGAAACTAATATAACATTACTAAAAAAATATATATATATATATTAACACTAAGAATAGATTCAATTTGTGTTGACGGGTTTTGGAGGAGAAGATTCAATCACGAACTATACGAGCTGTACAGCGACATCGACCTAGTCAAAAAACTGCGTATTGGACGTCTGAGATGGCTAGGACATGTAGAGCGAATGGACACCAACGCTCCGGCCCGCAGAGTCTTCGAATCTAACCCGGAGGGACGACGCAGTAGAGGGAATCATCGCCGTAGGTGGCGCGCACAAGTTCAAGGGGACCTCGACCAACTTGGAGTGCGCAACTGGAGGCAATTAGCTAAAGACCGAGCTAAATGGAGAAGCTTGTTGGTTGAGGCCCAGGTTCACCCCGAACTGTAGCGCCACCTAAGTAAGTAAGTAATAGATTCGACATTAGTCTATAAGAAAATCAATGTAACCAAATCAATGTAAAATTAACTTTATCCTGCCTATTCTGCCTTCACGCTCAGAAAATTAACGTAGTAATTTTCTTCTTTCAAGGGGAGCGGGATGTAGTGACTCACTACATGCGTCCCAAAATATTATAATAACAATATACCTATATCGATTCCATCCCTAACTATCGCATTCTCTTAAGCGTAATCGCTTAAGTTGCTTGTTCATTACACATTAAATGCGACTAATCCGGGTTATTGCTTAAAGCAATAAACATAGGAACGGATCACCGAGGGTACCTGATCACAGGAAATGGTTTATACGTTTTATGATCAGGTACACAAAGATTAAAGGTGGTACCGAATGTACATAATGTCTTATGTGGCTGACATGGATGGAATCGATACTATATAAGGCGGAGAATGGGTAGGAATAAGCTAGTATAGATTTAGAATTTAACAGGATAAGTTCTTGATTATAACTCGAACGGCCGCAGCCAAGCATTGAGACAGCGGGCCCTAGAGTAAATAAACATTGTCAAGTAAACTAATTGTTTTATTTTAAAACTATACTCCGATTCGTACTCTTCTCCCGAATACGGGAAAGCACGGTACGTGATCGCAACAATACTAAGAGCAATCGTGAATGCTCCTTGGTATATAAGGAGTAGTGATATTCACAGATATCTAGGAATTGCTACCGTGAGGGACGAAGTAACAAACTTTGCTAGCAAAATTCATACCCGTCTTCATGTTCACTGCAATAATGAAATAATCCGTACTATGGACGTGACAAACCTTGAGCGCCGACTACAAACAACAAAACCATTCGACCTAGCGCCGTAACGAAAAACCGCATGTAAAGACGGTACTAGTAGGTGCCTTCACTGGAAAGCTACATACCTAACGCGATTAACACTGCAGAAGCGTAAACTACTTGTTAAGGCAACTTAGTCGTAGTCATCACAAAAATGAAAAAATGAGAGGGACGAATTTCCTACTACTATGAGTACGCGCAGCCGGTTCTCATAGTACCTCTCTGAGGGGTGAGGTTTAGCCCGTAGGCATATATATACTGACTAGCGCTGATGGCATTGTTAGATATATGAATCGGGCATAACGAATGGTACGGACCATTGGTATCTTTTGAAGATTCCTGCACCTCCAGGCGCAACAAAAAAAATAAATAATATAAGACAAAGGAATATTTTGAATAAAGTCACTTCTGATCTAGAAGCCAACAGAACACCTCTGCATTTCTATATAGCAACTCGCTAAAAACAGAGGTATTCTATCCCCAATCGCTACGCCTTGAGGCAGCACGTAATTGCTCCAAGGTTTGAGTCTAAAGGCGTAATAGCCAGGACGAGTCGTGGGGATTCTATAGCAACAACGACTACTGGGACCTGAAAGAGGGCCAAACCTCACAACACAGGCATAGCTGATTTCGCTGCAGAAGCCACTAGTGCCATACATTATGTCAAGAAGTGTACATACATATTATCTTAGTGTCAAAGAGGGTACTTGGTTTTCGTCATATTTTACTTAATTCTATTGTGGTATATTATGAACGCCAATAATATTAACTTTGTCAATAAATTAAATTAATAATTTTATCAATCTTAGGTTGCGGAAGAAAAAGAACACTAGGATCCCCCAATAACGAAGTCGCAGAGGCATTGTCTGACCTGATAGATATTAACGCTGAGCCAGCAGTAGAAAATGTGCAGAAGCAAATAATGTCACAAGCCAAAATTTATGAAGCAATAAAGGAAGCCAATAAAGAAATTATAATTCAGAAAAATAATCATAAATTAAACAGAGGGGTTAGTAACTAAAATATATATAATTTACATTTTCTGTGCAATGCTTTGCGCTTTGTATAAAAACATTGGTTATGCATTCAGTTGATTATAATGAAATTTCTAAATAAATTTAAGCCACATATATGTGAGGCATATCTACTATGTCTATTATTTTAGCATGAATATGAAATTTTTTTGTTTTTGATTTCCAGTGTTATTGTTTTCGAATCTTTTATTGTATGTTTTCAATATATTGAAGAATATGCTTGAACTAATCGAAAGTAAGTTACAGAGGTATGAAATGTACATTTTCTTACTTTTTTATACATTATATTTTTTTTATTAAAAGTGCAAATATTTTTTTTAAAGTACCTATTTTTTTCACGTGGACGCAGTACAATTTCAGGCAATGGTTACTGCCACAGTACAAGCTGCTGTAAAACATAGCAGTCAAATCTTTCACAGGAATGGAAGGAATTCACATTGGAAATCCCAGTGGCGGGATAGTCCAGGGAAAGTATGTGACGAATCCCTCGACCTAGTGAAATCCCTGCCAAAGTTTTACGGGACCCGTACCCGTTTTGTCTCTTGGAGACAGGCCGCTTTCGCTACTTATAAATTGTTGGAGGCTTACGATGATAGTTTTAAACATTACCAAGTGGTTGTTATAAGAAGGAATGCAATTATTGGTTCTGCCGACTTTACCCTGTCCGCGATCAATACCGTTCTGAATTTTAAAGCAATTATCGCACGTCTTGGTTTCACTTATGTCGACAAACGCCCAGTCCATTTTATCGAGTAGGAAATACCTACTAGTTTTATTAAATTAATGAATGGGGGCGCAGGTTGACGCAGCTGGAAATGGTACAGTTGTTTAGGTAAGAGTCCAAAGAATATTTTCAAATAAGAAGCAAAACAGAGGAGAGTGGAGCACGTTAATTCTGCTCTACTGAACTTTTGCAAATACTGATTTTTCGACCGTTTACTAAGAAAATCCATAACTGCTTGAAGAATTGGAAAATAAAAATTATGATAACGTTTACGTTGCCTTCAGACATGCTGTAAAATGTATTTAAATTTTTTAAATTATTATCAACTTGACGCAGAACAGATATTTACTAAAATACAAGGGGCTTCGCTGTGTGCACTAAAAATGGTTACATAATGAAGTGACTTTAAAGGTGTTGCTACTGTTGTCATAAGCGTAAATATTTCTCTATTCCATCGAAATGTATTATCCAACTCATATACTTTGAGAATACAAAGTCGCGTAGTGCTCCAAACAATTTGAAAATTTTGATTTTTTTCGCCTCTCGCACCACTGTGCGCCGTTGAAGGTCACCTTCAACCATATCGATAAACAACGGACACAGCTTGCAGATTGGACGTTTGACCTCTCCTTTCACTGTCATAACGGACGCAACGCGTGCTTACCCGTCGCGGCCTGGGTAGGTTCTGATGATGGTTCCAATAGTCCACTGGCACGGCGGTTGGTTGTCTTCCTTGATCTTTTCGCCCACTTCGATCGCTTCGGAAGCTAGCTGAGGTAGTCGTTGGACAATTTTCTCTGGAATTCTGAACAATGCTTTGTACATACTGCCATTTCTTAAGCGTGGTAACTTGTTGGTCTAACAAATTTTGGTCTGGAACAGCAGTCATGGGTCGCATTATCAAAAAATGTGCCGGGGTGAGTGGATCGACGTCTCCTTCAAATCTTGTGCATAAAGGTCTAGAGTTCGCGCAAGCCTCAATTTGACACAGGATCGTTGCAAACCCTTCGTACGATACTGAGGTGTTACCCAAGGTCCTACGAAGATGTTATTTGATCGTCTTAACGTCCGCCTCCCATGCGTGAGGGGGTATAAATCTGCAGGCTATTCCTTGAGTCCCTAATTGGTTGGTGAAATCTTCTTGAAATCGCGAAGACTGAAATAAATTCGCACTCGCGTAGTTGTTGATTGGCCCCGACAAAATTAGTGCCGTTGTCACTAAATATTGTGCGGCATTTGCCATGCCTTGCGATAAATCGGCGTAATGCCACAATAAACGCTGCGAAAGATAAATCCGTTACTGCTTCTAAATGAAGCGCCTTTGTAGACATACATACATACATACAAAAAGCGAAATGATAAAGGGAGAAATTCTGCTTCTAGCGGGTATCGCTTCGTTACGCTTCAGCAGATCGATTTCATTCGCAAATGGAGTTCTTTGCGAAAGTTTAATAAGCACGATTTCCGCGGAATGAATATTTTGCGACGATAAGGCATCGACCTTTTGCCGCGGTTGAGGAGACTTATGTCGACCAAATAATCGTATGCAACGCGCGACGATGCGTAAAAGCCGATTAAGATTTGCGAATCTTTCGAATATATGCAACTCGGTGGGCGATGAAGAAATATGTCAAATCGTTTTCCCTAAGCTCCTTCTTCGAATTTGGTAACGTTGTAAACGTTAATTCGGATTTTCGTATAAATGGTGGTCCATACCACCACAGATCTAAAGTTGGTAAGTGTTTAGGCATCAATCCACGCGTAGCACAATCTGCTGGATTTTTTGGTGAGCGAACGTAATGTAATGCTGAAATAGGTAGACGAGCTGCGATTTAAGACAACCGATTATCTGCGAACACGTTGCGAGGGCGGCATAACCCTGAATCCAATACAGAACGATAGACGAATCCGTGTATGCGAAACATTCAATGTCGTGGATACTTAAAGCTTCTTTCACCGTACTGAACCACTTAGCTAGCAATAAAGAGCCACACAGCTCGAGGCGTGGTGCAGCTAAAGCTGGTTTAACTGGCGCAACGCGCATTTTAGTGCAGATAAGTTACGTAGAAACGCTTCCATCAGCATTGACTAATCGAGCATATATCACCGCAGCATACGTGGATTTAGACGCGTCCGCGAAGGCGTGAAGTTCGACCAGTTCCGATGGTCTGTATTGGATCCCTCGTGGTATATTTATTAATTTACGTGATCTAAATCTGCCCTGAAGTCGGCCCACTCCTCGTAATGCTCCGGCGGGATGCACATATCCCAACCAAATCCTTTGATCCATAGTTGTTTCATCAAGATCTTTAATTTGATGACTATTGTGGACAACCATTCCAACGGATCGAAAATACGGGCGATGTGAGTCAAAACATGCCTCTTCGTGATTTGTGATCCTAATGGAGGCAGTACGAGTCAATTTTAGTGTCCCAAACCAGCCCTAATGTTTTAACGCAAATTTCTCCTAAAAGCAGATTTGTGGAAATTTCACGGCTTTTTGGATCAATATCTTTAAAAAAGGTGGACGAGTTCAACGCCCATTTACGTAACTCCATTCCTGCCCCTCTAAGGATGGTATATAGATTATCCCTAATGCGAATGGCTTCTTCAATTGAATGAAAACCCGACATGTAATCATCAATATAAAAATCGTTTGTAATGCTGTTACTCGCTTGAGGATACCTTAGTAAATTGTTCATACCGACCTGCTTTAGAACCCGAGTGGCAATAAAAGATGCAGGAGCGGTCCCGTATGTCAACGTTAAAAGCTGGTTTTCGAAACTTAATCGTAATGACGTAATTAAATCGTTTTGTATTGTGGGTCCCACGAGCAAGCAGTCGTTTAGCGAAATGCCATTGCTAGATTTGCTAGAGGCATCAAAAACGACCCTCAACTTTGTCGGTGTGCTCGATGGTTTTAGCACTACATGGTGTGGTAAATAAAAAGACGGAAGTTGGATCTCGGCCAACGGAGTAGGGACCATGTGATCCAAATTCTCGTACTCGCGTATCAAAGGGGTGTATTCGCGTTTAAGGTCTGGATTGCTGGCAATTCGTTTTTCCATCGAATAAAGTCGCTTTAAGGCGTCCGTGCGCGAGTCTCCGAACTCCACCAGCACAGACTTGAAAGGCAAGCTTACCACGTATCGGCCATCGAACTGAACGAAATAAGTTGACGTAAAATGATACTCGATCTGGTGATCTTCATCGAAAACGCATTGCCGTACGTGCTGCAGATCTTCGCACTCCCAGAACCGACGTAATAGGAAGTCGAGGTCAACCGTAATATGGGAAACATTTAAATCGTGTTGCTTTTGGATGCAATATTACCAGCGACAACCCAGCCAAATAACATATTTTGGGCTATCGGCGAGCCCGACGGGTGAACTATTTTTCCTTCCGTAAGGATGTCGAAAAATATATCTGACCCGAGTAAAATATCGATTTTAATGGGTGTGTAACAGTTCGGATCAGTTTGAAAGAAAAAAGTTTGTAGCGAGGAATATTCACGGTTGGTAGATCACTAGTCAACGTTAACGGAACGTATGCTTTGACAGGCACCTTCGTCATCGAAGAACATCAGATAAGATTTACAAACCCTCTAGTACCAAGAATCTTACCTTTTTCTCCTATACCTGATATAGGAATCCTAGCATGGGATCTCCTCAGTTGTAAGCGTTGTGCATAAGCTTCCGATATAAAAATTGACTGTGAGCCTGAATCCAGCAGCGCTCGGCACTGCTGAAGCTCACCGTTGCAGTCCACGACCGATAACACGATGGTTGGCAGCAGCGTAAAATAGCCACGTAGAGAATGATGCAAAGTATTCACGGATACTCCACACACGACGCCACTGGAAGGTCCGGGCAAAACCGAAAACGACGACACATTGCCTTTATGCAGCAATGTGTTATGCTTTTGACCACACAGTTTGCAAACCGAGAACTTACAATCCGAAACACTGTGTCTTCCCCGAAGATAATTCGCACAGAGCTTGTTGATTTTAACTATTTCGGGGCGCGACGCTACAGTTAAATCGAGAAACTCGCTACACTGCCACACCAGATGATTCCCTTTAAACTTTATGCACGATTGCACGCTACGCTTAAGACGAGCTTGCTAACACCTTTCGGTAAAGGGTTAGAATTGATACGCGCGGTTCGCGAAACACTAATGCTTTCAAGTTCGTTGATGCGATCATTTAAAAAGTCCGTTAAGTCCGTTAGGCTAAGGTCCGACTTATCCTTTACCTTTCGAATCCACAACATCTTGTTCTCGGAGTCCAATTTTTTCGAAAGGACGTACACCAGAAGAACATTTCACGAATCTACCGGTTGCTTCAAAGCATGTAACGTGTTCACGTTTTCGGAAATCGCCGAAAAGAACTGTTTGATTTCACTCAGTGAATTTCCTTTTAAGCCTGGGTGTTTAAACAGATTGTCTAAGTGGGCAACCATTAGGAGTTTTGGCTTATCGTAGTGAGCCTTCACTAAGTTCCACGCGGCGTCGAAGTTCTCGTTGCTGGGAGGAAGATATTTAATGATCGACAGCGCCTCACTCTTTAAACGCGTCTGAAGATGTTCTAATTTCTCTACCCCGCTTATAGTATTTTTCGATTCTACCAAAGCCGTAAACAGATTACGAAACCGCACCCATTCATCGTATCTACCGGAAAACTCCGGCAATTTAATTTTCGGAAGTCGCGTTTGACCTTCGACCTTTGTTATGTTAATGGCTCTTCGCGGCGATTCTGCAAAGCCCCAGACGATATCGTTTAACGCGCACTGGTTATTCACCAAAGCCTTCAATGTCTTATTAAAATCAACATCGAATTCTACACGCAACGAATCACTGGTGGTTTGAGCTCCGATTATGTCAGACAGATTAGCGATAGTGTCGTAAAACATATTTTCGAACTTAATACGGTACTGAATTTCTTTTTCTACTTGCTCGGCTCCAGTAATTAACGCTTCGATTTCGATTTTTATCCGAACTTTTGGATATTATGCTCTTACCGGTGTTTGAAAGCCTTTGCTTTAGAAGAAGTTGTCGCGCCCGATTGACAAAACGTATTTATTGGCGTGACTTGGCCCTTCAAGACGGCACGCTGTCGCTTTAAAGATTCCATTTTTTTTTTTAACGCGGCAAATTCGATTCGAACCGTTTTAATTTAACGTTTGCAGTAGTAGTCGCCTTCGTCGCACACCAAAAGAACAAACTACTGCGGTAGGGAAAAAACAACAACCAAACGTAATACACGTGGTTTTCTTGGAGACTTCACTAACGGTTAAGCACAACACAACTCGACTCGATTCTCATTCGATATTTTCCCTTGCTAACATTCGTACGTACATACTCGTATAAGTGTATAATTTCCACGACCGAAACTACACTCATACACAAGGAATGAACGGGAAAAATACTTTCGAGTGCTAACAACGGTTGCATGTGGTCGCTATAATGAAAAGCACACTAGAAGTTGTCTGTATCTAACCCTTTTCTCATGCGCACAAACACTCACGATCACAATACTTGGTGGTTAGTGGAGCACCCCGATACCGTACAATCGTTGTGAAATTTATGAGTTTCCGATCCGGCTTGAAGGACCAAATGTTTCGTGCTTGACGCGTTTTATTGGACTGTAAACTAATTTCCACATAAAGAGAAGCGCAAACCGAATTTATTTTCTTTTTAAATTTATTGTGCCATTGATAGCCGCGGCAAACTTTACAAAAAGAAAACCACCCAGAAGGGCTAGGTGGTGGATAAACAACTGAACTAATAATGAGAAAAGAGAAGATAACATAATAGAGCAAATTGACAAAAACCTTACAAATGCCAGAATGTGATGGGTTTTAGCTTAAGTTGTAAACGTATGGCAAATTAAAGTGAATTATTGTGAAGGGCATTTCTAATAAAAAAAATAATAACTATTCTGAATGCTAAATAACCTGTACTATTCAGTATACACTAACTAACCCCTTCATGCCCGATATTGCCTACAGGTAACATTGTATGTTTTAGCTTCTAGGTCCCGTAATTTTCGTAATTTTCTCTAAGGACTTTTTTCTCAGAATAGCTTGATATGTTGTGCAAGCTTGTTGCAAGTTAACGCTGTAAACATTTAAACCCTAAGTTCACGTCATGCTCCCATCACACGCCATTGACCCGTCGCATACTTTATCATCATTTCATACTCATACAGCCAAATCATGCTCCCATCGCATGGCATTATCCGGTGGCACAGTTCATCATCCACACTCTAGCCGAATCAGCAAATATGCATGCGAAGTGCATCTTCCCACAGAAAGTGCACCCGACTGCAACGCAAGCTGCTGACACAGCGTCTGCGATCACAGCGATGGTTCGACTTAGGTCTATAAATACTTGTGAATTAGGTTTAAGTCTTTGAGTTTCGGTTTAATAATAAAGCAAGACAGTCGTCCAAAGAATAAAAATTTAAAAATTGTTTTTTTTTTTTTCCTAGAAAAAATTAGTATTTTCAGTATTTCTATAACTGGCGCCCGAGCAAATTTTTTTTTGAGTAATTAAAGTGGGTTTTCGGTAAATCGGTACCCTCGCCCGATCAAATTTTTTGTGAGTAATTAAAGTGGGTTTTCTGTAAATCGGTACCCTCGCCCGATCAAATTTTTTGTGAGTAATTAAAGTGGGTTTTCTGTAAATCGGTACCCTCGCCCGAGGAAATTTTTTTTGAGTAACTAAATGCGTATTCGGAAAATCAGTGCCCTTGCCCGAGAAAATTTTTCCAAGCAATTTAAGTGTGGACTTTCGAAAATCAGTGCCGTTGCCGAAGAAAATTAAGTAAATAAATAAAACTCAACTCATACACCGTGGGAAAAAAAAGACGAGTGCGCGTACCCAAAACGTGAAACAAATGTACGGGAAGAACTTATTCAAAAATTAGAATCACCATAAGGAGTGAGAATTAAAAAAAAGAAAAAAACCCAATACGGGTAGAATAAGTGCGCGAATTCCTGATCCGACTCCTCCGGAGAAAGTAACTGTGGAACTACAGACGAAAAGGAGGCAGCGTCAAGTTGCCAGCTGATCCGGATAATGATTCATTTAATCATTTTACTGTATGTTTAGATTTAAGTTGAATATTAAAAATAGAATATTAATTGCTATCTAATTTAAAAAGAAAGAGCATTGAATTATTTAAAGTAAAAACAGACTTGAATTAATTTTGAATTCTACTAAATTTTAAGCGAATTTTTAATATTAACACTTGTTGGAGAGAGATTATTACCTTTTTTTTTTTAAAAAGTTATTCTAAGTTGGTATAAAGCATGGCAAACCCAAATTACCTTATTCGACCCCCAATACTAAACCCACCAGGGCCAATTGGTCCCCAGGCACAACCACAGGCTCAACCCCGCCCTATAATTCCTACCGAGGATTTAATCAATACATTTACTAGGGTAGTAAATAACTTACTTAGTAATGAGGGTCATAGAATAGTTAACTCCATCATAAACCCCAACTCAGATCTCTCCGCTGGTGAAGATCAAGTTATAGACCCCGACCACATAGATGACCTCGCGGAACTGGATAAGATTTAAGATGTTGTTAGATGCATTCGAGATTTTTCGGGAAAACAGGGTGAATTTAGCACTTGGAAAAAGAGCGTTGAAAGAATTCTCCGGGTTTATGAACCAATTAAAGGGTCGCCAAAATATTATGGCATTTTAAATATTATACGCAACAAAATTGTAGGCAATGCAGACGTTGCATTGGAATCCTATAATACGCCCTTAGATTGGAAAGCAATTTCCAAATGCCTGGCATTACATTATGCAGACCAAAGGGATATTGGTACCCTAGAGTACCAAATGACGTCCCTTACACAGGGCAAGATGACAGTGCAAGACTTTTACCAAACGGTGTACAAACATCTATCGCTTATATTAAATAAAATCTCCTGCAAAGATAAGGCATTGGACACCTTCGTCCGGGGCTTGAACGGAGAACTTTCGAGACACTTAAGAATCAGGCAACCCACTGATTTGCCACAAGCATTAAATTGTGCTTGAAACTGGAAAATCAGAAGTTTCGTTCGGATTATGCAAATAGAGAACCGAACATTCTATCAACTCCACCACGTGGGAATTTTTTCCCGCGGCAACCTTTTTACCCTGAAGTAGCGTACCTTCCCCAAACACAACAAAATCCTAGATATTTCTCTAGAAATTTCTTTAATCCCAACATACAACAACAACAATTCGGAAATAATCATCCGCATTCAAATCTTCCCCCGCCAAGGCCTTCCGCACCCAAGCCACAACCTCAACCAGAGCCGATAGAGACATCAACTATAAGAACAGAAGCAGTTAACTATCAGAATAGGCCAACCCCATTTAAATATGCCGGGAAGCGCCTGCCAAATTCTTCCATCCAAGCCCGAATTCCAACGAAAATTCAGAGAAATTTACATATAGATACCACGAACCCACCAGCTTTCGACAGGGAACCACCACCTTTCGCTTTACAAGCAACCGGGTACATTTCACCAAATGACCTCTACGCATTTTACCAGCAGGAAAACGTGGAAGAAGCGAGACACGATCCGAACCTTATGGAATGCATGCACCGTCAGGCCGAATCACCCCCCAACAAGATGAACCTAACCAAGAACTCCCAGAATATGAATACAGTGATATTCATTTTTTAGGTTAATGGACTCCTCGTTACCATATTTGCAATGTAGAACGAGGAGTGGCGACATTTTAAATTTCCTAATCGACACAGGTTCCAACAAGAACTACATTCAACCACAATTAGTTGAAAATCCCCTTTTAAATCAAGAATGTTTATTCGCTAAAACTATAGCAGGAAATGTCAGAATATCACATCATACAATATTGAACCTCTTCGGCCAAAACAATGTAAACTTAAAATTCTATCTTCTCCCCAGCTTGAAATCCTTTCATGGCATCTTAGGTAATGACAGTCTTAAACAGTTTTCCGCTATCATTCATACAAAGGAAAGCTTTATGACCACTCTCAATAAGGTGAAAATTAAAATCAAACATTTCAAATCGCAATCAGTAAACTTATTAAACGTAAAATTAGACCATATGACCAACGCTCAAAAACTTGGTATAAACTCCACGATAAAGAAGTTTTCTTCTCTATTCTCAGAGCCTAACGAAAAATTGACCTATACCACAAAGGTAGTCGGCGAAATACGAACTAATTCAGACTCTCCCGTTTACTCTAAATACTATCCATACCCCACGTCTCTTAAAGACGAAGTGGAAAATCAAATGCAAAAGCTCATAGAAGATGGCATAATTCGACCATCAAGATCACCCTATTACTCTCCTGTATGGGTTGTCCCCAAGAAACCTGATTCGGAAGGGAATAAACAGTACAGGATGGTTATTGATTATAGGAAACTTAATACTGTAACTATTGCCGACAAATACCCAATCCCGGAAATAAACGAGGTACTTTCTCAATTGGGGAATAGCAAATACTTTACGGTCCTGGATTTAAAGAGCGGATTCCATCAGATTCCACTTAAGAAATCTGACACGGAAAAGACCGCATTTTCGATTAACAATGGGAAGTACGAATTCACCCGACTCCCATTTGGACTGAAAAACGCACTGTCAATATTCCAGCGTGCACTCGGCGATATACTCCGTGCTTACTTACTTACTTAGATGACGCTACAGTCCGGGATGGACCTGGGCCTCAACCAACAAACCTCTCCAGCCAGCATGGTTACGAGCCAGCTGCCTCCAATTGCGCACGCCAAGTTGGTTGAGGTCACCCTCCACTTGTTAGCCCCACCTACCGCGAGGTTGTCCTCTACTGCGCCGTCCATCCGGGGTGGATTCGAAGACTTTCTTAGCGGGAAGGTTGGGCTCCATCCGCTCTAAATGACCCAGCCATCTTAGTCGCTGTATATGAACTCTTCTGGCTAAGTCGATGTCCTTGTACAGGCCGTATAGTTCGGCATTGTACCTTCTCCTCCACTCACCGTCTATGCAAACGGGACCAAAGATCGCTCGAAGAAACTTTCTCTCAAAATAACCAAGGGCATTTTCATCCGGTTTTGTTAAAGCCCATGCCTCTGCGCCATACAGCAGGACTGGGATGATTAATGTCTTATAAAGAGTTACCTTAGTAGTTCGAGATAGGGCTTTCCAACTCAATTGCCGTCTTAGCCCATAGAAACAACGATTGGCAAGAGTAATTCTCCGTGTGATCTCCCTACTGATGTTATTTGTGGAGTTCACCATAGAGTCTAGGTAGACAAAATCCTTTACTACCTCAAAATTATATCTGTCTATTGTGGCGTTCTGTCCAAGACGCTGATGTTGGGTGTCTTTTTTGTAGACAGCACATATTTTGTTTTGCTTTCATTAACCGTTAAACTCATCTTTGCTGCCTCGATCTCAATACTCGTAAATGCTCCACTGACGGCCCGCTGAGTTCTTCTGATTATGTCAATGTCACCGGTATAACCGATTAGTTGTACAGACTTGTAAAAGATTGTACCTCCGGTGTTGGCTAGTGAGCTTCGTACAATTTTCTCAAGTACTATGTTAAAGAGATCGCATGATAGCGCGTCACCTTGTCTAAGACCTTTCCTGACATCGAACGGTTCGGTGATGTTCTTACCGACTTTGATGGAGTAGCGAGAGTTCTCCATTGTCATTCTGCATAAACGGACAAGCTTGGCAGGTATGCCAAGACTAGACATGGCTCTGTATAACTCATCTCTATACACGCTATCATAGGCAACTTTGAAATCGATGAAAAGGTGGTGCGTATCGATTTTATATTCATGGGTTTTTCCAAGATCTGCCGTAGTGTGAATATTTGGTCAATGGTGGACTTTCCCGGCCTGAAACCGCACTGATAAGGACCTATCAGGTTGTTGACGATCGGTTTTAGGCGATCACATAGTACGGCAGACAGGATCTTATATGCGATATTTAGGAGACTTATACCTCTGTAGTTGGCGCAGTTCAGAGGGTCTCCTTTCTTCAGGATCGGGAAAACGATGCTGAGGTTCCATTCATCGGGCATACTTTCGACCGACCAGATTTTACAGATGAGCTGGTGCATGCTCCTTACCAACTCATCTCCTCCTGCCTTGAAAAGTTCAGCGGCAATGCCGTCGGCTCCAGCAGCCTTGTTGGATTTGAGTTTAGATATCGCTATCCTCACTTCATTCTGATCGGATTGATTGTCATCGTCACTGTTGAATGGCTCATTCTGCCTGACAGCGGAATATTGGTCATCATCGCCGTTTAACAGTCTGCAGAAGTGTTCCTTCCATATCCTCAGCACCGACTGCGATTCTACTACTATGTTGCCATTTTCGTCCCTGCAGGCTTCTGTTCTGGCTTTGAAACCCTGGCATGTTCTTTTTACCCTTTGGTAAAATTTTCGAACATTATTCCTGCAATAAAGTCTCTCAATCTCCTCGATCGAGCGCTTCTCATGCTCTTTTTTCTTCTTTCTGAGAAGTCGATGTTCCCCTTTTCTTCTGCTCACGTAAAGCTCGTAAGCAGCTCTAGTCCTTCTATGCACCTTTGTACGCCTCTTGTTTTGCTGCATGTGCTTGCCGGCATTCCTCATCAAACCAGGGGTTTCGTTGTGGTGGGCGAGAGAAACCCAGTACATCAGAGGCGGCATCTCTGATGGCTTTTTGGCAACGCTGCCACTGGTCTTCCGCATTTGCTGCTGGCGGCGTAGGACTAAGATTGAGATTAGAAGAAACACGATCGGCAAAGGTTCTGACGGTCTCTTGCGATTGTAGCTTTTCGACGTCAAATTTCCTCACAGCATTTCGTTGATTTCGCTCCGTTGTGGATATCCGCATCCGTACCTTGGCTACAACTAGGTAGTGATCCGAGTCCACGTTGGCTCCTCGGAAAGTCCGGACACCCAGAATACTGGAAGAGTGCCTTGCGTCGATCGCAATGTGATCGATTTGGTTGACGATTTTTCGATCAAAGGAGAGCCATGTTCCTTTGTGAATATCGAGACGTGGGAATCGCGTACTAGCTACAACAAAGTTTCGCCCCGCCGCAAAGTCGATTAGCCTGAGTCCGTTGCCGGAAGTGTTGTCGTGCAGGCTGTGCTTTCCAACCACGCTACTAAAGACTTCCTCTCTTCCTAGCTTTGCGTTAAAGTCGCCTAGGATAGTTTTAACGTCGTGGCTAGGGCATTGCTCATACGTCTTGTCCAAGAACTGGTAGAAGTCATCCTTTGTCGCGTCGTCCTTCTCCTCGTGAGGGGCGTGAACGCATATTAGGCTAATATTGGCAAATTTAGCCTTGATACGGATAGTCATGAGGCGCTCGTTCACATGCCGGAAACTCAAGACTTCTTGCCTAAGTCTGTCTCCAATGACAAATCCGCACCCAAATAGACGCTGTCCTTTTTGTCTGTAGCAATCGCCGTAGTAGATGTCGCAGTTTTGCATACTCCTTTTGCCCGGCCCATCCCATCGCACTTCTTGAATGGCGGTAATGTCTGCTTTGAGACACTCTAAGGCCTCCGCAAGTTGTTCGGCTGCACGTGGTTTGTAGAGGGATCTAACATTCCATGTGCAGACACGAAGATCGTTGTCCTTTTTACGTTTGCATGGGTCGTCAACAGTAAGATCATCCGTATCCGAGGCTGTTGGTTGCTTCGTAACCAAAGGTTTTTTACGTGGTAGGGAAGTTAACCCGACGGCACAACCCCCAACCTGGAGGGCCGGATCCTTTTTTTTGTACCCCTAGAACAAGAGGCCGGATACACCGATGTCAGTAACCCACTTCGGGGATAGGAGCGCTGCCGTTGGCCCATTAAGGGTTCATCCGCCACCATCTCTTTTTCAATACCCTGACGTAGTATTGAAAATCCTTACAGACCTCAGCTCCAAATATGTTGAAGTAGCTCCAGTAAGGTATCCGCTGGTCTGTAGACGTCACCGTTGATTCCATCGAGAGAATTCGTCCGCCGCACGTCCTCCTTCTGAGGACCTATTGCTAGACTTCTGAGACGCATATTTCAGCCGATCAGGTCAACAAGAGATGCCTCGTCCGGTTAGACATATACGCGCTGAAGTTCACCCAGATGTGCTTACGCAGGTCTGAGTGTTCAGCTGCACATATATCGTCAGACTCAGCATACGCTCATCGTTAGTTCACTATCAAATAGCTATCCAGCGGGCACCGCGTGGAGGTGATGATGCGATTTTCGCCCACCATAGTCCGTGCTTACATAGGGAAAATATGTTGCGTCTATACTGACGATATTTTTATCTTCAGTAAAGACGAAGTCGACCATGTAATACATGTAGAGCAAATTTTTGTGACACTAAGTGAAGCAAACATGAAGGTGCAACTAGATAAATGCAACTTCTTTAAGCAAGAAGTTGAATTTTTAGGCTTTGTTGTATCCCCATCGGGAATAAAAACCAATCCAGAAAAAGTAAAGTCAATAGTAAACTGCCCTATCCCAACAACTATTAAAGAGCTAAGATCATTTTTAGGCCTGTCCGATTATTACCGGCGCTTTATAAAAGACTACGCAAAACTGGCCATGCCACTTACATCGCTTCTAAGAGGAGAAGAGGGGCGCATATCAAAATCCAAATCCAGCAAAATTCCAATTTCCTTGTCTGATAATGCGATCGAAGATTTAACAAAGTAAAAAATTCGCTTCCAAAGACCTCATTTTGGCTTACCCAAATTTCAATAAATGCTTTGAGTTGACTACTGACGCGTCGAACTTTACAATAGGTGCTGTACTGGCACAAGAAGACAGACCTATTATGTTCATCTCAAGGTTCCTGAGCAAAGCCGAAGAACATTATGCGGCAAATGAGAAGGAGATGCTGGCCATCATATGGGCATTGAATTCTCTAAGAAATTATTTGTACGGCACTGCTCATGTTAAAATATATACAGACCACCAGCCGCTTACTTACGCCCTAAGCAACAAGAATAATAATTCCAAGATGAAACGCTGGAAAGCGATTCTCGAGGAATACAATTATGACTTGCAATACAAACCGGGAAAGAGTAATGTGGTTGCAGACGCATTGTCCCGTCTTCCACAATCCAGTCAGGTAAATTCAATGTCCGTGACCTCACATAGTGACCAAAGCTCTAGTCATAACTTATTTCCAGCAGTTGAAGGTCCTATTAATGTGTTTAAAAACCAAATAATGCTATTCATTGGAAATGAGAATAGTTATGAGTTTAAAATCATTTTTCCTACTTACCGTAGACACATTATTATTCGGACGGAATATACTAACGAAGATTTAATTTAAATTCTAAAACAGTACCTTAATCCAAGCGTCATTAATAGAATATTTACATCAGAATGGGTTATGGGAAGAATCCAAGAGATTTACCCTCATCATTTCAGATCATACAAAGCCAGGTTTACCCAATCCCATGTAAAAGATGTGGTAGACAAAAACGAGCAAGAAGAAGAGATTCTCAAAGAACATAGAAGAGCTCACCGCAACAGCAACGAGAATAAAATTTAACTACTTCAGAAGTTGTATTTTCCCAAAATGAAGGCAAAAATCCAAGAAATCGTTAAGCAGTGTAGGACCTGTAAGGAACAAACATATGACCGACACCCCAATAAGCCGAAATTACAGGCCACCCCAGTACCCGGGGCAGATAGTACACTTCGATATATATACGACCGATAAAAAATTAGTACTCACAGCCGTGGACAAATTTTCTAAGTATGCGCAAGTACGCATCCTTAAATCAAGGGCCATCGAAGATGTCAGAGAACCATTGAGACAGTTGATATTCGCATACGGTGTCCCCAAAATGGTGGTTTTCGACAAGGTAAAGACATTCAGTTCAGCATCTATTTGCTTTATCCTCCAAGATCAGCTAAACATAGAGATCTATAAGACTCCACCACATACTAGCACAGTGAACGGACAAGTGGAGAGGTTTCACTCCACTCTTTCTGAGATAATGCGTTTGCTCAAAACAGAGCGCATTCATCAATCCTTTACGGAATTGTTAGACCGAGCTGTCTATGAGTATAACTACTCAATACACTCTTCAACAAATAAAAGACCAATCGAAGCATTTTTCGGTAGAGTCGTCAGTACTGACCCAGATATCTATGAAAAATCACGGCATGAAAACATTAAAAAATTAAGGGCAAAACAAAACAAAGATATAGAGCAGCATAATAAGAGTAGACAGATAGCAAAAACTTACTCCCCAGGGCAGGTCATTTATATAAAAATAAATAAACGATTAGGCACCAAACTTTCCCCAAAATTTAAAAAAGAAATTGCGAAAGAGGATAAATCTACCACAATCCTTACCGAAACAGGAAAAATAGTCCATAAAACTAAGATTAGGAATTAATTTCTAACTTTCAGGTCCCTCTTGACTATACCATAAGTCATGGAGAAGTCCAAATCCTGGACTACTCAAACTCAAAAATTGTATCATTACACACCGGAACGGCAAAATTTCAAACAGGTACCTTAAAACTAATCCACGTGATCGACTTGAAAGCTTACGAAGACTCCATAGAAGACATCAAAAAACAAATTCAGAGTCATGTAAATGAATCCGATCTTAACCTCACCATCCTATTTCATCAAATATCCCAAATCCTGAGCCAAATAAATATGCTTCAGCCAAGAATAAGAAACCGCAGATCATTAAATATTTTCGGTTCCGCGTGGAAATGGCTTGCCGGAAGCCCTGACCACAACGATTTTCATATAGTAAAATCACAAGTTCATAATCTACTTAGTAACAATAATAGACAAGTCGTAATAAATAGATCATATATGGAAAGAATTAACAAATTAACGAACATTACAAACAATGCGATAAGTCTCTTAAAAACAGATGATAATCTTAAAAACAAATATATTACAAACATAAAATATAAACTAGACATTATAAAGGAAGAAATTGTTAATATCGAATATGCCTTGCTTTGGGCAAAATGTTAAATCGTAAACTCTTTTATTTTAACAAACTCAGAACTTAAAATTGTAAAATATAAATTTGAAGAAAATAATATCCCATTTGTAAATTTAGAGGAAGCACTTGAGTTCGTTGACATAAAGATAGCCACGAACATTCCAACTATTCTACATATAATTGATATACCTACAACTGAATATATTATTTGCGAAAAACTTTTAATTAAACCAATAAGATATAGTAAAAAAATAATAAAATTTTAATTTGAAAATGTTTTAAACTGCGAGAATAATTTATATGGTATTAAGAAAGTGTGTAAGTCATACAACTCGTTAACAATTTGTAACAAAAATGAAATTGTAAGCCTTAACCAAGATAATTGTATTCCTAATCTTCTAAAAAATCGACCATCTAGTTGTGACATTATCAACAATCAACATATTCCAACAGTCGAAGAACTTCAACCTGGAACATTGCTACTAAACGAATTCAAGGGACTCATCCATGTTAGTAGCGACACAATTAACCTCACGGGTACATTCATCATCCAATATCACAACGAATCACTCGTAATCAATGGGCGAAACTTCACCTCGAAAGAAATATCTTCATCAAAACCATTACCAGCAATTCTCCAACCAGGCGCATCAGTTAAGACCTACGGAGAACTTCTCACTCTGGAAATGGTCAAAGAACTGCATATCAACAACACCGTACAAATAGCTGAAATTGAAGAAGAAAGGCAGATTCACTTAATAACAAACTATAGCCTTATTTCACTATTGATTCTGGTTACCGCAACCCTCATAATCAGAGAGATAGTAACACGCAGGAAGATCACTATCAGCAACCTGATAAGTGCAAAAGAAGTGTCAACATCACAAGCAAAAGAGACTCAGCTCGAGAGCCAGTGTCAAACCATATCTTCAAAGGAAACTCGAGTACCACTTCTCTACGTATTGTCGAGTGAGGACACTCGACTTTGAGGAGGGAGGAGTTAACGCTGTAAACATTTAAACCCTAAGTTCACGACATGCTCCCATCACACGCCATTGACCCGTCGCATACTTTATCATCATTTCATACTCATACAGCCAAATCATGCTCCCATCGCATGGCATTATCCGGTGGCACAGTTCATCATCCACACTCTAGCCGAATCAGCAAATATGCATGCGAAGTGCATCTTCCCACAGAAAGTGCACCCGACTGCAACGCAAGCTGCTGACACAGCGTCTGCGATCACAGCGATGGTTCGACTTAGGTCTATAAATACTTGTGAATTAGGTTTAAGTCTTTGAGTTTCGGTTTAATAATAAAGCAGGACACTCGTCCAAAGAATAAAAATTTAAAAATAGTTTTTTTTTCTAGAAATCCGCAAGTATTTCTTGTACAAGTTTGTTTTCGAATATTTTATTGTAGGTAATGCTAGTAATCACTTTGTTGCTGATCTTCGTTGAGTGCACATGCAACATTTTTTTTATGTAAAATGTGAGTTTACAAATAACTAAAAAAAATATATATAAATAAATTTAAGTGTATAGAACCAAGTGTATAAACTAATTAAACACAGGTAAGAAAATTAGGGGTGGGCAAAATCGCATCATCCCCTCCTCGCGGTGCCTGCTGGATAGCTATCTGATAGTGAACTAACAATGAGCGTATGCTGAGTCTGACGATATGTGTGCAGCTGAACACTCAGGCCTGCGTAAGCCCATCTGGGTGAACTTCAGCCCGCATATGTCTAACCGGACGAGGCAGGTGACGTCTACAGATCAGCGGATACCTTACCGGAGCTACTTCAACATATATGGAGCTGAGGTCTGTAAGGATTTTCAATACTACGTCAGGGTATTGAAAAAGAGATGGTGGCGGATGAACCCTTAATGGGCCAACGGCAGCGCTCATATCCCCGAAGTGGGTTACTGACATCGGTGTATCCGGCCCCTCGTCCTAGGGGTACAAAAAAAAGGATCTGGCCCTCCAGGTTGGGGGTTGTGCCGTCGGGTTAACTTCCCTACCACGTAAAAAACCTTTGGTTACGAAGCAACCAACAGCCTCGGATACGGATGATTTTACTGTTCACGACCCATGCAAACGTAAAAAGGACAACGATCTTCGTGTCTGCACGTGGAATGTTAAGTCCCTCTACAAACCACGTGCAGCCGAACAACTTGCGTAGGCCCTAGAGTGTTTCAAAGCCGACATTACCGCCATCCAAGAAGTTCGATGGGATGGGCCGGGAAAAAGGAAGCTGAAAAACTGCTACATCTACTACGGCAACTGCTACAGACCACAAGGACAGCGTCTATTCGGGTGCGGATTTGTCATTGGAGACAGACTTAGGCAAGAAGTCTTGAGTTTCCGGCATGTGAACGAGCGCCTCATGACTATCCGTATCAAGGCTAAATTTGCCAACATTAGCCTAATAAGCGTTCACGCCCCGCACGAGGAGAAGGACGACGTGACAAAGGATGACTTCTACCAGCTCTTGGACAAGACGTATGAACAATGCCCTAGCCACGACGTTAAAATTACCCTAGGCGACTTTAACGCAAAGCTAGGAAGAAAGGAAGTCTTTAGTAGCGTGGTCGACATCACATCCGGTAACGGACTCAGGCTAATCGACTTTGCGGCGGGGCGAAACTTTGTTGTAGCTAGGCGCTGCATAGAAGGACTAGAGCTGCTTACGAGCTTTACGTGAGCAGAAGAAAAGGGGAACATCGACTTCTCAGAAAGAAGGAAAAGGAGCATGAGAAGCGCTCGATCGAGGAGATTGAGAGACTTTAATGCAGGAATGATGTTCGAAAATTTTACCAAAAGGTAAAAAGAACATGCCAGGGTTTCAAAGCCAGGACAGAAGCCTGCAGGGACAAAAATGGCAATATAGTAGTAGAATCGCAGTCGGTGCTGAGGATATGGAAGGAACATTTCTGCAGACTGTTAAACGGCGACGATGATCAATATTCCGCTGTCAGGCAGAATGAGCCATTCAACAGTGACGATGACAGTCAAGATTCCCGTCAATCCGATCAGAATGAAGTGAGGATAGCGATATCTAAACTCAAATCCAACAAGGCTGCTGGAGCCGACGGCATTGCCGCTGAACTTTTCAAGGCAGGAGGAGATGAGTTGGTAAGGAGCATGCACCAGCTCATCTGTAAAATCTGGTCGGTCGAAAGTATGCCCGATGAATGGAACCTCAGCATCGTTTTCCCGATCCTGAAGAAAAGAGACCCTCTGAACTGCGCCAACTACAGAGGTATAAGTCTCCTAAATATCGCATATAAGATCCTGTCTGCCGTACTATGTGAACGCATAAACCGATCGATTGGGTGTCCTTTTTTGTAGACAGCATATATTTTGTTTTGCTTTCATTGACCGCTAGACCCATCTTTGCTGCCTCGATCTCAATACTCGTAAAAGCCCCATTGACGGCCCGCTGAGTTCTTCCGATTATGTCAATGTCATCGGCATAAGCGAGTAGTTGTACAGACTTGAAGAAGATTGTACCTCCGGGGTTGGCTTGTGCGTTTCGTACAATTTTCTCAAGTATTATGTTAAAGAGATCGCATGATAGCGCGTCGCCTTGTCTAAGACCTTTCCTGACATCGAACGGTTCGGTGATGTTTTTACCGACTTTGATGGAGCAGCGAGAGTTCTCCATCGTCATTCTGCACAAAAGGACGAGCTTGGCAGGGATGGCAAGACTAGACATGGCTCTGTATAACTCGTCTCTATACACGCTATCATAGGCAACTTTGAAATCGATGAAAAGGTGGTGCGTATCGATTTTATATTCATGGGTTTTTTCCAAGATCTGCCGTAGTGTGATTATTTGGTCAATGGTGGACTTTCCAGGCCTGAAACCGCACTGATAAGGACCTATCAGGTTGTTGACGATCGGTTTTAGGCGATCACATAGTACGGCTGACAGGATCTTATATGCGATATTTAGGAGACTTATACCTCTGTAGTTGGCGCAGTTCAGAGGGTCTCCTTTCTTCAGGATCGAGAAAACGATGCTGAGGTTCCATTCATCGGGCATACTTTCGACCGACCAGATTTTACAGATGAGCTGGTGCATGCTCCTTACCAACTCATCTCCTCCTGCCTTGAAAAGTTCAGCGGCAATGCCGTCGGCTCCAGCAGCCTTGTTGGATTTGAGTTTAGATATCGCTATCCTCACTTCATTCTGATCGGATTGATTGTCATCGTTACTGTTGAATGGCTCATTCTGCCTGACAGCGGAATATTGGTCATCATCGCCGTTTAACAGTCTGCAGAAGTGTTCCTTCCATATCCTCAGCACCGACTGCGATTCTACTACTATGTTGCCATTTTCGTCCCTGCAGGCTTCTGTTCTGGCTTTGAAACCCTGGCATGTTCTTTTTACCCTTTGGTAAAATTTTCGAACATTATTCCTGCAATAAAGTCTCTCAATCTCCTCGATCGAGCGCTTCTCATGCTCTTTTTTCTTCTTTCTGAGAAGTCGATGTTCCCCTTTTCTTCTGCTCACGTAAAGCTCGTAAGCAGCTCTAGTCCTTCTATGCACCTTTGTACGCCTCTTGTTTTGCTGCATGTGCTTGCCGGCATTCCTCATCAAACCAGGGGTTTCGTTGTGGTGGGCGAGAGAAACCCAGTACATCAGAGGCGGCATCTCTGATGGCTTTTTGGCAACGCTGCCACTGGTCTTCCGCATTTGCTGCTGGCGGCATAGGACTAAGATTGAGATTAGAAGAAACACGATCGGCAAAGGTTCTGACGGTCTCTTGCGATTGTAGCTTTTCGACGTCAAATTTCCTCACAGAATTTCGTTGATTTCGCTCCGTTGTGGATATCCGCATCCGTACCTTGGCTACAACTAGGTAGTGATCCGAGTCCACGTTGGCTCCTCGGAAAGTCCGGACACCCAGAATACTGGAAGAGTGCCTTGCATCGATCGCAATGTGATCGATTTGGTTGACGATTTTTCGATCAAAGGAGAGCCATGTTCCTTTGTGAATATCGAGACGTGGGAACCGCGTACTAGCTATAACAAAGTTTCGCCCCGCCGCAAAGTCGATTAGCCTGAGTCCGTTGCCGGAAGTGTTGTCGTGCAGGCTGTGCTTTCCGACCACGCTACTAAAGACTTCCTCTCTTCCTAGCTTTGCGTTAAAGTCGCCTAGGATAATTTTAACGTCGTGGCTAGGGCATTGTTCATACGTCTTGTCCAAGAGCTGGTAGAAGTCATCCTTTGTCGCGTCGTCCTTCTCCTCGTGAGGGGCGTGAACGCATATTAGGCTAATGTTGGCAAATTTAGCCTTGATACGGATAGTCATGAGGCGCTCGTTCACATGCCGGAAACTCAAGACTTCTTGCCTAAGTCTGTCTCCAATGACAAATCCGCACCCGAATAGACGCTGTCCTTTTTGTCTGTAGCAATCGCCGTAGTAGATGTCGCAGTTTTTCATACTCCTTTTGCCCGGCCCATCCCATCGCACTTCTTGGATGGCGGTAATGTCTGCTTTGAGACACTCTAGGGCCTCCGCAAGTTGTTCGGCTGCACGTGGTTTGTAGAGGGACCTAACATTCCATGTGCAGACACGAAGATCGTTGTCCTTTTTACGTTTGCATGGGTCGTCAACAGTAAGATCATCCGTATCCGAGGCTGTTGGTTGCTTCGTAACCAAAGGTTTTTTACGTGGTAGGGAAGTTAACCCGACGGCACAACCCCCAACCTGGAGGGCCAGATCCTTTTTTTTTTGTACCCCTAGGACAAGAGGCCGGATACACCGATGTCAGTAACCCACTTCGGGGATATGAGCGCTGCCGTTGGCCCATTAAGGGTTCATCCGCCACCATCTCTTTTTCAATACCCTGACGTAGTATTGAAAATCCTTACAGACCTCAGCTCCAAATATGTTGAAGTAGCTCCAGTAAGGTATCCGCTGGTCTGTAGACGTCACCGTTGATTCCATCGAGAGAATTCGTCCGCCGCACGTCCTCCTTCTGAGGACCTATTGCTAGACTTCTGAGACGCATATTTCAGCCGATCAGGTCAACAAGAGATGCCTCGTCCGGTTAGACATATGCGCGCTGAAGTTCACCCAGATGTGCTTATGCAGGTCTGAGTGTTCAGCTGCACATATATCGTCAGACTCAGCATACGCTCATCGTTAGTTCACTATCAAATAGCTATCCAGCGGGCACCGCGTGGAGGTGATGATGCGATTTTGCCCACCAAAAAAGTATTAGCCATGCCCCAATTAATTCGGGCATAAAAGGGTTAATAGGACACATTTTCTGAGTATATAAACCAAATAAAGTATATTGCCGAGAACTCCAAAAGGCATAAAGTTTAACTGAGTCTGGTTAAACAATATACTCAATAAAAAGGAATTAAGATACAAAATAATAATAAAAAAAAAACAAAACAATAAACTAAATTCAGCGAGAAAGAAAAAAAAAACAGAAAAAACAAAGTGTTGCCCAAAATAAAACCGCAAAATCCCAAAATAAAACCGAAAGTGCATTATATCACAAATCACAGAGGAGATCCAGTTCCTGTGATCTATCAGAAGGAAAGAAGAAATTTCGACGCAGAGGCAATAGCAACATCAAGAAAAGCTCCAGATCTACAACACATAAAGACACTCACCAGCATAAATAACCATCATGAGAAGTGTAGTATTCCATTACATTTACCCGTGTACTACATTCACCCCGTACACACAGCTAGTCACTGTCAGGGATTTCCTCAAAAAGGAAAACGACAAATTAGTGATACAGGTATTCGAGGACGGGCTTAAAAATGATAGTATCAAACTCATGGTACAGGCTCGCGGCGAAACAGATCTAAAGAAATCTATTGCTTACACCGACGATCATGCGTCCAGATCAGAACGCACAACTATACAACATTTTACAAGACCTCCTTTTCAATCAAGGTCCGCCTGTCAAACGTGTGGCAAAGCGGGGCACACTAATGAAACGTGTTACCGAAATCTCCCCAGTTTTTAACAACACCAAGTAAAAAGGGAAGGTCAGTACCTTACTTGTACGTACTGCAACAAAAATAATCACACCTATCAAAACTGTCGTGCCCGATCAAACCCATTTTCAGGCTCTTCACATAGACACGAAACAGTGATACCAAGCCAAACCCCACATACAAGTAGAAGTAACGTAAATCATAGACGGGGGAACAATTATCGCTACTCGAGCGAAAGGCGGCAGGTAAATTTCCACCACATTCCGCCAAATGTTTAAATACTTGTTGAAAATACGGGAAACGAGATCCGTCGAGAATGGGAAACCGGCACCCCTTCTCGACTCACACTCCAAGCCGACGTTCACAGAGGACTAACCCACTTTATCCCTTATCCCAATCCTAATAATAATTTAAGTATGATAAGAATTCCATTCGAAAATGGAACATATAATGATCTAAAAGTTGATATTGGTTCAGAAATCAGTATTATTAAAAATTCAAGCTGTCAGACATTAAAAAATGATAATAGTGTTGCATTTATGAACACTGCATATCGAGTAATCAAGAGATGTCGCCCGAAGCATCGGAGAGCTAGTTTTAGTTTTTGACAGCAGATAGGGAGAAAGACAACGTGGTAAAAGAAGTCTAGTAATTTTTGAGCGCCAATAAAGAATCTTTGTAAGAAAACTAGGGAAATCTTCTCATTTCTCACACAGCAAATTAAGCAACGCAGAAATTCGTTACAGTGGTGTTAGAAGTGGGATAGAGAAATAGAGAAATTTACCATGAGCGAATCATTGTTGCAAGATTTGCAAGGGCAGATGCAGGAACTGCTCACGACAATGAAAGCTCTATCAGTTTCTTTACAAGAGCAAAAATGTGAGCTAGAAAAAACTAGAACCGAAACTATGGGCCTCTACAAGGAGCAAGATCGGCGTCCGGATGACTTGCAGAAAACGATGAGTGGCACCACGTTTGTGGAGAACGTTGTGCAGCTGGCTGAAGTTTCAACGCCTTCCAATAGTCCACGCGGAGAACCTCAACTTCGACAAAGAACAGCACAGGCGGCTCCCTCAGCGACTGCACAAGTTTCAAGTGGTGACAGTAGTACTTCATTCTTTCCGGCGCAAGCTAGGTTATCATCTGTTTCTTCAATGAAAATCAAACCGCATCCGTTCGATGGTTGCACCTCGTTTGACGATTATTTGGTACAGTTTGAGGTTATTGCTCAAGCTTGTGGTTGGAGTGCTGAACAAAAAGCGCTGCAGCTGGCCGGTATGCTGCGAGGACCTGCACTTGTTGTGCTGAGTAATTTGGGGCAGGAAGATCGGCGTAAGTATAACAAACTCGTCGACGCTCTCAAACTCAGATTCTTGGGGCAGACTAAACAAATCAATCATGCTCAACTGCGATCTCGAGTTCAAAAGCCCAGGGAAGATTTAGCCGAATACTCTGCGGATATCGAACGACTTACTCGTGTAGTGTTTGGTGACTGTCCTAAGGAAGCTCAGGATCAGATTGCAACCATGCAATTTATAGATGGCCTCGCAAGTATGGATGTTCAGGATCTAGTTAGAGTAGCCAATCCGAAGTCACTCTGTAATGCAGTTAGTAAGGCTATGGAGCTGCAAGCGTCTAGACTTGCAACTAGGGATAGTCGACAAAATGTTCGTGCAGTGCAGGCTGCAGAAGACGATTTCGATTCAAGACGACAGTACCGACCCCATTGGCGCAGATTTTCGAACCGTAACCAGTCTACACGTACTAACGATGCTTCGATCAGCAACCAGCAACCCCAGCAAACTGGAAACGACCAGCAGTCCATTTCCGAGGGCCGAAATTGACTGCGTCTGAATGGCCCTTACAAGTTACAGTTAACGCACTAAGCACTAAAGGACTTATTTTCTCCGCCTCGGTAGCCAATATTCCTTGTAATTTTATCGTGGATACTGGGTCCGATGTTACTATAATTTCCAGTCGACTCGTGCCCCCCGCTTTTCTACAGCGCGGATCATTCAAGAAGAAAATATTGCTTCTAGTGGCTGACTTACCATTTGAAGGCATACTTGGTTTAGACTTCTTGTCGGAACATGGCGGTAGTATAGACGTGGCGCAGAAAATATTGTGGGTTGGAAACCAGAAAGTGCAGCTGAGCGGTGAGTCTAATACCAATATTTTAAACCCTTCCGTAAAATTGTGTACAAACCGTAGCATCATTATTCCTGCTCAACATGAACAATTTATTGAAACAAATGTAAGTTCAGACATAGCTGTAGGGCTAGTTCAACCAAATTTTGAAGTTCTTCCTAAAGGTCTCCTAACTGCTAGAGCACTCTGCTCTCCCGAAAATAACCGGGTGATGGTACGGGTAGCAAATTTGAGTAACCATGATGTTCGAGTACCGTCAGGAACAGCGATCGCTTCAATGGAAGAAGTGACTAAGGTGGATGAAATTAGTTCACCCATAGTCCTCGTCCGAAGGGGAAAGGCGAGGTCCCAGAACATTTGCATGAACTATATTGTCGTGCTACTGGATTTTTAAACCCTGACCAGAAGGAAAGGGTCAAATCTTTGTTAATAAGGTTTCAAAGTTCATTTTCTACGGGTCCAGGGGATATGGGAAGAACATCTCTTGCTCAGCATGCAATTAGTGTAGGGAGTTCCCGTCCATTTAAGCAGCCATACCGTCGGCTCCCTTTAGCAAAACAAGAGGAAGCTAACCAAATCGTTCGGGATATGTTACAACACGATGTCACAGAGCCATCTTTCAGTCCATGGTCTTCGCCAGTCGTACTGTTTAAAAAAAAAGATGGGTCCACGAGATTCTGTATTGATTACAGAAAGCTTAATAGCATCACTACGAAGGATTCTTTCCCACTACCCCGGATCGATGACACCTTGGACGCCACCTCCGGTTCAAAATGGTTTAGTACCCTCGATCTTCAGAGTGGCTATTGGCAGATAGAAATGAAGGCTTGTGATAAAGACAAAACGGCATTCGCTACCAACAGCGGTCTTTGGCAGTTCAAAGTTATGCCATTCGGGCTTTGTAATGCCCCAGCCACTTTTGAGCGCCTTATGACGAAAGCGTTAGCTGGCCTACCTTTGAGTATGTGTCTCATATATCTTGGCGATATTCTCGTCCACTCAAAGACTTTTGACGAAGCAGAAAACCATCTTATTACTGTGCTGCAGCTCTTACAAAACGCCAATTTAAAGATAAACCCGTCCAAGTGCGACTTCTTGAAAAAGGAAGTTCAGTACCTAGGACATGTGCTTTCTGCTGCAGGGCTAAAGCCTGACCCTCGAAAGATAGATGCTGTAAAAAAACTGGCCTCGCCCTCGGGACCTGCACAAATTAAGAAGTTTTGTCGGCTTATGCACGTATTACAGAAGATTTATTTGACATTTTTCGTCAATTGCTCGACCGCTCCATCAAAGACCGAAAAGAATCAGCCATTTGCTTAGAGTAGCGAATGTGAAAGCGCATTTTGTCACTTGAAAGAATGCCTTACCAGCGCGCCTATTCTCGCCTTTCCCAACGGGAGTGAAGAATTCATTTTGGACACCGATGCCAGTAATATGGGAATAGGAGCTGTCCTATCGCAAATAGATTCGGAGTATGGCGAAAGAGTGGTTGGTTATTTCAGCAAATCTTTGAGCAAAGCCGAGAAGAACTATTGTACGACCCGGAAAGAGCTACTGGCTTTGGTGAAGGCCGTGGAGCATTTTCATCTATACCTCTACGGCAAGCAATTCAAGCTCAGGACAGACCACGCAGCATTAAATTGGCTCCTTACTTTTAAGAATCCAGAAGGTCAAGTAGCTCGATGGCTAGAACGCCTGCAGCAATATCATTTCGTTGTCGAACACCGTGCTGGTCTTAAGCACTTAAACGCTGACGCACTATCTCGTCGACCATGTGCTGTCGATGACTGCCGGCATTGTGCTGCTAAAAATGAAAGACATAACTCGACCGTGGAGGTTCATGCAGTTAGAGCCGTTAGTGAAGATTTAGACAGAAATAGATTCCGGCTTCTGCAGCAAGCCGACGACGTGCTGGGTAAAGTGTGCCAATGGGTTTCATCGGGGACTCGTTCGGAATGAAGGGATATTTCCAATCAATCAACGCATGTGAAGGCTTACTGGACGCAGTTCTCAGCTTTAGAATTATGTGAGGGAGTGCTTTGCCGACGCTGGGAAACAAAAGAAAGGACTGCCCAGACGAAATTCTTACCTATCGTACCTCAAGCTTGCCGAAAGGACATATTCAAGGTGTACCATGATTCAATGTTCGGGGGCCACTTTGGCGTGAACAAGACACTTGCTAAAATAAAAGAGAGGTATTACTGGATTGGTGCTCGAGCCGACGTGATATCCTGGTGTGCGGAATGCGACATTTGTGCGTCAAAGCGGGGACCTCAAAAGAGAACACGAGGTAATTTGCAGATCTATTCCACTGGTGTTCCATTTGAAACAGTTGCAGTAGATATTCTGGGTCCACTCCCAATGACAACAAACAAAAACAAATATGTCTTAGTTTGTATGGACTATTTTACCAAATGGGTGGAATGCTTGGCTATACCCGACCAAACCGCTGAAACTGTCTCCAGAGCTTTAGTCGACGATGTGTTTTCCCGTTTCGGAGTGCCGTTGGAGCTACATTCGGATCAAGGCCGAAATTTCGAGAGCGATGTTTTCTCTCAGACCCTGCGCCCCCAGCGATGACTATCCACCTTGTCGCGGTGCTGGGGCTTAAGTAGAGCTGGAGGTTTTCTGCGGAGACGTGTCGGCGAGTGCCGGACTCCTAGACTACCTGAGGTCCAAAAAACCAAGAGATAGTCTCCCTAATTCTACCGGTGGTGTGAGCGTTTTTAAAACCGTGCCAAAAGATGAAAGGTTGGGGGGATACATAAAACCAACCACTAACGAGCTCTCACAGATGCCCTGGCGAGGTCTGTGTATAGTGAATGCCTTACCCCGGCATGGCGGCTCTGGCGGGGCGAACTACAATTTCCGGCCTTACTCGTGGGAACAAAAATGAACAAAAAAAAAACAAAACAACAAAACAACAACAACAGACACCAGTCCGGAAGCTGACACGCTACCCGTGGGCGGACCGGTACTGGCCGAGCTGCAGCCACCATCGGCAGCTAGCTCGGATGAGGAGATCTCTATGGAGATGGAGGAGCGGCTTTTAGCAGATCCATCCGAGGGTCGCCGGAAACCGAAAGGGGGGAAGAAGGTCTCTCCAGGCCAGATGAGATGGCGGTTGTTCCGTAGAGCGACGCATGTCAAGTCGGTGTTGGACGCAAAAGATCCCTCTTCCCTCTCTGAAAAGGAAAAGAACTCCCTGGCCTGGGCTATTGATACAATAGCAAAGGACGCTCTGACGAGGCCTGCGCCTAAACAGAGCGTTGCTGAAACCAAGGCCAGCCGTAAGGTCGCTGCCCCTAAGGCAAACTTTGGCGGAAAAGGAGCAACCACAAATATTAAAACCAGCAAGACCGCTGCCGCTAAGGCAGGTCCTGCTGGGGGTCAGCCAGAAACCTCGAGGGCCGCTGAACATCGTCGTAGGATGGCCGAGACCAGGCGGGAGGAGTTTGTGTCAAAGAGGCTTAGGTCTTCGGAGGACACAAAAAATCCTCCCAAAAGGTCGAAGACTGATACGGGGATGCTCTTCAGCGGGGCGATTCGAAGTTCACTGCAGCTAGCTGTGGTGGATTTCGGAAAACCTAGTGGCCAGTATTCCCAAGAATGCGGTCAGATGATTGAGAAGGCCTTAGCTGGAGCAATCTTCGACCGTATTCGAAAGAATGCCGGCGGAACTGCACCCACATTCGGGAGAGCGAAGTAGAATCGTGGGGTCATTATGATAGACTGCAAGGATTAGTTATCGCTTGACTTCGTGAAGGCCACGGTTCGCGGTTTTAAACTCTGGGAGGGGGCTGCATTGCGAGCGGTACCCCTAGAGGAGATACCCACCATGCCCAAGGGAAGGCTCGGTGTTCCTGACTGGGGTGTGGACAAAACAGAGATCCTCGGCTTCCTAAAAGCCCAGAACCCTTCTACTGATATGAAGGGCTGGGAGGTCGTCGGGGAGGAAGAGGCGAAGAATGGGACCAAGGGATTCACCATTCTTATGAATGAACCCCCGGCCTCACTTCTGGGAGACCAGCAGTTGAGGTTGTGCTATGGAGCGGGAGAGGTAACTCTAAAGCTCCTAAAGTGGACTCAACGTGCGGAGAACGACGGGGCGACTGACGCTATGGAAGTTGAGATTGCGATAACCGATGCAGGTAGTGCAAATCAATCTTCATCATAGTGTGGTCGCCTCCGACAACTTGAAGCTGCTCCTCATGGAGGCCCTAATCCAGGAACCGTGGATACATAACAATCGCGTGATGGGATTAGGGTAAAAAAAACTATAATGTATATTATAGAAGCGACGCTGGCAAGGTTAGGACATGTATCGTGGCCAAAAAGAGTTTAAACATACTAATGTTATCTCATTTCAGCTCCGGCGACTTGACAGTGGTAAACGTGAGAGGGGTGAATGGAAACTGCACGGTGGCGTCTGCGTACCTACCCTACGATGACGGCATCAATGTTCCCTCGGAAAATCTGAGGTCGCTCATATCAGCGTTTCAAAAAGGTGAGAAAAACTTAGTCTTGGGATGTGATGCCAGCGCCCACCATACTCTGTGGGGTAGCACCTCTGCTAGAGGCGAAGTTTTGTTTAATTATATTCTTCTAGAGGCAATGACCCCACCTTTGTAACGTCTAATAGAAGGCAAGTCTTGGATATAATTTTTATTTCTGGCCAGAGCTCTGTTGAAGTTGTTAACTGGAGAGTCTCCAACAAGGCGTCACTATTTGACCACTATTGGATACTCTTCAAGCTACAACTTACTACTCATGGGAGTGGGACTTTCAGAAATCCGCGTAGGGCCAACTGGTCAAAATTCAAGAGAGAACTGAGGAAATCAGTGCATCACCTCACTGAGGACCTCGACTCGACTGAAGCAGTTGACAATGCAGTCGATGCACTGACTGGTTCCCTTACGCGATCCTTCGAGAAGTCCTGTCCGGTTAGTAGGCTTAGCGGTAAAAGTCGTCCACCATGGTGGAACGATAAAATAGCGGAACTCATTCGTATTTCAAGAGTAGGGTGGAACCTCGCTAAGGAGGGGGTCGTCGAGTGGTCCACCTATAAAGAAAGCTTGAAGCTCCTCAAGAAAGAGATTAGGTTCGCAAAGAAGAACTCTTGGAGGTCTTTTTGCGTATCAATAGGATCAACAAACGAAGCGTCCCACCTAAGGAAGGTCCTGGCCAAAAACCAACGCCGGAATCCAATATCAGGAAAAGCGATGGCACCTGGGCAGAATCACACGAGGAAACGCTGGATATGCTACTGAGTACTCACTTTCCTGGATGTACATCAATCTCTGGAGATGATCTAACCATTCCAGAGACGACATCGGGAATAAGTGCGGAAGAGGTGGGTTATATAATAGATGATGACAAGACAGCGTATGCAATTAAATCATTTGCTCCATATAAGACACCAGGAATGGATAACATTCGACCTGTGATGCTGCAAGAGTCAGTGGATATTGCTATTCCATGGCTCAAACGTATCTTCACAGGATGCCTTAAGCTAGGTTATGTTCCTAAAGCATGGCGGGAGGTGCGCGTTGTTTTCATTCCCAAAGCGGGAAAAGCGAGCCATACAAACGCAAAAGACCTGAGACCTATCAGTCTATCGTCCTTTTTGCTGAAAACTTTGGAACGTTTGATAGATGTAGTTATAAGAGGTGTGATCGGCGATGATTACCTATCTAAACCACAACAGGCATACATCTGCGGCAGATCGGTAGACACGGCCCTCCACCGGGTCGTATCGAGCATAGAAAGATCCCTCCACTTTAAGGAGTTCACTCTTGGGGCGTTCCTGGACATTGAAGGAGCGTTCAACAACGTAAGCTCTAACGCAATCCTGAGCAGTCTGTACAGAGCACATGTCAGCACCGGCCTCTGCAACTGGATTGCGCAGATGCTTCAATCAAGGATAATATCTTCAACACAAGGAGATGTAACCATCCGGAGAAGGGTCTGCAGAGGAACACCCCAAGGTGGAGTCTTGTCCCCGCTAATATGGCTCCTTGTGGTGGATGAGATCTTGGTAACACTGAAGGAAAACGGCTTCAACGTGACGGCCTATGCGGACGATATCGTTATCCTGGTTTCGGGAAAATTTCGTCCAGTCCTAAGTGAAAGGCTCAATTTCGCGCTACAACTAGTGGACAACTGGGTCAACAGCAAAGGGCTGGGAGTATATCCTTCAAAAACGGAGGTAGTTCTCTTCACTAAGAGGAGATCAATCCCTACCTTCAGACCCCCAAATATTGGTGGCACTGAACTAAGTATCTCAAGTTCAGCTCGGTATCTGGACGTAGTTTTAGATTCCAAACTTAACTGGAAGGAAAATATTGTCGAACGCGTCAAAAAAGCAAGCCTAGCTTTCTACTCCTACAAAAAGGCTTTCAGCAATACGTGGGGCTTCAAACCGGCTGTGGTGTACTGGATATACACGGCGGTTGTAAGACCCATTCTCACATATGGCTCACTAGTATGGTGGACGGCACTTGAGAGGCAATACCTGCTTTCAAACTTCACCAAAATCCAGAGGGCGGCGTGCATCGGTGTCATGGGATCAATAAGAACAACACCAACGGCGGCAATGGAAACCATGCTTAGTTTCATTCCGCTTGACATATACTGCAGCAGTCTGGCGACTAAAACCGCTGTAAGACTGAGGGAAGGCCGGTTGTGGTCATCAAGCCTTTACGGCCATGCCTCCTTTCTGTCCGATGGGGGATAACCAGCGGATTGACGGGAACTGATCACATGAATCCGACGCTAGCATTCAAAAGGAGATTCGCTACAAGAATTCCCGATAGAATATACTGGAAGAATCGTAGAACCATGAAGAAAAAGGAGTTGGCTCTCTATACCGACGGTTCTAAGATGGACGTTGGCACGGGAGCCGGAGTTTATTGTGAGGCCCTAGGAATAAACCGCTCCTTTAGAATAAACGACGACTGCAGCGTCTTCCAGGCCGAGGTCGCAGCCATTATACAGGCTGCGGAAATAATTCGCGAGAGTAATATCGTTGGCAAAGCGATCACTGTCTATATAGACAGCCAGGCAGCCGTTAAGGCTCTGGACTCTGTCGTAGTTAGGTCGAGGCTCGTGAGAAGCTGTAAATCACTCTTAAACGAGATATCCAGAGCCAATGAGGTGACCCACTGCTGTGTACCAGGCATATCGATATCGAAGGTAACGAAAGGGCTGACGAGCTTGCTAGGAAAGGGTCGGCGCTGCACTTATCGCGGGGCCTCCCCTCTGTAGCAATCCCGATCAGCTCCTTGCGGAAAAAAATAGAGGATGAAGCCACCGGTCGAGCAAACAGACGCTGGGTTCATCTGGAAACATGCGCTACGGCCAGGGCGCTATGGCCGGCCTACAGCAAGAAGAGATCAACCTCTCTGGTAAAACTTAGTCGTTATAACGCACGGGTCATTTCTGGCATAATTACCGGACATTGTGCCATTGTCGTTCACGCGGAACAACTCGGTGTGCTGCATAATGACTATTGCAGAAGCTGCAGGGGCGAAGAAGAAATTGAATCTCGTAGGAGAATTGGACGCTGTCCAAAACTTCAAAGTGACTGGGAAGGCCCGTACCGAGTTATGAGGGTCATCACTGATGTCACCTTCCAAATCCGGAAAACTCCTTGGTCAAAGCCGAAGATAGTGCACATTGATTGACTCTGTGCCTATAGGGGACATAAGCTGGAAGTGTGGGACTCACTTAATCGAGACGATCAAGTCTAAGAAGGGGAGAATGTTGCATTTATGAACACTGCATGTCGAGTAATCAAGAGATGTCGCCCGAAGCATCGGAGAGCTAGTTTTAGTTTTTGACAGCAGATAGGGAGAAAGACAACGTGGTAAAAGTAGTCTAGTAATTTTTGGGCGCCAATAAAGAATCTTTGTAAGAAAACTAGGGAAATCTTCTCATTTCTCACCCAGCAAATTAAGTAACGCAGAAATTCGTTCCAATAGTAATAATCGTAAAATATGATAATTTCCACAATGTGCGGCGAGAAAATAGTAAGTTGCCGCTTGATCACAGAAACCCTGTTGTTCGAAACAGGTAGAGATTCATTAAATACCACATCCTTTTCACGTTCTCGATAATAATTTTGGCCTTAACTTTGATGGAATCATTGGCAATGATTTCCTAAAAAATATTCTGGCATGATCAGTTATGAGCAAAACATTCTGAAAATTTACCCTTTTTCTGATGAAAATTGTACTACCGTGATACGCAGCTCAGGGGAAGTGCTTCGCACACTTCCACATCTTGAGAGTAATAGTGTTAAGTCAAATTAAGCAGTTCTGCAAAATGATACCATTCCCACATCCGATACTGAGTGTTCTCAAAGCACCAATTCGGGGGAAGCCGACCTAGCAGCTTGGCAATTTGACTCTCTATTAAGCACAATCAACGGATCAATTAAAGAATTAAAAAAAGAGACTACTGTTGACGTGACTGGTGACGTGAAATAGCGCCCTATGAAATGTGGCCTTAATATCATGGAAAAATGTAAATAACGCCCGGCGGGTCTTATTTCCAACACAACTTGGAATTTAAACCACATTTAACCATGGAAATGAGGCCACATTTATGGAAAAAGAAAAATTAATATAGAAATAAAGCCACATTTCGAATTTTTAACTACTATTTTCTAAAATTCTAAATGGAACAAATGAAGCTTTTACTTTAAAGATTTTTAGAAAATAATAGTTTAGAATTCACGAGAATTTTAGGTGCATGGTGCAATGTATTGTACTAAAGACTACTTCCTTTCCTAAAACCCTCGCAAAATTCAAACGGAATAACTAAATCACCACTACTTTCCATATTCTACTAACGTACGTTCTTATCTCACCTAATTTTATTGGCTGTGCGAATAACCACCCAAAACAAAATCGCCCAAATTCCAAAAATGAACAATCGCCAAAAAAAACTTGAAAATTCTTTGGGCGAATATTCACTTTTATTTCGGAGTTCATTTTCATATATTGGACTATTGTTCATAGTGAAAGATCGCCCAAAATTCCGAAAGTGAAAATATGTTAAAATGTTATGCGAATAATCGCCGAAAACTCCCAAATGAACAATCGAACAAGAGTTTTTAAGCAATTCTTTGCAACGTAAGATAAAAAAAAGACGATCACAGACCAAAATGAATACCCTTAGAGGAGCGACGAATAGACTTATCCCCAGGCGCCTGCCTGACAGTTGTTGACATTTTTTATTTTGTTTTCCTCTTGTACAACCCATGCCCGCGTGGCAACGACACTGCGACCTGAAAGATCTATTGTATCGGAGGGTTGGAGGTAACCTAACAGACGTACTACCTCCCTTATGAAAGTGAGTTTGTCTTAAGTAGTGGAGCATTTCAGTTCAACTGAAGTGAGTATCTCCCTGTGGAAAATATGTTTCCTTAACCAGTGTAGTGCCGGGCATTCACAAAAAATGTCTTCGTATGTTTCATCCTCCTCTAGGCATAACCGACAGTCCTTCTCTTGGCAAAGGTTTAACTTACTTACTTATTTACTTAGGTGGCGCTACAGTTCGGGGTGAACGTGGGCCTCAACCAACAAGCCTCTCCATTTAGCTCGGTCTTTAGCTAATTGCCTCCAGTTGTGCACTCCAAGTTGGTCGAGGTCCCCTTGAACTTGTGCGCGCCACCTACGGCGATGATTCCCTCAACTGCGTCGTCCCTCGGGGTTAGATTCGAAGACTCTGCGGGCCGGAGCGTTGGTGTCCATTCGCTCTACATGTCCTAGCCATCTCAGACGTCCAATACGCAGTTTTTTGACTAGGTCGATGTCGCTGTACAGCTCGTATAGTTCGTGATTGAATCTACTCCTCCAAAACCCGTCAACGTAAACGGGACCGAAAATCTTACGAAGAATTTTCCGAGAGATTCCGATAATGTCTATATCGTCGGCGTATGCAAGCAGTTGTACAGACTTGTAATAGATTGTGCCTCCGGTGTTGGCTTGTGAGTTCCGCACAATCAGTTCAAGTACTAAACAAGTATTAAACAAGTCCCATGACAGCGCGCCACCTTGTCTAAAACCTTTTTTGACATCAAAGGTCTCGGTGAGGTCATTACCGACCTTGATGGAGCAGCGAGCGTTCTCCATCGTCAGCCTGCACAGACGGACAAGTTTGGCAGGGATGTCAAAACTAGACATGGTTCTATAAAGCTCTTCTCTATAGATGCTGTCATAGGCGGCCTTCAAATTGATAAAGAGGTGGTGAGTATCGATTTGGAATTCTTGGGTTTTCTCCAGCTGCCGAAGTGTGAAGATTTGATCGATGGTGGACTTTCCTGGCCTGAAACCGCACTGATAGGGTTCAATCAGGCTGTTCATAAAAGGTTTCAGGCGTTCACACAATATCTCAGAAAATATCTTGTATGCGATGTTGAGGAGACTGATGCCTCTATAATTGGCGCAGTTGAGGGGGTCTCCTTTCTTGTGGATCGGGCAAACGATGCTGAGATTCCATTCATCATACACTCGTCTGACCAAATATTAGAAATGAGTTGGTGTATGCACTCTACCAATTCATCCCCAGCTGCCTTGAAAAGTTCGGCCGGTAAGCCGTCAGGTCCAGCAGCCTTGTTCGATTCTAACTTGGATATTGCTATCCTCACTTCGTTTTAGTCAGGTGGACGGAAATTTTGACTATCATCGTCTATGTCGAATGATTCATTCTGCCTGACAGCGGGATATTGGTCTTCGTCACCGTTACACACTCCGCAGAATTAGTTTTTCCATATTCCCAGCACCGACTGTGATTCTACTACGAGGTTTCCATTTTCATCTCTACAGGTTTCTGTACGGGTATTACTTCTCTGACACGTTCTTTTTACCTTTTGGTAGAACTTCCGTACATTGTTCCTGGAGTATCTCCTTCTTCCTTTTATCAGCGAGGTTATGATCCGAAAACAAGGGACCACAACCCTCCCACTTCACCGCATTTCTACTGATCCGCCTGTGGGGTTCGCCTATTTGACCTCAGAAAATATCGGCAGGCCTGCCGATTTTGGATCACTCGGTTACTAAGGCCAATGAAATGCCGATGTCGTCGCATTTGTCTGATCCAGGCGTTTATAGGCTTGCCTTTCCTACATCGCGATGTCTTTGGAACGTGTATTGATATTGCCTTCTTAACAAGGTTCAAATGATCCCATCTTTGAACGTGGCAATACCAACTTAGCCGGTCCGGCTCTATTTTTTGTACGATGGTTTCCTTGATGTGAAAGCTTCCACGGATCTTCGAACTTCTTATTCGATCAAGCTTTGTCACTCCTGCTGTCATGCGAAGCATCTTCATCTCAGCTGCCGTTAATTTACTCTCATACTTTTTGTACATCGTCCAACATTGTGAACCGTGTGTGAGCGCTGGACGTACAACTGCGGTGTAGAGCCTTCCTTTCAACTTAGGGGGCATTTTTCTGTCACAGAAGATAGCGGAATTTTCTCGCCACTTCATCCACCCTACGCTTACACGATGATTGATGTCGTCATCACAAGTTGCTTTGCTATTGATCATAGATCCAGATATTTGATTTTTTGCCAGTTGGGAAGCACTGTTCCATTCAAATAAATGTCTGGAATAGGCCTGAGTGGATCAGAGAACGGGCAGCACAAGTACTCTGTCTTTTTTGAACTAATGCCATACCCATTTCCCTCCAAAACGTTCACCCACACATCAAGTGCTCGTTGCAGGGATGTAGGATCTTCACTTATGATGGCTCCATCGTCAGCAAAGAATAACTGATGTACCTTGGGGTCCATCACTTTACCTTCAATCAGATAATCAAGGACTGTAATAAAGAGCAAACGACTTAAAACGCTTCCCTGGTGCACCCCGACTTTGATTGGGAACTCTTCGGTTACTCCAGCGGGGCATCTTACTCTTGTCTTTGCTCCTTCGTACATGTCCATGATCATCTGTACATAGGTTTCTGGAACCCCTCGATGTCTTAGCGCCACCCATATCAGATCTCGTGGTTGTCTGTCGAATGCCTTTTCAAAGTCAACCAATACAATATACAAATCCCTTAAGGAATCACGATGTTTTTCCATTATGATCCTTATACTTTGGATTGCATCGGTGGTTGATTTAGCCGAGACAAACCCGCACTGATCATCAGATAGCCGTATTATTTTTCGCAGTCGGCCACCTAATACCCGGTCAACGATCTTCATGGTGTGTGACATCAGCTTGATCGAACGGTAGTTATCACAGTTTTGTGTATCACCCTTCCGTTTGTATACAGGGAGAAGGTAACTTTCCCTCCATTGATTCGGCATTGGATCACCTCTCACGAATTTGGAGATGAGAATTCTGAGCCATCTGAACCCGATGTCTCCCATCTTTTTCCAGAACTCAGAGGGTATCTCGTCTGGCCCAACCGCTTTTCGTTTTTTGGAGTATTGGACCGCCTCACTAACTTCTTCGACTGTAATGTCGGGTATTTCTTCACAGTTAGGGGTGGCTCTTGGAAAGTATAGCCGGGGAAACTGTTCATTTAAAAGCTCTTCACAATACTGCCGCCACCTCTGCAGAATTTTGTCGTCATCCACAAGAAGCTGGCCATGGACATTGTTAATGAACTTTGGCGAACGAATCTCCTGAGCGTTCTTCCTTCTTTGGGCGGCTATTTTGAAGATAGTGGCGCTCGTTCATATTGTGTCTTCGCAGCTCCTGGATAGCCTGGTTTGCATCAGCAATCGGGGAAAATATTTTCTCCAGCTCCCGATACAGGCCCTCCGTACTCCCTGCTTGAAGCTGGGCTCCGTTCTCTCGCTTTTTTTTTACAGTATCTGTATTCCGTTTCGAACCGAGCTTTTTCGTCACTATTATTAAAGGGGCACTTTGACCAAGCTTTGAAACCCGCTTTCTTCTCATTTATCACTTTCTTAGCTTCATCACTCCACCACCATGTTTCTTTGGCGTATTGATGGTGGCCTTTCAAAGCTCCTAGCAGTGATTTGGCCTTAATTAGGCAAGTTCGCTGTAGGGAATCGCACATATTTTGTGCTCTGCACTCTTCATCCTCAGCTCCGTTGATGGTGTGAGAGAGGCAATTTCTCATTAGGAAAACAAAAGCCTCGCCTTTTTCTTTGTCCAGATTGTACCACTTGATTTTCTCAGAGACCCTTGTTTGTTTGCTTTTCTTCGGTGTTTTCATAAAAATTTCTGTTAGCAGGAGACGGTGTTGCCGAGCGATTGCCTCTCCCAGGATCACTTTGCAATCTTTTACTTCGAAATGCCCAAGACGTAACCAAGTAGCTCTGCCGCAAGGATGATACCGATTCCCTTCTTAGCCTTTTCCGTTCCGTAGTAGAACATCTAGTAATCTTTTGTCCTAACGTCCAAGAAACGCGCCCAATTCCCGGTGCTTTTCCATTTCGTCTCTTGGACACACAAGATGCCCACCCGCCTTCTATTCATCATCTCTTCCAGCTCGTAACTTCGACCGGTCATGCTTCCAACGTTCCAACTCGCGACCCTTAAATTGCATCCAAACTGTTTCATTATTTTGCTAGCCCCCGAAATCCGTATAGCTCTGACCCGAACATTTCTGCTCGGTCCAGGGTCAGTACCATGCACAGCAGTGAAGTGCCTGGCGGGGTAGTGCCTCTCCTTTTAGCCAGTATTACCATAATGATACAGTTTTGCAGTATTACCATATTGCGATAGTGTTTGTTGTTTGACACGTGCATGCTCCCGTTTTAGTATTGTTTGATCTTTCTTTTATGACACTGGTCTTCGGTACTTGATGCTGGTGGCAAAGGGGTGGTTGAGAGATTTCGGGATACGCGTTCAGTGAAGAGTATGGCGGTCTCTTGCGTTGTAGCTTTTCGACGTTAAATTTTCTCACAGTAATTCTTCTTTGTTGCTCAGATTGGGATTTCCGCATTCGTACCTTGGCTACAACAAGGTAATGATCCGGGTCTATGTTGGCCGCTCGGAAGGTCCGGACATCCAGAATACTGGAGGCATGCCTTGCGTCGATCGCAATATGATCAATTTGGTTGATAGCTACATGATCATTGGACCGGCATGTCTGCTTATGAATATCGAGATGAGGAAACCATGTGCTTGCTATGGTGGCATTTCGCTCCACAGCGAAATCAATTAGCCTTAGTCCGTTATCAGACGTGGTGTCGTGTAGGCTATGCTTACCGACTGCCCTTCCAAAGACGTCCTCCTTTCCTATTTTGGCGTTAAAATAGCCCAATACGATTTTAACATCGTATTTAGGACATTGCTCGTATTTTCGAGGAGCTCGTAGAAACACTCTTTGGTGGCAGGGTCCTTTTCTTCCGTGGGGGCATGATCACATATTAGCCTTGATCCGGATAGTCGTAATACGCTCGCTAACGTGTCGGAAGCTTAAGACTTCTTGCCTACATATGTCTGCCGCGTATGACAAATCCGCATCCGAATAAGCGTTGCCTGTTGCCTCTGTAGCAATCACCGTAGTAGATGTCACAGTTTTTCATCCTCTTTTTGCCCGGCCCATCCCATCGCACTTCTTGGATGGCGGTAATATCTGCTTTATAGCAGTCTAGGGCCTCTGCTAGTTGTTCGGCTGCACGTGGTCTGTAAAGGGACAGAACATTCCACGTACAGCTCCGAAGGCCGTTATCCTTATTTCGTTTGCTGGGGTCGTCATTAGTTGAGTCATCCTTATCCGAGGCTTTTGGTTGTTTCGGAACCATGAGTTTTTTACGTGGTAGGGAAGTTACTCCGACGGCACAACCCGCAACCTGGACGGCTAGCTCCTTAATTATTCGCCTAGGACGAGGGGCCGGGTACACCGGTGCCAGTAGTCCACTACGGGAGTATGTGCGCTCTGTATGTTAGATACGGCTGGCACAATATTGGAGCGAATCATCTGTAACAGGGTAGAGGCAGCAATTCAAGAATCTGGAGGTCTTTCAGAACACCAATACGGTTTTCGAAAAGCGCGCTCAACAACAGATGCAATCAATGTGGTAGTTAAAACGGCACAAGAGGCTATACAGGGAAGAAGATGGAGAGGCGGTTCCAAAAAGTACTGCTTGGTTATAACTCTTGACATAAAAAACGCCTTCAATACGGCAAATTGGAGTCACATCTTACAAGCGCTCAGAAGGATGAAAGTTCCGCAATACCTCATAGACGTTATTGTTGACTACTTCAGGTGCAGAATCTTGGTATACAATACAGACCGCGGCCCCAAGGAATATAAGATCACAGGCGGAGTACCACAGGGCTCAGTCCTTGGGCCTTTGCTCTGGAATATTATGTATGACGGTATACTGCGACTTCCTATACCCGAAGAAACAAAAATAGTGGGATTTGCTGATGATATCGCCATTATTGTCACTGCTAAACTGTTGGAGGAGATGGAACAGATAAGCAATGCGACAATAAGGATAATACGAAAATGGCTCACCTCAGTTGGTCTAACACTGGCGGAGCATAAAACTGAAGCAGTCCTGATAAGTAGTAGAAAGAAGGTAGAAACTCTCACCATTATAGTCGGCGGCCATGAAATCACATCTAAACCGCATATAAAATACGTAGGTATCATGATAGATACGAGACTTTCATTTAGAGATCACTTTAAGTATGTAGGCCGAAAAGGTGCAATAGCAAGTGCTGCACTCGCGCGTATCATGCCCAACATAGGAGGACCAAGACATAGCCGTAGGTTACTGCTGGCTAGAGTGGTTACGTCTATAATCCTATACGCAGCACCAAATTGGGCCGGGGCCATGGCAATTAAAACATATAGATCACATATCACATCTGTGTATCGAATATGTGCATTGAGAGCTAGCTGCGCATTTCGCACTACTTCTAGCGATGCAGCTTGCGTGGTAGCGAGAATGCTCCCAATAGATATCCTGGCAGTAGAACAGCAACGTCAGTACTGCGCAAGAAGAGAAAGAAACGAGGCCAGCGAAAACCTCTATAGAGCAGAAAGCCTAAGAGAATGGCAAGAACGCTGGAATGCTTCTGAGAAAGGCAGGTGGACCCATAGGCTCATACACCAAATCCAGCCATGGTTCCACAGGCAACATGGAGAATTTGAGTTCTACTTAACGCAGTTCCTAACGGGCCATGGATGCTTTCGTTCGTACTTACATAAGTATAAACACGACAATAGCCCAGTCAGTCAGCATTGCGCTGACTGCGTAGAAAACGCAGAACATATATTTTTTGAATGCCCAAGATTCCTCGACGAAAGGAATGCACTAAGGAGCGAACTCGGCCATCCACTGACACCAGAAAACATCGTTGGCGAAATGCTCAAAAGCCAGGAGGCATGGGACGCAGTCGCTGGGAGCACAATGCGCATAATGAAGATTCTAAGAACCCTAGAAAGAGAAAGGAAAGAATCAGACCGGCGAAATACAATAAATGCTGAGCAGGAAAATGCAAACATGCACTAGTCGAATACATCAGACTAAAACCCCCCCCCGCGATGAAATGCTTGACGGCAGTACCGCGGGAATGGGGTGGTCGTGGGAGGGGGGTTTAGTGGGTAAGAGTCCCACACTGTTACTCAGGACGTACTGAGTTTCGTCTTTTGAAGATTACCCCTCCCAATCAAAAAAAAAAAAAAGAAGTATGTGCGCTGCCGTTGGCCCATTAAGGGCTCCTCCGCCACCATCTCTATTCCAATGTCCTGACCAACATTGGAAATTCCTTACCGACCTGTGATCCGAATACGTCGAAGCAGCTCGCGCAAGGTATTCACTAAGTTCAACCTAACTGGAACTATAGACGCCACCGTTGACTCCGTCTAGGGAATTCGTCCGCTGCCGCCTGGAACAGGAAGAAGTGCTCTAGTAAGAAAAGCACTCTTCCCCCCCTCTCTCATCTGCTGCCACCAAGAATCCGCCAAACGGGGTTGGTTACCCATTTCTTGGATTAAGGTACTAGGCACCCGGCTGTCACCGCGTAGAGGTTGAGAGGAGGAGTTGGTAGGCCTCAGCTGAGTGAAAACGCTTGTGTTTTCATATGATCGCATGCACTCCCGTTTGACCAGGTTCAACTTGTTAATGTGGTATCTTAGTCCGCAATGGCCAGTTAGAAGGCTCACTAGCTTCCTAATACTTTCCGTATCTAAGTTAAGGATTTCCTTATAGGAGTAAGGCTTGATTAAACGTTTGGATTGTCTTAAACCTGGCCCATTATTCCAGTGATCTAGATGAAGTTTGTTCTCCCATTCGTTATTCAACGCTGTAGCTGTTGTCCAGTTGACGCTACAATAAGGTTTGGGACCGATAAACGCAGATTCTGAGCCGGCCCTAGCAAGCTCATCTGCAGATTCGTTGCCCACAATCCCCTGGTGTCCAGGGACCTAACCGAGCATTACTCTGTTGTGTTTGGCAAGGTCTTGCAATGCATCGTAGCAGCATTTTACAGTTATGGAGTCCATTAGGTTGGACGATAATACCCTAAGTGCTGCCTGGCTATCGGAAAATATATGAATCCTAGCGCCCTTGATTCCCTTACGGAGATTGTGTCTGGCGCAGATCTCAATGGCATGGATTTCAGCCTGAAACGCAGTGGGAGTCGTACCCATAGGTACCGACATTTTTGTGTTGGGTCCAAAGACCCCGGCTTCAACTCCAGAATCCATTTTCGATCCGTCGGTGAACCAGACGAGACTTCTGGGGTCCAGTGTTGGAACACCATTAGGCGTTTACTAGCCCACAGTTCTCTCGTAGCACGTTCTGTGGCGGACTTGATATGTGAATTCCAGTTAAGTCGTTTGTCAAGAATTACACCAAGGTATTTGACCTCGTTGGAATAAACTATTGTGGTGCCTTTGATTGTAATGGGTTCAAGGTTGACCTGTGTCTCCCTTGTGAACGGCACCAAAACAGTTTTAGTAGGATTGATGGAAAGTCCTTCTTTGTTACACCATTCTACAACTTGTAAAAGGGTACTTTGCATGACGTTAGAGATTGTCGTGCCGTGCTTACCACTAATACAAACCGCCAAGTCATCAGAATAACGGACGGTGGTGTAGCCTGATCTGTGAAGATCTATTAACAGGTTGTCCATGACTATTGACCATAACAGGGGGGGAGAGAACTCCTATTTGAGGACAGCCTTTCGCTGCCGCTACAGACACCAACACTCCCCCGGAGGAGGGAGTGGCCCTAATCCATAGGTTGGTCGATTCTTCGATACCTCTGCTACTAATCGCCCTTGCGATCGAGTCGTAACCAGTGTTATCGAATGCGCCCTCGATATCAAGAAATGCACACAAGGCTTTTTCCTTAGAACTGAGTGTACACTCTATCTTTTTGACGAGATAACGAAGGGCACCTACTGTGGATTTCCCTTTTCTGTATGCGTACTGGTTCGAGTGCAGAGGGTTAGACACATCTAACCTGTCTCTGATGTGAATATCTCTCCATTGTCTTCAAAACAAATGAAGTTAGACTTATAGGTCTATAGGATTTAGGCAGCTCGCAAGGCCTATTGCCTGGTTTGGGAATGAATACCACATTAACCCGTCTCCAGGTGTATGGTGTTAAAAATTATTGGTACTGGCAACACTTTCATTATATTGTATTTACACTCTCTTTATTCATCTTATATACATACTGAATTTCACATACATAAGTTTATTATATTGTTCGTTCATACACACACATTTATCTTGAATCATTTGAACGTGTCATCCTATAAAAGGACTTGTATGATACTCATCTCTAAGTACTTCATTTTCAAGCATGGATCTAATAAAGTTTGCATTACGTTCAAGTCCGGTCTTTTAATCTTTACGAAACCATCCGATTTTCAGAGTTCCAACCGAGGTTTTTTACATTTTGGTGCCGAAACGGGTTGGTCGGGTTAGATTCGTAAATTCAGGTTCGTAATTCAAAAAAATGGAATTATCCGCGCGGTCCGCCTACAGAGGCCAGGTGACGAAAATTGTCAAGACTGCCTCAGAATTTCTTGACTCCGAAGAGTCCAGACCAACCTCTGAAGAGTTCTACGACGCCATAGAGGAGCAACTTGTGGCGTTTATACAGCGTTTAACGGCGGCTCATGATAGCTTGAATACAACAAATGAGGAGGTGAAGAACAAAGCACTCCTCAAAGTCGACGATCTGGACAAAGAGCTGGAAAAGGTGGCTGAATATCAAGACGCGGCCATTGGCATGCTTTCCAGGCTTAATTCACGCCTTAAGAAATTGCAATTGAGGCATGCCCCAGCACCAACGATTGTAGAGCATGCGCCTCTTAACACATCCATGTTGAGTGGGTCACACAGACTCCCCAAACTCCCTCTTAAAAAATTTGATGGAAGTTTCCATGAGTGGTTGCCGTTTTGGGAGCAGTTCCGCGCTGCGGTACATGAAAACGGCGGTTTAACATCAGCTGACAAATTTAGCTACCTTGAATCTGTACTGGTTGGTAGCGCCAAGAAAGTGATAACTGGATTTACCGCTTCGGGTAGGTGTTATGAAGCAGCGGTCTCCCTTCTACAAGAGCAATTTGGTGACAGCGAGCGATTAATTGACAAAAACATGCAGCAGCTACTTTCCCTTTGCCCAATTCATTCAAAGACCGATGCTGCAGGTTTACGTAATCTATACAATTCAATTACATCTAGTTGTCGCACTCTCACTGCACTTCAAGTACCATCACACCAATTCAACATTATGCTCAAGTCGATATTGCTTCGATGCTTACCAGTTGACCTTCGCATTGATTATTTTCGTTCGACGGAGAAAGATGATACGGCGGGTGAGACAAGCGAAACGACCGACGATAGTACTTCGACTCTTTCGTTGGTAGCAGATGAACAGGTCCACGGCATAATGCAATTCTTAAAGCGGGAAATAGAATCCCTAGAAAGAAGTCGAGTCGTCTCTATCACTCCCAAGGCGAATTCATCGACTGAAGCCACTACAGCGACAAGTTTGGTGTCATGGGGTGAGAAGGAAAACAGATGTTGCTTTTGCGGATCAGAACATCATGAAACGAAAAACTGCGAAAGCGACATACCTCTGGCGACGAAAAGAGAAAAGCTAAGGAAAAGTGGTCGATGTTTTCGGTGCGCAAAACGTGGGCATTCGTCAAAAAAATGCTGCACCGCCAAATGGCTTTCGTGCAGAAAATGCAAAGGTAAACATTTGTCATCAATGTGTGATCCAACGTACGCGAATAAATCATCTGAATCAGCGCAGACAAATGACAACAACGGTCCGAACGCTCTAAATTTATGCGTTCATAATTCGTATCAGGATATAACAAATGTCTTTTTGAAGACAGCTCGGGGCATTGCCGCAGCTCCGAGCAGAAATAAACTTCTACTTATTCGTTTAATCATCGACGGCGGTAGTCAACATTCATTCATCTGCGAGGAATTGGTTCAAAAGCTTGGTCTGCCTTCCATAGTATTTGTAAATATGGCTGTCCTCCCCTTCGGTAGTAAGCATTCATCGCCCTGTCAAAAATTAAAGAAAGTGCAAATAACAATTAAAAGCCAATTTACTGAGAATAGTGTGAATATAGAAGCAGTGGTTGTGCCAAACATATGCGTAGACGTCTTGCCAGTCCCAGACACATCTTGCTCGGCTTTTGTAGGAATGCGTTTAGCTGACTCTCACCACGTTCACATCGAGTCAGTGGATGGATTGAGCGTACTTATAGGATCCGACTATTATTGGACCGTGGTGACTGGGAAACAGCGAAGAATTTCAGCATCGCTAAGAGCAGTGAATACCATCTTGGGGTGGACACTCCAAGGACCCCTTTCAAGTGGTAAGAACATTATATCAAGCTCATACTTATATTCTTCATCGTTTCTTAGCACTGCTCTGGACGACAACGCGATTTCATCGTTCTGGTCACTGGAAGCTATAGGTATTCGAAGCGAAGAACAAGAAAACAAGCATGCAACCGAACATTTGACCTCCACCTGCATCAAAAAGAAGGGTGCCCGCTATAAGGCACAATTACCTTGGAAGGATTCGGACGTTTTGTTTGGAAACAATAAGGAAGATGTCTTGAAGTGCTTCCGATCGCTCATAAAGCGGCTATCAAGGAACCCGAATCAACTTGCCGAGTACGATGCTGCTATGAAACAAATGGTTTTGGATGGTATCGCTGAGCCAGTCGTTCCTAACAGAGAGGTGCCTCCAGATCGAATATTCTATCTTCCGCATCGTCCGGTATATAAGTCCGAAAGCACCACCACGAAGATGCGCATAGTATTTAACGCTTCATTTCGGACTGAGGATGTGCCTTCGCTTAACGAACAATTACATGTCGGCGCAAATCTGCTTCCAGATGTCTTAGCAGTGTTGCTTAATTTTCGGCTTGGACAATACGGTATGGTTGCGGACGTGGAAAAAGCCTTTCTTCAAATAATGCTAAATGAGAAGGACCGCGACTGCCACCGTTTTATTTGGATGTCTCGAGCTAAATCCCCAGACGGCACGTTGCAATTTGAAGATTATAGAATGACGAGAGTAACGTTTGGAGTTAAGAGTAGTCCTTTTATTTTGTCTGCGACTATACAAATGCATTTATCCAACCAAGAAGATCGTTTTCGCACAACATGCGAGGTGCTACGAAGTGGGTTTTACATGGACGATTTTATTACAAGTGTCAACACGGAAGAGGAAGGAAAACGAATCTACAAGGAAGCTGTTTCGATTATGAGAAGTGCAAGCATGAATCTGCGAAAATGGAACTCAAACAGTCCGGAGATTAGAAAGGCTTTTGGTATCGATTCTCCAGTTAAGCAGAAGGTGTTGGGACTAGAATGGTTCGTCCGCAGTGATGAAATAGCTGTACCCATACAAATGGTTGAAGGCTTGGTAACTTCCAGGTTATCTAAGGTAACTAAACGCATGGTACTACAAACGATTGCCAGGATATTCGACCCGTTGGGAATGGTTGCACCAGTTGTTATCAAGTTGAAAATTCTGTTCCAGTCCATATGGAAAAGAAAGCTGCCCTGGGATCAAGTACTTCCTGCCGATCTTATGTGCGATTGGGAAAGTTGCGCTGAGAACCTTCTGCAGTTAATGGAATACACCATACCGAGATCTGCTTTGTCAACTTTTCCACACAAAACAAGTGTGCATATTTTTGCTGATGCCAGTATGAAGGCGTATGGCACTGTGGCTTATATGAAAAATACGTCTCTATCAGGTGGAAGTTTTATTTCCTTTTTATGTGCGAAGAGTCGTGTGGCACCCCTAAAGCAAGATGGTACAAATGAGTTAACGCTGCCGAAATTAGAGCTTACTGCTGCATTAATAGCAGCACGGTTGTGCTCATACATGAAACGTTCACTCAAGATCTCTGTTCAAAAATTTCATCTATGGACAGATTCCAAAATAACGTTAAGTTGGATACTAGGAGAGGTCGACAGATGGAAGCCGTATGTACAGAGCCGTGTAAGCGAAATACGGCGCCTTACATCAACATCGGATTGGAGTCACTGTACAGGAAAGGAGAATCCTGCAGATCTGCTCACAAGAGGGATAACGGCTGAATCCCTAAAAACATCTTCGTTGTGGATCCAAGGGCCGGTTTGGCTCAAAAGTGACGATTATACATGCGACCCATTGGCAATTGTTCGTGATGTCACTTCTTTGGCATTGCCGGCGGAGGCTTCTGTATTGGAGTACGAAATCATGGAGCCTGTTGTTAACTTTCAACGTTTTAGCACGTGGAAGCGATTGCTGAGAGTTACAGGATATACACTGCGTTTCTCGATGTCCTGTAAAAAGAAAAAAAGGCCTACATCTATCGATCTGATGGCAGAGGAGATTAATGCCGCTGAGTCATATTGGCTAAGGTACATTCTTTTGCAGAAAAAACGACCAATACCCAAATGTTCCAAGATCGCTCAGCTGTGCCCGTTTCTTGACAAGGAGGGGGTGTTAAGGTTAAGTGGTCGTCTGCAAACACTGAACGAATCTACAGATTTCAAACATCCGGTCATACTACCTCATGATTCGTACATCACCTATCTAATAGTTAAGGATTACCATCAAAGAACTTTACATGGAGGGTCCAATCTGGTTCTGTCCCAGCTCCGCGAAAAATTCTGGATCCTGAAAGGACGCCCACTCGTCAAGAAGATTTTAAGGCAGTGCGTCATCTGTAAGAAGCTGTGGGGGAAGCCAGCATCTCAACCGTTTGGACCCCTTCCAATAGAAAGACTCACATTGTCTAGACCTTTTGACAATGTGGGTGTGGACTTCGCAGGTCCTCTCAATTGTTTTGATAGATCTAATGGAGAAATGAGTAAAACTTATTTCATGATATTTACCTGCGCTGCCATTCGCTCTGTGCATTTAGAGTTAGTGACAAATCTGACCACCGAAAGCTGTTTGATGGGCCTCAGGCGTTTTATTGCCCGAAGAGGACTCCCATCCGTCATCTTTTCCGACAATGCTCGAACTTTCAGAAGGGCAGCCTTGGAGCTAGAAGGGATTGCATTTAAAGAACAACAATTTCATAGCTTCCTGTCAAGTCACCGTATACGATGGAAGTTTATCGTCGAGCGAGCCCCGTGGTGGGGCGGATTTTGGGAGCGTCTCATTCGTTCTATAAAAAACATTCTTAAGGTGGTCATTGGAAGAGCAAAATTAAATTTCGAACAACTACGAACGATTCTTGCTGAAGCTGAGGCGATGGTGAATGCTCGACCATTAACGTATATGAGCAGTGATCCGATTGATGCTACTCCTCTTACACCCGCTCATTTTTTGCTAAGTCGCGATGGAATCCCTAAGGCAAGTGAGGGGGAACCAGGTTCCAGCGAGATTCAAACACTTTGGAAGCAGCGAATGAGATACACTGGCATGTTATGGAACCGTTGGCGATCGGAGTATATGCAGCTTCTGCGATCTTTTCACCATACTAAAGGAGCCTCTTCAGAACCGCTGAAACCAAATGATGTTGTCCTAGTATTCGATTCTGGGAAACCTCGAATCAACTGGAAAATGGCTATAGTGGAGAATGCGTATAAGGGACGTGACGGTAAGGTTAGAGCCTGCGAAATACGATACTCAGATGGTGCACGAACACGTCGGCCTGTACAGCTGCTGTACCCGCTGGAGCTCACCCTATCTGGCCCGCCCGGAGGATGTTAAAAATTATTGGTACTGGCAACACTTTCATTATATTGTATTTACACTCTCTTTATTCATCTTATATACATACTGAATTTCACATACATAAGTTTATTATATTGTTCGTTCATACACACACATTTATCTTGAATCATTTGAACGTGTCATCCTATAAAAGGACTTGTATGATACTCATCTCTAAGTACTTCATTTTCAAGCATGGATCTAATAAAGTTTGCATTACGTTCAAGTTCGGTCTTTTAATCTTTACGAAACCATCCGATTTTCAGAGTTCCAACCGAGGTTTTTTACATATGGTATGTATCCCCAATTGTAGCTGGCTCTAAATAAAGCTGTCAAACCCGGCAGGATGAGGTCGATTGACTTTTGCAGAAGTGCTGGAAAGAGACCATCACCACCAGGAGCTTTAGGGTTTGAAGGTGCCCACTGCCCATTCAACTTTATCTGGACTAAATATTTTACCTGTAAACTGTTAACTTTACTTTCCACAAAAGCCCAGTGGTCAAATGTGTTCGAGTACACATGAGATGTGTTTAGAGACGAACCTGGGAAATGTACCTGGAGCAGGGTTCTAAGTGTATTCGTACGGTCCGTCGTGTAGGTTCCGTCATTCTTCTTCAATAACCCTACACAGTTGACATGATCTTTAACAAGCGCCTTATGGATTCGTGTCGCTGTTGGCATAGCGGCAATGGTTTCGCAGCATATCCTCCAAGCAGCTCGTTTAGATCGTCTCAATTCTGGATTGTATTCTGTGAGAGCAAACCTATATTCGTCCCACCTCTTCGTTCGCTTTGCAGAGTTGATGAGTTTTCTGACCTTCTTCCTAAGTTTCGCCAGTTGGTCATTTCACCAGGGCACTTTACGTTTGCTAACATTGGTTTTGGGGACGCAGCTGTCGTGGTAGGAATTAAGCAGTATATTGTTAAGCTGGTAAGCAGCTTCATCCAGGTCCTCTATGGACTCGATAGATGTGAGGAGCATATCTTTTCTTGAGAACACTAGTTCACGATAGCGATGTCAATCCGTAGATTTGGGATCGTATCTGCTAGAGACATATGAGAGTTGACCGGGTATGTCAAACCTAAAATGTTGATGGTCCGACAGTGAGGCCTCGTCTGATACGTGCCAATTTTCAATAAAATTAGAGATAAAGTGAGGTCAAGTACCTCTTCGCGAATCGCATTTATGAAGGTGGATTTAGAGCCTTTATTGAAAATATCTACTTGACTACTGGCAAGGTATTCTAAAAGACACTCACCCCTTCTGTTGATGTCACTACTACCCCAGACCTCGTGATGTGCATTGGCGTCGCAACCGATGATGTAGTGGAGGTTGCTTTTTTTGCAGTAGTTAATGAGGCTCTGGACGTCTTTAGGCGGGATATCACCATTATCGTCGAGGAAATACGCTGAGGCGTACACGATATTCTGTGTTCCCTTTTCGGTTGGGACTTCCAGTAGTAGGGCCACCAGCTCTCGAGTTATAAATTCTGGAATGGGAAGAAAGTTTATATTACTGCTAATTAAGCAGGCCGCTCTAGGCGCTTGCTCTCCACACTTGGAAATCAACTTACTTGCCCTATTCCGGAGACCTCTTATTTGTCCGCAACTAACCTAGGGTTCTTGAATGAGACCAAGGGTTATATTTTCTTCGGCGAACCGCTTGCTGAGGGTAGCGGACGCATCCTCGAGGGAGCTCGAGACTCTGTGGAAAGAATCCTCGGACAATGTGTGTCTTCAGGAAGGGTCCCTCTTCCACCAGGGACACGTCCAATCCACTTTTGGCTCTTATAGCCTCGAAGTTCGAGCGCATCCACTCGGCGGTGGCATTGTCTGAGCAGACGAAGATTAGCCATCCTGCCTTGTGTTGTGAGCCTGAGAAACGCGGCCAAACGCCTCTGTTTTTTAGCCCAATCGAAAGGTCGATGACAGCCTCTTGAATGCTGGTCATCTGCTCTATTGATAGAGGTTGGTTCATCAAGTCAGCCGAGACAACACCTAATCTGACAACACTTGCCACATGACTAAAAGTGGAAACATCAGGTGTAGGCCCTGCCTTGGCTTTCTTGGCAGCAGGTGCTGGTGGGGTGTGATCTTCTGATCTGACCCGTTTTGCTTCTTTAGCAGTAGGAGGGGCCTTGGCAAAAGCTAGTGCACTTTCTCTGGTATCACCTCTGTGAATTTGAACCGCCTTCTTTCAGCAGAGTTGAACCGAACGAAACCGTCCGGTTGAATTCGCAGCTCGTCTGACCTCTTCCCAATGGAGGAACACCCAGATTTCTCTGTGACGACGCTGCACGGATCCACGAGAGTGTATGTGTCAGAATCAGAGGCGGTGGTATCCGTTTCTTCGGGATTGACACACTTGGGGGGCAAGGATTGGGCCCGCTTGGCTCCGTCATTCATACCATCCGAAGACTTAAGTTGCTCGTCAGCAAGTCGAGTAGTTAAGGGCGAAGATGTAGTGGCCGTCGGAACCTCTATAGCATCACGACTAAGTGCAGCTGTTTGCTCGTCAGCAGAAACAGAAGCTGGTGCGATTTGAGATGCACCTGTCTCATAGCCTTCATTTGTATAGGAAATTTTTGGACCCACGAGTACTCGAGAAAGGAATATCACCCATGACAGAGCTCGATATACCATGGGAAGGCTGAATTGAAACCGAAGGTCGCCAAATTATTCGGAGTCCGCGTACTAGCGACTAAGCACTCTCTTAGCCATACATCCCTCGGCGTATGCTGTTCCACCTTGGATTAGAGATTATTTTCCATAGGTTTACTCCTCACGTCGCTCACTTTGGCCGAATACTTACAGTCGGGAATTCAAGCCGTGTATTTCAGGCAGGCGCAAAAGACCACATTCAATTGAACAAGCATGGAATGTTAGGCCGGTTATATCGCTGTAGCATTCGTTGCCCGGTGGCCGTGAGTCTTCTTGTAACGGTTACTCAATAGGGACCGTCCAAAGACTTTGCCCTAAGGGCCCGAACCTGACCCCCAGTTGTTGACATACGCTTAGCGGAGCGACAAAGTCGCGTGAGCGGTTAAACCCCTCCGGAAAGCGGAGTTTAAATAAATAAATTCCGCCACTTACCCACTGTTGACCCGCACAAAATTGTCCTCGAATAGACTTAGCCCCATGCGCCTGCCTGATAGTTGTTGACATACCCTTAGCGGAGCGACGAAGTCGCGTGAGTGGCTAAACCCCTCCGGAAGGTGGTGTCTAAATAAACGAATCGCGTGAAACGCGCCACTTACCCACTGTTGGAACGCACAAAACTGTCTTCGAATAGACGTAGCCCCAGGCGCCTGCCTGACAGTTGTTGACATACCCTTAGAGGAGCGACGAAGTCGCGTGAGCGGCTAAAGCCCTCCGGAAAGCGGAGTTTAAATAAATGAATCGCGCAAAGCGCTCCACTTGCCCACTGTTGAGCCGCAAAAGAAAAACCTTGACCAGATAAATGTAACGAACAACAAAGCTTGTTTGCAACTTAAGAAATAACAGTTATTTACTATTATTGACAATATGATAAAAACAAATTTTAGGCGATTCTTCTTTTGGCGATTATTTGCACAGCCATTCAGTCCTGTTTTGGGCAGTTGTTCCTTTTTTTTTTGCTTGTGCTCTCTTTCATTATGTACATACACCCAACAAATTTGGCCGATTGCTAATTTTTGGAATTTGGGCGGTTATTCGCACAGCCAATTAAGCGAAATAAGGCCAATTTTTGAAAGGTGGTCTTCTTTCACTTGGCCGTATTTCACTTACTTACTTAGATGGCGCTACGGTCCGGGGTGGACCTAGCCCTCAACCAACAAACCTCTCCAGCCAGCATGGTTACGAGCCAGCTGCCTCCAGTTGCGCACGCCAAGTTGGTTGAGATCCCCCTCCACTTGTTTGCGCCATCTACCGCGAGGTCGTCCTCTACAGCGTCGTCCATCCGGGGTGGATTCGAAAACTTTCTTAACGGGAAGGTTGGGCTCCATCCGCTCTAAATGACCCAGCCATCTTAGTCGCTGTATGTGAACTCTTCTGGCTAAGTCCATGTCCTTGTACAGGCCGTATAGTTCGGCATTGTACCTTCTCCTCCACTCACCGTCTATGCAGACGGGGCCAAAGATCGCTCGAAGAACTTTTCTCTCGAAATACCCAAGGGCGTCCTCATCCGGTCTTGTTAAAGCCCATGCCTCTGCGCCATACAGCAGGACTGGGATGATTAATGTCTTATAAATAGTTACCTTAGTAGTTCGAGATAGGGCTTTGCTACTCAATTACCGTTTTAGCCCATAGAAACAACGATTGGCAAGAGTAATTATTCGTGTGATCTCCTTACTGATGTCATTTGCGGAGTTCACCATAGAGCCTAGGTAGACAAAATCCTTTACTACCTCAAAATTATATCTGTCTATTGTGGCGTTCTGTCCAAGATGCCGATGTTGGGTGTCCTTTTTTGTAGACATATATGCTATTTTGTTTTGCTTTAATTGACCGCCAGACCCATCTTTGCTGCCTCGATCTCAATACTCGTAAATGCCCCATTGACGGCTCGCTGAGTTCTTCTGATTATGTCAATGTCATCGGCATAAGCGAGTAGTTGTACAGACTTTTAAAAGATTGTACATCCGGTGTTGGCTTGTGAGTTTCGTACAATTCTCTCAAGTACTATGTTAAAGAGACCGCATGATAGCGCGTCACCTTGTCTAAGAACTTTCCTGACATCGAACGGTTCGGTGATGTTCTTACCGACTTTGATACAATAGCGAGAGTTCTCCATCGTCATTCTGCACAAACGGACGAGCTTGGCAGGGATGCCAAGACTAAATATGGCTCTGTATAACTCGTCTCTATACACGCTATCATAGGCAACTTTGAAATCGATGAAGAGGTGGTGCGTATCGATTTTATATTCATGGGTTTTTTCCAAGATCTGCCGTAGTGTGAATATTTGGTCAATGGTGGACTTTCCCGGCCTGAAACCGCACTGATAAGGACCTATCAAGATGTTGACGATCGTTTTTAGGCGTTCACATAATACGGCAGACAGGATCTTATATGCGATGTTGAGAAGACTTACGCCTCTGTAATTGGCGCAGTTCAGAGGGTCTCCTTTCTTCAGGATCGGGCAAACGATGCTGAGGTTCCATTTACTGGGCATACTTTCGTCCGACCAGATTTTACAGATGAGCTGGTGCATGCTCCTTACCAACTCATCTCCTCCTGCCTTGAAAAGTTCAGCGGCAAGGCAGCGGCCGTATTTCACGGTACCGCTTTTTTGCATGTTTTTTTATTGGTTCGAAATTGATTATAGTGTAAATCTTCAAGAATGTCCAAAAACGAAATTAGACTCAGTCATGTGGCCTTATTTCCACGTAAAAATGGCTCTGGGGAAGGAGTGCTTCCATATCGAGACAACATTGAGAAGAGTCTGCTGTATATAATATATAATAATGAAAAACGCAACGAAGTGAAAGAGATGGTACAAAAGTGCAAACAGGAGAATGCGTCAATCGGTCAAACAAAAAAACCAAGAAAATAAAACTAAGGGGTAATAATAGTGTAAATCAAAAGACTCAGCAGCAAGTAAGACTGAGCAAAATCACAAAGACTCAGCAGCAAGTAAGACTGAGTAAAATCAAAAAGACTCAGCAGCATGTAAGACTGAGCAAAATCAAAATAAATCAGCAGAAAGTAAGACTGAGTAAAATCCAAAAAATATACCTTAAAACCCCGAAGCCAACAGATAGTAGAAATACCATTTAAAGACGAACACAATGAAACCGAGTTGGGCGACATAATCATAAAGAAAAAGCAAATAATTCCAGGGGTTTATCTAGGTGAAACAAACAGAGATCAAGGCTTGAACATCGACGTTTTAAATATAGAATGGGGCAAGCTAAAAGAATCTTGTAAAACACCCAACAACCAGCGCTTGTCGTAAAAGGCGACTAAGGGGACAAATCAGATCTAGGCAATATAACACCCAAGTGAGCCTAGCGACACATATACTACCTTAAAAATCCTACCACAAGTGTGCATGCGAGTCCGTGGGTTGACACGACTGAAGATCACCGGTGTCATAAAAGAAAGATCAAACAATACTAAAACAGGAGCATGCACGTGTCAAACAACAAACACCATCGCAATATGGTGCAAAAAATTGTATTGCAAAACTGTATCGTTATGGTAATACTTGCAAAAAGGAAAGGCACTACCCCGCCAGGCACTATCACTGCTGTGCATGGTACTGATCCTGGGATTCCGGGGGCTAGCATTCTCTGATCCACTCAGGCCTATTCCAGACATTTATTTGAATGGAACAGTGCTTCCCAAGTGCGAAAAGTTCAAATATCTATGATCAATAGCACAGCAACTTGTGATGACGACATCAATCATCGTGCAAGCGTATGGTGGATGAAGTGGCGAGAAAATTCCGCTATCTTCTGTGACAGAAAAATGTCCCCTAAGTTGAAAGGAAGGCTCTACACCGCAGTTGTACGTCCAGCGCTCACATACGGTTCACAATGTTGGACAATGTACAAAAAGTAAGAGAGTAAATTAACGGCAGCTGAGATGAAGATGCTTCGCATGACAGCAGGAGTGACAAAGCTTGATCGAATAGAAGTTCGAATATCCGTGGAAGCTTTCACATCAAGGAAATCATCGTACAAAAAAAAGAAGAGATCATTTGAACCCTGTTAAAAAGGCAATATCAGTGCACGTTCCAAAGACATCGCGATGTAGGAAAGACAAGCCTATAAACGCCTGAATCAGACAAATGCGACGACATCGACATTTCATTGGCCTCAGTAACCGAATGATCCAAAATCGGCATGCCTGCCCATATTTTCTGAGGTCAAATAGGCGAACCCCACAGGCGGATCAGTAGAAATGCGCTGAAGTGGGAGGGTTGTGATCCCTTGTTTTCGGATCATGGCCTCGCTGATAAAAGGAAGGTCTGTTATTAACCTACGAGTTAGTCATTGTAACAAAGAAGAACAGACAACAATATTAAAATTTTTTTGAGAATGTAAGGATATTTCTTCTTAAAGGGTGACCACCTTACCTATACAGAGGCAATAGAACACAGTATATTAACCGATGCTGCTAAACCACCCCTATTCCTTAAACCCTACAGATTGCCAGAAAGCCAAAGGCAAGAAATTCATAAACAGGTGAACGAAATGTTGCAGGATAACATAATCAAACCCAGTTTCAGCACTTGGAACTCACCTCTTCTCTTAGTTCCAAAGAAATCAGCCAAACATGGCGAGAAAAAATGGAGGGTTGTAGTAGACTTTAGGAAGCTTAACGACTTAACTATCGGTGATGCATACCATATACCAAATATTACTGGCATATTCGACCAGCTTGGCAAAGCAAAATACTTTAGTACGCTGGACTTAGCTAAGGAATTTCATCAAATATTAGTAGCTGAGAAAGATAAAGAGAACCATCACTTGATTATCTACCTTGTCGTGGTATGATGGCTTATACTAGAGCTCAAGACGCTTGGAATCGACATACCGACAAGCGGTATCGCCGCAACGATGAGCGATTCACTTGAAGAGGCTCGAAGTAAAACTAAAAGATAATCGTCCTACCTAGTCTCTCCTATCCTTCTGTCGACATTGTCGGCAGCTCTATAAGCACTACACGTGTGGAAGAGCATCTGCAGAATCTCTGCATCGACGATTCCGTCAGCGAGTGCTCCGTGCTGTCGGACCCACGTGCAGTTCAGCTTCTCCATCTCTTCCCAAGCTCACTGACCAAGACAAGAAGTCGCTAAGTCGTGAGACTAAAGCGGCTTTCCGCATCCTTGACCGACTGGGCAAAAGGCGGAAAAGGAGTGGAGTCAGCAAGAGCGGGAATCTCACGTCTGGGCAACTGACATTGCCAGACAGTTCAGCGAGCTAATGAAGCTAGAGCCCCTACGCCACTTCCGTGGGCAACGCCACCCAATCACCCGTGACACACGCCACCCTTCCACCCGTGGCTCATGCCAGTCCTCCACCCGGGGCACTCGCCAACCCACAGATCGAAGAGTAGATCCCTTTCCTCGAAAGAATCACTCCCACGCTAACGACACATCGAGTCGATCTGGTTTCCCAAACCAAGCTGGGGGCCAGTCCGTAGTCGCGATAGACCCTGCGCCCAAGAAACGCAGGTCCGCAGACGAGGAGTCCAACGACTCGAAGAAGACAAAGAGCTCAGTGAGCTCCAAACCCTTCTCCGAGACGGTCAAGGACAGTCTCGTCGTCGCGATAGTGGACCTGTCTGACGAAGAAGGGAGGATCTCCTACGATAAGTGGAGGCGGAATTAGACAAGCTAAACACCGTTCTAACTTCTGCACTTAATACAGCTTTCCCATGGTGGAATGCAGAACTTAACAGTCTTCGCTGCACAAGCAGGAAACAATTCAATAAGGCCAAACGAACAAGGCTACCACTTAACTGGGAGATCTACAAAGAAAGTCTGAAGAACTTCAAAATAGAAGTTCGGAAAGCTAGACGCAGATCCTGGCGCGGTTTTTGTCAGAGTATTGACAACACGTCTCAATCCTCTAGACTGCGAAAAGTCCTCTCCAAAACAACAACTATACCTAGTGTCCTCATGAATCCCAATGGATCCTGGGCGGAATCGGACGAAGCATCGCTCAACCTGCTCATGGACACTCACTTCCCCGCCTGCACACCTACCCCCAACGATGATCGGTCCGTGGTAAGTATTGCACGCCCACAGGCACCTCCTCACCTTATCAGCGAAGATAAGCTGAAATGGGCAGTAAACAGTTTCGAACCATTCAAATCCCCGCAACCGGATGGTATTTTTCCGGTCCAGATTCAGACGGCCTTCAACATAGTATGGCAGTATCTTTCCTGCATTTTGAAGGCTTGTCTTGGGGTCGGAACAACACCAACTGCCTGGACCGAGGTAAGAGTGGTCTTTATACCCAAAGCAGGCAAGACATCGCACACCCTCCCAAAGGACCTTAGACCTATTAGTCTAACGTCCTTCCTTCTCAAGATTCTGGAAAGAATCGTGGACCTACACATCAAGGCCGCTAATGATACCACCCTACTATCCGCGTCACAGCACGCCTACCAAAAAGGTAAATCTGTCGAAACGGCTTTGCACTCCAACATCCACCCTATCGAAAAATCACTCTCAATCATAAAGTTCACCCTAGTGCCATTTCTAGACATAGAGGGAGCCTTCAACAACGTTGAAACAAATTTGATTACCAGTGCCTTACGCAGGCTCAACATCTGCGAACCCATCTGTTGTTTCATAGAACACATTCTTAAGAACAGGGTAATAACAGCATCCTTCGGAAGTAGCACTGTCAAGCGACATGCACATCGAGGCACCCCTCAAGGGTGGATGCAATGTTATTGCCTATGCAGATGATGTCGCCATTCTAACAACAGGCAAATACTCACAGACGCTGGCCGATGTCATGCAGTCTGCTCTTAATGAACTGCTCAGATGGACCGATAAATGCGGCCTCTCCGTTAACCCGACGAAGACCGAGCTAGTTCTATTCACAAGAAAACACAAGCTCCCTGACTTCACTCCGCCCAAGATTAGGGGATCCACCCTCAAGCTTTCAAATAGTGCTAGCTATTTAGGCCTATAGCTTGACCGCAAGCTAATTTGGAAAGAGAATGTCGTCGAACGGGCCAGGAAATCGCTGACCGCCCTATACATCTGCAAGAAAGCAGTAGGCTCCACCTGGGGCCTTAAACCAAGCATCATGCACTGGCTATACACGTCGGTCATTAAACCGATTCTTATGTATGGAGTATTGGTATGGTGGCCCGCCTTGGAGAAGAAATCCAACCTATCCATAATGGAAAAATCTCAGCGAGCTGCATGTCTCAGTATTACCGATGCACTGAGAACTTCTCCCACAGCGGCGCTCCAAGCCATGCTCCACCTGCTTCCGATTGACATCGTCAGTAAGCAATTGGGTGTCAGCTCGGCAATAAGACTGAGAGGCTCCAAGCAGTGGAAGGAGCAACACACGGGACATGCCAATATACTTTCGATGCACCATCATCTTCCCAATTCCACTGACCATCTGTCCACTGAATATGATTTTAACAAGGGCTACACGCACTCGATACCGGACAGAAGTGAGTGGACGCAACGCAATGTCCTTTACAACGAATCGCTATCAATTTTCACGGACGGGTCCAAAACGAAGGACGGAGTCGGTGCCGGAATTTTCTCAGAAGATCCAGACCACTGCAACGTTTTTCAAGCCGCAATCACCGCAGTTCGCAAGGCCGCTGACTGGCTGGCGGCTAGCACACTATCAACACCTGGTATTGTTATTTATGCCGACAGTCAGGAAGCCATCAAATCCCTCGCAGCCAGCACTACGAGATCTAAGACCGTGAAAGACTATCGCATATCTCTTAACGAGATAGCTGGTCAGTACAACCTCACCCTTTGCTGAGTACCAGGTCACTGTGACATACCAGGGAATTGTGCAGCCGACGAACTAGCACGACAATGGTCTTCTGGTACAGATAGCATAAGCATCACCGACATCGAAGTGCCAGCGTCTTATGTTAAGTACCTCATTCAAATTGATGCCCAGAAAGTAGCCAATAATCGATGGCAACATATAGACCAATGTCATACCGCCATACAGCTCTGGCTGACACTCAATAAATCCAGGTTCATCGGACTTTTGAAGCTCAAGAGAGGAACCCTCTCAAAAATAACAAATGTCCTCACTGGACTCTGCGTTATAGGAAGACATGCCCAAAGATTAGGTATCCCTCGTAATGACTTCTGCAGAAGCTGCAGAGATGAGAGGAAGAAGAGAGCATCAGTCATCTCCTGTGCGCCTGTCCTGCGCTTTTCAACATCAGGAAGGCCACTCTGGGTGAATACTTCTACAATGATCTTAATAATCTCGGCTACGCCTGCACGGCTAAAATTCACGACTTCATTCAACGAAGCAAATGGTTCCAAGAGTAAGAGGGTGATCCACCCGCCTTACACATCGGCAGTACAATGGACCTACTTTCTGGTCTAAGTACATCCTCATCGAGGGCCGATCCTAACCTAACCTAACCTAAGATAAAGAGAAAACTGCTTTCAGCACACCTTTTGGCCAATACGAATACAGTCGTATGCCATTTGGATTAAGAAAACACAGAGTTAAAATGTGACAGAGCTTTTTGTGACGAATCTTTTAGATCACTAAAAGACAAGATCATCAATCCACTAATTCTATCCTATCCCGATTTTAGCTAAGAATTTGTGGTTACGACTGATCCTAGCGACATAGAATTGGGAGCAGTACTCTCACAAGGGTCTATAGGAGAAGACAAATCCATTTCCTTCGTCAGTCGAACTCTAAACGACACAGAGACACGATACACCATTTCCGAAAAGGAACGGTAAGCTATTGTATATGCACTGAAACAATACCGACCATACACCTACAGCAGGAAATTTACAATCTACACAGATCACAATAATCTTTTATGGCTGATAAGACAAAATAATCCTACATCTAGACTACTGCGCTGGCGTATTCTTATGGAGGAATACGATTTTAAAATTGTTCACAAAGCAGCTAAATGAAACGTAATTGCCGGCGCACTAAGTCGTGTTAAAATAAATAGCGAAAATAAAGTTTTGGTAATAACTAGAAATCAAAAACGAATGGCAGATGGAAATACAAATAAAAGTGAAATAACAACCACTAATACAAATATGCCAAACACTAAGCCTACTCCCATTTACAAACTAATCGAAAAAACAAAGTCAATATTCTCACAGATGTGTTGTTATCTTTCAAAATCTTACTCCTTCCTATCATAGAAGAAAAACCATTACAAAAACGCATACCTTATTTCAAAAAACCTGATATTGGTCAAGCATCAACATTGGTTCAAGAACAGCCAAATCACCTCTTTTATAACTCGTAGTTACTCTTCCAATCCCATTAAGAAGTACGACAGACTATGAAGTCTTTGAAAAATGCTTCGAGAATATACTCCAAAAGTGCAAAGAAGAAAAGGTTCAGGCGATCGCTATATCTCTTTCAATTAGCGGAAACAAAAATTAGAGCATTCATAAGTAAATGTTTTGAAAAAGAACTATTTACTATCTACCTTCATGCAGATACCAGAACATTTCTAGAAAAAGCCGAAGATATTGCTAAAGTACTACTTGAAAATCACGAATCACCTTTTGGTGGGTGGACATCAAGGAATCTCTCGAACAATAAAACGAATAAAAAATATTTACTACTGGCCCACTATGATCAAGGATACAACTGATTACATCCGCAAGTGCGAGTCATGCCAGAAAAATAAGTTAAATAATAATCCAAAGATTCCAATGAAGATCACCACTACAGTTCTACCCCATTCGAACGTATAGCTTTAGACATTGTAGGTCCACTAACCCTCAGTTGCGACAGTAACAAATATATTCTAACATTTCAAGATGATCTAACTAAATTTACAGATGCGATACCTATACCCAATGCAGGGGCTCTAACAATAGCCTGTATTTTAGTAGAACGCCCAATATGTCGATTCGGCATCCCCGAATCAATCCTAACGGACCAAGGCTCAAAGTAACCTTTCTAAGTAACTTTTTTAAAGAAATATGCAAACTTCTTAAGATAAGAAAAGAGCAGACAACACCATACCATCCTCATACAATTTTTTATTTTTTTTTGCCGAGAGTAGGTGAAAAATCTTCTAAAGACACCATAAAGACCGACCGCGCGTCCTTATGGTAGTGTGAGATTTTTACTCATTAAAAAAACACCTCTCTTCAAAATTAATACTACAACTAAGCCGACGCTTATCCAGCAGTTTTATTTTCGCTCACGAGACACGTGTTTTTGGAAAAAAAGATGTTCGTATGAAGTTAAAAGAAATGTAGCACTTTAGACAGTTTAAATTCCAATGTAAGTTCCTGTCTTTTTCGTGACTGGCATATACTATGGCGCGAGGTCATCAGGTTTGTCCTTTGCAGGCGACGAATTGAATTATTCGCGTCAAGTAATTGAATGACGGTACGGTTACAATGGCCGTGAACACGATCTTTGAGTTTACGCGCAAATTCTGTTATCTCTTCGACGACGCTGGGAATTCCCAGATCTCGATGAATCTCTTCGTTACGTACATACCGCGGTGCGTTGGCAATCATTCTAAGAAGTTTATATTCAATAGTTTGTATGATGTTTCTATTGCTTTTCTTGGTACAACCCCATAGTTGCATACCATACGTCCACACAGGCTTTAGCACCTGCTTATAGATAAGCAGTTGGTTATGTAGGTTACACTTCGAATGTCTTCCGAGTAGCCAGTACATTTGTCGGTATTTGTTTTCGAGCTCAACGCGTTTCTTTTTTAAGACGGCTGGCAATGGAGCAGTGGTAACGTTGTCGATTAACACGCTAATGGTTCGTGGTTCAAATTCTGATGTCAGCAAGCATTTATTTATTTCTCATGAAATATACAAAGTCAGTCCGATCATTTGCAAAAGCTTCTATGAACACTACTGTGAAGGCATAAGACTGGCAGTAGCTTGGTCACTTGGCTGGAAAAATTGTTCGCTCTGTTGATGATGATTTGCCCTTGACATCGGTTATCGGGAAAAAAGTACTGTGAATCAGAAGCAGACCATAATAACAAAAATCTACCAGTTATCTGGACGCCACCCCCGTAGAATAGCTGAAGCATAAACAACTGAGCTTCAAGGACCACTGCACCAAAAAAAATCGTTCTCTCTCTCTCTCTCTATCCACCCTTTCTAACGCCCGCACTGTGTGTAAACATGTTAAAGGTATTCATAACCCGTTAAGTGCGCGATAGAACGCAGCCATCGAACATTAGCCGAATATCTTAGACATTATGTCAATCAAGATCTACAAACCTGGGATACATGGTTACCTTATTCCACTCTCACTTCTTCGTTTTCCTTTTATCAGCGAGGTTATGATCCGAAAACAAGGGATCATAACCCTCCCGTTTATAGGCCTGCCTTTCCTACATCGCGATGTCTTTGGAACGTGTGTTGATATTGCCTTTTTAGCCGGGTTCAAATGATCCCTTCTTTGAACGTGGCAATATCAGCTGAGCCGGTCGCGCTCTATTTTTTGTACGATGGTTTCCTTGATGTGAAAGCTTCGGATCTTCGAACTTCTTATTCGATCAAGCTTTGTCACTCCTGCCGTCATGCGAAGCATCTTCATCTCAGCTGCCGTCAACTTACTCTCATACGTTCTGTACATCGTCCAACATTGTGAACCGTATGTGAGCGCTGGACGCACAACTGCTGTGCAGAGCCTTCCCTTCAACTTAGGTGGCATTTTTCTGTCACAGAAGTTAGCGGAATTTTCTCGCCACTTCATCCACCCTACGCTTACACGATGACTGATGTCGTCATCACAAGTTGCTGTGCTATTGATCATAGATATTTGAACTTTTCGCACTTGGGAAGCACTGTTCCATTCAAATAAATGTCTCGAATAGGCCTGAGTGGATTAGAGAACGGGCAGCACAAGTACTCTGTCTTTTTTTAAACTAATACGATACCTATTTCCCTCCAGAACGTCCACCCACACATCAAGTGCTCGTTGCAGGGATGTAGGCTCCTCACTTATGATGGCTCCATCGTCAGCAAAGAATAACTGATGTACCTTGGGGTCCATCACTTTACCTTCAATCAGATAATCAAGGACTGTAATAAAGAGCAAAGGACTAAAAACGCTTCCCTGGTGCACCCCGACTTTGATTGGGAACTCTTCGGTTACTCTGGCGGGGCATCTTACTCTTGTCTTTGCTCCCTCGTACATGTCCATGATCATCTGTACATAGGTTTCTGGAACCCCTCAATGTCTTAGCGCCACCCGTATCAGATCTCGTGGTTGTCTGTCGAATGCCTTTTCAAAGTCAACCAATACAATTTGCAAATCCCTTAAGGAATCACGATGTTTTTCGATTATGATCCTTATACTTTGGATTGTACCTGTGGTTAATTTACCCGAGACAAACCCGCACTGATCATCAGATAGCCGTATTATTTTTCGCAGTCGGCCACCTAATACCCGCTCAACGATCTTCATGCTGTGTGACATCAGCCTGATCGAACGGTAGTTGTCACAGTTTCGCGTATCACCCTTCCGTTTGAATACAGGGAGAAGGTAACTTTCCCTCCATTGATTCGGCATTGGGTCACCTCTCAGAAATTTGGAGATGAGAATTTTGAGCCATCTCAACCCGATGCCTCCCATCTTTTTCCAGAACTCAGGGGGCATCTCGTCTGGCCCAACCACTTTTAGTTTTTTGGAGTATTTGACCGACTCACTAAATTCTTCGACTGTAATGTCGGGTAATTCTTCACAGCTAGGGGAAGCTCTTGGAAAGTTTAGCCGGGGAAACTGTTCACTTCAAAGTTCTTAACAATACTGCCGCCACCTTTGCAGAATTTTGTCGTCATCCACAAGAAGCTGGCCATGAGCATTGTTAATAAACTTTGGCGAACGAATCTCCTGAGCATTCCTCCTTCTTTGGGCGGCTATTTTGAAGATGGTTACGCTCTTATTCATATTGTGTCTTCGCAGCTCCTGGATAGCCTGGTTTGCATCAGCAACCGGCAAAAATATTTTATCCAGCTCCCGATACAGGCCCTCCGTACTCTCTGCTTGAAGCTGGGCGCACTTCTTCTTCGCTTTTTTCTTGCAACATCTGTATTCCATTTCGAACTTTTTCGTCACTATTATTAAAGGCGCACTTTGACCAACCTTTGAAAGCTGCTTTCTTCTCATTTATCACCTTCTTAGCTTCATCACTCCACCACCATGTTTCTTTGGCGTGTTGATGGTGGCCTTTTGAAGCTCCTAGCAGTGATTTGGCCTTCTTTAAGCAAGTTCGCTGTAGGGAATCCCACATATTTTGTGCTCTGCACTCTTCATCCTCAGCTCCGTTGATGATGTGGGAAGAGAGGTAATTTTTCATTACGAAAACAAAAGCCTCCCGTATTTCTTTGTCCAGATTGTACCACTTGATTTTTTCAGAGACCCTTGTCTGTTTGCTTTTCTTCGGTGTTTTCATAAAAAATTCTCTTAGCAGGAGACGGTATTGCCGAGCGATTGCCTCTCCCATGATCACCTTGCAATCTTTTACCCGAGGCTTCATGAAACTGGCTACCAAATGGTAGCCAATCTGAGTTTCATCTCCACCACTGCTGTAAGTGATCAGGTGTCGGCTTTGTTTGATGAACATTGTATTTAACACGATAAGACCGTGTGATTTGCACATGCTTAAGATGTCTTCACCAGGAAGGTTCCTGGTGCCATATCCTAGTCCTCCATGGCAGTCTTCATAGTCTTCGTTTGACTTCCCGTCATGCCCATTCAAATCTCCTCCAACAAACAGAAACTCTTCCTTTGGGATGTTCTTAAGGAGTTTGTGGAAATCCACCTAAAATGCATCTTTATCTCTCTGATTGCACCCATTTTGGGGAGCATATACACTGACAATATTCCACACCTCTCCTTGTATTACTAGTTTGAGAGACATCAAACGGTCGCTGGACTTCGAAATGCTCAAGACGTTACCAAGTAGCTCTGCCGCAAGGATGATACCGATTCCCTTCTTAGCCTTTTCCGTTCCGTAGTAGAACATCTTTTGTCCTAACGTCCAAGAAACGTGTTTTTCCATTTGGTCTCTTGGACACACAATATATCCACCCGCCTTCTATTCATCATCTCTTCCAGCTCGTAACATCGACCGGTCATGCTTCCAACATTCCAACTCGCGACCCTCAAATTTCTTCCAAACTTTTTCATTATTTTGCTAGCCCCCGGAACCCCGTATAGCTCTAACCCGAACATTTCTGCTCGGTCCAGGATCAGTACCATGCACAGCAGTGATAGTGCTTGGCGGGGTAGTGCCTTTCCTTTTAGCTAGTATTACCATAATGATACAGTTTTGCAATATTACCATATTGCGATAGTGTTTGTTGTTTGACACGTGCATGCTCTTGTTTTAGTATTGTTTGATCTTTCTTCTATGACACCGGTGATCTCCAGTCGTGTCAACCCACGGACTCGCATGCACACTTGTGGTAGGATTTGTAAGGTAGTATATGTGTCGGTAGGCTCACTTGGGTGTTATATTGCCTAGATCTGATTTGTCCCCTTAGTCGCTTTTTACGACTAGTGCTAGTTGTTGGGAAGGCGCTGCAGTGATATTCTTAACCCGTCCCTGCACGGGGACTTAACAGAGCTCCTCACATCTCTTACAATTACGAAAATTATGCAAACGAGCTAAAGACACGCTTTCAACATGCTTACCAGATACCCAGAGAACTATTATACAAGAAAAAGGAAAAATCTAAAGAATATTACGATAAAAGCGCAAAGGCTAAGTAGTTCAATGCAGGAGATAAGGTTCTAATGAAGAACCAAACAAGACAAAATTCATTTTCTAGCTTATGGGATGGCCCATATGAGGTACTTAAGATTGTATCAGAAGAAAATACAGTAATCAAGATAGGAAAGAAATCTATGTTAGTACACAACAACAACCTCCAACCCTAACACACATGAAAATACACTTTTAATTCAGTAACACCAACCTAGACGAAACTACACCCGAACCAGTAGAATCGGAAAACAAGGAAAATAATAAACAACAAAACCCCAATTTTAAAATTAATCAGTAACGCCTAAAGAAAATGCAAATTAAATTAAAATGGGAAAATGAGAAAGAAGAACATGTAAAAACAAAAGAATAACAAAACAAGTTTTATTAAGTGTAAGTGTATAAATAAACAAAATAACTAATAACATAGCAATATTATTGAGAAACCATTGTAAAAAAAAGTAATAATAATAAAATAAGTACATAAACATACAAAAAGAAAAAAAATTATTTAAACAAACTTTGTACATATAATTGAATTAATTAATCATCAGTATTAAAGTCTAGAAATATTTTTAACTTCTACCTTAGGTACTATTAAAAAAAAATGTTTGTATATATTAACATATCATTAAAAAAAAACGTTTATATTAAGATATATATAAATTAATAAATGCCTTTCTACGTGAGGTAAAAAAACGTTATTTTTAAACTTGTCTATGTCTAATTACATTTAAAACGACTAAAACTAAAATCGAACTTGACTGGTCAGCGAATGGTGAAGAAGTGAGAACTGCTTCCCCGGTCTGTGTTTGGGTTCAATCCTTATCTATTGTTTGGCAAGATTAGATGTGTTTGGGTTCTATTCTTATCTCTTGTTTGGCAAGATTAGATGTGTTTGGGTTCTATTCTTATCTCTTGTTTGGCAAGATTAGATGTGTTTGGGTTCTATTCTTATCTCTTGTTTGGCAAGATTAGATGTGTTTGGGTTCTATTTGTATTTGCGACTTCCTGCAGGTACGAGTTTGGATGTTGTGGTCTTCGGCTTGGTGTCTTAACTCCCCCCATGGTTACTTAAGCTGCGTCCCGCTGCTTCATATTGGTGGACTAACATCATAATGTTTTCCGCGTGTTCCTCTGCTATGGCTTCGTCGGAGCGTCTAGTTTTACAGTGTACTTTTACACAATATATTATTAGTCCGCTGGCAAGTAGAATAGAGGTTAATGATATAGTTACGGTTATAGGATTGTCTTCTATATGTGTTCGAAGAGTTTCCAATGTATTAATGTTTTCTATTTCTAATTCTTTATTTATGACTTTAATATATTGAATAACCTCGTATCTGTCCGTATTTTGGTTTTGCAGATAACTTGCAATTGTTTGGGCTAAGTTTACATATTGGTTGCCATCCACTTGGATTGTATCATTATAATTGATCAAATTAGTTCCATTATATGTTTCGTTATATATTTCATGCTGACCATTTATTAAAAGAGTCCCTTCTTGTATAATTTCTATGGGTTTAATTTTTTCTCTAATTTTGATACAATTTGCTTTTTCATTATTTAACAATTTGCTTAAACGAGTTTGATTATTATTAATTTTACAAAAGGTGTTTCTTATTTCTTTTTTCATTTTAGGATTGATTCGAACTTGTTACATTTTAATATTTCCTTTTCAATGCTGAACTTTCCATCTAATTGACTTATTGCTCTAGTTTCATATATTGTATAGGTCTTAGTGACTAAAGGATATTTAATATATTGTAGATTACATAAATGTCTTCTTTTTGCAATATCTTAAACTCGGATATGTCTATTAGATCGGTTAATGTGAAAGTTTTTATGAGTTCATTCTTCAATATTGTGTTCATATCCGCCATATTCAATATTGCTGGATTTAATACACCGACTTTGGACAGTGCGATAGTATTAATTAAATTTTGCAAATCGAATATAATTAATTTACATTTGTGGGATATCAGACTATCCTTGACGGTATGCCCTATAGAATTTATTATTTCAAATATTTTTGAATTTATTATTTGTTGTTTATTATTATTTTTGACCAAGTCGTTTATTTTGTTTTCGACTGTTAGTTCGTCCTCATGATCGGGCGTACCCGCGATCCATTTCCATATTGTCCCTATTGTATTAATTCTGTCACATCTATTCAGGAGTCATCCTTGTCAACACCTAAACAAGATAAAAAAGATCCGACATGCTCAACAAGCTCTCACTCCCTGTTGCAATTTAAACCTCCACAGCAGAAAAGAGTTCTGCGTTCAAACACGATTCCACTGGGGGACCTTCCTGCTAATGACGTGTCAAGCGACAAATCTCCAATTGATGACTCGTCCTCGTTAATTCCTCCATTTAGTTGCAACGATGACCCCCTACCTCATACTTCTTCACGGCAGGAATCGTTGCTTCTAACATCTTCTTCCGTCAACCTAGTGGTTGTGAAAAAGCCTCCTCGTAGAACTATCTTCATTTCAAGACTTTCTTCTGCTACCTCAGGCAACGATATTATGAATTACATCAGCAGCAAAATGTCGGTGCATTCATCCCTTAAATGCATCAAGTATAATTTTAAGGAACCCCGCGAAATAGCATCTTTTAAACTGCTGACTTCTGACTCTCACTTCGAACCGCTACTATCGAGAGAATTCTGGCCTGATGGGACTTTAGTCCATGAATATGTTTCTCGGACTAAGAACACGTCTTCCACACAGACTTCAGTACCTGCACCACTAACGTCGCATCCAAAAAACGATTAGGTGTTCATTTAGACATTCCTTATTTGTCTGTAACTCCCCCTGAGTGTCTTTGTGTATATAACCAAAACGTCCGAGGGCTGCGAACTAAGACATCCTCTGTATACCTTAATTCCCAAAAGCTCCCCTATGACATTTTCGCCCTAAACGAAACTAATCTTACTCAAGATTTTAACAGCAATGAATTGTTTACGTCCGATTTTAACGTTTTTCGAGATGATGGTCTAGGGAAAGAGGCTGATTTTTCGGGTCGAGGTGTTCTTCTGGCAGTTCATAATCGCCTTGACTCGACACTAGTTAAAACCTCGCTCACATCTAATTTTGAGTACATTTGTGTCAAAATAACAATTTTAAACCACAACATTTTTATCCTTTGCTGTTACATTCGACCTTGCCAGCCCATGCAGAGCTACCAGCTTGCCATAGACGCGTTCGATTCGTTGTTTGATATTGTTGATCCTCGCGATACCGTCTTAATTCTGGGGGATTTTAATTTTCCGACCTCCAATGGGCTCCATCTGACGATCAGTCCCATTATACTGCCATAAACCCCTCTTCAGAAAAGGAAGTCATTTTCATTGACTGTCTCTCAGATTCCAGCTTATATCAGTTAAGTGGTGTCACTAATAACCTAGGCAGACAACTTGATCTCGTTTTCTCGTCAGATGCCGAAAACTGCCTCGTTTCAGCGAGCAAGCACTCTTATCCAAATTGGATCATTACCACCCTCCTCAAGTTCTTATATTGTCTTACAATAATAATAAAAATGCTGTACAATCAGAGTACTCGTACAGTTTTAATTTTCGCAAGGCAGACTTCACAAAACTTAATAACCTTTTAAGCGCTATTAATTTCAACAGTATTTTTAACAGTACACATATTTCTGTCGATAATGTTCTTGGATTGTTTTACTTTGAAATGTTCAGCTGTTTTATGCAATCCGTCCCATATATGCCACAGAAGAGTTTCTCGTCCTCTCCACCTTGGTATACTAAAGTATTACGTTCACTTCGCAACAGAAGAAATAAGCTCTGGCACATCTACCTCGAATGTCGCTCTGATTTTAATTTCTCCAATTACTTTCTTGTACATACGCATTTTTCCGAACTCTGTGATTTCCTTTATAACGCATATATTGACCGTATGCAATCTGACATTATCGCTGACCCCAAACGATTTTTTCATTTTATTAATACCAAAAAAAGTCAGACAGCTACCGTTCGACGCTGACATTCTCCAATACATCGTCGAGCGATCCTAAAATAATAGCAAATTTATTCGATCATTTCTTTCGTCAATCGTTCTCCAACCACACATCAGAGCCCGACTATTCTTACTTCTCTTACATGAGAGATTGTCCCCAGACCTCTTTAATTTCAATTGACATAACAGTGGCTCTCGTGATAGAAAAGATCGAAAGACTTAAATGCGATTACTCCACTGGCCCGGACGGTATACCTGCCGTAGTTTTAAAAAAAATGTGTAAACACCTTAGCTCTACCCCTTACGACTCTGTTCCAACTGTCTCTCTCTCAAAGCGTCTTTCCTATGCTTTGGAAAAGCTTATTCCCCTTCATAAGAAAGGTCCAAAAAACGAAATCTCGAACTATCGTCCTATAGCTAAACTCTCCTGCATACCCAAACTATTCGAAAGTATTGTTTACGTTGCAATGTTTTTCCATTGTAAATCTATATTTTCCCCTCACCAACATGGCTTTTTAAAGGGAAGGTCTACAACCACAAACCTAACCCAATTCGTATCTAGCACCCTGTGCGCATTGGAAGATGGCAAGGAAGTTGATGTCGTTGCTACCGATTTCAGCAAGGCCTTCGATAAAATTTCGCACGCAATTGTATTTTTTGAACTCAAAGCTCTCGGCTTTCTGCCTGGGGTATATCGCGTGGATCAAATCCTACCTTCATGAACGTAAATATGAAGTCCTTTTTAGATCATTTGTATCCGATCCATTTATGCCCCCCTCTGGAGTCCCCCAAGGTAGCCATCTTGGTCCCCTGATTTTCATTTTGTCAATTAATGATGTTGAGGGCATAATTAAATATTCCCGCCTATCAGTTTATGCGAACGACATGAAAATTTTTACACACATCTCCACGCCCACTGACTCCCATGCTCTTCAAACTGACTTGAACAGCTTTTCTACTTGGTGTAATAAAAACTGTCTTGAGTTGAAGGTCAACAAATGCCAAGCTATTACTTATTCCCGGAAGCGTCTTCCGACAGACCCCAGAACGTATGCGATTTGCGACGAGCCTGTTCCCACTGTCACTTTTCTCCGTGATTTGGGCGTCATATGCGACAGTGAACTTAATTTTCGTAGCCATATTGACAATATTATTAGCAGGGCTAATTCTGCGCTAGGTTATGTGAAACGTTGGTCCAAGGAATTCTCAAATCCTTACGTCACGCAATCGCTGTACTTCACATTTGTAAGACCAATTCTTGAATATGCCAGTCAAGTCTGGTCTCCCTATCACGATACACATTCACGTCGAATTGAGTGTGTCCAACGGAGTTTCATCCGTTTTGCTCTACGCGGACTCCCGTGGGCTGACAGATTCAACCTACCTCCTTATGAGCATCGGTTAAACTTGTTGAACATGCAGTCGCTTGAAAAGCGTAGAAAAGTTGCCGATATACTATTTGTACACCAACTATTAACAGGCAATATTGATTGTCCTATGCTGCTCTACACCATATCACGCAGCACCAACCCACGTTTTCTGAGATCAGTACCTCTCTTCTGCCTCAAGTTTCACCGTACAAACTACGGCTGTAATGAGCCTATGTCTCGAATGCTTCGTTCTGCTAATGACTGTCAGAACCTTTTTGATTTCCAGTGCAGTAAAAACACCCTTAGAAACTCCCTTTTTTTTTTTTTTTTTTTTTCTGTTTGTTTATTTGTCCACTTATACACTATTACATATTTTATTGTTTAAATAAACTAAAAACTACAGCAATAATTATAACTTAAAGTATCTGACCTGAAGGGTTCTCAATACTTACACTTAGAAACTCCCTTTACTCCCCTTCCTCACTCAGGTCTTGATATTTGTAAATTTTAACTAGCTTTTAAGTACACATTGTAAATTAGATTTAAGTTCTTTACGGCTTGTATTAAGCTAATTAAAATTAAATATTAATTGCTCTTTTTTGACGTGTAGTCATTAACTGTTCTAACAATGTCTCAATGATTTTGAAGTCTGTTTCATGCATTCTGTCTGGATGAGCATCAGGGTATGTTTGGGCTTCGTATTTAGTTTCTAGTAATTGTCTCGTTGTGTCTACGAATTTCCGGATATATGTTAAGTTGGCGATGTGCAGTATGAACGCGGTATCCTCATAAATTAATGCACTTCCTGCCTCTATTAATACATAATTGTGCCTAGTGTAGTCTTTTATGTTAGTGAGTCCTGCCGAAGCTACTGCTAGGATTGTCAGTAGCTCTACCTTTTTCTTTTTGTACAATACTTGGGTTGAAGTTTCCCCCAACGTGTACCTACTTCTTTCTCATAGAATGTTTCATTCACGTCTAGATGTCTACCTGCTCTCTTTTTGTTGTGAGTTCGTATCATATTCTTTTGCATGAATTCTAGTCAAGTTCTGACGTCCTCGTGAGTCTTTTTGTTAAATAGGATGTCCATTGGCCTCATTTGCGTTACAGAGTGGATAGTAAAATTTTAAGCTTTCGCTGCTCTGATAAAGATCTCCGTCGTATCTAACAAATCATTATCTTGTTTGATACATCTTCCTAACTCCTGAATGGTACTGTGTACACTTTCAATCTGTCCGTTGGTTGTAGAGTGATTAGTTGGTGAAAAATATATTTTTATTTTTGCCCTCTGCATTGTGGCTGTGAAGGCAACTGCTGTGAACGTAGGGTCTTGATCACACGTTATCCGTTTGCATTTCGGAAATGTTTGTAGTATTTCTAGAACTTTATTTTGCGTATCTTGTCTGTTGTCTAGATTTCGTATCACTAGGAATTTCGAATAAGCGTCTATGCATGTTAAAAATTTCATTTTCTCTGCGTACATTACGTCGATGTGCAGGGCCTCCCCTTCTCTTTCAGGAATAGGCGCCCCGCCTATTGGAACCTTTATTGGGTGTCTGTTATATTTATTCGCGTTACAGATATCACAATTCCTTACATATTGGCGAAAGTCTTCTGCCATAGTGGGCCAGTAGTATTTCTCTAATATTTGCATCATATTTTCTCGAAAATTCCTATGTGCTCTCTCGTGTGTTTGTCTCACTATTGCTAGCTGGCCATCCTTATTTGTTATGTCAGTAGGAAAAAAAGAAGTTGCTACGAATTTGTTAGTAAAATTATTTTTCAGCGGTTCTTTGAGTTCGTACAAAGTCTTTGGCGTTGCGAAAATAGCTATTATGCCTTCTTTGAGATATTCCTTTAATATCGGTATTACTTCGTCTCTATCCCTATAGGTAACTATATGTCTACATTTCCCTGGAAACGGTTGTAGTTTCTCATGTATTGTAAATGTGCCTTTTTCTATTAATAATTGTTGATTATACTGCTTCAAGGGACGATTTATAATTTTAAATGTTTCTTCATCACTACTTGGGGATGAATGTTGGGAATTTGAACTTGAACTAGTGTCTGAAATATGGTTTAGATTTTGTCTTGATAATGCATCGGCTACAACGTTATTTTTGCCTGGTTTATGAATTATCTTAGGTGCGTGCTCTTCAATTAATACTTACTTTTTTTACTTATATCCTTTAACCCATCGGGGGGCATAGGGCGTCAACCACGTCTGCGCGCCATCCTGTTCGGAGTTCTGCAACGCGTTTGAGCTGCCTCCAACTCATTCCTAAAAAGCTCGATTCCTCCTCAACTGTTCTGCGCCACGTTTGCCTAGGGCGTCCCTCTATTCTGCCTGCCTGGGTGAGCGGATTCCACTGCATGGCGTATTTCGCAATGGAGTTATCTTCGCACCGTAGGGTGTGTCCAATCCATTGCCACTTTCTTCTTCGTATAGTAATGCTTATAGGTTCTTGGCCCGTTCTCAGATAAAGTTGTTCGGTGGAGATGCGGTTCGGCCAAAAAATCCTCAAGATGATTCTTAAGCATTTGTTTACGAAGAGTTGCAGCTTGCGTGTGTTAATGGTGTCCACCTTCCAGGTACTGCACCCATAAAGCAGCACTGATTCTACGTTGGAGCGGAACAGTCGTAGCTTGGTTCTTAAGCTAATAACATTGCTTCTCCAGATATTGGACAGCATTCCGAACGCAGCTTTAGCCTTCCCGATTCTGCTGCACACATCCAGTTCGGTGCCACCGCGATTAGCCGAGACGACACTTCCTAAATATAGAAAGTTATCAACTTTCTCGACTTGCTTTCCGGCAATCTTAAGTTGAGCGCGGGTATTGGAAGTACTCAGGGCTTTTGTTTTGGCTGTGTTTATTTTTAGCCCCACTTTGTTTGCCTCAGCTTCTAAATTTTGGGCCATCAAATGAAGATCCATTATTCGATGTGAAAGTAGACAAACATCGTCAGCGTAATCTAGGTGTTTAAGGTCAGATGTCATAGTCCAACGAATTCCAGAATTAGCTTCCGTCAATGCTGCACGGAGTACATCGCTCATAACCACCAAGAACAATAGTGGGGACAGTACGCATCCTTGACGTACTCCACTTTGGACTTCAAAATCGTCCGACACCTTACCATTGTGCACGACGTGACACTTGCCGCCCTCATATGTAGCCTTGATAATAGCTATAAGCTTTTCTGGAATGCCTCTCCTGCGCAAGGCCAACCAGATAGCATCTCGATTCAAGCTGTCGAAAGCCTTCTCAAAGTCGATAAACAGTAAATGTAGCGGAGACCTATACTCAACGCATTGTTCGATTATGATCCGTAAGGTGTTTATGTGGTCGATGCAGAAGGATCCAGCGCGAAAGCCTGCCTGTTCGACATCGAGAGTTGAATCTAAATGTTCTTTAATTCGTTCTAGAATTATTCTAGCTATTATTTTGGCTACAGCTGGAAGAACACATATACCTCTCCAGTTACCGCACTCCATCAAGTTACCATTCTTTGGAAGCTTAATGATCGTCCCCCTTTTCCACTCCTGTGGAAAGTGTTCACTATCCCAAGCTCTCCGTATTAGCGGATGCAGCAAATCTGCCGATGTATTCGGCGCCGCTTGAAATAGCTCGGCAGGGATGCCATCAATACCCACCGCTTTGTTTTTCTTGACGGACTTGATTGCTGTTATTATTTCAGTTTTACTGGGAGGTACGGTGCGAATTCGGGAATTTGTTGCTTCGAACAGCTCATTCGAATTCGAGATCATACCGCCATCGTCTAAGTGATTTAGCACTGTAGCTCCATCTAGTGAGCTGATCCTCATACGAAATCAGAAGGTTACCGTCTAGACTCTTCACTGGATGTTGTTTGGAGTTTCGACCACCAATGAGCTCCTTAGTGATGTTGTAAACAGTCCTACTGTCGCACCTACTCGCTGCTTCTTCAGCCCTTGAGGCCAGTAAGTTGACATATTGATGTTTGTCACGTCTCACACTACGCTGCACTTCTTTCTTCTTCACACGGTATTGTGTTTCAAGCTCGGTTCTCTCTACTGCTGAGGCCGCTGCAATCCGAACCTTGATTGCTGTACGCTCATCGACCCGTCTCCAGGTGTCTGTGGAAAGCCATGTGCGGTGGTGTTTCTGCTTTTTGCCGACATACGTGCATGCCCCAGTCGCAAAAGCATTTTTCACAGCACTCCAGTGGTAAGGCAAGATGGTCCCTGAACTGTTGGCGCACTTGGGGAACCTTGAGCCTGTCGATATTAAACCTGGTGATGTTAAGCAGGTTTGAGCGGTTGCTGTTGACGGATGCAGTACGAAGGCGTAAATGAGCTACCATAAGATGGTGATCTCGTTCTTGTCCGACGTCAGCTCCACGTCTGTTTCGGACGTCCAGGAGACAATTTCTAAAGCGGCGACTGATCGCAATGTGGTCGATCTGGTTGGATGTTCGTTGCCTATCAGTAGAGACCCAACTGATCTTATGGCAGGTGTTATGCTTAAACAGCGTACCTCCGATGACTAGGCGGTTGGTATTGCAGAAGTCCACAAACCGCTCACCATTGTCATTACGGTCTCCCACGCCGTGAACTCCCATCACGTGCTTAAGCATGGTGTTGTCGCTACCCACCTTGGCATTGAGATCTCCCATTACCATTACGATGTCTCCATTAGGCGTTTGGTTGTAGGCGGCACCTAAGTGGCTATAAAAATTATCCTTTTCATCCTCAGTCGCGTCTAGAGTCGGAGCATAACACTGTATGATGGTAATTTTTCTAACTCTACTCTGGAACCTAGCCGTCAATATCCGGTCACTATGGGGTTTCCAGGATATGAGGCTACTACGTGCTGCTGGAGTTAGCATGAGTCCTACGCCAGAACTCCGTGTACTTCCAGCTGGTTTACCAGAATAGAGCATCACAGTGCTTTTTGTTGGGGAGGTGTATTCCCCAGCATCGTACCATCTTACCTCGCTCAGCCCTAAGATTTTATACCGTGCGAATTCGCGCTCCAATTGGAGGAATCTGGCGTTATAAGGCCCTTCCTTGAGTGAGTCCAGCAGGGTCTTAACGTTCCAGAATCCGATCGTTGTCCGTGTCCGATAGCCAAAGGTCGTCAACAAATTATCAGTCCTTATCCGAGGCGATTGTTTCCGTTTCGGAGCAATAGTTTGTTTTACGGTTGCGGCTCGCTGGGCCACAGACCAACCGACACTTATCCTGCTTTTGGCGCAGGAAGCTCGCCATTCGTCCTCTCCCGTTAGCAATTTCCGAAGAAATTCCCAGATGACACCACGAGGAGGTGGGAGTAGGGCTTACTAACAGAGCTGCTAGGTTTTCGGCTGCAGTGGCTCCTACTCTTTACTTAGCGGACCAGCACCTATCGGGAGATGCTGCCCATACGAGGCCTTTGTTAGTCGTTTGCCATCCATTCTTCAATTAATGCATGCCATCTTTTCATTTTTGCGTTGGGGTTTCGTTGTGAAACGGCAAATGTTAGTGGTTGATGATCAGTGTGTATTTCGATTTTGGTTACACCGTAAAGATAATTACGTAAGTTTTTCAATGCGAATACAATGGCATATAATTCTTTTTCGTTTGTAGCATAATTACGTTCTGTTTTCGTCAGTGTTTTGGAAATAAACGTTATGGACTTGCCTTCTTGTGACAGGACTGCTCCTAGTGCGTCATCGGATGCATCAGTGGTTAGCTCAAATTGAAATCTGGCTATGTCAGTTCTATTGTGATTGATAGACAGTCTTTTAATTTTTTGAAAGCCAGCTGTGCTTCATTGTCTAGGTTTATCATGGTTTTCTTTGCCAAGTGAGTAGAAACCTGTCCGTTTTCAGTTTGCAAATACTTTGTAAGTGGTTTTGCTATCATTGCATAATTCTGTATGAATTTGCGATACTAACCCGCCATGCCTAGGAAACTACGAAGTTGCCTCATTGTTTTGGGCTCTGGGTATTCATTTATGACTTTGATTTTGTCTGGGTTTGTCTTAGTTACGTTGTGTCCTATTACGTAACCCAGAAAGTTCACTTTAGTTTGGCTGACTTCAAGACTTGAATTATTTCCTCTAAGTGTTTTGTATGGTTATCTAAGTCTTCTGAATATATTATAATGTCATCGATGTAAATGTGACAAATCTTCCAAATAAATGGCCTAAGATTATCGTCCATGGCTCTCTGGAAAATTGAAGGTGCATTCTTCAATCCAAAGGGTAGCCTGACATACTCGTATTTGCCATTATTAACGGAAAAACTTGTTTTTCTATATCGGATTTTTTCATTTTAATTTGGTGAAAGCAACTCTCAAGGTCTAATGTTGAGAAGTATTTGGCTTTTCGTAGGTTAGATAATATCACACTGGTATCCGGTATTGGATACTTATCAGAGATTGTCTGCTCATTTAATTTCTTGAAGTCTATTACCAATCTATTCTTTTCAGTACCGTCTTCATTTCTGCCTTTCTTGGGCACTACCCATACGGGTGAATTATATGGACTTTTAGAAGGTTGGATTATTCCTTCTTTCAATAGCTTGTTAACTTCCTTGTTAACAAAAGCATTAGCGGATAGCGGGTATGGATATTGTTTGCTCCATACGGGTTTATCCGTAATTGTTTTTGTCTCTGCTACCACATCAGTTCGAAATGGTAGACTTGTATTTATTTTATTATGCTCGTCATTTATTATAGACAGCATTACTTTTTCCAAATCTTGGATTGTATTTAATTTGTCTAATTTGTCGAAAATCAGTTTCTCCTGTGTTCCTTGAGAGGATAGGATACTTTTACTGAAGTCCAGAGTTGTGTTAGATTTATTTAACAGATTGCACCCTATCAGTGCCCCATATTCTAAGTCTTTAATGACGTAGAACCGTGTTAATTGATTAAAAATATATACTTCATGATATCTATCTATTATTACCTGACTATTTACTGTATAAACTCCTTTCTTTGTTACGAGTGATATCTCATTTTTAAACACGTTGGGTCGGCAATAGTTACTATAGGCGCCTGTGTCAATGAGTAAGCGTATTATTTGTCCCTCTATTTTTCTGATGATTTGGGTAATCCCACTGTTTTGCCTAAAAAAGTCTTTTTCATTTAAATTATTTATTCGTTCTACCTTGGGCGCGGTTGGTTGTATAGAATGTTGCCCACTCTGTTCTCTCTCTCGTTTAAAAATCGGTCTAGCATTGTTATTGTATGTGTTGTAATTTAGTTTATTCCACCTGGGTCTGTCGTTTTGCCTGAATGGATTATACCATATATAGGTTTGTTAACAGAGCTACCTAACTCCATTGGTTCTGAGCGTTGTTGTACCTGCGCAGTTGGTTTGTCACTTCGCTTTGCAAATCTCATGTGATTTTTTTCACGGGGTTCGTGCTTATCACGATATGTGTTTAAGGCAAAATGTATTTTATTGCTCTCCAATTCTTCTGCTTTGGCAAGAGCTGAAGGTAAGTCTTGTGGGTTGAGAGCAAATATCGTATTGGACAATTGGCCGTTCAAGCCATTAATGAAAACTCGTAGTGCACGTCTGCGGTGGTCTATATTGATTTGCTGTGTCACTGGTGAGTCATTACCGTGTGTCATTATCATTTTGTTCACCAGTAGTGTCAGTTTCTCGTTTATTTTATCAAAGAACTCTATTAGTGTACTTGATCCCTGCCTTAGATTATTCAATTCATTCTCTAGGACATGTACTGGGCGTTTATCCGAATAGGTAAAGTCTAGCCTAGCTATTATGGCGTCCCAATTCAGTACCGTGCCATACTGTGTGAAACTACAATTAGCATCGTTAAGAATTTTATTTCTAAGTATAGAAAGTGCAGTAAAATATTTTCTGCTACCTTTGGTATATCTTTTCATTGCCGAAGTGGCTGATTGTCGCCAACTCACATAATCAGATTGTTTTCCTTTGAATTCGGGTACACTTTTTACTAATTCTAGTGCCTCGTCATCTGCTGTTTGTTCAATGTATTCAGTTATTGTTTCAGTCAGACTTCAGGTTTGCAACTGTGTCTTTAGTAGCGTTATCTCATTTTTCTGTTCCACTATTATTTTGTTTAAATGTTCATTATTAGCATTTATTGCCCTAGCAATTGCCTGTTCTACCTGAGCACTGGTCGTAGACATTTTTCTTAAAATTATTTTCACAATTTATCTTTCTTAATTTTATCACCTATATCTACCTTATCCTTCGTTGGTTTTCAGCGTATGAGCCTCGCTCTTTTGATGACTGCTTCTCTTACTTGTTGGATTTGTATTCTTTCCTTTGTCTATGCAAAGTACTTTGATAAAATGTTTATGGCTAGGATGCACTTTAAGCGTAAAATTAACTTTTTTTTCAATTTATATGCACACTTGGGCATCCCGGTTGAGCCCCCAATTAATAAATGCCTTTCTACGTGAGGTAAAAATAACTTTATTTTTAAACCTAATGTCTAATTACATTTAAAACGACTAAAACTAAAATCGAACTTGACTGGTCAGCGAATGGTGAAGAAGTGAGAACTGCTTCCCCGGTCTGTGTTTGGGTTCTACCCTTATCTCTTGTTTGGCAAGATTAGATGTGTTTGGGTTCTATTCTTATCTCTTGTTTGGTAAGATTAGATGTGTTTGGGTTCTATTCTTATCTCTTGTTTGGCAAGATTAGATGTGTTTGGGTTCTATTTGTATGACGTGGTCTTCGGCTTGGTGTCTTAACTTATATATACTACTCAACCAAAAAAAGGTTTGTGCATTAAAATATCATTGCAAAAAAAATAAAAACTATCTATATTAAGATTTCTATATATACTACACATATAGTTTTATACAAATTGTAAGCTCGATGAACTGTTCCTTTTCACCCACTACCGCTAGCAGAAAATTAGCCTCTTCAAAGTAGTAATTTTCTTTTTTCTAGGGGGACAGGATGTAGTATTCCACTACATTTACCCCTATACTACATTCATCGCGTACACACACCTAGTCCCACGCTTCGTCATCATAAATAACACGCTCCACGAAACCCACACAGCAAGCCTTAAACCCAACAAATTATGATAAACAAACCCAAAGTCATAATGAGTAAACATTTCAAGCGTCATAATGCACATACAACCCAAATCAGAGTTCCCTCTAAAAATGCCGACAACAGCAAAAGCGAAACCCATCAGCGCAATGCAATGCCAATGCATTGGTGCCGTTGCGCGCACACTTTAAATGGGTCATTCCTATAGTCTAAGTCGATATCAAGTGACAATGGACTTGTGCCTTTGCGCGCACACTGCAAATGGATCAATGTTATAGTGTAAGGCGATATCAAGTGACTTCGCTGTTGCGCGTGCACTTTAAATGGGTCAAGCTATAGTGCATGGCAATGTCAAGTGCCATTGCACTAACGCTGATATGAATGCACTCCAAATGGATAATTGAATCGATCATAGATCAATCGGGTAAATGACTTGCGTATTCATTAGTTCAAAATTGATGATAGCACATTATTGGGAAGCGCGTGTAACTTTGCGTGTGTATTGTGGTCGATATTCAGTAAATTGAATCAAAATTTTGGGTATAAAAGGGGTGGTTGGAAAGGACAGCGACACAGAGCGTTAGACAGAGCGTCAAGAGTCGATAATAAGAATATAATAGGTTGCAGCCAAGCATTGAGAAAGCAGGCGTAACTTAGTATTCTATAATAAAAATAATCTAAAGGTGGCAGCCAAGCAACGAGACAACGGGTCTGACTTAATTAAATAAACTTATTAAAAGTAAATAAGCCAAATCTTTTATTTAAAACTCTCTGTCTGTCCGGCAGAACACTCTTCTCCCAAGCAATAAACGGGAAACCACTGTGTTCAGTCGTTATTACAGAAGTAGTAACATGGCGACACAGTAAGCAATAGATATTAAAAAAAAATAGATAACATTTTTTTTTGCATATATGTACATTAGGCACTAAAGGTTTTTTTTTTTTTTTCTTACAAAAAAATGTGAATACAAAATAAACACATAAAAATATTTATTATAAATCAAAACAGTGTTAAAAACTAAGTTATGAAAATCTTTTAATTTCTCTTACTGTTGAAACACAAACTTATTATTATATTTATCGATTCACCTAACATCCACTTTCCCATAACCTTTTCTGAGGTTGTAATCGATGAGTAAGTAATCGATGAGTGAAAGTGAGTAGACGTATCGACAGTCTCGTCCGGCAAAAATTGTGTACATCTTCCATTTTTCTGCGATAAAAGTAAAGAGCGTCCTGCTTCATATTTTTAAAAAGTTTTTAAAATTATGTTCATATCACAAATAAAAGTGATTTAATAATTTTAGTTTTATTGATCATTTCAATTGCAATTAGCAAGGGATCTCTCGTTTCCGTTTCTTGTAACGTACTCCTACGAGCATAATGGCGGGTAAAACGCGATCTACAACTCTTGAAAAAGAGAAACAGTCGATGCCAACAACAGCGAATAAAGAATCCATACAAACACCGAAGCTAAACACCATCCCAGCTGACAGAAAAGGCAGTATAAACAAATCTACGCCAACTGCTAACAAACCCGCATCGGCCGTAACTATGTTTGATTTCGAGGAACGACTTGCAAGGCTGACCGATGAAATCGTTGATCGTATCTCCGCCGAGATGAATCATTTGCGAAATGAAATAATTTCGCGCATTACTTCCATTGAAGAAAGGCTGTCCTCGCACGTTAAAGAGGTTGACCTTTCTCTTAATTTCCTGAAAGAACGACAGGAGAAAGTTGAGATGCGTATTGGCGAATTTGAAAGGTCTATTCAAACTCTACAAACGCAGGAAGAAGAGATGAAAACGCGCTTAGCTGAATCGCAGACCCTCGAAGAGGAAGTGACTGATCTCCAAGAAAGATGCGAAGCCTTTGAACGACGGGAAATTGCAGCCGATGCCATTATTTTTGGTGTTCCACAACTACCAAATGAAAATTTAAAGACGATTTTCCATCATATTTGTCACAGCATTGGCTGTATGCCTCCACCGTTGAAATGCATTTTTCGCTCTCAGCAAAAGCAACGAACGTATTCCAACACCATAAAAAAAGACTCTCCCATTGTAGTCAAATTCAGCTCTCCATTCGAAAGAAACACCGTCCTGCATGCAGTTGCTCTTTATTGCAAAATCAAAGGCAGTTATGTCTCCAAGATGTGGATATCAAATCAGAAAACAACAGCAACATCTACATGTACGGTAGCCTAACTAGGAAGAACCGCTACCTTTACCAACAGGCTTTGCGTCTCAAGCGCAGTAAACAGCTGTTTTCTGTTTACACACATTTTGGTGCCGTTTATGTGAAAGAGAGTGCAGAAGCTGAATCGATACTTGTAGAGAATGAGAGAGTGATGAATGTTATTGCCACGAGATGTCAGACGAGGAAGACTTAAGAAGAAGACGCAAAGCGGAACAGCTGATCGAAATCGTCATCTATCAACAAGTATCATTTTTCATCACTTGATTATCTACCTTGTCGCGGTGTGATGGCTTATACTAGAGCTCAAGACGCTTGGAATCGACATCGGGGACGTATCACGTCCCAAGCGGTATCGCCGCAACGATGAGCGACTCACTTGAAGAGACTCGAAGTAAAAACTAAAAGATAATCATCCTACCTAGTCTCTCCTATCCTTCTTTTCTTCCCCACCCCTCCCCCAACTCTTCCCCCTGGGCTGGATCAAGGTGTCAACCGTACCGTGCCGAGGATCAGCCTGGCTGAGGGCCCAGGACAACCAAAAATAGGTCAGTCGTAAACGGTGTATCCAGAGACAGCGGGCACGCTCTGGTATCAACTGCCTTATCTGCATAATGCGGGGCTCTGTGCAGACTGACCACCCTTTCCCTAGCTACTCGTGGGACCAAAATTTCTAACACATGCAAAAAACCAGACCTTGAGGCCGGACCTCAACAAAAAAAACCCGGAAACAGCCGACATCGTCGGCAGCTCTAAAAGCACTACACGTGTGGAAGAACATCTGCAGAATCTCTGCATTGACGATTCCGTCAGCGAGTGCTCCGTGCTGTCGGACGAGCTGAATAGCGCTACACCCACGTGCAGTTCAGCTCCTCCACCTCTTCCCAAGCTCACTGACCAAGAAAGGAAATCGCTAAGTCGTGAGACTAAAGCGGCTTTCCGCATCCTTGACCGACTAGGCAAAAAGACGGAAAAGGAGTGGAGTCAGCAGGAGCGGGAATCCCACGTCTGGGCAACTGACATTGCCCGACAGTTCAGCGAGCTAATGAAGCTAAAGCCTCTGCGGCACTTCGCTACCCGTGGGCAACGCCACCCAACCGCCCGTGGCACACGCCACCCTTCCACCCGTGGCTCACGCCAGTCCTCCACCCGGGGCACTCGCCAACCCACGAATCAGAGAGTGAATCCCCCTCCTCGAAAGTATCGCTCCCACGCTAACGACACACCGAGTCGATCTGGTTTACCAAACCAAGCTGGGGGCCAGTCCGTAGTCGCGATAGACTCTGCGCCCAAGAGACGCAGGTCCGTAGACGAGGAGTCCAACGCCTCAAAGAAGACAAAGAGCTCAGTGAGCTCCAAACCCTTCTCCGAGACGGTCAAGGACAGCCTCGTCGTCGTGATAGTGGACCTGTCTGACGAAGAGGGGAGGATCTCCTACGATAAGTGGAGGCTCATTGAAGGCAGAGTGATGAACTGCCTTTACGAGCGTATAATAACTCATCCCAACTCTCCACCCACCTTTCAAGACGCTGGCTGGCATCAAGGCTTCGTCAAGCTGATCGCATGCGACGATCAGAACTCGGTCGACTTCATCGCCGCTGCCATTAGCAGCATAGGTGAAATCTGGCCAGGAGCCAAGCTCAAGGCGGTGGAACGGAGCCAAATCCCCCACAGGCCGAAAGCAAAGATCTGGGTTCCACTCGAACCGCCCGAGCCAGCAAAAGTTCTTAGCCTGATTGCCTACCAAAATCCGGACCTACCAGTCAAAGACTGGAAGGCATTTGAGGAGCCACCGAGCTCTAAAAAAACGGATAACGACACCAAGAGATCTGGCCGCTCGCTAGTCATCTCTCTAACTGCCGAATCAATACCTCTACTCCGCGCGAAGGAGTTTAAGATCCGTTGTGGTCTGAAGGTAATTGATGTAAGGCTTTTCACGGCGGACCGAAATAGCATCGCAGGTCCCTCTAACTCGGCGACTCCCGCCCTCCCCCGCGTTGTAATCCATGATGATGAACCATCATCCCCCGATGACCTAAACGCTACCGTCGTGGAGAGGTCCGTATCAGCTCATAATGATGCTAAAACTGATACAGATTAATCTCCACCATTCTTCCTTAGCATCCGCTAACCTGTTACTTCGCCTCAGTGAACGAGGCTTTGACATCGCCCTGATCCAAGAACCTTGGATAAGAGATGACACCGTCATAGGATTAAGGGCCCCAGGATATACGCTATACCACGCGAAGAATGTAGGTAGAACACGAGCTTGCATTCTTGCTAAAACCTCTTTAAACCTAACTTTTCTTCCCCACCATAGCACAAGAGACCTAGCAGTAACGCTGCTTAAATCAAAAAACACCATCATCTGGCTGGCGTCAGGATACCTACCCTATGAAGACCCCGGGTCTGCTCCATCCAAGGAAGTGGAAGAAGTGGTAGATGAAGCAAGGAGGAGAAGAGAAGCCATCTTATTGGGATGCGACACCAACGCGCACCATGATCTATGGGGAAGTACCGACACTAACCCTCGAGGTAGGTCTATTTTAGAGTATTTAGTAGGTACCGACCTAGTAGTTTGTAACAGAGGAAATAGTCCTACTTTTATTACCAAGACCCGGCAAGAGGTGCTTGACGTCACCTTTGCTTCCCAAAATATCTATCCTGCAATTTCCAACTGGACTGTATCTGACAGTCATTCGTTTTCCGATCACCGCTATCTGGAGTACAAGCTGGAAATCTGTCACAGTACCGCACCCTTGGTCTTCCGCAATCGACGGAAAACCGACTGGTGCTTACACAATAAATCCCTCTCTGCTAAACTATCCAATCAAGTGTACACTACACCAACTACACAATTGGAATTAGACAAGCTAAACACCGTTCTAACTTCTGCACTTAATACAGCTTTCATCGAATCCTGTCCGACCACAAGAAGAAAGGTGGGCAATCGTCCCCCATGGTGGAATGCAGAACTCAACAGCCTTCGCTGCACAAGCAGGAAGCAGTTCAATAAAGCCAAACGAACAAGGCTACCACTGGACTGGGAGATCTACAAAGAAAGTCTGAAGAACTTCAAAATAGAGGTTCGGAAAGCTAGACGCAGATCCTGGCGCGGTTTTTGTCAGAGTATTGACAACACGTCTCAATCCTCTAGACTGCGAAAAGTCCTCTCCAAAACACCAACTATACCTAGTGTCCTCATGAATCCCAATGGATCCTGGGCTGAATCGGACGAAGCATCGCTCAACCTGCTCCTGGACACTCACTTCCCCGGCTGCACGCCTACCCCCAACGATGATCGCGCCCTGGTAATTGCTGTACGCCCACAGGCACATCCTCATCTTATCAGCGAAGATAAGCTGAAATGGGCAGTAAACAGTTTCGAACCATTCAAATCCCCGGGACCGGATGGTGTTTTTCCGGCCCAGATTCAGACGGCCTTTAATATAGTATGGCAGTATCTTTCCTGCATTCTGAAGGCTTGTCTTGAGCTCGGAACAACACCAACTGCCTGGACCGAGGTAAGAGTGGTCTTTATACCCAAAGCAGGCAAGACATCGCACACCCTCCCAAAGGACCTAAGACCTATTAGTCTAACGTCCTTCCTTCTCAAGATTCTGGAAAGAATCCTGGACCTACACATCAAGGCCACTATTGATAGCACCCTACTATCCATGTCACAGCACGCCTACCAAAAAGGCAAGTCTGTGGAAACGGCTTTGCACTCCATCATCCACCCTATCGAAAAATCACTCTCAACCAAAGAGTTCACCCTAGTGTCATTTCTAGACATAGAGGGAGCTTTCAACAACGTTGAAACAAATTCGATTACCAGTGCCTTACGTAGGCTCAACATCTGCGAACCCATCTGTTGTTTCGTAGAACACATTCTAAAGAACAGGGTGATAACAGCATCCTTCGGAAGTAGTACTGTCAAGCGACATGTACATCGAGGCACCCCTCAAGGGGGTGTACTGTCTCCACTATTGTGGAATTTGGTGCTCAACGAGGCCCTTCTAAAGATCGAAAAAACTGGATGCAATGTTATTGCCTATGCAGATGATGTCGCCATTCTAACAACGGGCAAATACCCGCAGACGCTGGCCGATGTCATGCAGTCTGCTCTCAATGAACTGCTCAGATGGACCGATAAATGCGGCCTCTCCGTTAACTCGACGAAGACCGAGCTAGTTCTATTCACAAGAAAACACAAGCTACCTGACTTCACTCCGCCCAAGATAAGGGGATCCACCCTCAAGCTTTCAAATAGTGCTAGCTATTTAGGCCTAAAGCTTGACCGCAAGCTAATTTGGAAGGAGAATGTCGTCGAACGGGCCAGGAAATCGCTGGCCGCTCTATACATCTGCAAGAAAGCAGTAGACTCCACCTGGGGCCTTAAACCAAGCATCATGCACTGGCTATACACGTCGGTCATTAAACCGATTCTCATGTATGGAGTATTGGTATGGTGGCCCGCCTTGGAGAAGAAATCCAACCTATCCATAATGGAAAAAACTCAATAAATCCAGGTCCATCGGACTCCTGAAGCACAAGAGAGGAACCCTCTCAAAAATAACAAATGTCCTCACCGGACACTGCGTCATAGGAAGACATGCCCAGAGATTAGGTATCCCTCACAACGACTTCTGCAGAAGCAGCAGAGATGAAGAGGAAGAAGAGACCATCAGTCATCTCCTGTGCGCCTGTCCTGCGTTCGCCAACATCAGGAAGGCCACTCTGGGTGAATACTTCTACAATGATCTTAATGATCTCGGCAACGCCTGCACGGCTAAAATTCTCGACTTCATTCAACGAAGCAAATGGTTCCAAGAGTAAGAGGGTGATCCACCCGCCTTACACATCGGCAGTACAATGGACCTACTTCTTGGTCTAAGTACATCCTCATCGAGGGCCGATCCTAACCTAACCTAACCTAACAAGTATCATTAGAATTTTTAACTTTTGTTGTTTTGTTATTGTTTTTTTTTATTTCTGTTTTTGTTACTTTTTTCTTTTTTTTTCTCTTTGTTTTTTTTTTAAATTTGCCTGATGTTATTTTATATACCCTTGTTAATGAAATGTTGTTGCTCTAGAGAAGAAGAAGTTTCTTGTGATCGAAATGCGTCGTTAGGTTCTCGTACTATTTCTCTATTTAAAAATGGATTTGAATGAGGGTGGAGTGAGTTCCATTGATGGTGGTAGTGGCGGAGTATTACGACCTATGATAAGAGTATTTTGTAGTCATAGGGAAGGTTTTAAGGTTTGTCATTTAAATGCACAAAGCTTAAACCCTAAATTAGATGAGTTTCGAGATATTTTTGTAGATTCAAAGGTTGATGCAATCTGCGTGACGGAAACTTGGCTTGTTGAAGGTGTGAAAGATGATGTGTATGCTATGAGCGGATACAAACTTTTTCGAGCTGATAGATCTGATCGTATTGGTGGCGGAGTGGCGATTTATGTTAGAAATGGTTTGTTTTGTAAACAGAAATGTCGTTCGCCAAATGGGTCACTTGTCCAACATTTGTTTGCACAAATCATACGCGACGAAAGGAGTATTTGTTTAGGTGTTGTGTATAGGCCAAATCGAAATATTGATTTGACACCCATTTATGAAGTAGTTGGAGAGGTGTCGACGTGCTCAACAAATGTAATCATTGTGGTGATTTTTATAGTAACTTGTTGTGTGAAAGTGTCTTAACCGAAAACATGCAATTATTTGACTTGCAACCGGTAAATAATGAAGTTCCTACCCATTTCACCAGTTTCTCCAGCACACTATTAGATGTGTTTTTTGTAAATAATACCGACAAGGTATTACTTTATGACCAAGTTGCTGCACCAGCCTTTTCGAAACACGATTTATTATTTCTAACATATGATTTTGATATTGGTAATTCCGCAGACACATCTAGTTATACGTACAGGGATTTCAAAAATATTGATAGGCCTTCTCTTGAACAGCATGATAATTGTATTCCATGGAATCTCATTTATTTAATGCCCTCACCAGAAGAGCAAATCGATTTCATAAACAGAAACTTAAAGCTCCTTTTTGATATATACATTCCAATCAGAACAGGAATTGTAAGAGACAGAACAAAAGCATAGTTAACGAACGAAGTTCGAGAGCTGATGGTGCAACGTGATCAGGCGTATCGACAGTGGAAGCGTTTTCGGGTGGAGCAGCTTCATCAAATCTATAAAAACTTGCGAAATAGCGTTGTTCGTGAAATAAGAACTGCTAAGAAGCAAAAGTTTACTTGTTCTGCCAATATCGATCGCAACGACCTAAATCGCAAGTTTTTATCAAATCCAAGTTCAAGTGCCTTAGTTGCTAATTGTGTGTTTGATGATACTGTTTTACCACATGCAACACCTTTTGCTTTTAAAAGGGTAGATGATACGGACATAGTAGAAAGTTTCCTGTATGTTAGGTCCAGTGCTACAGGAGTTGATGATATTAATCCAATTTTTGTCAAAGCAATTTTACCATCATTGCTTCCATTTATAACGCACGTTATTAATACAATTTTTATAACTGGCATTTTTCCTTACCAATGGAAATTGGCAAAAATAATTCCAATCCCTAAAAACTCTATAGGTGATGAATTCAGGCCTATATCAATCCTGCCTTTTCTCTCAAAGATATGTGAAAGGATTATGCATAAACAACTAAATGAGTTTCTTATTATCAATAATTTGCTGCTTCCGGTTCAGTCAGGATTCCGTGCGAAACATAGTTGTACTACAGCTTTGCTGAATGTAGTTGAAGACATAAGAGATGGATTGGATAATAACAAAGTTACGTTTTTAGTGCTATTGGACTTCTCTAAAGCTTTTGATATGGTAGAGCACTCTATTTTGATCAGTAAATTACGGCACTACTTTTCCATTTCTTCTTCTTCAATTAAATTAATCTCGTCATACCTTAGTGAAAGAAAACAGGCTGTGTGCATAGAAGGTGTCCTATCCGATTTTCTTCCCTTAACTAAAGGCGTTCCCCAAGGATCGATCTTAGGGCCTCTCTTATTTTCAGTCTATATCAATGATATAGCTTCTGTAATACTGAACTCATCGAAACACATTTACGCTGATGACATTCAAATTTATAAAAGTTGTCCCTTAGGTCTTATTGAGAATTGCGCTAGTGATTTAAATGAAGAGCTTCAACGAATTTCAAATTGGTCGTCAAAAAGTAATTTAGTACTCAATCCGGGAAAATGTAAATGTTTAGTTATTTCTAAAACTACTCTTCCTGTTTCCCACATTTAATGCTAAACGGCTCAAAAATTGAATTCGTTGACTCTTCGAAAAATTTAGGTGTAGTCTTCAATCGAACACTAACGTGGAACACCCATATAAATTCCATAGTGGGAAAAACATATGGCGTTCTTCGAACACTATGGACTGCCCAAAAGTACACACCAACTAAAACAAGACTGCTACTTGCCAAAGCCTTAGTTATTCCCCAGTTAATCTACGGATGCGAAATTTTTTATGAGTGTGACGCTGAGAGCAAAAGAAAACTACAAATTGCATTTAACACCACCATTCGATATGTTTATCGTCTCAAAAGATATGACCACGTCTCACACTTAGCTAAAAACTTAGTTAACATGTCATTTCGAAATTATATTAAATTTCGCACGCTTCTACTTCTCTTCAGCATTATTAAGAGTAGGCAACCGACATATCTGTATGAAAAAATCCAGTTTCCGGTGTCTAGCAGATCTGCCTGTTTATTGCTTCCGAGATATTCATGTTTAACATCTGAGAGGCAATTTTATATTGCTGCTATACGTCTCTGGAATACACTCCCACGTAACATACGAGAGCTAGATGACGCACGACGGTTTAGAAACGAACTTCAACATTTCCTTAAAAATCAGAGCAACTAGGTTTACCCAATCCTTTACCCTTCTTAGGCAATTTCAATATATTAATAATATCTAATTATTCAATTCAAAGACAAAAATCTAAAACTAATAGTCATTTTGGTATTAAATTTAACTTACTTTCACATTAAATAAATAATTTCTCTTAAATTAAAATATAAATTCAAAATTAAAGCTTAAGCGCAATATTGCTTATCTTTCACAGATTTATAAGTGAATTCTTACTGTGTTAGCATGTATAAAATAAAATAAAATAAAATAAATAAATAAATAAATTGGCGCAGCAGATGTCTAATTTAAACCTGAATATTTCACTCAGAAATAGAGTAGGCCACCTGAAAGTGAAGATTCAGATTCTTCGTCGAAATCCACTCAATCACCAATGCCTGTCAGTCATTCTCCACCCAGTGAAAAACCCCTACAGGAATTATACAAAGTCCGGGAACCCGAAATCCGGGTCGGTGTTTCTGACGCTTCTGCCCCTAACAACGAAGTTAGCGTCTCTGATTCAGCCCCGTTAGGTAGTCCTCCATCGTTAGAGCAACCTGCAAAAATATCCTTTAGTTCCGCTTAAGCCATACCATAAAACTCATACCTGAGTTCGATGGCTCCACCGCAACCTGGACAGATTTATTCAACTGGTTGAGCTCCAATCGAGGAAAGCCACCACGGATGCAAGGATCTACACGAAGCAGTCGATATTGCAATGGAAGAGGAAAAACTTCTCGCTTCGACATGTAGGCAACATCCGAACAAACAGAATAAATATTGCCGCAACTGTAACACAAAGTCTCATAACACTATACTCTGTTCAATTTATATTTTCAGTACAGGGAAGATAGGATATTTGCCTTTCACCCTTACTATTATGGATTTCAATAAGCTATCTCCATTTCAAAGCTCTCACTTATAATCAATAAGTTAAATGCGTTAGACGAGCGACTCTTAACATTAGAGTGCAGGATGAGCAATAGAGGAGCAACCCCCAAACCGAAAAATGGACAGAGATCTTAGAATACTAACTTGGAACGCCAATGGACTAATGCAGCACCAACAAAACTTGCAAGCAGTCCTCTATATAGAGAAGATTGACGTGCGCCTTATATCAGAAACACACTTTACTAACCAATCATTCATACAATTTAGAAATTTTGCTACATATCATGCTATTCACCCCCAAAATACCGCAAAAGAGGAAGCGCAGCTATAATAAGGAATAACATTCAACATCATGAAGGATTGAAATATATTACCGACGAAATTCAAGCAACAGCTGTAAATATAAAAACAAACAATTATACTTTTAACAGTAGCAATTTATTGCCCACCAAAACATTTGTTAAAAGTAGAGGATTACCTGAAACTGCTGAGAAAACTGGGAAATAGATTTATAATTGGGGGAGACTTTAATGCAAAACATGTCCACTGGGGATCCAGATTGACGTCAACAAAAGGAAAGGAATTATTCAACGCAACTAGACTTTATGGATGCGAAGTCTTATCAACCGGAAAACCGACATACTGGCCGACTGATCCAAATAAAATACGAGATCTTATAGACTTTTTTATAACGAAAAACGTATCTGCAAATTATTTTCAAATTGATGAGTTCAATGATCTAAGCTCTGATTATTCCCCAATACTAGTTACGTTGAGTGAGAATATAATTCAGAAACAAAGCAGACCAATGCTAACTAACAAACGCACCGATTGGGATAGTTTCAAGAAAACTTTGGAAGACAGGATTGAACTAAGCGTGCCTTTGCACAATATTCAACACCTGGAAAAAGATGTCGAAAAATTTGTTAATGATATACAATAATCAGCCTGGATGAACACACCAGAAATTAGAAGAAAAATTAAAGGGAACAACTATCCCAGTGAAGTTAGAGAACTTATTGCGGATAGAAGACGAGCGAGAAAAATACGGCAGCAAACTAGAGCCCCTCGAGACAAAACGAAATTGAATAATCTTACTCAACAGTTAAGAAGAGAAATTAGAACTTTAAAAGAAGACTCAATTAACAATTATCTTAGAGGATTAACCAACGAAAAAACTACTGATTATTCGCTATGGAAAGCAATGAAAAACACCAAAAGGCCAATTATATAAATACCACCCATCAAAACAGTCGAAGGAAAGTGGGCTAGAAGTAACGAACACAAAGCCAAAATATTCGCAGAATACTTAAAAAGTGTATTTCAATCACACGCCGAGCAGGAAATATATATGCCTGCGGGAACAGTCGGAGAAGAAAGTGAAGAAATAAGATTCACGACTCCAAGCGAAGTGAGAATTGAGATTAAAAATAACATTAACCCGAAAAAATGTCCTGGTTATGACCTTATAACTGGTGAAATATTGAGGCAGTTACCAAGGAACGCTATAAATAAACTAACGAATTTAATCAATGCTGCTTTTAGAAGGAAATATGTTCCTAGCCTATGGAAAGTGGCTGAAGTAATAATGATCTCTAAACCAAGAAAGCCTCCGAACGAAGCGTCATCATACAGGCCATTTTCAATACTGCCAGTCATATCTAAACTTTTAGAAAAACTGCTTGTTAAACGACTTAGTCACATCATTGAACGAAAAAACCTGATTCCAAATTATCAGTTCGGATTTAGAAAACAACATTCAACAATAGATCAAGTCCGAAACAGACGTGGAGCTGACGTCGGACAAGAACGAGATCACCATCTTATGGTAGCTCATTTACGCCTTCGTACTGCATCCGTCAACAGCAACCGCTCAAACCTACTTAACATCACCAGGTTTAATATCGACAGGCTCAAGGTTCCCTAAGTGCGCCAACAGTTCAGGGACCATCTTGCCTTAGAAGCAGAAGCAATCAGCAGCATAGAGAACATGGATGACCACTGGAGTGCTGTGAAAAATGCTTTTGCGACTGGGGCACGCACGTATGTCGGTAAAAAGCAGAAACACCACCGCACATGGCTTTCCACAGACACCTGGAGACGGATCGATGAGTGTACAGCAATCAAGGTTCGGATTGCAGCGGCCTCAGCAGTAGAGAGAACCGAGCTTGAAGCCCAATACCGTGCGAAGAAGAAAGAAGTGCAGCGTAGTGTGAGACGTGACAAACATCAATATGTCAACTCACTGGCCTCAAGGGCTGAAGAAGCAGCGAGTAGGTGCGACAGTAGGACTGTTTACATCATCACTAAGTAGCTCATTGGTGGTCGAAACTCCAAACAACATCCAGTGAAGAGTCTAGATGGTAACCTTCTGATTTCGCATGAGGATCAGCTCACTAGATGGAGCTACAGTGCTAAATCACTTAGACGATGGCGGTATGATCTTGAATTCGAATGAGCAGTTCGAAGCAACAAATTCCCGAATTCGCACCGTACCTCCCAGTAAAACTGAAATAATAACAGCAATCAAGTCCCTCAAGAAAAACAAAGCGGTGGGTATTGATGGCATCCAATACATCGGCAGATTTGCTGCATCCGCTAATACGGAGAGCTTGGGATAGTGAACACTTTCCACAGGAGTGGAAAAGGGGGACGATCATTAAGCTTCCAAAGAATGGTAACTTGATGGAGTGCGGTAACTGGAGAGGTATATGTGTTCTTCCAGCTGTAGCCAAAATAATAGCTAGAATAATTCTAGAACGAATTAAAGAACATTTAGATTCAACTCTCGATGTCGAACAGGCAGGCTTCCGCGCTGGATCCTTCTGCATCGACCACATAAACACCTTACGGATCATAATCGAACAATGCGTTGAGTATAGGTCTCCGCTACATTTACTGTTTATCGACTTTGAGAAGGCTTTCGACAGCTTGAATCGAGATGCTATCTGGTTGGCCTTGCGCAGGAGAGGCATTCCAGAAAAGCTTATAGCTATTATCAAGGCTACATATGAGGGCGGCAAGTGTCACGTCGTGCACAATGGTAAGGTGTCGGATGATTTTGAAGTCCAAAGTGGAGTACGTCAAGGGTGCATACTGTCCCCACTATTGTTCTTGGTGGTTATCAGCGATGTACTCCGTGCAGCATTGACGGAAGCTAATTCTGGAATTCGTTGGACTATGACATCTGACCTTAAACACCTAGATTACGCTGACGATGTTTGTCTACTTTCACATCGAATAATGGATCTTCATATGATGGCCCAAAATTTAGAAGCTGAGGCAAACAAAGTGTATCTAAAAATAAACACAGCCAAAACAAAAGCCCTGAGTACTTCCAATACCCGCGCTCAACTTAAGATTGCCGGAAAGCAAGTCGAGAAAGTTGATAACTTTCTATATTTAGGAAGTGTCGTCTCGGCTAATCGCGGTGGCACCGAACTGGATGTGTGCAGCAGAATCGGGAAGGCTAAAGCTGCGTTCGGAATGCTGTCCAAAATCTGGAAAAGCAATGTTATTAGCTTAAGAACCAAGCTACGACTGTTCCGCTCCAACGTAGAATCAGTGCTGCTTTATGGGTGCAGTACCTGGAAGGTGGACACCATTAACACACGCAAGCTGCAACTCTTCGTAAACAAATGCTTAAGAATCATTTGAGGATTTTTTGGCCGAACCGCATCTCCACCGAACAACTTTATCTGAGAACGGGCCAAGAACCTATAAGCATTACTATACGAAGAAGAAAGTGGCAATGGATTGGACACACCCTACGGCGCGAAGACAACTCCATTGCGAAATACGCCATGCAGTGGAATCCGCTCACCCAGGCAGGCAGAATAGCGGGACGCCCTAGGCAAACGTGGCGCAGAACAGTTGAGGAGGAATCGAGCTCTTTAGGAATGAGTTGGAGGCAGCTCAAACGCGTTGTAGAACTCCGAACACGATGGCGCGCAGGCGTGGTTGACGCCCTATGCCCCCCGAGAGGTTAAAGGATATAAGTAAATAAGTAAGTAATCATCTGTCGAAAGACGCCAATGGGCGGAACTCTCGAATCGAAAACAAAGACCATAGAGATCAGAAAAAAATTGCTTATTAGTCCAGGTGACTAGATCGCAATATCATCGAAGTACACGTTCTGTTCTCCATCCGAGCCTAACCAACGGTGTTAACCGGGGTAGGTAAACGCCCAACATCAGGCGTGTTAAAAAAAAAAAAAAAAGCTCTCACATGGTTGCCGTTGTGAGCATTATAAATTGGCATAATTCTCTCACAAATGTCGGTAGGGTTACCAACTGTTTATTAAGTTTTCATGAAGAGAAACATGTAGACCGTAAACTAAATCTAAAAAAACTAAGCTAAATCTAAATTAAATTAAATCTCTCTTTTTCCACACCACCAAGAGGTAAGATAGTAGGCGCGTTTTTTTAAAAAGTCCCCCAGAAGGCCTAATCTCTTTTAACGTAAAAATAAATCACAGAAAAAAAAAGTAAAAAAACGTAAACGTATGTAACGTATGTAAATGTTTGTGGCACTGCACCATTTTAAATATTATACACGAAACCCTCTTCTTTTTATTTTTATTTTCATGAACAAATAAACTATTTGGCACTTCAAAATCAAAATTGCAATTAATTAGTGAACCGAACTCCAACAAAAACTTGCCCAAATAGTAATTTTTCCTTAAAACAAATAGCCAACAAATATTGTATAGCTGCATTTTAACCGTTTTTTCAAGAAAAAAAAAAAAACAAAAGATGTAAGCAGAAAAACACGCAACGACAACACCTTTTTCCTTAGCAGACAGGTTATGGTGAAATGTACGTGGGTTTATGGAATATTACAAAAACAATTTCAATGTAACTCAGGGTTCTGTTTTTAATTTCAGTGGCAATTTCTTAAGTAGAGTGCCATGCAAACACCAGCAGGCACGAGTGTGTTTGAAAAAGCTCTTCCATAAGCCCTGTACTGAAAATATAAATTGAACAGAGTATAGTGAGTGTCGCAGGCAACAACATCTTAATCTCGACGTCACGAGATTCACAAATCACCCCAACCCCAGAACATTTCACGCTAATGGTCAGCCTTTCCTAAGTAATATAAATAATGTACAAAGTACCATTTTATGCTGGTATTGCAAGAAGCAAGGACACACCATAGACAAGTGTCGAAAAAGGATTTTCAATAAGAACAGAAATTCTAGTAGTGAACCTCAATTCGGGCAGGGAAAATCCTTGCGACCTGACACGTCCAGCACGCGGAGTCAGGTGAAAAACGTAAATCAAGGTGCATAAACAAGCAGTTGCTAAATTATAAAAAAGGGCCAAATCAAACCAAAACCAAAACAAAAAGCGACTAAATCGAGATGTTGAAACCCTAAATCGAAGATTCAATTCCCGTGATCTAAATCTACTAAATCGGGATATTGAAACCCCAAATCAAAATCTAAATCGAGAATTCAATTCTCAATACCAAAATCAAAACAAAAATCTACAAAATCGGTTTACTAAAACCCAAAATCGAAATCGAGAAATAAGTCTTCAACTCCAAAATCGAGCCTACATAACACAAAATCATAAATCGAGATATAATATCTCAAAACTCAATACGAAGTTCACTAAATCGAGACAATATGCCTCAGTCTTTTAAATCTATGAGCCCAATGAACAAAATACAAAGCGAAATAGAAAATCTAAATTCAAGGCTAAATCAAACTCATATCGAAAATTTAAGCCCCCACCAAATTCAGAATCTGAGTCAATTCCTCAATGAAAACTGCAACTATGAACAGAGCAATATTCACAAATCACCTAACAAACCAATATTTTACAAACTTTTCAAAATAAAGTTTAAGAGACATTGTCCAAACACCGTGGTATATTAGAAACGACGATATCCACAGGGATCTCAGAATTCCGACAATAGAAGCTGAAACTAGAAGCTTCGCGAGAAAGCATAGAAACCGACTAATCGGACATGTCAACAATACAGTCCTACAAATATTGGATGAGAGCAATTTATTGCGCTGACTGCAGAGGACGGAACCCTTCGACTTGGCGAGATAATGATAAACCGCGTCTAGATTGCGGAACATGCAGGATCTTTCAGTGGAAAGTAAAATGCCAAACGTTTTTATTTCGTGAAAGAAAAATTGCTTGATAAGTTAATACTTAGTTGCGATATCTAACAAATTTATATCGAAGGGTGGTGTTCTTTTAGTCAGTAAGAATCTGACACTACTATGAGCACGCGCTTGCTATTCTCATAGTGTCTATGGAAGATTTTTCACCAACCCGCGGAAAAAAAAAAAAAACCTAACAAATCGAAAATCGAAGCTACAAATAATCTCAAACAAATCGCTAATACCGCACCTATAAACAGGTCCTCTAACGTCAAGAGCGAAATCAAGATATTTCCAAAAGAAACCAATGACAAATATAACGTGATGTTACTCGATACGGGCGCAAGTATAAGTCTGATCAAATTAAATAAACTAAATAGAAACTTATGGGTACTCGTAGACACAGAAATCATAACCAAACTAACGGGTATCAGCCTACTGCAACTCTTATACAACTCCAATAAACATAGAAATAAAACAAGGGCACGTTATCAAGCATCTATTCCATATAGTCCCTTGGAGAACATTTTTTTCAAAAACTTCAACGTAATACTAGATTATAAAGATTATGTTTTCACGTACTATTTTAAGGAAAAAATGTATTCAACAGATTTCAGATGTGAACAAAAGCCGATAATTATACCTAGAAGGTCTGAAAAAGTGATAAAATTTGCACCCATTCACGAACGCTCAAAACAAATACATTTTTCTAAAGAAATCGCACCACAAGTATATACGTCCTCAGCCATCACTAAACCCATAAACGGTTTCGTGTACATATCAATTTTAAATGCCAATAACGAAGACGCAATCCTACAGAACTTGAATCTAGAGTTTCAAGATGTAAACAATTACAACGTATACAACGTAAGCCAATTAAACATTAAACCAATGATAGCTGACAGACTAAGAAAAAACCAAAATCAGCCCAAGTTAGACCATTTAAACAATGAGGAAAAAAGTTCAATAGTGGAAATCTGCCGCTAGTACAACCATTTGTTTTTCCTCGAGGGTGATGCACTATCATCCACATCTGGAATCACACACTCGATAAGAAAAAAATTCAACACACCACCCGTCAACATTCTATACCGGTTAGCTCAAATACACACACAGGAAATAAAAAACCAAGTGAATAAAATGTTACAAGACGAAATAATAAGACCAAATTCAAGTCCATGGAATGCTCCCCTACTAGTCGTTCCAAAGAAAGCGAAACAGAAATGGAGGGTAGTCGTAGATTACAGGAAGCTAAACGAAGTCACAATCGCGGACGCTTAACCTATACCAAATATCAAGGATATCCTTGGACAACTAGGTGATTCGAAATATTTTACAACATTGGATTAAGCAAGCGGATTCCACCAGATCGAAGTATCTGAATAAGACAAGGAAAAGACAGCTTTCAGTACACCCAACGGACATTTCGAATTCAACAGAATGCCATTTGGTTTGCGAAATGCTCCTCCCACTTTTCAGAGACTAATGAATAAAGTTCTCACTGGGTTACGAGGTATAAAATGTCAAGTATATCTATGTGACATTATGATTATGATCACAATAAATAGTTAATCGAAGTGTTCCAAGCTTTAGACGCTAACAACCTGAAGATACAGTTAGATAAAGAAGTCATGTACCTAGAACACATTATCACAGAATCAGGAGTTAAACCAGACCTCCAGAAGGTATCAGCCACTCAAAATATAGAAATACCTAGCACTCAAAAACATATCAAGTCTTTTCTAGGTCTAACAGGGTATTACAGAAAATGCATAAAAAAATTATTCAAAATTAGCAAATCCATTGAACAAACTCCTACGCAAAGACGTTCCGTTTAAATGGGATGCATTTCACGACGAATCGTTCAAACAGTTGAAACAAGCCATAACTAAATCTCCCATCACGCAGTTCCCAAATTTCAACAAAACTTTCTACCTTACTACTGGCGCCAGTAATGAGGCCATAGGCACAGTAATCTCACAAAAGGACGGAGAAGAAAATGATTTACCAATAGCATTCGCTAGTAGAATACTCAACTCAACAGAAAGAAACTATTCTACTATCGAAGAAGAAGCTATTGCAGTAGTTTGGGCAGTGACCCACTTCCGACCGTATACGATCGACACTTCGAAGTTATCACTGACCACAAGCCATTGGTATGGATGTTCAACCTGAAAGATCCTTCTCCAAGAATAACAAATAATAAACACTAGCGGAATGAGAACAAAGACGAGAGAATTATTTTTGGCTGCATCATTGCATGAATATGACGTAATCATCTTGACTGAGACTTGGCTGCATAAACATATACTAACAGCTGAGATGTTTGATACATTTTACAACGTTCACCATTTGGATCGCTATGTAAATACTGGACGTCATCGCGGTGGCGGTGTGGTTATAGCTGTCCGTTCATCATTAACGTCTCAAGAAGTCGACTTTCCAAATAATGATCATAAAACTGAACAGCTGTGTGTTCGTGTGAATGTCTGCGAAGGTGCTGATGCTCGTGATCGAATTGTTTTTATTGTAAGCTATATTCCACCTCATAGTGTACCCTTAGTTTATGATTTGCATATGAAAAACATAGAGTATGTTATTGATGGCATATCTGATTATCAATACCCATGTATTCTTGGTGATTATAATATGGGTGATATAAAATGGTTTTACTCAGACGATGATAAATGTTTAATGCCCTATAATATTAAATCTGAACCTGAATTTATTGTTATAGATTCAATGCTATCATTTAATTTAATTCAGATAAATTTTATGCCAAATACAATGAACAGATTTCTTGATTTAGTCTTTACTTGTAATAGTTTAATCTTTGAAGTTCATGAGGTATTATGTCCATTGATAAGGAATTCTATATGTCATAAAGCTATATCTGAGCAATTAGAATTGTATTCTAGAGTTAAAAACAATTCAATTAGAAAACCTATCACAAAAGAGTTTAATTTTGCAAGGGCTAACTATGTTGAACTAAATAATTACTTTCTTTCAATCGATTGGTCGACTGTTCTTTCTGATATGCACATTGAAAATGTTAACAGAAATTTTTAAATTGTTTATTTGAGGGTTTTACTCTTTTTGTTCCACGTAAACGAAATAAATCTGTGGTCAAATTATCTTGGTTTAATCAAAAACTTAGTAATTTTAAAAATGTTAAAAATAAGGCATTCAAGTTGTTTAAGAAACAAATGCCGGGTCTAATTAAACTAGATACTGTCAATTACGTTGGGAACTTGATTTCTTCAATAGATTTTTGTAAAAGTAATATATAATGAACATTCAATCGGAGGTGTGTCATAATCCCAAGGCTTTTTGGACCTTCATAAATGGAAATGGAAAGTTATCTGGTTTTTACGAAAATATGCATAACATGGCCGAACATCTACTGATTTGGCAGATGCAATTTTTTTTGCCGACTGCTTTGAATCTATAGTTTCTAACGAAAGGGGGTTTATGGCTGGTTTATGACTGGTAAATCAACGACTACCAATTTAGCGTTGTTTACAAATTATGTTCTGAATTCACTGGAATCCGGTTTTCAGATAGATATTGTCTACACTGATTTTGTAAAGGCGTTTTATACTGTTTGCCATGAAGTATTAATACGAAAAGTTCAAGACTTTGGCATTCAGTCTTCACTTCTTAAATGAATTTTTAACTGCAATATTTAATAAACAAGAAGCAGATAGTTAAAATTCGTGGTGTTCAATCGAAATTCATTATTGACCCATCTGGAGTACCACAAGGCAGCCACCTTGGCCCTTTGTTTTTTAACATTTTTGTTAACGAGATTCCTTCTCTAGTACGTTTTGTAAAATGTTCAATGTATGCAGACGATCTAAGGATTTTTGCTAGAATAAAAAATATGGACGACTGCATTCATTTACAACATGATTTAAGTATTATCATTGTATATAAATCTAATAGTAGTATCACTTGAGGAAATCGACACTACCGCCTCTAACGAGAAGTCAAGTAACCAACCATTTGCACTCTTCCACACTTCGAAGAGAACAAAGTAAAAGAGCACCAAAAGAAACAGCCGATAATAGGTGGAAAGTGGGAATATAAAAAAAAACCTTTACGATCATTGTGTAGTGTGAAGTTTCTACCATGATGTATATTGTGTGCAGCTTTGTATTTACTTCTGTATGTACATACGTATTCTTTTTCTTCTCATGGTTCTGGCGGATGAAATTTTAATTTTTTATTTTTTTGGTACAATTATTCACTCGCGCTAAAGGGGCTTGTCTTCCCTTTTTTGTGTATTGTTTGGAAACAGATGTATGTATGTAGCGTGAGTATTAATGAGATAATGATTAGAAAGAAGGTATCCATGAACATTTGTCATAAATGACTGTAGGTTACAATGGAAACGAAAAATAGATTTCGGAAGAGCGTAATGTATGTACGTGGTGTGCTTGTGCAGGTCATGAAATGATCTCTATATTTCGCGATACGTCCGAAGATAGGCTATAGGGTAAACTGGCTATTTCAATTGAGCATTTTCGATGAATATGCTTATCAGCAAAACAGTGACAGACAGGAGACATTACGGCAGTGTTCAAGCGAAACAATGCTATTCACAATATTCATGTCTCCTACAAGCTTTATCGCGCTATTTTGTATTCTATCTAGGAAGTGCAATATGGCTTTTGGTGCACCTGATCAGATGTGAGCGTTATACTCTAACTTAGGGCGTTTATTCGCCTTATAAATTAAAGCCGAATTCGAAGTGGGGAAATATATCCTCCACCGTTTTAGAAAAATCAAATCTGTATGTAGCGTGATCATTAATGAGATAAGGATATAAGACAGAAAGAAGGTTTCGATGCACATTGCTAATAAATTTCTGAAGGTTATAATGGAGAGGAAAAATAGAGAGAATATGTCGTCCCCCATATGCCAGAAGCATGAATGTGCAAATTTAATTTTTTCGAGTTTCTTAGTTTTTTTGATAAGTCTTTCTGTATATTCTATGTTTTTTTAGAATTCTAAATGTGCAGAAAGCGTGGAAAAAACAATTTATTACTATGTCAATTGGATGAATGTTGAATTCATTCTTATTTAGTAGAGCCGGAAGTACAATTGTGGTCATTCCTCAAAAGTTTAAAATTTGCAACATTCATTCTTCTGGCATATGGGGGACGATGTACATTATATAAAGAGTTTAAGATGCTTTGCGTACCAAGAAGGAAAATGTATTATGAATCAAAGTCTTGAAGACTGGTGCACAGTAATAATCCCTCAGAATTCTGGACTTTGACAAAAAAAACTAATTGGTGGAAATTATATATATCATAGACAGGGAACTTCGAAAAGCCTCTGAACCCATCTGGCAGTTCACTTAGAATAAAGTATGCTATGGCTGGCTTCCGGAAAGAAATTTTGAATTACCCAATTGCCTTGCAGGACATTGTTGAGGCAATAAGTCGTCTTAAGGTTGGTAAAGTTGCATGATCGGATGGAATACCAGCCGAATTATATAAATATGGTGCTGACGAACTGAACACCGATTTTACTTACTTATTCAACAACATTTTGGAAAAGAAGATAATACCACATCGCTTCAAGGAAGCCTTGATCTCTCCCATTCATAAGAAAAGTTGTATGGCGGGAACTGCCGAGACATTTCCTTTTTAAATGCGTTCAAAGTCGACTAACTGCATAGATAGGTATCAATACTCGTAATCTGCCCAAGGAATATCAAGCGGGTTTCCAGCAATGATATTCTATTATTGATCATGTGTTTGGCTTACATACGAGTAGTATTGTGTAGTCATTTCTCTTGAAGAATAAGAAACTACAGGAATACCCCGCTTTACGACAGGCTTACGTTCCAGAAAATGACGACTTAACTTGAAACGACTTAAATCGGATCCAATATAAATGCATATACATACATATATATGAGTATGGATCAAGGAAAATTTGTATGCACTTAATTTAGAATGTACATGCACATGTAATGAATGTATATGTACACATATGTACATATAATATATGTTTAATTGGCCAATTAATTTACATAAATAAATAGTGTATTAGATTAGTTCATGGGGGAACCAGCATATGAAATTCAAAGAAACCGTATTGAAAAAGTTCAAAAAGAATTTACTAGATTTTTAATACGGCAACTCAAATGGAATCTAGACCTTCATATTCCACCAGATGTCCTCTTTTTTGCACCCATTCACGAACGCTCAAAACAAATACATTTTTCCAAAGAAATCGCACCACAAGTATATACGTCCTCAGCCATCACTAAACCCATAAACGGTTTCGTGTACATATCAATTTTAAATGCCAATAACTAAGACGCAATCCTACAGAACTTGAATCTAGAGTTTCAAGATGTAAACAATTACAACGTATACAACGTAAGCCAATTAAACATTAAACCAATGATAGCTGACAGACTAAGAAAAAACCAAAATCAGCCCAAGTTAGACCATTTAAACAATGAGGAAAAAAGTTCAATAGTGGAAATCTGCCGCTAGTACAACCATTTGTTTTTCCTCGAGGGTGATGCACTATCATCCACATCTGGAATCACACACTCGATAAGAAAAAAATTCAACACACCACCCGTCAACATTCTATACCGGTTAGCTCAAATACACACACAGGAAATAAAAAACCAAGTGAATAAAATGTTACAAGACGAAATAATAAGACCAAATTCAAGTCCATGGAATGCTCCCCTACTAGTCGTTCCAAAGAAAGCGAAACAGAAATGGAGGGTAGTCGTAGATTACAGGAAGCTAAACGAAGTCACAATCGCGGACGCTTAACCTATACCAAATATCAAGGATATCCTTGGACAACTAGGTGATTCGAAATATTTTACAACATTGGATTAAGCAAGCGGATTCCACCAGATCGAAGTATCTGAATAAGACAAGGAAAAGACAGCTTTCAGTACACCCAACGGACATTTCGAATTCAACAGAATGCCATTTGGTTTGCGAAATGCTCCTCCCACTTTTCAGAGACTAATGAATAAAGTTCTCACTGGGTTACGAGGTATAAAATGTCAAGTATATCTATGTGACATTATGATTATGATCACAATAAAAAGTTAATCGAAGTGTTCCAAGCTTTAGACGCTAACAACCTGAAGATACAGTTAGATAAGTGCAAATTTCTGGAAAAAGAAGTCATGTACCTAGAACACATTATCACAGAATCAGGAGTTAAACCAGACCTCCAGAAGGTATCAGCCACTCAAAATATAGAAATACCTAGCACTCAAAAACATATCAAGTCTTTTCTAGGTCTAACAGGGTATTACAGAAAATGCATAAAAAAATTATTCAAAATTAGCAAATCCATTGAACAAACTCCTACGCAAAGACGTTCCGTTTAAATGGGATGCATTTCACGACGAATCGTTCAAACAGTTGAAACAAGCCATAACTAAATCTCCCATCACGCAGTTCCCAAATTTCAACAAAACTTTCTACCTTACTACTGGCGCCAGTAATGAGGCCATAGGCACAGTAATCTCACAAAAGGACGGAGAAGAAAATGATTTACCAATAGCATTCGCTAGTAGAATACTCAACTCAACAGAAAGAAACTATTCTACTATCGAAGAAGAAGCTATTGCAGTAGTTTGGGCAGTGACCCACTTCCGACCGTATACGATCGACACTTCGAAGTTATCACTGACCACAAGCCATTGGTATGGATGTTCAACCTGAAAGATCCTTCTCCAAGAATAACAAATAATAAACACTAGCGGAATGAGAACAAAGACGAGAGAATTATTTTTGGCTGCATCATTGCATGAATATGACGTAATCATCTTGACTGAGACTTGGCTGCATAAACATATACTAACAGCTGAGATGTTTGATACATTTTACAACGTTCACCATTTGGATCGCTATGTAAATACTGGACGTCATCGCGGTGGCGGTGTGGTTATAGCTGTCCGTTCATCATTAACGTCTCAAGAAGTCGACTTTCCAAATAATGATCATAAAACTGAACAGCTGTGTGTTCGTGTGAATGTCTGCGAAGGTGCTGATGCTCGTGATCGAATTGTTTTTATTGTAAGCTATATTCCACCTCATAGTGTACCCTTAGTTTATGATTTGCATATGAAAAACATAGAGTATGTTATTGATGGCATATCTGATTATCAATACCCATGTATTCTTGGTGATTATAATATGGGTGATATAAAATGGTTTTACTCAGACGATGATAAATGTTTAATGCCCTATAATATTAAATCTGAACCTGAATTTATTGTTATAGATTCAATGCTATCATTTAATTTAATTCAGATAAATTTTATGCCAAATACAATGAACAGATTTCTTGATTTAGTCTTTACTTGTAATAGTTTAATCTTTGAAGTTCATGAGGTATTATGTCCATTGATAAGGAATTCTATATGTCATAAAGCTATATCTGAGCAATTAGAATTGTATTCTAGAGTTAAAAACAATTCAATTAGAAAACCTATCACAAAAGAGTTTAATTTTGCAAGGGCTAACTATGTTGAACTAAATAATTACTTTCTTTCAATCGATTGGTCGACTGTTCTTTCTGATATGCACATTGAAAATGTTAACAGAAATTTTTAAATTGTTTATTTGAGGGTTTTACTCTTTTTGTTCCACGTAAACGAAATAAATCTGTGGTCAAATTATCTTGGTTTAATCAAAAACTTAGTAATTTTAAAAATGTTAAAAATAAGGCATTCAAGTTGTTTAAGAAACAAATGCCGGGTCTAATTAAACTAGATACTGTCAATTACGTTGGGAACTTGATTTCTTCAATAGATTTTTGTAAAAGTAATATATAATGAACATTCAATCGGAGGTGTGTCATAATCCCAAGGCTTTTTGGACCTTCATAAATGGAAATGGAAAGTTATCTGGTTTTTACGAAAATATGCATAACATGGCCGAACATCTACTGATTTGGCAGATGCAATTTTTTTTGCCGACTGCTTTGAATCTATAGTTTCTAACGAAAGGGGGTTTATGGCTGGTTTATGACTGGTAAATCAACGACTACCAATTTAGCGTTGTTTACAAATTATGTTCTGAATTCACTGGAATCCGGTTTTCAGATAGATATTGTCTACACTGATTTTGTAAAGGCGTTTTATACTGTTTGCCATGAAGTATTAATACGAAAAGTTCAAGACTTTGGCATTCAGTCTTCACTTCTTAAATGAATTTTTAACTGCAATATTTAATAAACAAGAAGCAGATAGTTAAAATTCGTGGTGTTCAATCGAAATTCATTATTGACCCATCTGGAGTACCACAAGGCAGCCACCTTGGCCCTTTGTTTTTTAACATTTTTGTTAACGAGATTCCTTCTCTAGTACGTTTTGTAAAATGTTCAATGTATGCAGACGATCTAAGGATTTTTGCTAGAATAAAAAATATGGACGACTGCATTCATTTACAACATGATTTAAGTACTATCATTGTATATAAATCTAATAGTAGTATCACTTGAGGAAATCGACACTACCGCCTCTAACGAGAAGTCAAGTAACCAACCATTTGCACTCTTCCACACTTCGAAGAGAACAAAGTAAAAGAGCACCAAAAGAAACAGCCGATAATAGGTGGAAAGTGGGAATATAAAAAAAAAACCTTTACGATCATTGTGTAGTGTGAAGTTTCTACCATGATGTATATTGTGTGCAGCTTTGTATTTACTTCTGTATGTACATACGTATTCTTTTTCTTCTCATGGTTCTGGCGGATGAAATTTTAATTTTTTATTTTTTTGGTACAATTATTCACTCGCGCTAAAGGGGCTTGTCTTCCCTTTTTTGTGTATTGTTTGGAAACAGATGTATGTATGTAGCGTGAGTATTAATGAGATAAGGATTAGAAAGAAGGTATCCATGAACATTTGTCATAAATGACTGTAGGTTACAATGGAAACGAAAAATAGATTTCGGAAGAGCGTAATGTATGTACGTGGTGTGCTTGTGCAGGTCATGAAATGATCTCTATATTTCGCGATACGTCCGAAGATAGGCTATAGGGTAAACTGGCTATTTCAATTGAGCACTTTCGATGAATATGCTTATCAGCAAAACAGTGACAGACAGGAGACATTACGGCAGTGTTCAAGCGAAACAATGCTATTCACAATAATCATGTCTCCTACAAGCTTTATCGCGCTATTTTGTATTCTATCTAGGAAGTGCAATATGGCTTTTGGTGCACCTGATCAGATGTGAGCGTTATACTCTAACTTAGGGCGTTTATTCGCCTTATAAATTAAAGCCGAATTCGAAGTGGGGAAATATATCCTCCACCGTTTTAGAAAAATCAAATCTGTATGTAGCGTGATCATTAATGAGATAAGGATATAAGACAGAAAGAAGGTTTCGATGCACATTGCTAATAAATTTCTGAAGGTTATAATGGAGAGGAAAAATAGAGAGAATATGTCGTCCCCCATATGCCAGAAGCATGAATGTGCAAATTTAATTTTTTCGAGTTTCTTAGTTTTTTTGATAAGTCTTTCTGTATATTCTATGTTTTTTTAGAATTCTAAATGTGCAGAAAGCGTGGAAAAAACAATTTATTACTATGTCAATTGGATGAATGTTGAATTCATTCTTATTTAGTAGAGCCGGAAGTACAATTGTGGTCATTCCTCAAAAGTTTAAAATTTGCAACATTCATTCTTCTGGCATATGGGGGACGATGTACATTATATAAAGAGTTTAAGATGCTTTGCGTACCAAGAAGGAAAATGTATTATGAATCAAAGTCTTGAAGACTGGTGCACAGTAATAATCCCTCAGAATTCTGGACTTTGACAAAAAAAACTAATTGGTGGAAATTATATATATCATAGACAGGGAACTTCGAAAAGCCTCTGAACCCATCTGGCAGTTCACTTAGAATAAAGTATGCTATGGCTGGCTTCCGGAAAGAAATTTTGAATTACCCAATTGCCTTGCAGGACATTGTTGAGGCAATAAGTCGTCTTAAGGTTGGTAAAGTTGCATGATCGGATGGAATACCAGCCGAATTATATAAATATGGTGCTGACGAACTGAACACCGATTTTACTTACTTATTCAACAACATTTTGGAAAAGAAGATAATACCACATCGCTTCAAGGAAGCCTTGATCTCTCCCATTCATAAGAAAAGTTGTATGGCGGGAACTGCCGAGACATTTCCTTTTTAAATGCGTTCAAAGTCGACTAACTGCATAGATAGGTATCAATACTCGTAATCTGCCCAAGGAATATCAAGCGGGTTTCCAGCAATGATATTCTATTATTGATCATGTGTTTGGCTTACATACGAGTAGTATTGTGTAGTCATTTCTCTTGAAGAATAAGAAACTACAGGAATACCCCGCTTTACGACAGGGTTACGTTCCAGAAAATGACGACTTAACTTGAAACGACTTAAATCGGATCCAATATAAATGCATATGCATACATATGTATGAGTATGGATCAAGGAAAATTTGTATTCACTTAATTTAGAATGTACATGCACATGTAATGAATGTATATGTACACATATGTACATATAATATATGTTTAATTGGCCAATTAATTTACATAAATAAATAGTGTATTAGATTAGTTCATGGGGGAACCAGCATATGAAATTCAAAGAAACCGTATTGAAAAAGTTCAAAAAGAATTTACTAGATTTTTAATACGGCAACTCAAATGGAATCTAGACCTTCATATTCCACCAGATGTCCTCTTTTTGGTTTGGATATGCTCCAAAAATTACGTATTGCTCATTGTGTAATGTTTGTATATGATATTTTCGCGTACCGTATTAAATGTCCTGAAATTCTTGAATTACTTACCATTTATGCACCAGAAAGAACAATTCGATCTCGACATTTGCTATATATTCCAAGACATATTTATAATTATGCGTGTGAAGGTATCTTTTTTCAAAGGCTGAGGTGGGCTCGCCGGCCCCAGGGTTAACCCAAAGGAATACCCTAGACTTTGGGAAAGAGGTACTTTAATTCTTATCTTCGTTGTTACAATAGTTGCCTTGGAACAATACAAGTACGCTTTTGTTTATTTCCTTAACAATTCTTATACTTAACAATAAATTATAAGCTTAAGCCTATTGTCGTCGTCCTGCGGCTAGTTCTGGTACGGGTCGGGGCTACGCGAATTATCGTCCGGTTCGGTTCGGCGAGTTGCTTCGAAGGGCTTCCAGTCCGCACTTAGGGCATACTTCGAAGGAGCAGTCCGCACTTAGGGCAGGCTTGCTTGGACCCAGTCCGCAATTAGGGCAAGCTTGCTTGGACCCAGTCCGCACTTAGGGCAGGCTAAGGAGGTGATCCAGTCCGGACTTAGGGCAGGCTTGGAAGGAGCAGTCTGCACTTAGGGCAGGTTTGCTTGGACCCAGTCCGCACTTAGGGCAGGCTTAGGAGGTAGCTTTTTACAAAAGAGCGGCAAATCCGCTGGCCCGCTTCTCTCAGACGGGGAGAAACCTATCGGACGAGCCGGCTATGGCTATTAGCAGAGCCGTAGATTATTGCAGGAAAAAATTGGTGGAAAAGTCCGAAAATTTTTTCCTGGAGAGGCTGCCAAGAGTACACGTGCTTGGTACTACCACGCTTGAGCAGACTCTCCCGAATGCATTTCATGCACTCTCCTTTATCTAAAGATCCTGCAAGACGAGAATGTGAGTCAGGAGCCAATGCAAAATTCCCTTCACATTCTCATGTGCGACCTTTGTGTTTTTTTGACATTGCATTTTGCTCCCTTTCCTCCGGTTCCTCTTGTTCGACTGAGGATTCGGATAGTATTCGCGGTTTCGCTACCCGCCAACAGATGGCGGCATCCGCATTAGGTGTTTAGCGAAGTGTGCGTCGTGTGTGGATGATCGCTGGTTGTGGATTTATATTTTGATAGATGTGATTTAAAAAAAAAACTTTTATTAGAAATGGTAACTATTACTTAAGGTAAAAATTGAATTCTGTTATCTGTTAGAGATAAGCTCGGTAGATAAATAAATAAATAATGCGCTGGCGTATTAAGCTCGAAAAATACGATTTTACGGTTTCGCATAAAGCCGGGCATCTAAATACCAATGCAGATGCTTTGTTAAGGTTGAAAACAGCAAAAATCAAAGTGGTAACAAGTAGTAGAAATAAAGCAACATCAGACGAACAATAGAAGAAAAACCAAAATGTCATTGAAATCTCAGATCCGGTCATGATCAAACAAATAATAGGTGAATTTCACGACAATCCTCTAGGAGGTCATCAAGGGCTCAAACGTACATTACAACGAATAATGAAAACATACAAGTGGAATAATATGCACACGGATGTGAAAAGTTATATCATGTCATGTGAATTTTGCCAAAAGAACAAAATATAGACGCGTAACAGAATACCGATGATTATCACCACGAAAGCGAAAATTCCGTCTGAAAGAATAGCACTCGATATTGTTGACCACTTCCAATTATAGAAAATTTGAATAAATATATATTTACATTTCAAGACGAGCTTACAAAATTCGTACAAGCCATAGCTATACCAAATCAAGAAGCAAAAACAATGGCTGAAGCCCTGGTAAAGAAAGCAATATGCACATTCGAAATACCACAAACAATATTAACTGACCAAGGAACAAACTTCAATAGCGAACTATTCAAAAACATCTGCAAATTGTTAAAGATACAAAAAATCCAAACAAGCCCATATCACCCACAGCCAAATGGTGCACTCGAGAGATCACACCGAACCCTAGGCGATTACCTAAGAAACTATGCAAGTGGCGATTAAACAAATTGGGATAACTATCCTCTAACGTCAAGAGCGAAATCAAGATATTTCCAAAAGAAACCAATGACAAATATAACGTGATGTTACTCGATGCGGGCGCAAGTATAAGTCTGATCAAATTAAATAAACTAAATAGAAACTTATGGGTACTCGTAGACACAGAAATCATAACCAAACTAACGGGTATCAGCCTACTGCAACTCTTATACAACTCCAATAAACATAGACATAAAACAAGGGCACGTTATCAAGCATCTATTCCATATAGTCCCTGACACATTCCCAATAACACAAGAGTGTATTCTTGGAGAAGATTTTTTTTAAAAACTTCAACGCAATACTATGTTTTCACGTATATTTTAAGGAAAAAATGTATTCAACAGATTTCAGATGTGAACAAAAGCCGATAATTATACCTAGAAGGTCTGAAAAACTGATAAAATTTGCACCAATTCACGAACGCTCAAAACAAATACATTTTTCTAAAGAAATCGCACCACAAGTATATACGTCCTCAGCCATCACTAAACCCATAAACGGTTTCGTGTACATATCAATTTTAAATGCCAATAACGAAGACGCAATCCTACAGAACTTGAATCTAGAGTTTCAAGATGTAAACAATTACAACGTATACAACGTAAGCCAATTAAACATTAAACCAATGATAGCTGACAGACTAAGAAAAAACCAAAATCAGCCCAAGTTAGACCATTTAAACAATGAGGAAAAAAGTTCAATAGTGGAAATCTGCCGCTAGTACAACCATTTGTTTTTCCTCGAGGGTGATGCACTATCATCCACATCTGGAATCACACACTCGATAAGAAAAAAATTCAACACACCACCCGTCAACATTCTATACCGGTTAGCTCAAATACACACACAGGAAATAAAAAACCAAGTGAATAAAATGTTACAAGACGAAATAATAAGACCAAATTCAAGTCCATGGAATGCTCCCCTACTAGTCGTTCCAAAGAAAGCGAAACAGAAATGGAGGGTAGTCGTAGATTACAGGAAGCTAAACGAAGTCACAATCGCGGACGCTTAACCTATACCAAATATCAAGGATATCCTTGGACAACTAGGTGATTCGAAATATTTTACAACATTGGATTTAGCAAGCGGATTCCACCAGATCGAAGTATCTGAATAAGACAAGGAAAAGACAGCTTTCAGTACACCCAACGGACATTTCGAATTCAACAGAATGCCATTTGGTTTGCGAAATGCTCCTCCCACTTTTCAGAGACTAATGAATAAAGTTCTCACTGGGTTACGAGGTATAAAATGTCAAGTATATCTATGTGACATTATGATTATGATCACAATAAAAAGTTAATCGAAGTGTTCCAAGCTTAAGACGCTAACAACCTGAAGATACAGTTAGATAAGTGCAAATTTCTGGAAAAAGAAGTCATGTACCTAGAACACATTATCACAGAATCAGGAGTTAAACCAGACCTCCAGAAGGTATCAGCCACTCAAAATATAGAAATACCTAGCACTCAAAAACATATCAAGTCTTTTCTAGGTCTAACAGGGTATTACAGAAAATTCATAAAAATATTATTCAAAATTAGCAAATCCATTGAACAAACTCCTACGCAAAGACGTTCCGTTTAAATGGGATGCATTTCACGACGAATCGTTCAAACAGTTGAAACAAGCCATAACTAAATCTCCCATCTCGCAGTTCCCAAATTTCAACAAAACTTTCTACCTTACTTCTGGCGCCAGTAATGAGGCCATAGGCACAGTAATCTCACAAAAGGACGGAGAAGAAAATGATTTACCAATAGCATTCGCTAGTAGAATACTCAACTCAACAGAAAGAAACTATTCTACTATCGAAGAAGAAGCTATTGCAGTAGTTTGGGCAGTGACCCACTTCCGACCGTATACGATCGACACTTCGAAGTTATCACTGACCACAAGCCATTGGTATGGATGTTCAACCTGAAGGATCCTTCTCCAAGAATAACAAATAATAAACACTAGCGGAATGAGAACAAAGACGAGAGAATTATTTTTGGCTGCATCATTGCATGAATATGACGTAATCATCTTGACTGAGACTTGGCTGCATAAACATATACTAACAGCTGAGATGTTTGATACATTTTACAACGTTTACCATTTGGATCGCTATGTAAATACTGGACGTCATCGCGGCGGCGGTGTGGTTATAGCTGTCCGTTCATCATTAACGTCTCAAGAAGTCGACTTTCCAAATAATGATCATAAAACTGAACAGCTGTGTGTTCGTGTGAATGTCTGCGAAGGTGCTGATGCTCGTGATCGAATTGTTTTTATTGTAAGCTATATTCCACCTCATAGTGTACCCTTAGTTTATGATTTGCATATGAAAAACATAGAGTATGTTATTGATGGCATATCTGATTATCAATACCCATGTATTCTTGGTGATTATAATATGGGTGATATAAAATGGTTTTACTCAGACGATGATAAATGTTTAATGCCCTATAATATTAAATCTGAACCTGAATTTATTGTTATAGATTCAATGCTATCATTTAATTTAATTCAGATAAATTTTATGCCAAATACAATGAACAGATTTCTTGATTTAGTCTTTACTTGTAATAGTTTAATCTTTGAAGTTCATGAGGTATTATGTCCATTGATAAGGAATTCTATATGTCATAAAGCTATATCTGAGCAATTAGAATTGTATTCTAGAGTTAAAAACAATTCAATTAGAAAACCTATCACAAAAGAGTTTAATTTTGCAAGGGCTAACTATGTTGAACTAAATAATTACTTTCTTTCAATCGATTGGTCGACTGTTCTTTCTGATATGCACATTGAAAATGTTAACAGAAAGTTTTTAAATTGTTTATTTGAGGGTTTTACTCTTTTTGTTCCACGTAAACGAAATAAATCTGTGGTCAAATTATCTTGGTTTAATCAAAAACTTAGTAATTTTAAAAATGTTAAAAATAAGGCATTCAAGTTGTTTAAAAAACAAATGCCGGGTCTAATTAAACTAGATACTGTCAATTACGTTGGGAACTTGATTTCTTCAATAGATTTTTGTAAAAGTAATATATAATGAACATTCAATCGGAGGTGTGTCATAATCCCAAGGCTTTTTGGACCTTCATAAATGAAAATGGAAAGTTATCTGGTTTTTACGAAAATATGCATAACATGGCCGAACATCTACTGATTTGGCAGATGCAATTTTTTTTGCCGACTGCTTTGAATCTATAGTTTCTAACGAAAGGGGGTTTATGGCTGGTTTATGACTGGTAAATCAACGACTACCAATTTAGCGTTGTTTACAAATTATGTTCTGAATTCACTGGAATCCGGTTTTCAGATAGATATTGTCTACACTGATTTTGTAAAGGCGTTTTATACTGTTTGCCATGAAGTATTAATACGAAAAGTTCAAGACTTTGGCATTCAGTCTTCACTTCTTAAATGAATTTTTAACTGCAATATTTAATAAACAAGAAGCAGATAGTTAAAATTCGTGGTGTTCAATCGAAATCCATTATTGACCCATCTGGAGTACCACAAGGCAGCCACCTTGGCCCTTTGTTTTTTAACATTTTTGTTAACGAGATTCCTTCTCTAGTACGTTTTGTAAAATGTTCAATGTATGCAGACGATCTAAGGATTTTTGCTAGAATAAAAAATATGGACGACTGCATTCATTTACAACATGATTTAAGTATTATCATTGTATATACATCTAATTGTAGTATCACTTGAGGAAATCGACACTACCGCCTCTAACGAGAAGTCAAGTAACCAACCATTTGCACTCTTCCACACTTCGAAGAGAACAAAGTAAAAGAGCACCAAAAGAAACAGCCGATAATAGGTGGAAAGTGGGAATATAAAAAAAAAACCTTTACGATCATTGTGTAGTGTGAAGTTTCTACCATGATGTATATTGTGTGCAGCTTTGTATTTACTTCTGTATGTACATACGTATTCTTTTTCTTCTCATGGTTCTGGCGGATGAAATTTTAATTTTTTATTTTTTTGGTACAATTATTCACTCGCGCTAAAGGGGCTTGTCTTCCCTTTTTTGTGTATTGTTTGGAAACAGATGTATGTATGTAGCGTGAGTATTAATGAGATAAGGATTAGAAAGAAGGTATCCATGAACATTTGTCATAAATGACTGTAGGTTACAATGGAAACGAAAAATAGATTTCGGAAGAGCGTAATGTATGTACGTGGTGTGCTTGTGCAGGTCATGAAATGATCTCTATATTTCGCGATACGTCCGCAGATAGGCTATAGGGTAAACTGGCTATTTCAATTGAGCACTTTCGATGAATATGCTTGTCAGCAAAACAGTGACAGACAGGAGACATTACGGCAGTGTTCAAGCGAAACAATGCTATTCACAATATTCATGTCTCCTACAAGCTTTATCGCGCTATTTTGTATTCTATCTAGGAAGTGCAATATGGCTTTTGGTGCACCTGATCAGATGTGAGCGTTATACTCTAACTTAGGGCGTTTATTCGCCTTATAAATTAAAGCCGAATTCGAAGTCGGGAAATATATCCTCCACCGTTTTAGAAAAATCAAATCTGTATGTAGCGTGATCATTAATGAGATAAGGATATAAGACAGAAAGAAGGTTTCGATGCACATTGCTAATAAATTTCTGAAGGTTATAATGGAGAGGAAAAATAGAGAGAATATGTCGTCCCCCATATGCCAGAAGCATGAATGTGCAAATTTAATTTTTTCGAGTTTCTTAGTTTTTTTGATAAGTCTTTCTGTATATTCTATGTTTTTTTAGAATTCTAAATGTGCAGAAAGCGTGGAAAAAACAATTTATTACTATGTCAATTGGATGAATGTTGAATTCATTCTTATTTAGTAGAGCCGGAAGTACAATTGTGGTCATTCCTCAAAAGTTTAAAATTTGCAACATTCATTCTTCTGGCATATGGGGGACGATGTACATTATATAAAGAGTTTAAGATGCTTTGCGTACCAAGAAGGAAAATGTATTATGAATCAAAGTCTTGAAGACTGGTGCACAGTAATAATCCCTCAGAATTCTGGACTTTGACAAAAAAACTAATTGGTGGAAATTATATATATCATAGACAGGGAACTTCGAAAAGCCTCTGAACCCATCTGGCAGTTCACTTAGAATAAAGTATGCTATGGCTGGCTTCCGGAAAGAAATTTTGAATTACCCAATTGCCTTGCAGGACATTGTTGAGGCAATAAGTCGTCTTAAGGTTGGTAAAGTTGCATGATCGGATGGAACACCAGCCGAATTATATAAATATGGTGCTGACGAACTGAACACCGATTTTACTTACTTATTCAACAACATTTTGGAAAAGAAGATAATACCACATCGCTTCAAGGAAGCCTTGATCTCTCCCATTCATAAGAAAAGTTGTATGGCGGGAACTGCCGAGACATTTCCTTTTTAAATGCGTTCAAAGTCGACTAACTGCATAGATAGGTATCAATACTCGTAATCTGCCCAAGGAATATCAAGCGGGTTTCCAGCAATGATATTCTATTATTGATCATGTGTTTGGCTTACATACGAGTAGTATTGTGTAGTCATTTCTCTTGAAGAATAAGAAACTACAGGAATACCCCGCTTTACGACAGGGTTACGTTCCAGAAAATGACGACTTAACTTGAAACGACTTAAATCGGATCCAATATAAATGCATATACATACATATGTATGAGTATGGATCAAGGAAAATTTGTATTCACTTAATTTAGAATGTACATGCACATGTAATGAATGTATATGTACACATATGTACATATAATATATGTTTAATTGGCCAATTAATTTACATAAATAAATAGTGTATTAGATTAGTTCATGGGGGAACCAGCATATGAAACCGTATTGAAAAAGTTCAAAAAGAATTTACTAGATTTTTAATACGGCAACTCAAATGGAATCTAGACCTTCATATTCCACCAGATGTCCTCTTTTTGGTTTGGATATGCTCCAAAAATTACGTATTGCTCATTGTGTAATGTTTGTATATGATATTTTCGCGTACCGTATTAAATGTCCTGAAATTCTTGAATTACTTACCATTTATGCACCAGAAAGAACAATTCGATCTCGACATTTGCTATATATTCCAAGACATATTTATAATTATGCGTGTGAAGGTATCTTTTTTCAAAGGCTGAGGTGGGCTCGCCGGCCCCAGGGTTAACCCAAAGGAATACCCTAGACTTTGGGAAAGAGGTACTTTAATTCTTATCTTCGTTGTTACAATAGTTGCCTTGGAACAATACAAGTACGCTTTTGTTTATTTCCTTAACAATTCTTATACTTAACAATAAATTATAAGCTTAAGCCTATTGTCGTCGTCCTGCGGCTAGTTCTGGTACGGGTCGGGGCTACGCGAATTATCGTCCGGTTCGGTTCGCTTGGACCCAGTCCGCACTTAGGGCAGGCTTAGGAGGTAGCTTTTTACAAAAGAGCGGCAAATCCGCTGGCCCGCTTCTCTCAGACGGGGAGAAACCTATCGGACGAGCCGGCTATGGCTATTAGCAGAGCCGTAGATTATTGCAGGAAAAAATTGGTGGAAAAGTCCGAAAATTTTTTCCTGGAGAGGCTGCCAAGAGTACACGTGCTTGGTACTACCACGCTTGAGCAGACTCTCCCGAATGCATTTCATGCACTCTCCTTTATCTAAAGATCCTGCAAGACGAGAATGTGAGTCAGGAGCCAATGCAAAATTCCCTTCACATTCTCATGTGCGACCTTTGTGTTTTTTTGATATTGCATTTTGCTCCCTTTCCTCCGGTTCCTCTTGTTCGACTGAGGATTCGGATAGTATTCGCGGTTTCGCTACCCGCCAACAGATGGCGGCATCCGCATTAGGTGTTTAGCGAAGTGTGCGTCGTGTGTGGATGATCGCTGGTTGTGGATTTATATTTTGATAGATGTGATTTAAAAAAAAAACTTTTATTAGAAATGGTAACTATTACTTAAGGTAAAAATTGAATTCTGTTATCTGTTAGAGATAAGCTCGGTAGATAAATAAATAAATAATGCGCTGGCGTATTAAGCTCGAAAAATACGATTTTACGGTTTCGTATAAAGCCGGGCATCTAAATACCAATGCAGATGCTTTGTTAAGGTTGAAAACAGCAAAAATCAAAGTGGTAACAAGTAGTAGAAATAAAGCAACATCAGACGAACAATAGAAGAAAAACCAAAATGTCATTGAAATCTCAGATCCGGTCATGATCAAACAAATAATAGGTGAATTTCACGACAATCCTCTAGGAGGTCATCAAGGGCTCAAACGTACATTACAACGAATAATGAAAACATACAAGTGGAATAATATGCACACGGATGTGAAAAGTTATATCATGTCATGTGAATTTTGCCAAAAGAACAAAATATAGACGCGTAACAGAATACCGATGATTATCGCCACGAAAGCGAAAATTCCGTCTGAAAGAATAGCACTCGATATTGTTGGACCACTTCCAATTATAGAAAATTTGAATAAATATATATTTACATTTCAAGACGAGCTTACAAAATTCGTACAAGCCATAGCTATACCAAATCAAGAAGCAAAAACAATGGCTGAAGCCCTGGTAAAGAAAGCAATATGCACATTCGAAATACCACAAACAATATTAACTGACCAAGGAACAAACTTCAATAGCGAACTATTCAAAAACATCTGCAAATTGTTAAAGATACAAAAAATCCAAACAAGCCCATATCACCCACAGCCAAATGGTGCACTCGAGAGATCACACCGAACCCTAGGCGATTACCTAAGAAACTATGCAAGTGGCGATTAAACAAATTGGGATAACTATCCTCTAACGTCAAGAGCGAAATCAAGATATTTCCAAAAGAAACCAATGACAAATATAACGTGATGTTACTCGATACGGGCGCAAGTATAAGTCTGATCAAATTAAATAAACTAAATAGAAACTTATGGGTACTCGTAGACACAGAAATCATAACCAAACTAACGGGTATCAGCCTACTGCAACTCTTATACAACTCCAATAAACATAGACATAAAACAAGGGCACGTTATCAAGCATCTATTCCATATAGTCCCTGACACATTCCCAATAACACAAGAGTGTATTCTTGGAGAAGATTTTTTTTAAAAACTTCAACGCAATACTATGTTTTCACGTATATTTTAAGGAAAAAATGTATTCAACAGATTTCAGATGTGAACAAAAGCCGATAATTATACCTAGAAGGTCTGAAAAACTGATAAAATTTGCACCAATTCACGAACGCTCAAAACAAATACATTTTTCTAAAGAAATCGCACCACAAGTATATACGTCCTCAGCCATCACTAAACCCATAAACGGTTTCGTGTACATATCAATTTTAAATGCCAATAACGAAGACGCAATCCTACAGAACTTGAATCTAGAGTTTCAAGATGTAAACAATTACAACGTATACAACGTAAGCCAATTAAACATTAAACCAATGATAGCTGACAGACTAAGAAAAAACTAAAATCAGCCCAAGTTAGACCATTTAAACAATGAGGAAAAAAGTTCAATAGTGGAAATCTGCCGCTAGTACAACCATTTGTTTTTCCTCGAGGGTGATACACTATCATCCACATCTGGAATCACACACTCGATAAGAAAAAAATTCAACACACCACCCGTCAACATTCTATACCGGTTAGCTCAAATACACACACAGGAAATAAAAAACCAAGTGAATAAAATGTTACAAGACGAAATAATAAGACCAAATTCAAGTCCATGGAATGCTCCCCTACTAGTCGTTCCAAAGAAAGCGAAACAGAAATGGAGGGTAGTCGTAGATTACAGGAAGCTAAACGAAGTCACAATCGCGGACGCTTAACCTATACCAAATATCAAGGATATCCTTGGACAACTAGGTGATTCGAAATATTTTACAACATTGGATTTAGCAAGCGGATTCCACCAGATCGAAGTATCTGAATAAGACAAGGAAAAGACAGCTTTCAGTACACCCAACGGACATTTCGAATTCAACAGAATGCCATTTGGTTTGCTAAATGCTCCTCCCACTTTTCAGAAACTAATGAATAAAGTTCTCACTGTGTTACGAGGTATAAAATGTCAAGTATATCTATGTGACATTATGATTATGATCACAATAAAAAGTTAATCGAAGTGTTCCAAGCTTAAGACGCTAACAACCTGAAGATACAGTTAGATAAGTGCAAATTTCTGGAAAAAGAAGTCATGTACCTAGAACACATTATCACAGAATCAGGAGTTAAACCAGACCTCCAGAAGGTATCAGCCACTCAAAATATAGAAATACCTAGCACTCAAAAACATATCAAGTCTTTTCTAGGTCTAACAGGGTATTACAGAAAATTCATAAAAAAATTATTCAAAATTAGCAAATCCATTGAACAAACTCCTACGCAAAGACGTTCCGTTTAAATGGGATGCATTTCACGACGAATCGTTCAAACAGTTGAAACAAGCCATAACTAAATCTCCCATCTCGCAGTTCCCAAATTTCAACAAAACTTTCTACCTTACTACTGGCGCCAGTAATGAGGCCATAGGCACAGTAATCTCACAAAAGGGCGGAGAAGAAAAGGATTTACCAATAGCATTCGCTAGTAGAATACTCAACTCAACAGAAAGAAACTATTCTACTATCGAAGAAGAAGCTATTGAAGTAGTTTGGGCAGTGACCCACTTCCGACCGTATACGATCGACACTTCGAAGTTATCACTGACCACAAGCCATTGGTATGGATGTTCAACCTGAAGGATCCTTCTCCAAGAATAACAAATAATAAACACTAGCGGAATGAGAACAAAGACGAGAGAGTTATTTTTGGCTGCATCATTGCATGAATATGACGTAATCATCTTGACTGAGACTTGGCTGCATAAACATATACTAACAGCTGAGATGTTTGATACATTTTACAACGTTTACCATTTGGATCGCTATGTAAATACTGGACGTGGTTATAGCTGTCCGTTCATCATTAACGTCTCAAGAAGTCGACTTTCCAGATAATGATCATAAAACTGAACAGCTGTGTGTTCGTGTGAATGTCTGCGAAGGTGCTGATGCTCGTGATCGAATTGTTTTTATTGTAAGCTATATTCCACCTCATAGTGTACCCTTAGTTTATGATTTTCATATGAAAAACATAGAGTATGTTATTGATGGCATATCTGATTATCAATACCCATGTATTCTTGGTGATTATAATATGGGTGATATAAAATGGTTTTACTCAGACGATGATAAATGTTTAATGCCCTATAATATTAAATCTGAACCTGAATTTATTGTTATAGATTCAATGCTATCATTTAATTTAATTCAGATAAATTTTATGCCAAATACAATGAACAGATTTCTTGATTTAGTCTTTACTTGTAATAGTTTAATCTTTGAAGTTCATGAGGTATTATGTCCATTGATAAGGAATTCTATATGTCATAAAGCTATATCTGAGCAATTAGAATTGTATTCTAGAGTTAAAAACAATTCAATTAGAAAACCTATCACAAAAGAGTTTAATTTTGCAAGGGCTAACTATGTTGAACTAAATAATTACTTTCTTTCAATCGATTGGTCGACTGTTCTTTCTGATATGCACATTGAAAATGTTAACAGAAAGTTTTTAAATTGTTTATTTGAGGGTTTTACTCTTTTTGTTCCACGTAAACGAAATAAATCTGTGGTCAAATTATCTTGGTTTAATCAAAAACTTAGTAATTTTAAAAATGTTAAAAATAAGGCATTCAAGTTATTTAAAAAACAAATGCCGGGTCTAATTAAACTAGATACTGTCAATTACGTTGGGAACTTGATTTCTTCAATAGATCTGCAGATCAACTTTAAGTGGTTTATCCCAATTAACCTCTGATTTCCAGATTTGCTGCATCAAGATTTTTGCGCTTACAGTAATCGGTACTAACCAACATAGTGGGTCATACAACTTGGCTATTTCAGAGAGAGTTGCTTTGCCCGCTTTGTGAGTGCTTGGTCTTGTTTGGCATTTCCACCGATGCGAACTTTAAACTCGAACGTGCCACTCAAAGGGCTCCAATGAATACCCAATGTTTTAACTGCTTCTGCTTTCATGATGCTTATGTCTTTCTGTCTCCTCGACTCGGGTGGAATGCCCTTAAGGAACCTAGTATCGTTAGCAGCCCATTTTCGAAGATGAAACCCTGCTCCTTTTAGCATAGTAGTAAGTTGCCTTTGTGCTTCTGTACATTCGGTTATTGTATCGCATCCGGACATCACATCATCAATATAAAAATCGTGTTTCCCAATCTCTGATGCAACCGCATACTTCTCTTGTCCATCTACAGCAAGTTGCTGCAGGGGACCTGCATTGCGATTGATCGGGAAACTACTGACTGCCCAAAACTTGGCTTGGGCCAGTAGCACAACAATCAAGTTCGTGATGAAGTGCTTACTTTACCTCATAGTGGTAGTCCCGGGCAACTCTACGTATAAACCCTTATACGTGCAGGCCAAAATTGTAAGTGCGGGTTGTCTAGGGCCTTGATTCAAGGCTAGGTAACGTGGGCCAGCAACCTGCGTTACTGAAACCAGCTTGCTACAGAAACCGACACTATGCCTCGGATAAGGAATGATCACATGTTGATGACCTTTGGCTATTGTACCCGCACAAAGATAGGTTTCTGGAATGTAAAACGCTCCTCGACTCGGGAAGCGAAGGTCCTTACAATGCCAGATTCATCCAATTGGAAAAAAGAAATCATGCGTTATAAACTGGACATTTTGGGGGTAAGTGAAGTAAGATGGTTAGAAGCGGGCGAGTACTCGTACCAGTCAAAAACGCGTAACACTGTACTACTCTATTCCGAAAGACCATCCGAAGTCCGCGGGAATATGGAGTCGGACTACTGCGAACAACAACAGCACGTAATGCCCTAATTTCCTGGCAGCCTCATGGTGATAGGATTTTGACGGCCAGATTCCGGACTAGAGTACAACGCGTCACCATCATACAGTGTTACGCCCCAACGAATAGTTCATCTGAGGACGAAAAGAGGAGCTTCTACAATCTCTTAAGTGCCGTCTTCAACAGAACACCAAATGGAGACATTATCATAGTGATGGGGGATTTGAATGACAAGGTAGGCAACGACAACGAAGGGCTCAAACATGTAACCGGGAAGCATGGACTAGGCAACCGCAATGACAACGGCGAAAGGTTTGTGGATTTCTGCAATGCCAACCGCCTTATAATAGGTGGCACCAGATTTGAGTACAAGACCTGCCACAAAGTCAGCTGGGTTTCCAACGACAGGCAAGCAACCTCCAACCAAATTGACCATTTTGCCATCAGCCGCCGCTTTAGAAGTAGTCTCCTGGACGTCCGAAACAGGCGAGGGGCAGATGTGGGGATAGTACGTGATCACCATCTTATGATAGCTACTCTCCAACTACGCACTGCTGCAGTTCGAAGATCCCACGGCAACACAAGAATGCCCAGGTTCAACATCGATAGACTTAATGATGCAGACGGACTGACGAACGAAAACAGCTGAAAGCTCGTGTTGCAGCTACCCCAGCAGCAGGGAGAAGCGAGCTAGAGTCCCTATATCGCATGAAGATGAGAGACGTTCAGCGTAGCATGCGACATGACAAGCGCAACTACATCAACGCGCTGGCCACAGAAGCAGAAGAAGCTGCACGGAGGTGCGACAGTAGGACTGTCTACAGAATCACGAAAGAGCTGACAGGTGGTCGCAGCTCCAGCCAACACCCAGTGAAAAGCCTAGACGGCTCCTTGCTCATTTCGGATGAACACCAGCTCAAGAGATGGAAAGAGCATTTTGCTACGGTTTTAAACCGCGCATTCGCTAGCGATATGCTCCCAAATCAGACTGAGATGCCCGAGGTGAGAAGTTTCCGACTACGCACCACGACTCCCAGTAAAGATGAGATCATTACCGCGATCAAGGCACTCAAAACCAACAAGACGGTAGGACTTGACGGTATTCCAGCTGAGCTCTTACGAGCAGCGCCAACAACATCGGCCGAGCTTCTGCTTCCACTTATAAAGAGAGCTTGGGAAGCTGAGAGCTTTCCTAACGAGTGGAAAAAGGGAATGATCGTCAAGCTTCCTAAGAAACGAAATTTAATGGAGTGCGGAAACTGGAGGGGTATCTGCGTGCTGCCTGCTGTAGCTAGGATAATAGCTAAAATCATCCTGGAGAGAATCAAACAACATCTCGAAGACACACTCGATGCCGAACAAACAGGTTTCCGCTCTGGATCCTCCTGTGCCGACCACATCAACACCCTGCGGATTATCATCGAACAGTGTATTAAATATCGATCGCCACTGCACCTTTTTTTCATCGATTTTGGAAAGGCGTTCGATAGTGTCAACGGGGAGTTTATTTGGCGTGCCTTACGCAGGAGAGGTATTCCCGATAGACTAATTGCTATTATCAAAGCTACATATAAAGGCTCCACAGGGGGAGGTTGTCTGAGGAATTTGAGATCCAAAGTGGGGTAAGGCAAGGCTGTATCCTTTCACCAATATTATTCCCAATGGTGATTAGCGATGTGCTTCATGCAGATTTGTCGACGGGAAACGGAGGAATTCGATGGGCTCTCACATCTCAACTGAAACATCTTCACTACGCTGACGATGTATGCTTACTCTCTCACAGAATTATGGAACTCCACCAAATGACAGCAGATGTGGAGAGGGAGGCAGGCGTTGTCGGGCTGAAAATTAATGCCGCGAAAACTAAAATTATCAGCCTTGGAACAAACTCATCGGTTCATATGCATTGCTCGACAACCGGTAGAGAGAGTACAGGATTTCCAGTATCTTGGGAGTATTGTCTCGACCGATAGTGGAACCGAACTGGATATAGCCAACAGGATCGCCAAAGCAAAGTCCAGGTTCGGGATGTTGTCCAAAATATGGCGAAGCAATGCAATCAGTTTGAGCACCAAGATAAGACTGTTCCGCTCCAACGCTGAATCCGTGCTGTTATATGGTATGGTTGGAACACGTAGAAAGTGACCACTACTATCACCAGAAAGCTGCAAACGTTCGGTAATAGGTGCCTGTGCAATATCTTAAGGATTTTCAGGACCAATCGTATCTCTAACGAACACCTTTACGAGAGAACGGGTCAGGAACCAATAGGCACAACCATCCAACGGCGGAAGTGGCAGCGGATTGGCCACACGTTCCGTAAGGGTGGCAGTTCCATAGCGAACCATGCTATGCATTGGAACCTTTTAACTCAGGATGGCAGAAGACCTGGCGGTCCGAGGAGAACATGGCGCAGAACAGTCGAGAAGGAGGTACGGCAGTTAGGAGAAAGTTGAGGAAAACTCAGACACATTGCCAGAAACCGTACATGATGGTGCGTAGGCGTAGTAGAGGACATTGGACCCACAAGGGGATACAGGACATAAGTAGTAAGTTGCTGCAGAGTTTTAACTGCCAAGTATGGAGCTGAAACTGTCCCATAAGTCACTGTAGTAAGTTTATACTCCTTTACGGGTTGGTCGGTGGAGCTTCGCCATTATATTCACTGATAATCGTGATGTTCATCATTTAGCTTAATTTGACGATACATTTTTTCTATGTCTGAAGCAAAGACATATTTATGTCTCCGCCAGCGCATCAAAATAGTTGTGATATCTTCCTGGAGCTTGGGGCCCACCAGTATTAATTGATTTAAGCTAACCCCGGTCGAAGTTTTGGCAGATCCATCGAATACTACTCGTACCTTTGTTGTATTACTCTCGGGTTTGAGAACAGCGTGATGGGGCATGTAGTAAATGGTGTTTTGCGGCTTTTTGCTTAAAGTTGCCTCTACCATGTGCCCTAGTTCCAAAAATTCATTAATAACCTTTATGTACTCTGTTTTCAGCTGCAGATTCCTATTGAGTTGGATTTCAAGCTGACGAAATCTTGCAATGGCCCTGGACTTTTGGACTCTCCTAATCTTGATGACTGCATCGCCTCTTCCTTGAATGGGATGTTCACAACATATCTGCCACCATATTCTCGGTAATGCGTTCTTCCATAAATCTGTTGGCATTCCTTATCACCTGGTTTTTGATATCTCGGTTGAGGGACTTCCTCCAGCTCCCAAAACCTTTCAAGCTGACAATCCATCGATGTTTGGGCTAATAGCCCGGTTATAGTAACACCGTAATGCCTTTTTGTGGAGGTTCGGCCTGAAATGAACCAACCTAAATGTAACCTTTGAGCTATCAACAGGTTATCAGCGTCCCTTTTTAGACCATCAAGAATGATTTCGCCGTACGTGTCAGCTCCTATGATCATGTCGATGGAGCCAGGGACGTTGTAGGTAAGATCAGCTAGTTCGAGCTCACCGAACTGACCAGTTTTTAAGTTTGTAGGTGCTTCAGATGGTAATTGCCTTGTTAATTTTGGTAAGACAAGGGCTTCTACTTGGAGCTTGAAGTTTGATGAGAACCGTGGGGATATTATAACATCCACCTTGTGTTTGGCTGTTCCTGCCGTTGTAGCACCCAATCCACGCACTTCAACGAAGGCCCTTTGTCTTTTAAGCCAAAATGATTGAACGATCCACTCTGTAATGCGAGAAGCTTGAGAGCCAGGGTCGATAAGTGCTCGTACTGTGACACTGTGTCCAAGTCCGTCACTGCTGCTTACATTTAAGATTGCCGTTGCAAGTAAAACAATTTGATTTCAGTGGCCATGGATTACTTGTTTTGTCGTGGTTTTTGTTGAGTCTTGTTGATTAACTTGTGGACCTCTCTCTGGCCATTCCATGTGTAGTAATGAATGGTGGTTTTAATTGCAATATTTGTATGTCCGTTTGTTAAAGCATTGGCTATGTTTCTCATGTCGTAAGCAATTCAAGCAAATTTTGGGTTGTTTGGTTGATTCCTTTCCTTTGCTGTTCAATTCATAAATTTTGGACCGGATTATATAATGTGGTCACCTTTGCAAATAACGCACTGCATTGCTTTAGACGCTATGTGAAAATTGCGTAACGTGTGCTTCAAATCATCTACATACTTATATTGTTTTTGTCTTGGCGTTGTTAGCACTTCCAGTGCTTGGTATTTTCTTTGCAAGAATTCTAAAAGAACAGATAAGGATGGCATCTTATTTGGTTCCTTCAGCCGTTGCTCAAATAGATTTCTCGGTTCTGTATCGAGCGCCTTTGTTGTCAAATGTACTATTATTGGGTTCCATGATGATGTATCAAAGCCCATGGTGTTCAAAGCCGCTAACCCTTCCTTTGTGGCATGCAATATGTTCTTTACTGATGTCGCTGAGGGTGGATTTCCTTGCTGTCCGGCCTATAACATTTTGTCAATGCGCATAGATGCGGATCATAACCCTCCCACTTCACCGCATTTCTACTGATCCGCCTGTGGGATTCGCCTCTGTTGTGTATTATGGTAGAAAATAAGTCGTAAAACAAATTCCAGAAAATTTCCTCGAAAGGTAGGTATTTTTAGTTGAGGTAATCTCGTTTCGCAGTGGTTAGATTGATCTACCCCTGACTTATTGATTTCACCAAGTCTAGACGCCATTTGATGGAGGCAATGGTTTACAGCTTGTTTAACATATTTATACTGGTTGTTGGTTACATACGTTGTTTTCAGGTCTTCCGCTGTTGTATTTACTATGAATTCTTCGTTTAGTTCAGTCAACGCACGTAGTTGCTCCAACAACACTTTTTGTTGAGAGTCGTGTATCTCCTTCGAATAGTTTTCAAACTCCTCCATGCTTTCAATTATTGCTTCTATTTTTAATTGAAGTTTCTTCAATCTCCTACTTTGATCTTTGTTTACAGTGGACCCAGAGGATTCTGATGGGCTGACGAGATGCTCCATGGTCTTAGGTTTTAAGGTCTTCATACATTTCCTTGACTTTAAGAAATGTATTTCTCTGCGTATACAGCGTGTCGCGTTTGACAACCGATTTTATATTTTCGTGATTTTCTTCGAAATCCTCCCAGATTTTTTTGATGTGTTGCAACCGTTCATCTTTATACTTCTGAGTCTTTCTGATGGAACTATCCTTGCCGACGTTGATGCTGAGTTTTTCTAGCTCTTCCACCAGCGTTTTCTGTTTTGCAACGATTATGAAAACATCCGTCTCGTCCATGATATATGTTTTGATTATTCACTTTTTTTTTATCACTTATCAGTGTTATAAGTCCTGAGAAAAGCTTTCGCTACGGCTGATTGTATATATACCAGTGTCAGAAGCCCTGGTAACGCCTTTCTTGTGGTTCGCTTTCTCTCGAAGGACCAATGATTTGACCAGCAAGTTAGGTTAATAAAGACCCCTTAAAATTACCACTGGTGGAGGGAAGTCTATAATACAAACACTGACTTTGCTGTGGGTTCAACGTGAACTCACTGTTTATTAAAATGACCTGCCTTAAATACGAAAATTATGCTAACTGTATAAAATTAGGTGCTAAAGTTTTTTGTTCCACACTATGAATCAATATACACAGACAGAACGAAGAATATTTGTGCTGACTGGCTGAGAAATTATAAAATAAATTTTGACAACAACATCGAACATGAGTACATTGTCCGGTGTTGTGACTATAATACAAAAAAACGTTATTGCTGTTGTGGTCACAACACTATGGGAAATGTTAGTACGTTTGGTGTATTAATGCACATAAATATGGCAGCTCTGTATAGGTACGTCCGATTATATTGAAAAATCTCGTGCTTCGTCGCAAGTAACTATGATTTCTACTTTTTTTTACTTCCTCTTCAATTCCGTCAATTTAAATCTTTGTGGGCAAATGTTTTCCTCATGATGACGACTCTTGCACAAATTACAGCGTTTGTCTCCAGATAATTCCTTTGCTACGCACACATTAGCCTAATGCCCTTCTTTTCCACATTTGTAGCATTTGGGATTCTTGTTTACTAATTTACCATCTAGTTCCTTGCGTCTGTTCAAAGATATGTGGTCCTGCTTCGCTTTCCTTGGATGTGAAAACTCTCTTTGGTACGTATCATTTCCCTTTACTTGGCTAAGGTATTTATATAGGTGCTCCGGAGTTTTGTACCCACCTGACATTGCTCTTGTCTTAACGATGCGATCATCAATACCTCCTATTATGAACGAAACTGCTTTCTCTCCACCAAAATCGCAAGAGTTAAGCATGGCCAATTTTCCATGAAAGTATTTAACGTACGGTTCATCAGTCCGCTTTCTATGCCTCAACATCTCAGTAGGTTGCTCATAAAAGTCTCTTTTTGATGGGAACGCCCTTGGAGTTTTCTGTACCATTCACCCCATGAGTAACTTAAACTTGGAAGTCCCTTATACCATAACTGAGCCAATCCCTTTAATTTGGACAATGCAAAATATATTGTGGCTTTTTCACACCACCATAAAATTGTACGTAATTCATCGATTTTTGGCACCATTTCATGGATGATTGATTTTTATCTTTTGGGCTAAATTCTGGAATTGCATCGCCCTCGAGGCTAGGCATAGTTACTGCTACTAGCCCGGTCTAAGAGTGCAGTTATTGTTTCTGTGAATTTTCCAAGGGACTGCTCAGTTTCCCTTGAACCTGAAACTCGCCCTGTTTGTTCTTTTCCTTAACGTTTTTCTTTTGTTCTACTTTGAAGCCTATCTTCGCTCCGACCTTCATAAGGACTATATTAAATTCTTTACAATTCTTGTTACTTATTTATTGATTTATCTGTGTTTGTAAATTTGCTTTTTTCAGTAATTATTTTGTTCATTATTTATTTATGTAATTTATTAATATATATTTACTTATTTATTTATTTATTTATTCATTTATTTTTTTATTTATTTATTTACTTATTTATTTATCTATTTAGTTATTCATTTATACTATTTATTTACTTATTAATATAATGTATTATCTATTTATTTATTTATTTACTCATTTATTTATTTATTTATTTATTTACTTATTTATTTACTCTTGTTTGAGTACTTATTTGTTTCTTGTTTTTTGTTTATTATTTATTTAAATATATATTTATTTAATTATACTTGTTTAAGTATTTGCTTATAGCTTATTTGCTTATTATTTATTTATATATAAATTTATTCATTTATTTTTGTTTTTATTTACTTACTAATTTTACTTACTTTATTAATTTTGTTATTTTTTTTTCTATTGAAGGGTTTTTTTCGTATTTTCCTTCAAGTTTGCCACGTTTTTCCTATATACGCTCTTAGTAAATATAAATAATGTTTCAGTTGAAAGATAATATCCCAATTATCAAAACTCTGTAAAATGTGCAATAACACAAATTCTGTAACTAAATTTATATACGAAATAAAAATCTATCTATCTATCATAAGGACTTTCTTCCCTGTAACGTTTTTTTTTCGAATGTCTCCCCATTCTGTATTTTCAATTTCAAAAAATTACAATAAAATAAATGTCGGAGTTGCCAGAAACCGAATTGGATATTTATCCCACTTCTAAATTATAAGAGAGAGTAAAAATTTTTAATAAAAAGATATTCTAATACCGTAATTACTATTTTTATTTATTATTTTTTAATATAAGCTAATACTGGCAGTTCCCTTTCCAGCCGCTGTGGTTCTAGCAACTCCGATCCTGAAACGACAAATTTAGACAAGAACTCTTTGAGTCACCTTATGAAGAATAGAGACAACATAATACAACCTAAAAATAATGTATTGCAAATCACACACCATTGCATCTCATGTTTTCAGAGAAGACGTTCCTTCGCCACCACCAGCCAATATAGGTTGGGTGTCAAATCGCCCAAAACCAAACCGCCCAAAATGCAAAAAACTAAAAAAATGTCAAATCACCCAAAAAACAGGTTGGGCGATTTAACATTTTTATTTTTTGGGCGATTTGACATGATGTCAAAACACCCAAAAAAGTGATTTTGGGCGATTTTGTGTTTCGGCTATCTTAAGACGGATCTGTGTCATATCGCCCAACACCAAATCGCCCAAATCTGGAAAATGTCACATCGCCCAACATTTTTGGGCGATTTAACACTATGACAGATCGACCAAGAAATTAAATGTCAAATCACCCAAAGCAGAAATGGGCATTTCATCGCAATTTGAAAATACCAACACATAGGAAGGTCAAAAAAGACGACCAAATTGAAAAAGGTTGAAAACATTTATTTTATGCAATTTTGGGCGCAGGGACATTAGTCCCCGGGGCATAAGTCCCACCGCATTGGGACATAAAATGCTGGGTCTTATGTCCCACCTACAAACCTTTCAAGGAAAACAACGGCCAAATAAGATGGGGCATACATAAGTCCACAATGTATAAACAGTGCAATGTGTAAGGGGGGGCATGCTGCCGCCCTGCAACCCCCCTGCTTGGGGTCACTGTTGGATTTGAGGCGGGTGCGAGGTTGGGTGCGAAACATGGATATAAAGAAACTTTGCATACACGCATCCTCGCACCCACCTCAAATCCAACAGTGACCCCAAGCAGGGGGGTTGCAGGGGGCAACATGCCCCCCCTTACACACTGCACTGTTTATGCATTGTGGACTTATGTATACGCCTCTTCGAAAAAAAAAAAATTGTTGACATAAATATGTATGTCCCTGCGCTCATATTATATTCATTAATAATCGGAAATGAAGGATTGAAGAAATGGATGTATTGCAAAAAAAAAAAATTAGCTGCATTGAGCCTTACTTACGACGTCAATCGCGCTGATTGCTTTGTCAGGCTCACACTTACAGTTACGGGGAAACAAAATCGCTCGATAGGGGGGAGGGGGTCCGCGCGTGGTTGCGTGGCGCAACGCGACGCGACGCGAAACGGTAACCGCGCCGCGTCCGGCCGTCCTTCGCGCGCGGACGCGACGTGAAAGCGCTGTGACAGCTAATGTAATTGTTACAATTCGTTTTGAATGCAGTCTTAAACCCAATTTAAGGAAAATGTCAATCCGCCCAAAATCTGTTATATTTTTGGGTGTATTTGGGTCTTGATGATGTCACCAGACACGAAAGCTCTACGCATTGCACATACCTTCGTCATCACCGCCCCCACAACAAATGTCACACAAGAAGAATTATTTTTGTTATATACTTGCACATACATAAAACAAATGACAGAATTGTATTGTATATAAAGAAATCATTTTTAACATTAAAGGAGACACTGTTTTATAACGTTGGAAGAATCGGTGGTTTTATTTGTTTATACACAGTTTTATAACATTTTAGTACAGCTCCCAAGCGCACGGTCACCCGTAAGAAATCCGCAAACGTTGTTTTTGTATATAGAAACAAACATTTTGGTCCCATCGAGCCGGATTTTTAATTTTTTTTTGTGTGCGCGCTTACTAAAGTAAACAAAGACAATATCAGTGTGAAGTGTGTGTTTGGAATAATTGAAAGTGACCTGAGGATTAACCAGGAAGTCTCCCAATCGAGACATCAAGCATCCAATCATCCCAGACGCCGATTTTGGAGCCGCAGATATTGTTGCAGACTTGGACTCAAAAAATCAACATCCAATCATCCCAGACGTCAACTTCGGAGCCGCAGAATTTGCTACGGACGTGGATTTGGATCCTGAAAAGCAAGTGAGTACATTTTGTTTTGATTACTCAATCTACTATATTCAAAATAAAATAAAAAAAACGTAGAAGTGCATATATATACATACATTTGGGTGTAAAATGGAGAAAACTGTGTTGGCATGTACTCTAAAGCAACTCAAAAGAGACATTGTTAACTTCTGTAAAACGGGCTCAAGTAAACGCACCGTAAACTACTTGACAAGCCGTTTATCCCTGCTAGAAAAGACAATGGAATCAGCCACCATCCAGTTTGAAGGTCTCTTGGGGGAAGACGACTCCAAAAACGCAGCTGTTGAAGACATTTTTGAGGGCATTCGGGAGAATTACTTCGACTACCGTTCCAGCTTACTAGATGCCATCGACAAGCTTCAGACGCCAGTGCAGAACAAAGACAACAAGAAGATGTCAACTCTTAACACATCGAGGTCGGACATCAAGCTGCCCAAAATAAATTTGCCGACGTTTGCGGGTAGCTACGAGACATGGCGAACCTTCCACGATTTATTCGTTTCGTTGATCCACCGCAACACCAAGCTGTCAGAAATCGAAAAGTTGCATTACTTGAAGTTAACTGTATCTGGCGAAGCTGAGAAGCTTCTGACTCACGTGGCGATCGACAGCGGTAACTACGCAAAGGCTTGGAGCATCTTAACGGAGAGGTACGACCATACGCGTTTCCTGGTCAACACGCAGCTAAAATGCTTCTTCAATCAGCCATCTGTGACACAAGAAAGGTCGGACTCGATTAAGGACTTGCTGGATACATCTACGGAAGTGGTACACAGCCTTAAGAACCTGAAAGTACCCGTCGAACATTGGGATGTGGTTCTCATCTTCGTGCTGCTACAGAAACTGCCCACAAAAACGCAGCAACTTTGGGAGGAGAAGCTAGGAGCCAAAAAGGATACCAAAGAACTTCCGACGTTCGACGAGTTTACAGGTTTTTTGGAAACAAGGTTCCGTACGTTGGAGGCAGTCAACCAACAGCAGGTACGAATCACACCGAATCCCAGCAAACCCATGTCTCACCGAAACGTTATGCATACCACAACTAGCAACCCAAAATACCCTTGCCAAATTTGCAGCAAGGGTCAACATGCTATTAGGAAGTGTGGTCGATTTTTAAAGTTGAGCATCGCTGAGCGCTGCAAGCAAGTTTCGAGATCAGGGATATCTCGAAATTGCTTAGCGTATAGCCACACATCCGACCATTGTCCGAGTAGTCGACGATGCTACTACTGTCAACAGACACACCATTCGCTTCTCCACTATAACAGCACTCCGACTGGGGGGCAAGCGAACTCTTTCATTGCACAAGGGCACACTCTGGGGCCATCCACTTCTTCGATGAATGTTAGGGCGCCCACTTTTTAACCATCTGAAAGAGAAACTACGTTGGTAACACCGAACGTCAACACATTCTACTCAAGTAACACAACAACACAAGTCCTATTAGCTACTGCCATAGTCAAAGTGAGCTCGGGAACAGGCGAATCCCTTTCATTGCGAGCTTTATTAGACTCGGGTTCAGAGGCCAGCTTTATTACAACGTCAGCTGTTCAACTACTTCGTCTTCCACTAAAGCCAACCTCCGTCGAAGTTTCTGGGTTGGGTTTGGTCAGCAGCGGCACCTGCTCAAGGGTGGTAGACATCTCCATTGCGTCTCACCACTCAGCGTTTAGAGCGTCCACTCAAGCTCTCGTATTCAAGTCGCTGTCTGGGCATCTTCCGACCCAAACTTTGGCCATTACAGGTTGGGAACATCTGAACGGTTTGACGTTGGCTGATCCCAATTTCAACCAGTCAGTCAAGGTGGATTTGTTACTGGGTAGTGATGTCCTGGCTGATATTCTGCTGCCGGAACTTGTTAAACCGATCGACAGGAATTTACCCATCGCTCAGAAGACCAAATTAGGATGGGTCCTATTTGGTAGAGCTCCCACAGCATCCCCTCGAGTCAACAGTTTTCTCCAAACATGCAGCATCGAGACAGAACTTCGCAAATTCTGGGAATTGGAAGAGATTTCGTACCAACCCTATGAACGGCCGGAAGACATCGAGTGTGAAGCCCACTTTGTAAAAAACGTTCGACGCCTAACTGATGGTCGTTTCCAAGTGGCCCTCCCGTTCAAGGGGGATGTATACCCTATTCTAGGCAGATTTAGGGAAGGTGCTCTCAATCGTTTCAAGAGTCTGGAAAGGAGACTAGAACTAAATCGGAATTTGAAACAACGATACGCAGACTGTTTAGAAGACTACCTGAATGTTGGCCATATGGAAGAAGTGGAGGAAGGTTCCATTACGAATCCGCTTCACTACTTTCTGCCACATCATGCAGTTCTAAAGGAATCGAGCTCGACTACTAAGCTCCGAGTTGTATTTGATGCTTCGTTTAAGACATCTGATGGCATCTCCTTGAACGATCAGCTGATGATAGGCCCGACGCTTCAACACAACATCACGGACATCATTCTCAGATGGAGGCTCTACCGATATACGTTTACTGGAGACATAGAGAAGATGTATCGCCAAATAAGGGTACCGGAATGTGATGCTAATTACCAGCTCATACTTTGGCGTAAGCAACCATCCGAACTTTTAAGGACATATCGCCTCAAGACCGTGACCTTTGGCACAGCTTCTGCCCCATACTTAGCGATTCGCACTCTTCAGGCATTAGCAGAGGAATTCAGAGAGCTGCGTCCCAGAGCTGCTAGAATGATTCGAAACGAAATGTATGTCGATGACTTGATTTCGGGAGCTGAGACCCTGCAAGAAGCTAAGGCTAAAATAGAGGAAGTCAAGGAGATTCTAGGTGGAGCGGGTTTTCATCTACGCAAATGGACCGCCAACAATGAAGGTCTTCTCGATGGTGTACCCACTCAGGATCACGAGACGTCCTTCTCGCTACCCACGGACGGTTCAAATCGAGTGAAGACTTTCGGTATACAGTGGCTCCCTCTTACCGACGAATTCTCCTTCAATTACACTTCTTCGGAACATCAGCAGCCAACTAAGCGATCTATACTATCGTCGATTGCACGCCTATTCGATCCCATGGGTTGGATCGCGCCTTCCATCACAAAGGCGAAACTCCTGATGCAGCTTCTATGGGTCCGCAAGCAATCCTGGGATGATCCAGTTGACCCTGACATTCTGGAAGATTGGAGAATTTTCCACGATGATTTGCAAGCTGTTAATAACCTACACATTCCACGATGGTTACATACTCCTGGTACGACCAATAGACTCCAGCTACACGGTTTCTGCGATTCATCAGAAAAGGCATTTGGAGCAGCGGTGTACCTCAGAGTAGAAGATGAAGACGGCAACATCCACATGCACCTGCTCATGTCAAAGTCGAAAGTCGCACCTGTGAGCCCAGTCACCCTTCCGCACTTGGAACTGTGCGGAGCTGTTACGCTCGCTAAGCTCCTACACCATATCACAGAGACTCTTGAGTGGAGAGGCATTCCCACTTTCGCATGGACAGATTCTACAATCACGCTCTGTTGGATACGAGCAGAGCCTACGAAGTGGGAAACCTTTGTGCGAAACAGAGTCGGAGAGATACGACGGTTGACGGATGTCGATATATGGAACCATGTTCCTACTCAACAAAGTCCTGCTGATCTGGTTTCCCGAGGAATGCTTCCATCAGCGCTGATCCAAGCAACCATGTGGTGGAATGGGCCTACGTTTCTACGTTCGGCATGGAACTTTGAACTTCCAGAATAGCCAGCTGATTTCAACACTGATGAAGGGAAGAAGACCGTCACGGTGCATCATGTCGACATCAACGTCTCCGACAATAGGATCACACATCTTATTCATCGGTCCTCCAGCCTAAGTCGACTCATCAGAATCACCGCCTACTGTAGAATATTCGGAGCTAACTCTCGAAAGCGGAGCTCAGAACGAATTCTTGGAGCAGTAAACCCATCAGAACTCGATGCGGCAACTAAAGTTCTGACATGCTTAGCTCAACATGAAATGTTTCCGCAAGGTGTAGCTAAGACAAGAGGCATGGGCCCCTTGAATCCTTTTACAGACGGTGAAGGTATTCTTAGAGTCGGGGGAAGGCTCAAAAACGCTGATCTCTCATACGATCAACAACATCCTATAATCCTGGAACCCACACATCACTTCACATGACTACTCATCAGCGAGGCGCACAGCAGGACTCTTCATGGCGGCATCCAATTGATGATGGGTTACCTGCGAAACAAATATTGGATCTTCCAATTAAAAAGGTCTGTCAAAAGACGTATCCACGGCTGCACCATTTGTTATAGGTATCGCAGCAAAGCAGCTCATCAATTAATGGGAGATCTCCCTAGCCCGAGGGTGAGGATCTCAAAGCCATTTAAACACACCGGGGTTGACTATGCTGGGCCCATCGATATAAAGACATCGAGAGGCCGTGGAGCCAAATCTTTTAAGGGTTATCTCGCCATATTTGTCTGTCTGGCAACCAAGGCAATACATTTAGAAGCCGTAACCGATCTAACCACCCAAGCGTTTTTGGCAGCCTTTCGAAGATTTGCAGCACGGAGGGGACTCTGCCGAGAAATTTACAGCGACTGTGGAACCAATTTCATCGGAGCCAACGCAGAACTACATCGCTTAATGGACAGCGCGACTCACGACTGGAAGGAGATAGCAAAGGTTTTGGCAAGTCAAGGAACACAGTGGAACTTCATTCCCCCAGCTTCCCCCCACTTTGGAGGGCTATGGGAAGCGGGCGTGAAGAGCGTGAAACACCACTTCAAAAGAGTCGTCGGGAATGGAACACTTACGTATGAAGAGCTCGCCACGCTTCTAACACAAATTGAAGCGTGTCTTAATTCGAGACCTTTATGTCCCATTTCAGAAAACCCTGATGACTTCCGTGGCTTAACACCTGCACATTTCCTTATCGGTCAAGAAGTCCTAACAGTTCCTGAACCTGATCTAGCCTCAGAAAAAATATGCGCAAACGACAGGTAGAAGCTAATTCAACTCCGCATGCAGACGTTCTGGAGGCAGTGGCAACAAGAGTACCTGACACGGCTACAACAACGACCGAAGTGGCTGAAACCACAACCGCAGCTAAAGGTAGGAGATTTGGTTTTGCTGAAGGACGAACGACTACCCCCTGCTAGGTGGAGTCTTGGCCGAATTCAGCAGACATACCCCGGAGCCGACAACATAATCCGCGTAGTCAAACTGAAAACACAGCCGGGAGAGTTCAAACGTCCAATCACAAAACTGTGTCCACTACCGATCAACAAGTCTCAATCCGACACCGTACCAATCACCAATTAATAAAAATTCATACAACACATATTCACATTCATACCACACATATTCATATTCATACAACACATAGCCATATACATCCATCCATCCAACAACCATTAAAATTATTCCACACATAACACAAATCATAATACAGTCCATTCACAAATCTACTCAAGTAGTACTAAAATAATACATCACTAATTCTAAAATTAAAAAAAAAAACATCAAAACACACAAGTGGTAACACTGATCTAATAAGGCACTCACCCACTTCACACGCGCTACCCAAACGCAAACTCATTCCACACACACTTCCCATGCACTAAATCCATTCCACATACACACACAAACACTAAAAAACACAAACTTCATGCAAATCAGTGGGCAAAGCCCTGCCACTCTCTTGCACAACTCACCAAGCACTGATTCTACACAAACACATGCACAACACAAATTCAAACCAAATTAATCCAACTGATATGTAACAGCCATTAGTAAAATCATTACTCACCTGGATTTATAAAACACCACCTACGAGTAAAACACCAAACTAATTAGAATAATCACACGAATAAATTCCCGCACAACAAACTTTCAACCGACGATCGACTACTTCAGTAGTAAACAACGAAGTTAGCAGAAAGAGAAGAGAGGAGATATGAGAGCACCTATGCATGAACAACGGGATCCTGCGTAGCACATCTGCTGCGCCCATATGACTTCATTGATCATATCTGTTATCATTCTCCTTTGTTCTATGTTTTGTTGTTGTCCTAATGCATGTTTGAAAGATTTCTTAATGTGTTCTCTCTTTACATGAATGAGACATCTTCAAAGAACAGGGTTGCCATCGTCACTCTCAATGTACAAGAAGACAACTTTTGTAAGCTGAGAAAATCGCATGCCAAATCTCCGACGAGGAGAATTTGCGAACTTCGTTCACCGGGAGGGAGAATGTTTGGGTCTTGATGACGTCACCAGACACGAAAGCTCCACGCATTGCACATACCTTCGTCATCACCGCCCCCACAACAAATGTCACACAAGAAGAATTATTTTTGTTATATACTGTTACGTGCAAATTTCGCACGAGATCCTTTGTCCCCTCCATCCTACCAATTCTCACCCGTCCACCATTTTTGGCCTTCCAATTTTATTCCGTTGTCTTCTTGGAGCAGTGGTCTCGTTAAGCGTTCCTGGATGGTTCCACCATTCAGTGCTTATACCTCTCCACACGCTTCAAGGGGGCAACAAAAGCAGGTACTCCGGGAAACAGAGCCCAACGGTCGGTTGGCAACCCTCTGATGCGGATGGACCGTCCGCCAACGATGCGAATTAAGTGAGCGACGAGTGAGACGAGCGGCGATGAAGAAGAGGGTGGACTGCCCTAATATCTTGCCCACACCACCAGGGCGAGCCCACACATAAAGGACGAGTACACAACAAGATACATCACACATTTACCCAAACATCGCAAACATTCAACACAACTTGTACGAGCATGAGCAGCGGTCAACGGACTGGAGGAGGTTCAGTCCAAATTCATAAACTCATCAATGGCCGAGAGCCCGACGTTTATATTTTATCATTTGTACGGGGTGGCACGTCATCGGCTAGTCCCTTTTCCCCAAATCTGCGTGAGATTCCACCGGGATAGCTAGCTTTCGCGGACTGAATAAAATAATAGGAATACGAGTGGGTACTCAGGCTTCTTCCTCCTCAGGAGTGTCCAACGCAAGGCGTTGTTTGACACATTTACATTTTCAATAACCTCTTTTCTTCTTGCTAGGTCCAACGCCAAGCGTTGTTTGACAAATTTCCTCCTTCGTCTCATATTTCTTCGCTTTTGTATTTTTCGCGATATTTTTTTGAACCTTTAATTTTGCGTTCACTAGCCCCTCAGTTACTAGCGCTTGCTGTGAACGTGGCACCAAGGTAAAGAGCGAACCTTGGGAATGCGTAACCCGACCCTCTGAACTGCCAGTTGGAGGCGATTTCAGAGAGAGAGCCATTGGAAAAATGGAAAGAGCTGCTAGATAGCGGCGTTCAAGGAACGGTTGCATGCTTCAGCAAAAGAGCGGAGTACTGCACATAAAGCCGTCCTTGAACTGGTAATGGCTGAATAAGCGGTAGGCCAATTTTCAGAGAGAGGCTCTCGGTCGGTTAGGCAAAGTGCTGAGGCGAGTTCAGCACTTCTTGGTTGACCACGAGAGTGTGCAGTAAGCGCTAAGGTGATTGAGGAGTTCGTAGTTTTACTATTAGCAGTTAGCAAGTTGGCTTATTTTTTTTTTAACAAGCGAAAAGTCCAGAAGGGGACTGAAGAAAATACAGAGGCGAAGGAGACTCAAGAAGAAGGAGCATTCGAGGAAGATTTGAGGAGAAACAGTCTGGAAGCGAGGAGTAGGAAGCAGATTACCACTCCAAAAGAAAAACAGATAAATTGTGTTACTTTTTTCTTGCATTCGTTTTTCGGTTAGTGTAGGATTTTGGGCGTTATAAATCCCGGTAGGGCCTCATACCGTATATTTCCCGGTGAAAGCGGGACGCGCGACCTAATCCGGTTTAACGTTTCAAGTTTCGGGACCGGTGATAGCGGGCCACCCCAACGGCTACTTATTTTTCGGTACTTTCAAGCGGTTTTTCCGTTTGCTATTTTCAACCCTTTTGTGTTCATCTAAACCCTTTTCTTAATTAAATAAATTGGCCGTGCTCTGAATTATAGAGCATTTGTAACGCACGTACGTTGTTTCTTTTTTTTCTTTTTTCGTTGGCACAATTTCAGGATTCCCACCCCATTAATTTTCCCAAGGTTTCTAGATCCCTTTCAAAGATCTGGTGGCGCCCATTTCCATATCGCGTGTAAACACCCGATTTCGCTGACTCCAGTGAACTCACCCCAGCTGAGTAACCGGGAGAGCAGCATCCCGCAGGCTGCTTTTGTTGCACTTTCCCGACCCTCTTATTATTATCTGTGGCTATCTGTCACTCTCGTTTTCTTTCCCTCGCGTGTGCGGCCGGCTTTCGCTTTGTGTGTTTTTTTTTTCTTTTTTTAATAATTCGGGAAGAATTACGTGCGACAATACTTGCACATACATAAAACAAATGACAGAATTGTATTGCATATAAAGAAATCATTTTTAACATTAAAGGAGACACTGTTTTATAACGTTGGAAGAATCGGTGGTTTTATTTGTTTATACACAGTTTTATAACATTTTAGTACAGGTCCCAAGCGCACGGTCACCCGTAAGAAATCCGCAAACGTTGTTTTTGTATATAGAAACAAACAGGGTGATTTGACATTATGCTAAATAGCCCAAAATTAAAAATGTTAAATCGCCCAAAAAGATTTTTGGGCGATTTGACATTTTTCTGCATTTTTTCGCATTTTGGGCGATTTGGTTTTGGGCGATCGGAAGCAAGGCTATTAATGAATTCTGACAAAACGCCCATTCTCTTGGGCGGTTTGTCATTTTTTAATTTTTGGGCGATGTGTCGTTAATTTTTGGGCGATGTGACACTTTTCCGATTTGGGCGATTTGGTTTTGGGCGATTTGACACCCAACCGCCAAAATAACAACCTTAAACCAATGTACGCAACTACTTCTAACGATTGCGATAAAGCGGAACCAGGAAGGCGCCTCACACGCGGTCACATCTTATACGGTATGATCAGGGGAACTGGCCACTCAACCAACACACGGCAATGCCACAATCTACAACACATGTGTGCAACTACTTCTAACAATTGCGATAAAGCGGAACCAGGAAGGCGCCTCACACGCCGTCACATCTTATATGATCAGGGGAACGGGCCACTCACACAGCACGCAGCAATATCACTATCTAAAATAATTGTGTGTATCTACTTCTAGGAATTGTTTTTTTTTTTTTTTTTTGGTTGCGCCTGGAGGTACCATTGGTTATGCCCGATTCATTATCTGACACTGCCATCAGTGCTAGTCAGTATATGCCTACGGGCTAAACCTCACCCCTCAGAGAGGCACTATGAGAACCGGCTGCGCGTACTCATAGTAGTAGGAAATTCGTTCCTCTCATTTTTGCATTTTTGTGATGACTACGACTAAGTTGCCTAAACGAGTAGTTTACGCTTCTGTAGTGTTAATCGCGTTAGGTAGGTAGCTTTACAGTGAAGGCACCTACTAATACCGTCATTACATGCGGTTTTTCCTTACGGCGCTAGGTCGAAAGGTCGTGTTCTTTGTAGTCGGCGCTCAAGGTTTGTCACGTCCATAGTATGGATTATTTCATTATTGCAATGAACATGAAGCCGGGTACGAAGTTTGCGAGCAAAGTTTGTTACTCTGTGAATATCACTATTTCTTATATACCAAGAAGCATTCACGATTGCTCTTAGTATTTTGTTTTGAAATGCTTGCAGTAAAGCCATTATGCTTGGTTTGGTACAACCCCAAAGTTGTATACCATATGTCCAAGGCGGTTTTAGCACTTGCTTATACAGAAGCAGTTTGTTGTATACGCTTAACTTCGAGTATCTTCCGAGTAGCCAATACATTTCTCTAAATCTGATTTCGAGCTCTTCGCGCTTCTTTTTAACGTGGGGTTTCCACTTAAGTTTTCCGTCTAGGGTCATTCCTAAATATTTTGCCTCGTTTACGTACGGTATTTGCACCGAGTTAATGGTTATAGGTAAGTTGTTTATCTTCCTTAACGTAAAATTGACATGCGTTGATTTTGTCTCATTCAGGACTATTCGACAGGTTTTTGTCCATTCGCATACTTTGTTCAAAGCTCGTTGGAGTTTTCCCATTGATGATTCGACTGACTCATCCGTTACGAGGATAGCCGTGTCGTCTGCGAACGTTGCTACAACTGTCCCTTCATCTTGTGGTATATCTCTTGTGTAGAGCAGGAACAGGATTGGAGCGAGAACACTTCCTTGTGGAACACCGGCGTAGAATTCTTTGAAATCCGAATATTCACTCCCGTGTCTAACACGGAAAAGTCTGTTTTCAAGACAAGATTCTAATATTCTGTACAACTTTTTTGGTAAGATTACCTTTAGCTTATACCTTAGTCCTTCGTGCCATACCTTGTCGAAGGCTTGCGATACGTCGATAAAAGCGCTAGAGCATATTTTTTCCCTTCTAGAGCCTTTTCAATTTCGCCCGTTATTCGATACACCTGATCGATTGTGGAATGTTTGACCCGAAAGCCGAATTGATGATCCGGGATCAAGTGTCTTTCTTCAATTACTGGTTGCAATCGTTTCAGCAGAAGTTTCTCGAAGACCTTAGATATTATTGGCAGAACTGAAATGGGTCCATATGATTTTTTGTCATTTGCACACTTCCCCGGTTTCGAAACCATAATAACTTCGGCGACTTTCCATTGCCTTGGAACATATAACAGTGTTAAAAAGCATTTATAATGTAGAGCAACTTAACCAGCACTTTTTTCGGTAGCTCTTTCAAAATTTCGCCAGTGATTAAATCATATCCCGGAGCCTTGTTATTTTTCAATTTTTTTATTATCATTCGAATTTCGGACAGGGATACGGTTTTTACTTTAAAGTTGTCGGGTGCCGTATTATCATTCGGATCGTCGATCAACGGTTATCCATCGAACGGCTTGAACGTTTCCTCTAAGTGATCGGCAAATAATTCTGCTTTCTCTTTGTCTTCTTTTGCCCATTCCCCGTTGGCTTTCCTAATTGGCGGCGAGTGCATTACAGGTTTCCTTATGGACTTCAAGGCTTTCCATAGAGAGTAGTTTGAATGTTTATCAGCGGTCAGACCCTCTAGGTAAGTAGAAGTCTCGTGATTTTTTTTGGGTCCTGCAGCACATTTTTTAGCTTGTTACAAAGGTGGTTCATATAAGATATCGGGTGGCGCGCGGGATTGTTGCCATCTCTTGCGCGCTCTCCTCTTTTCTCGTATGAGGTCTTCGATTTCAGGCTGGTATTTGACTTTATTGTTCCGCGCTTCTGTCTTCCGCAAAGGAGTGTTTTTCCATGCCGAGCTCTGAATGGCTTCGACGAGTTTGTCGATTTCTTCTTCTATTTCGAACGGTGTCTTTAGCGGTTCATTTAAAGCAACATTTTTCTTGCAGTCTCTTCTGAAAGCGTCCCAGTTAGTTTTGTTACTAGTTAACCTAGGCGGTCCTTCTTTTTCTACTAGACTTCCACCTATTTTCAGAGTGACTGCCGAGTGATCTGAGCATAGATCATAGCATTCTTGGACTTCTGTCAAATAGTTAACCCTTTTGCGATAAAGAAGTCGACGAGGTCAGGGATTTTATTTTTGTCAGTTGGCCAATAAGTTGGCTTTCCTGTCGAAAAAAACTTCACCCCACGTTTCATGCTGACTTTGTACAATAATTTGCCTTTTGTCGAATTGCATCTTAATCCCCAGAAAGTGTGTTTCGCGTTAAAGTCACCACCTAAGACAAAATTAGGTCCGAGCGAGTCAAAGAGACGAACGAGGTCGTCTTCTACTAGCTTATGTCCCGGAGGGAAGTAACTAGATCCGATGTTGTAGTTTAAGTGGTTTATTTTTACGGAGACTGAGCTTATTTGCATAGAATCAAATTCCATTTCTATGTTTTCGGAGTGCTTAATACAGTCTTTGATGTAAAGAGAGGACCCGCCCCTCGCATTTTCCGAAGGATGATTCGCATGGTAATCGCTGTAACCTTTTATTTTGGGTCTAAGTCCCTTTTTTAAGTGCGTTTCCGATACCAAACATATATCAATGATATTTTTCCGTAGAAACACTTCTTACTCGTCGATTTTTTTCAGAAGGCCGTTTGCGTTCCACGTTAGTATCTTAAGTAGCTGTTTCATATTCATGTTTTTTTGATTGTCTTGCGAGGTTTGAACTCAAGCTTGCTCAATTTGTCAAGTATAACTTTATTAACTTTGGTTTGCTCCTCAAATTTTTCTAATATAATGGTAAATATTTGGCTAACCGGATCTGTTGTAGCTGATCTTAATTTGTTTTCGTTTGACGCGACTTGCGCGTACGATCTCGCGTCAACCTGTGGCGTTTTTTCCGCTGCACTTGGACCAGCGACGTTCTCTTGCGCAATTTTTTTATTTCCCTTTATCGGTCTCGTCGTTTTGACTGGCTTAGCGGTCTTAGGCTTATCGGTTTTACGATCTCTTTAGCTTGGGTTCTTGTGTACCGGTTTCTTGAGAGTATCGCGCCTTTTTTGAAGCTCCTTTGCTACTTCACAACCTCGATAGTTTGCTGGGTGCTTGCCTTTACAGGTTATGCAGGTCGCCGGAGCCTGCTTATTTAAGTCACACCTTTCTGATAAGTGGTTCGCGGCACATTTTACACATTTCGGTTCTTTTTGGCAATACGACTGGGTGTGATTGAAACCTTGATAGCGTTTGCACTGAGGTATCGATCGTGTATTCGTACGCATAGGCTCGATTTTAACTACGATATTCAAAATACTTTTTATGTTATAAATATCGTCTATGTTTTCACTTCTATCGAAGGTTAGCATAAAGAGCGGAAGTCCATGCTTGACCAAGATTTCTTTGCCTTGTTCCGTTTTCTGCTTTATCTTCTTTGAGATATTAATTGCGTCAATAATTTTCGAGCCTTTTCCGTTAAGGTCATTTATAATGTCATCTTTAGTGCACGAGGGGTGGAGACCCCTTGCTATAACACGGAGTGGTCTTTCTGATTTATTTTCGTACGTGAACCACTGGATCTTTTCCGCGTTTAGTTTTTTCGATATTGCGCGGTAGCCGTCAGAGTCAACTACATTGTTTCGGAATGACGTAACTTTAAATTCCGATGTCACAGTTCCCTTGAGAAGGCAATGCAATTTATTGTAGTCCGTAAAGCCGACGACGTTTATTGCAGGCGGGGGACGTAATTTGTCGTGAGTTTGTTTCTGTTTCAAGTCTTTTTCTTTGTCTTGTTTTCGTGGCTCGATTTCAGGTGAAGAACCGGCTCTTCGTTTTTTGCTGGGTCTTTTCTTTGAGACCCCATTTGTTTCGCGTGCTAGCTCTTCTTCATCCGTGTGATATTTGGGACTAGCTGCACGGGGTGGGGTAACTTCGCGTTCTCTTTGCAAAAGTGAATTCCTTAAGGCCTTGTTTTCCTCTTTTAGTGGTTCTACCTCTCTCTTAAGCTCTTGGTAGACTAGACCCATTTTATTTAGCTTAATACGGAGTTGTGATAAAGCGGAACCAGGAAGGCGCCTTACACACCATCACATTTCATATGCTCATGGGAACTGGCCACTCAAACAACATACGGCCCTATCACAATCCATGGGAATTGAGGGGAACCAGCGCCGTTGATTCTACACACACACTCACTTATGTACGAGAGGAACCAGTTAGTCCACCTCACACGCCGTTGAACAAACTGTTCGCAGGGGAACCGGTAGCACTAACAGCAAGCATCTCGCACACAAGCAAGACAGAGAAAACAACCCGCAACACACGCCTCTTGTTCCCACACACACACTACTAAAATACATTCACCCAAAACAAATGTGCGAAAAGTACTTATAGAGAAATTTCGAAACCAAGAAGGCGCTTCACACACCATCACATTTCATATGCTCAGGGGAACTGGCCACCCAACCAACACACGGCAATTTCACAATCCGTGGGAATTTAGGGGAATCAGCGCAGTTGACTCTACACACACTCACACTCGCCCGTGTACAAGAGGGACCGGTTTTAGCCCACCACGCAGTCCGTTGAACAAACTGTTTGCAGGGGAACCGGCAGCACTAACCACACGCCTTTCGCATACAAGGACTTTTGAGGAAGTCGAACGCGAATGCTGAGGAGCAAACATATAATCGAACACTTCTACCGGTTTGGGTCCGATTTAAACATGAACAAATGTCATTAGAAATGTAATGTGATCACGGAGCCCAAGCCGGAGAGAAGCTGCTTAAAATAGTAAGATTAAAATCAACATTATTTTCAATGTAAAAAACATGCAGTCACTCCAAGCCAAAATCGGGCACCTTAGCAGTCGTAGTTCCACTGCTGAAAAATTAACTTTCAATGTATATTCAAAAAACATTTTAAAAATTTTTTCTAATAGTTTTTATTGTATATATATACATTTTTTGTAATGGTTTTTATTATATATATATATATATTGTTTAATATGTTATTTGAATTTACATTGAAAGTTAATTTTTCAGCATTGGAACTCCGCTGTTCCGCTTGGAGTTTGATCACCGTTCAACATCTCTTCGAATGCATCCTTATCGAAAGATCTGTCATTCCATTTTGGGCCAGTAAGTTTTGGGAGCTGGACTGGTTTTTTCCCTTTTATTTCCAGTATTATCACCTGATGGTCGCTGTGTGAATATTCCTCACTGACCCTCCACTTCATGCTTTTCAGGATGGAGTTGCTCGCAAAGGTGATATCAATCATGGAGCCTACTCCAGCCTTCCAGTAAGTATTTGCCCGGCCCTTATTAGCAATGCCTATCGCTAGGGGAGCGAATGTTTCCAATAAGGCCTGTGCTCTGGTGTTGGTGAGCCTGCTGCCCCATTCTGTGGCCCACGCGTTGAAGTCTCCTCCTATAACCACTGGGGCTCTCTGGAGCGCATCCGCGGTTAGATGATCCAGCATTAGTTGATATTCGCTGGTCGTCAAGCTGGGTCTTGCATAGCAGCTATAGAAATGGATTCCATTTATTTTCGCACACACGAAGCCTTCTGTTTGGTCGTTTGTTTCTTGGAAGGCATGGGGTCCACATATCCATATTGCCACCTGTTTTGCTTTATCCAGTTATTGTTCTGTTCGGGACATTTATAGGGCTCGCTGATCATTACAACGTCGGCTCTTTCGTCCTTGGCCGTTTGTGCCAGGATGTCCTGGGCTATTCTACAGTGATTAAGATTTATCTGTAGCATCTTCATGGTATTTTGCTTGTAATAGCTCTCCTGAAGACCGGGCATCTGCTGCTACCAGGTATATGATGCGCGTCGTCTGGGTGGTTTTTCTTGCAGAACATGCAGGATGGTTGCTTATCGCAATTTTTCGCTATGTGGCCCCCTTCACCACATCTCCTACATAGCTTCGAGCGATCTTCTTCGCTTTTGCATTGTGTGGCTAGGTGACCATACTCTAGGCACTTGAAGCACGTTTTCAGCAGTGTCTTTACACGGATTCGGCAGACTACCCACCCAATCTTAATTTTGCCGACTTCTAGCAGTTACCTACTTACTTAGGTGGCGCTACAGTTCGAGGTGAACCTGCCCTCAATCGACAAGCCTCTCCATTTAGCTCGGTCTTTAGCTAATTGCCTCCAGTTGTGCACTCCAAGTTGGTCAAGGTCCCCTTGAACTTGTGCGCGCCACCTACGGCGATGATTCCCTCTACTGCGTCGTCGCTCCGGGTTAGATTCGAAGACTCTGCGGGCCGGAGCGTTGGTGTCCATTCGCTCTACATGTCCTAGCCATCTCAGACGTCCAATACGCAGTTTTTTAAATAGGTCGATGTCGCTGTACAGCTCGTATAGTTCGTGATTGAATCTTCTCCTCCAAAACCCGTCAACACAAACGTGACCGAAAACCTTACGAAGAATTTTCCTCTCGAAGCGACTAAGAATATCTTCATCGTCTTTTAATAAAGTCCATGTTTCAGCGCCGTAAAGCAGGACTGGGATGATCAAGGTCTTATATAGAGTCTCCTTAGTTGTTCGAGATAGGGCTTTACTGTTTCCTAACGTCTTCTACTGGAAGACTGATGGTTGCTCTTTGAGTCCCTCCGTATGCCTTTCGCATTCATAATATGTCTGCCGGTAAAACGTTTACTCCAAACTGGGTTCTAATTGCATCGATTATGTCAACCATTGTAGTGACCTCATCGATGTATTTGACCTCGAGAGTAGTGCGGTGCGTAAGTGTTCTTACACTCGCTTGCTCCGCTAAGGCTTCGCTGATCACGCCTTTAAACTCGGTGGTCTTTATTCCCGTCTCCTTGAGTTGTATTAGGAGGTCTCCCTTCTGTGTCCTCCTAATTTTAGAAACCGCTTTTCCAACTGCTTCCAGTTTGGGATCAGCCTTTACTTTGCGCAGTATATCCGCGTAAGAAAGGGCTCCCGTAGCTTTGATGACAATAGCGTCAGGTGTCCGAGTTTGGCTTGGAGTGACTGTATATGTATTCCTTTCGGAGAATAAACACATTTGACACATATTCTGATTTTACGATAAGTGCAAGCGTTGTATTCTGCAGCGAGGGGTTCCGATTTTCAGCTACATTTTTTATTCTTATTTTAAGAAGACGCCGCAGCCAGCGGTGTCGCCGTCAAGTACATTTGTATGTACCGTGACACTTCGCAGCCAGCGAAGTCGCCGTCAAGCTCATTTGCATGTACCGTGACACATCGCAGCCAGCGAAGTCGCCGCCAAACAGCCGCCATAGAAGTTTCTTGGCATTCATCGCAATGCGCCGCAACCAGCGGAGTCGCCGCCATAGAAATTTCTCGGCATTCATCGCATTACGCCGCAGCCAGCTGTGTCGCCGCCAAACGGTCGCCATAGGAGGTTCAGTGCCGCATTATTACGTCGCAGCCAGCAAAGTTGGCACCAAACAGTCGCCGTTCGAGTTCGTGCATACTACATATAGCATTCCGTCGCAGCCAGCTAAACAACGAAGATAGATCCCAGGCGAGTGAATACGCTCGGAAGCCACGTTCACCTGAGACGTATCGCCAATGACCGACGATACACAGCCCCGGCGAAGTAAACGATTAAACTGCGAGAGTGACAGTGAATTGGAGACGAATCAGCATATTACAGCCCCACCCAGTCATGAAAGCATCTATAAAACCTCAGAAGTGATGGAAGAAATGCAAAACCAGTTGGAGGAAGTGCGTTCGCAACTAGAAGCAGTCACAACTAGACTACAGGAACTACTTACCCGCCAGCAGCCGAATAGTGCCGTCATAACCACAGCAATCGCACCCACTACTTCAAGCCGCCCACCAGCAAGTCAAGCTTGTCATATGTCCACAGCCGTAATTAGCACCACCGCTACTGCCATGACCATGAGCACTGGGGTTGGCCAGGTGCCTCATGCACCTTATTCTTGGGGTTCAGTAACCCCTATCCCACAATGTCCTCAGTCAGCAGACGTGGGTATAACTCCAGGAGCTGCCGCCAATTATCAGTACACACCAGGACTACCAACGTTCCTGCCGCCTTCGACCGCCCTTCTCCCATTTGCCCATCATTCTTTTATGCCAACAACAACTATGCCGACTCAGCCTTCATCTGCAGCAAATGGTTGAAAGTTACACTACCTTCCCGATTTCAATTGCAGGCCGGACGATTGGCCAATGTTCTACACTGCGTGTATGAAATCTACGGCCATGTTCGGTTATGCAAACGTCGAAAATATTTTCCGCCTGCAGATGTGCATAAAGGGACTGGCTAGGGAGGTTGTCGAAGCGCTGCTGATCCATCACCACAACGTGAATCGAGTCCTCACCGCATTGGAGTTTCGATTTGGTCGCCCAGAGATCTTGGTGAGAAGCCAGCTGAGCAAGGTGAGGGAAATAGAGTCGATCGCCGAAAACAAGTTAGAGTTGCTGATACCGTTCACCACCAAAGTGCAAAACCTTGCAGCATTCCTGGAATCCAGTGGAATGTATCAGCACCTGTCCAACCCTACGCTCATCGACGAGCTCGTCAGCAAACTTCCCATGAGTAAGCGACTCGAGTGGGCCCAGTGTAGCATTCATATTCAGCCATATGTCACAGTTAGGCATTTTGAGGAGTGGTTAACTGCAGTTGCTACACTTGTCTGTTTGGTCGTCCCAACGTCCATGGTTCTCTTCAGTTACCATAATGAGCGCCGAACTCGCCGCACAACTACGGGTAAACGGGTATCCAAGGAATCTGAAGCTACAATTGATCACCAAAGAAACGTTTGCTAACGAGTCCTTCGTCGTGGACCTCCAGATAAGCGCCGACGTGGATGAAGCCGAAAGATTCATGATGGAAGGTGTCCAAACTACCAACGGATTCAGCTTGCGGACTCAAACATTGGTTGCCGCCGATCTGCCACCATCCTATGTCGCCAGCATGTTCTCCACGCTTCAGTTAGCCGAGTACGAAAATGCGAGTCCGCAAATTCTAATAGGGCTGGACAACTGCCATCTGGGAGCGCCAGTACGTATAATCGAATCTGCCGATGTTGGACCTATAGTAGCAGAAACCAAATTGGGGTGCGTAGTATACGGCAAGACACCGACTGAGGCGGAAGTTACACGGGAAAGACTTGTTCTCAATTGTAATCCAGTTGGGGAAGAGGATATACGCCTGCATCGGATCGTGGACGACAACTTCGACATTAAGAACTTCGGTGTCAAGAAACCATCGGAGAAAGTAGTCTGCATCGCCGATAAGAGAGCACTTCACATCCTCTCAAGTCCAACGAAGAACATCAAGAACCGTTTTGAAACCGGACTGCTATGGAAGGAAAACGACGTCGAGTTGCCACCTAGCTACGAAATGGCCCAAAGAAGATTATTGAACCTCGAAAGTAAGCCTCAAAGGGAGCCGGAGCTCGCAGCCACGTACAGAAACATCAATTCGAGCTACTTGCAAAAGAGATACGCCAGGAGACTAAGCAGTCGTGAAGCCGAGGCCACAACAACAAGGACTTGGTATCTGACGCACTTTGGCGTGAAGAACCCCAATAAGCCAAGCAAGGTCCGATTGGTGTTCGATGCAGCCGCGAAGGTACGAGGCGTTTCCTTGAACTCGTTCCAGCTGAAGGGACCCGATGACAACCAACAATTGTTGACTATCCTGTTGAACTTCCGATTGAGACCTGTTGCCGTAACTGGGGACACAAAAGAGATGTTCCATCAGGTGTTAATCCGGAAAGAGGATCAGGACTCTCAGCGATTCCTGTGGCGAGAAGATAAGGATAAGCCGATCGATACATATGTAATGCAGTCGATGACTTTTGGTGCCAGCTGTTCGCCGTGCTCGGCAAATTGCATAAAGAATCGCAATGCGAAGAGGTTTTTGAACGTTCATCCGAGAGCTGTAAAGGCGATCCTTTATCGCCATTACGTGGATGACTACGTCGATGGCTTCGACACTGCTGCCGTGGCAATCGAAGTCACCAAAGCAGTAATCTCGATTCATGAAAGTGGTGGCTTCGAATTGCGGAATTTTGCGTCAAGTTCCAGAGAGGTGCTCCGCAGCATATGCAACCAAGGCGACAAGGAACAGCAGAGCCAGTCAGTTGACATGAACGTGGAGGCCGCTACTGAGAAGGTTTTGGGAATGTTTTGGGAGCCAGACGAGGATGTCTACGTTTTCAAGCTGAAATTTCCTCGTATTAGCAGTGACGCCATGATCTGCTACAGGTGTCCAACAAGAAGGTAGTTTTTGGGGATCACGATGTCTATGTTCGACCCATACGGGATGATTGCCAACTTCGTCGTCTACGTTAAACTGTTGTTCCAGTCAGTCTGGAGGTGTGGGGTTCAATGGGATGAACCAATTCCCGATGAAGTCTATCAGAAATGGATTCAGTGGAGAGCAGAACTTCCTACTTTGGAGTTTTTTAATGTGCCGAGGTGTCACCATCCCAGCTTGTCGACGGTCTGTCGGATCGTTCTTCACACATTCGTCGATGCCAGTGAAGAGGCGTTTAGTGCGGTGACGTATTTGCGGATTGAGCATGGAGAAAGGGTCAGCGTGTCATTCGTTTGTGGAAAGACAAAATGCGCTCCACAAAAATGGATGTCTATCCACGCCTGAAATTATCTGCTGCTGTTTTAGGAACCAGGCTCTGCGACTCGATTGAAAGATGCCACGACCTGCCAATAGCTGATCGGGTATACTGGAGTAACTCGATGACTGTCCTGTGTTGGCTTCGGTCAGATCCTCGACGCCACAAGCTGTTCATAGAATTTCGTATAGCGGAGATTCTTGATAGTAGCAGATTGAGTGAGTGGCGCTGGATCCCAACCAAACTCAATCCAGCAGACGAAGCGACGCGGGCACGATATCCTCCAAAGTTTTGTATGGACAACAAGTGGATAAGGGGCCGTCATTTCTTTAGTTGGATGAAGAAGCATGGCCTGAACAACCAGATGACATCGGAAGACATACGTGCCAAGAAGAAATCAAGCCTAAATTTGTTTTGCATGCCAACCTGGTGAGTACGCCAGTTTTAGATTTGTCTCGATTTTCCACATATTCAAAGCTGAAAAGGACGGTGGCCTGGGCGATAACATTCATCAAGCTTAGCTTGCGCAAGTCAACAGAAAAGGGAGGGCTGTCAGCCGCAGAACTCGATGAAGCCGAGCGTGCGCTGTGTAGCGAAGCACAGGGCGACGTTTTCATGCAGGCGATAGCTCAGCTCGGTTGTCAACAACGGGTCGATAAGACGAGCAGTATCCGCAGACTAACTCCGATTCTAGACGACGAGGATCTGTTACGTGTCTACGGGGAATCGATGCCGCCGCCACCATACCCTTTACCGCCAGACGCCCCGTCATCCTACCAAGGGATCACCGGTTAACGAACCTGATTGTGGAACATTTCTATCGCCAGTTACGTCATCAAATTGATGACACAGTAGCGAACGAGATCCAGACCAAGTTTTGGGTGCCCAGTCTGTCGGATTCGATCCGCGTTGCCGTTGCCGCCGTTAATGGGATAGTTGCCTGAGGACCGCCTTACTCCCTACGTACGGCCAACGTCACAGTGGGACGCCACAAGGAAAAGCATTGGATAGCCCTGTTTACCTGCTTAACCATGAGGGCGGTACACTTAGAATTGGCTGCTGATTTGTCGACGGATGCTTGCATCTTATGCATTCGTAATTTCATTAACCGTCGCGGGATACCGGTACGCGTAAGAAGCGACAATGGTACCAACTTTGTTGGCGCCAGAAACGAACTATTGACTGCAGATGTTTTCGATAGCGATGCGATTAAAGCCGAACTTTCTGGGAGAGGAATAGATTGGATTTTCAACTGTCGATCAAATCCACATGCGGGAGGTTGCTGGGAGAGACTCGTCTGATCAGTGAAAAGGGTGCTGACTCATACGCTCAACGAACTAGCGGGCAAGACCGAAACGTTGCTGAGTGCCTTAAATGAAGCCGAGAACAACGTGATCAGCCGGCCACTCACTCACCTCCCAGTTTCGACGGATGATGAAGAGCCCCTTACGCCGCATCATTTCTTGGTGGGCTCCGTTAGCTCTACACAGACTCCTGGTAGCTTCGATGAAAGGGAACTCTACCTTAGAAAGCAGTGGCGGATCAGCCGCCAATTACAGGATCGTTTTTGGCGACGGCGGATACAGGAGTACTTGCCAGAGCTTACGAGGAAAAGCAAGTGGTTTGCCAAGGTTGCGCCTATCCAAGAAGAGGACTTAGTCCTTATATGCGATGTCGACGTTCCGAGAAACAAGTGGACCAAAGGATGAATCACCAAGGTGTTTCCCGGACCGGATGAGCAAGTTCGCGTTGCCGATGTGAAGACGGCCACGGGAATCCTTCGGAGACCGCCAATAAAGTTGGCTGTATTAGAGGTAGGTGAGGCTGGTGCAGAGCAAGGCGCCTGACGGGGGGTGGGATGTTGAGTAAGTCGAACGCGAATGCTGAGGAGCAAACATATAAACGAGCACTTCTACCGGTTGGGGTCCAATTTAAAAACGAACAAATGTCATTAGAAATTTAATGTGATCACGGAGCCCTGTATTCCTTTCAGAGAATAAACACATTTCACACATATTCAGATTTTACGATAAGTGCAAGCGTTGTATTCTGCAGCAAGTGGTTCCGATTTTCAGCTACAAGGAGGAAAGAGAAAACAACTCGCAACACATGCCTTTTCTTCCCACCTACATAATCCATAACTTCTACCAAGTACATCTATATATTCAACTAGTATTTTCTACTTTTCTACATTTTTAACCATTAAATATATAATACTATAAAACTACCCCAGGTAACTCACTAATCTTACTCACATTGAAGAAACTACGCATTACATCTCCCTCTTACACTACAGGACTTCTACTTAAATACTTGGGTGTTGCCAGGCATACATTTTAAACTCAATGACATATTTCTCTTACAGTGGGCGCCGTGGCGTAAGTGGTTAGTGTGTCGGATCACTACGCATGAGGTTCCAAGTTTGAATCCCAGAAAACACCAAAAAGTTTTTTCACGGTCCCACCTCTCGCGAGCGTCTGACAATCATCCGAGAGTATTGTTGTCACGAAAAAGTTTCTCAAATCGCCGTTCGGAGTCGGCATTAAACTGTAGATCCCTTCCATTCGTGTGAAAAATATAGCGCACACAACATGAGTGGTTGCGAGAAGCTAGGCCCTGGCACTTTAAAGAGCTGTTGCGCCAAATATTTGTATTTGTATGTCTCTTACAGTCGTCCAGCCTAACCAGAACTCACCTCGAGTTCATGATCTTCTTCAATGTTAAGATCTGAGTCTTCGTTTTCGTCGGTGTCGCTACTATCCTAGATACCGTTTATCGGCATGCAATGCCTAATACTATCGGCAGAAAGGACTCCTTCGTAATTCGTTCGGCGTTTGCGTTGAGTTCCTTCTATGTGTGTTACTAAAGACCGATCGTTGGGGTAGACTTGTTTGACAACGAACGGGGCTTTGAAAGGCGCTATAAGTTTTCTGCTAGTACCTGTAGTTACCTACTGTTTCTTGGACTCTTTCTCTTCATGACTTAGTTGGTATTCTTCTATTTGTGTGGTGGCTTTTCTGCGTATTTCATACAAATCCTGAATTAAGTTAGCGGTTGCCTTAATTTTGTCTTTTAATATCCGGATCTTGACTGTAATAGTTCGCTCGGTGTTTTGTCAGTACTTTTACTGTCAATATTGTTAAATGCGAACTGGACTTTTCGTATATATTTTTTTTTTTTTTTTGAGTTAAGAAGTTCACTTTATAAGTGGTTGGTAAATCTGTGAATTGCTGCGTATCTTCTTGTACTTTCTCAAAGTGATTTGAACAGCAAGTTAGGTTAATAAAGACCCCTTACAACTGGTGGGGGAAGACTATAATAAAAACACAGACTTTACTGCGGGTTCATTAAAATGACCTGCCTTAAATATGAAAATTATGCTAACTGTACAAAATTAGGTGCTAAAGTTTTTTGTTACACATTATGAATGAATAACACAGACAGCACGAAGAAGATTTGTGCTGACTGGTTGAGAAATTATAAAATGCATTCTGGCAACAACATCGAACATGAGTCCATTGTCCAGCTATTGTCAACTCTTCTTCTTCTTCTTCCTTTTATCAGCGAGGTTATGATCCGAAAACAAGGGATCACAACCCTCCCACTTCACCGCATTTCTACTGATCCGCCTGTGGGGTTCGCCTATTTGACCTCAGAAAATATCGGCAGGCCTGCCGATTTTGGATCACTCGGTTACTAAGGCCAATGAAATACCGATGTCGTCGCATTTGTCTGATCCAGGCGTTTATAGGCCTACCTTTCCTACATCGCGATGTCTTTGGAACGTGCATTGATATTGCCTTTTTAACAGGGTTCAAATGATCTCTTCTTTAAACGTGGCAATACCAACTGAGCCGGTCGCGCTCTATTTTTTGTACGATGGTTTCCTTGATGTGAAAGCTTCCACAGATCTTCGAACTTCTTATTCGATCAAGCTTTGTCACTCCTGCTGTCATGCGAAGCATCTTCATCTCAGCTGCCGTTAATTTACTCTCATACTTTTTGTACATCGTCAAACATTGTGAACCGTATGTGAGCGCTGGACGTACAACTGCGGTGTAGAGCCTTCCTTTCAACTTAGGGGACATTTTTCTGTCACAGAAGATAGCGGAATTTTCTCGCCACTTCATCCACCCTACGCTTACACGATGATTGATGTCGTCATCACAAGTTGCTTTGCTATTGATCATAGATCCCAGATATTTAAACTTTTCGCACTTGGGAAGCACTGTTCCATTCAAATAAATGTCTGGAATAGGCCTGAGTGGATCAGAGAACGGGCAGCATAAGTACTCTGTCTTTTTTGAACTAATGCGATACCCATTTCCCTCCAGAACGTCCACCCACACATCAAGTGCTCGTTGCAGGGATGTAGGATCCTCACTTATGATAACTCCATTGTCAGCAAAGAATAACTGATGTACCTTGGGGTCCATCACTTTACCTTCAAGCAGATAATCAAGGACTGTAATAAAGAGCAAAGGACTTAAAACGCTTCCTTGGTGTACCCCGACTTTGATTGGGAACTCTTCGGTTACTCTGGCGGGGCATCTTACTCTTGTCTTTGCTCCTTCGTACATGTTCATGATCATCTGTACATAGGTTTCTGGAACCCCTCGATGTCTTAGCGCCACCCATATCAAATTTCGTGGTTGTCTGTCGAATGCCTTTTCAAAGTCAACCAATACAATATGCATTCCTTAAGGAATCACGATGTTTTTCCATTATGATCCTTATACCTTGGATTACATCTGTGGTTGATTTACCCGAGACAAAACCGCACTGATCATCAGATAGCCGTACTATTTTTCGCATTCGGCCACCTAATACCCGGTCAACGATCTTCATGGTGTGTGACATCAGCTTGATCGCGTATTTGATTTCGCGTATCACCCTTCCCTTTGTATACAGGGAGAAGGTAACTTTCCCTCCATTGATTCGGCATTGGATCACCTCTCACGAATTTGGAGATGAGAATTCTGAGCCATCTGAACCCGACGTCTCCCATATTTTTCCAGAACTCAGAGGGCATCTCATCTGGCCTAACCGGTTTTCGTTTTTTGGAGTATTTGACCGCCTCACTAACTTCTTCGACTGTAATGTCGGGTATTTCTTCACAGTTAGGGGTGGTTCTTGGAAAGTATAGCCGGGGAAACTGTTCATTTAAAAGCTCTTCACAATACTGCTGCCAACTCTGCAGAATTTTGTCGTCATCCACAAGAAGCTGGCCATGAGCATTGCTAATGAACTTTGGCGAACGAATCTCCTCAGCATTCCTCCTTCTTTGGGCGGCTATTTTGAAGATAGTGGCGCTCTTGTTCATATCGTGTCTTCGCAGCTCCTGGATAGCCTGGTTTGCATCAGCAACCGGGGAAAATATTTTCTCCAGCTCCCGATACAGGCCCTCCGTACTCTCTGCTTGAAGCTGGCCGCACTTCTTCTTCGCTTTTTTCTTGCAGCATCTGTATTCCATTTCGAGGCGAACTTTTTCGTCATTATTATTAGAGGGGCACTTTGACCAAGCTTTGAAAGCCGCTTTCTTCTCATTTATCACTTTCTTAGCTTCATCACTCCACCACCATGTTTCTTTGGCGTGTTGATGGTGGCCTTTTGAAGCTCCTAGCAGTGATTTGGCCTTCTTTAAGCAAGTTCGCTGTAGGGAATCCCACATATTTTGTGCTCTGCACTCTTCATCCTCAGCTCCGTTGATGATGTGAGAAGAGAGGTAATTTTTCATTACGAAAACAAAAGCCTCGCCTTTTTCTTTGTCCAGATTGTACCACTTGATTTTCTCAGAGACCCTTGTTTGTTTGCTTTTCTTTGGTGTTTTCATAAAAAATTCTGTTAGCAGGAGACGGTGTTGCCGAGCGATTGCCTCTCCCAGGATCACTTTGCAATCTTTTACCCGAGGCTTCATGAAACTGGCTACCAAATGGTAGTCAATCTGAGTTTCATCTCCACCACTGCTGTAAGTGATTAGGTGTCGGCTTTGTTTGATGAACATGGTATTTAACACGATAAGACCGTGTGATTTGCACATGCTTAAGATGTCTTCACCAGGAAGGTTCCTGGTGCCATATCCTAGTCCTCCATGGCAGTCTTCATAGTCTTCGTTTGATTTCCCGACATGTCCATTCAAATCTCCTCCAACAAACAGAAACTCTTCCTTTGGGATGTTCTTAAGGAGATCCAGCTACTGTCAATGTTTAGCTGAATCCATACAGGGGATGGTTTGATGCTGCGTAGTTTACAATAGGATGACAACTCCTTAGCATGCGTCAGCAGATCCAATTCACATCTGCTGACATTGGACCGGCGATTAAACATCGGATGCTGTTGCTGACATAGATATTTTTCGCTGGTTCTTGTGCACTTGGTCAGCTCCTCCCTTGCCATTCTGTAGTATGATTCTCGTAGCAGATTTACTGTTATATAATCCAGCGATGGTTCAATAAAAACGTATTCATTATTGTGGGGAGTCGGAACAGGTATGACCTTGAATAGGGCGAAGTCTTCTGTGTTGATTAAAGGCACTCTTATGTCGAATATTATATTCCGCTACGTTACTCTTGCCCTAGCCGTCAAAAGTTTGTAGAGTCCTAACAAACTCGAATGCATTTCTTCTCCTGCTACAGATATCTTTGGTTGCAAGTGGCTTCTTATCAACGTTAGCTGCGATCGAAGTTGGCCTGGTGTGATCACCAGAGGGTTAATTTTGGCATGATGTAAATCAGTTAGAATATTCAGTAGGGAGTTTTGCGTTTCTTGATAATTCAACATTGCTAATGTCGCATATGTTGACAATGCTAAAAGCTTCTGTTTTACATCATTCTGGTTGTTTGATTTGTTTGCACTGCTCTTCAGGCTCTCTAAGTCATTTTGGAACGCTTGCAGTTGTGCAGTAATGGTTTCAGTGTTTTTCTGTAAAATATTGCTCGTTGATTCTGCTACCGATGTCTGGTTTTTTATTAATTCTAGTAGGTGATTCTCATTTACTCGTGTTTCCTCAATTTGTTGCTCATAGTGTTCAGCATATGACTCGTCCAACAGTCCGAAGAGCTTATTTGCTACGGTACCAATAAAGTCGAACGGGCATCGTTTTATTCGTATCTTGAGTGGAACTCCGGCTCCTTGGTTAAGAAGCAAGTCGTTGTTACTTTTGATGATCGTCAGTTGGTGATTGAATTGATGAACTATTGTATATTGTGAATCAATGCGTCAGATTTCATTTTACAGAAGGTATTCATATCCTTCACTAGTTCCTGGAATCCTTCAAATTCTCTCCAATAATTGGTCATATCATAATAGACAATTATTTTCCAGTCGCTGACGAACAGATTAACGCTACCAATCTTCTCGAAGTAAATCCCTGGGCGGTTTTTGAATGGAGTTATCTCTACTTCCTTGTTGGTTAGTTGTAATTTAATTGACGGTATAAATATTGTTATTACTGGCACAAGTAATAATATGTTCAGAATGTTTAAACATGAACGGTTAACCTTACTTGTCTTATTTATGTTGGCTTGATCTGGTTCAATATCTCGAGGGCTATTCACATTATCTTCGATAGGTAGAGGACAAAGTTTGGTTGTTGACCTCATCATGAATTTATTATTGCTAAATACAGTTACAGTGCGAACTTGCTCGTCCTTTCCGGGATGTAATTGTTCAATTTTCCCCAACATCCATTTGGTTGGTGGCAAACGATCATCCTTGAGCAGTATGATATCCCCCTTTTTAATATTTGACTTATTTTGTTTCCATTTAGCGCGCTGTTGGAGATGAGAGAGGTATTCTGTTGACCAGATCTTCCAAAACTGTTGGGTCATTCTTTGAATCAATAGCGAGTTCAAACACGCTTCTATTTGAGTAAGTCGTGTTGCTAGCTCCTCAAATGTAAGTGTAGTATCACCGACTACTCTCTTTAAGTGATACTTTATTGATTTTACGCCGGCCTCCCAAAGTCCTCCAAAATGTGGTGACGCTGGTGGAATAAAGTGCCATTGGATACCATCCACCACAAGTTTGTTGGATGCATCTGCTTCCAACTGTTTGATTGCATGCTTCATCTGGTTAACGATTTCCTTGTTTGCTCCGACGAAGTTGGTGCCATTATCGCTATAGAAGTGTGCACACATTCCTCTTCTAGATGTAGAACGCCTTACAGCTGCTATGAAGGCTGCGGAGCTGAGATCGCTTACCAGTTCAATGTGAACTGCCTTAGTCGCTAAACAGACAAATATCGCGATGTACCCTTTTGTTGTTCGGTTTCCTCATCCTCTGGCTATCAACATCTGAATGGGGCCAGCAGAATCTTTCTCAGTATGGGTAAATGGTCTTGATGGAGTTACTCTTGCGGCTGGCAGCATTCCCATTATTTGAGTCTTTGCTTGCGTATTCAACCGATGACATCTTACGCAGTTATGTATGACCTGACATACCACACGTTTTCCTTGAATGATCCAGTAAGATTGTCGCAATGTTGACAATATTAGTCGAAGTCCACCGTGTAAAGTGCGTTTGTGTGTGTTTTCGATTAACAATCTGGTGAACTTGTCGTTTTGAGGTAGAATACATGGGTGTTTTTCGGTATCTGATAGGGTTGAATGTTCCAGACGTCCTCCCACTACCAGAAGATTGTCTTTATCTAAGTATGGGTTTAATGAAAGAAGTTTGCTTTCTTTCGTTAAGGTTCTTTCCAGCTCTAAGGCATGCTAACTCTTCGGAGTACACTTTTTCTTGAGTGGTGCGTATAATAGCCTTGCGCGTGTCTTCGAATTCGCTCACTGTTGATTTTCTTGTTTTTTCTCGAATTTGGAGTTCTGCAATTTGCTATAAATCTTCTACAATAAGCAACTACTGTTATTAATCTGTTATAACAAGAGAATCTTTCGGCAATGTCGTAAGGTTTGGACACCGATATTGCCAATACTTCCTTAGTTTCGGGAACCGTTGTTGAATGTACTTCTTACGGCGGCCAATATGTTGAATCATGATGTAGCCACTCGGGACCATGCCACCAAAATGGGTTGTTTTTTATTTGTCCTGGTAAGCAACCCCTGGAAGCAGAGTCAGCGGGATTATCTGATGAGCGTATGTGCCTCCAGGAACTTGGCTTCGTTGCCTCCTGTATCTCCGATACCCTGTTCGCAACAAATGTCTTCCAGGTTGATGGACATTTTTGAATCCAGCCCAATGTTATTGTGGAATCTGTCCAGGCAAATACATTGCCTACTTGTGGGCCGTATGTCCGCATTCTTTCAGTCAAAATCTTTGATAGTTAATGAGCTCCACAAAGCTCGAGGTTGGGAAGAGGAATCTTCTTTTGGATTGGTGCCACTTTTGATCTTGCTGTCAACATCACTGTTCTGCAAACCTACTCTGGAGTACACCACTGTTGCGTACGCAGCTTCTGAGGCATCACAAAATCCATGAGCTCAAACTTTTGGCATTTCGTAATTTCCATCCATCTCGGAATTCTGATGCCTTCGACTTCCACTAGATTATCTCGCAACCGGTCCCATTAATTCTGCTGATCAACTGTAAGTGGTTCATCCCAGTTAACCTTTGATTTCCAAATTTGCTGCATCAAGATTTTTGGGCTTACATTAATCGGTGCCAACAAACCTAGTGGTTCATACAACTTGGCTATTTCAGAGAGAGTTTCCCGCTTTGTGAGTGATTGGTCTTGTTTTGTATTTCCACCTATGCAAACTTTAGACTGGAACGTGTAACTCATAGGGCTCCAATGAATCCCCAATGTTTTAATTGTTTCTTCTTTCATGATGCTTATATCTTTCTCACTCCTCGACTCGGGTGGAATGCCCTTAAATAACCTAGTATCGTTAGCAGCCCATTTTCGAAGATGAAACCCTGCTCCTTTTAGCATAGTAGTAAGTTGCCTTTGTGCTTCTGTACATTCGGTTATTGTATCCCACCCGGACATCACATCATCAACATAAAAATCGTGTTTCACAATCTCTGATGCAACTGGATACTTCTCTTGTTCATCTACAGCAAGTTGCCGCAGAGTTTTAGCTGCCAAGAATGGAGCTGAAGCTGTCCCATAAGTGACTGTAGTAAGTTTATACTCCTTTATGGTTTGGTCGGTGGAGCTTCGCCATAATATTCGCTCATAATCCTGATGTTTCATCATTTAGCTTAATTTGACGATACATTTTTTCTATGTCTGAAGCAAAGACATATTTATGTCTCCGCCAGCGCATCAAAATAGTTGTGATATCTTCCTGGAACTTGGGGCCCACCAGTATTAATTCATTTAAGCTAACCCCGGTCAAAGTTTTGGCAGATCTATCGAATACTACTCGTACCTTTGTTGTAGTACTCTCGGGTTTGAGATCAGCGTGATGGGGCATGTAGTAAATGGTGTTTTGCGGCTTTTTGCTTAAAGTTGCCTCTGCCATGTGCCCTAGTTCCAAAAATTTATTAATAACCTTTGTGTACTCCGTTTTCAGCTGCAGATTTCTATTGAGTTGGATTTCAAGCTGACGAAATCTTGTTATGGCTCTGATTTTGGACTCTCCTAATCTTGATGACTGCATCGCCTCTTCGTTGAATGGGAATGTTCACTAAATTATCTGCCATCAACTTCTCGGTAATACGTTCTTCCATAAATCTGTTCGCATTCCTTATCACTTGGTTTTGATATCTCGGTTGAGGGACTTCCTCCAGCTCCCAAGACCTTTCAAGCTGACGATCTATCGATTTTTGGGCTACTAGCCCGTTTATAGTAACACCGTGATGCTTTTTTGTGGAGGTTCAGCCTGAAATGAGCCAACCTAAATGTGACCTTTGAGCTATCAATGAGTTATCAGCGTCCCTTTTTCGACCATCAATAATGATTTCGCCGTACGTGTCAGCTCCTATGATCATGTCAATGGAGCCAGGGAATCTGTACGTAGCATCAGCTAGTTCGAGCTCACCGAACTGACCAGTTTTTAAGTTTGTAGGTGCTTCAGATGGTAATTGCCTTGTTAATTTTGGTAAGACAAGGGCTTCTACTTGGAGCTTGAAGTTTGATGAGAACCGTGGGGATATTATAACATCCACCTTGTGTTTGGCTGTTCCTGCCGTTGTAGCACCCAATCCACGCACTTCAACGAAGGCCCTTTGTCTTTTAAGCCAAAATGATTGAACGATCCACTCTGTAATGCGAGAAGCTTGAGAGCCAGGGTCGATAAGTGCTCGTACTGTGACACTGTGTCCAAGTCCGTCACTGCTGCTTACATTTAAGATTGCCGTTGCAAGTAAAACATTTTGATTTCAGTGGCCATGGATTACTTGTTTTGTCGTGGTTTTTGTTGAGTCTTGTTGATTAACTTGTGGACCTCTCTCTGGCCATTCCATGTGTAGTAATGAATGGTGGTTTTAATTGCAATATTTGTAAGTCCGTTTGTTAAAACATTGGCTATGTTTCTCATGTCGTAAGCAATTCAAGCAAATTTTGGGTTGTTTGGTTGATTCCTTTCCTTTGCTGTCCAATTCATAAATTTTGGAGCGGAATATATAATGTGGTCACCTTTGCAAATAACGCACTGCATTGCTTTAGACGCTATGCGAAAATTGCGTAACGTGTGCTTCGAATCATCTACATACTTGTATTGTTTCTGTCTTGGCGTTGTTAGCACTTCCAGTGCTTGGTATCTTCTTTGCAAGAATTCTAAAAGAACAGATAAGGATGGCATCTTATTTGGTTCCTTCAGCCGTTGCTCAAATAGATTTCTCGGTTCTGTATCGAGCGCCTTTGTTGTCAAATGTACTATTATTGGGTTCCATGATGATGTATCAAAGCCCATGGTGTTCAAAGCCGCTAACCCTTCCTTTGTGGCATGCAATATGTTCTTTACTGATGTCGCTGAGGGTGGATTTCCTTGCTGTCCGGCCTATAACATTTTGTCAATGTGCATAGATGCAATTTTTCTCTCGTTGTTGTATCTGGATTTAAGTGTTTCCCATGCGTTGTTGTAGTTTTGACTTGAAATTGTTAAGTGTTGAATGAGTTGTAGGGATTCGCCCTCCAAATGAGTCTTTAAGTACTCCATCTTTTCCGTAGTCCCTAGGCTACCTCTGTTGTATATTCTTCTTCTTCTTCTTCCTTTTATCAGCGAGGTTATGATCCGAAAATAAGGGATCATAACCCTCCCACTTCACCGCATTTCTACTGATCCGCCTGTGGGATTCGCCTCTGTTGTGTATTATGGTAGAAAATAAGTCGTAAAACAAATTCCAGAAAATTTCCTCGAAAGGTAGGTATTTTTAGTTGAGGTAATCTCGTTTCGCAGTGGTTAGATTGATCCACCCCTGACTTATTGGTTTCACCAAGCCTAGACGCCATTTGATAGTTGCTCTAACAACACTTTTTGTTGAGAGTCGTGTGTTGCAATTTTTCCCGATTTAATGGGTTGATTAAACGGCGAGGATGATAGTTTTTACGCGAGAACAAATTCGCAAACAAAAGAAATAAAAGAAAAAAACGAGATCGGCTGTGCGATCTTTACGCGTTTAGTGATGGAAAGCCAAAAGTAACAGAGATGATAAACAGTACGGGAAATGCAACTACAGCACTAGTATGCTGCCGCGGTCGGCTGCTCAGCTGGGGTGGTTCCAGTGGAAGTGCGTTCACACACGGGGAATCGTTGAGCGCCACCCAATCTTTAGAAAAGGAATTGGGAAACCTTAGGATTTTGGATAGGTGGACTGTGAAGGTAAAAAAACACACACACCAAGAAATAAAAGAGGTGATTCCACGTTATAAAGCTCTGTCTGAGCCACGGTCGATTTATTAGTTGGAAAGTTGATTGTCAGTTGGAATTTAGAATTACACGATCGAATGCAAATAAACAATAACGTAAAACAAGGTAAAGCCGTTGGGGTGGCTCTTTATCGCACGGTCCTGGCACACACAAATATTAACTAGCGGTCGCGAGTCCCGCTTTGCTCGGGAAATTTGCGGAACGGAATCCAACCGGAATTTTAAACACAAATCCTACTTCAACCGGAAACAATTTACGATTATGTCTACTACTTATCTGTCTCCTGGGCATTTCCCCCTTTGTCCTTCTTCTCAGTCTCTCCTTTCCTTTTGCTTATCCTGAATTCTCCTGCCTCAAAGGCGAAGATCATTAAATCCCCGATTTCAAACAACGCCTAATTCCACGTTGGACCCTGCTGAGAAGAAAGAAAGGAAGGGAAGTATCCAAGAGCCTCAAACCTTTTCCTAATACGCGTCATTGACAAATACTCCGGTGGGATTCCGTGCAGATTTGGGGAAAAGGGACGGGCCGATGACGTGCCACCCCACACATCGAGTCAATGGTTAGGTTGGGCCCTCGGCCATTGCTGGGTTCGGTCCGAACCTTCTTCGATTCTGTAGACTGCTTCTCATATTTGTTCTTTCGTCGACAGTGCCGTGTATTTTGTTCTTCTGTTGTCGACGTTGATGCTGTGGCTGTGTACGTATGTGAGAAGTGTAGCTGCTCTCAATAGTGTGTTGTTTTGATGTATTGTGTTCCAGTTATGGTGCGTGTGTTCTGAGCTTCTCTGTCGTGTTGACCACTCTCGCTGATGTGTGTTTTGTGTTAATTATGTTTCGTGTGTCCTGGATATTGCTACGACATCCCATAGTGTCTGCTCGTGGTAGTGTGGGTATTCTATCAGGGCAGTCCACCCTTTCTTTTCTCTCGTCGTCGCTGGTTCCTTGTATCCTCGTTGCTCGTTCCCGTTCAGTTTTAGGTAGAGGGTCGGTCCGTTCCCTCTGGTACTCTTCTCCAGTCATGCCCTAGTGTCCTCGTGTCCTGAAGGGTCGGTCCGTTCCCTTCATCTTTCATCTTCATGGCTACCTGCGGGTCCTTTTGTCGTCTCACCTGTATCAGTTGTCTCTGCAAGATGCTGAGGAAGTGGGCCTATGGCTGATGGAACCATGGCTGCCCTCCACTTTCCCAGAATCTTGCAAGGACAATTCGGAAGAGAGAAAGGGAGCGAAAGGAAAAGAGCAGTCCTTGTTGTGGTAAAATTTACCGCAACACGTGTATCTCCTTCGAATAGTTTTCAAACTTGTCTTCAAACTCCTCCATGCTTTCAAATATTGCTTCTATTTTTAATTGAAGTTTCTTCAATCTCCTACTTTGATCTTTGTCTACAGTGGACCCAGAGGATCCTGATGGGCTGATGAGATGCTCCATGCTCTTAGGAGGATCTATCTTCTCCAGTTCTGTTTTAAGGTCTTCATACATTTCCTTGACTTTAAGAAATGTGTTTCTCTACATATACGGCGTGTCGAGTTTGACAACCGATTTTATGTTTTCGTGATTTTCTTCGAATTCTTCGTAGATATCTTTGATGTGTTGCAACTGTTCATGACTTTGCTGTGTGTACAACGTGAACTCTTATTCGATGATGTTGTCAAAATTAATTTTATAATTTCTTAGCCAGTCAGCACAAATATTCTTCGTTCTGTCTGTGTATATTGATTCATAATGTGGAACAAAAAACTTTAGCACCTAATTTTCTACAGTTAGCAAAATTTTCGTATTTAAGGCAGGTAATTTTAATAAACAGTGAATTAATTAAAATAACCTGCCTTAAACAGTGAATTAATTAAAATTACCTGCCTTAAATACGAAAATTATGCTAACTGTATAAAATTAGGTGCTAAAGTTTTTTGTTCCACATTATGAATCAATATACACAGACAGAACGAAGAATATTTGTGCTGACTGGCTGAGAAATTATAAAATAAATTTTGACAACAACATCGAATAAGAGTACATTGTCCGGTGTTGTGATTACAATAAAAAAGAACGTTATTTCTGTTGTGGTCACAACACTATGGGAAATGTTTTTATGTTTGGTGTATTAATGCACATAAATATAGCAGCTCTGTATAGGTACGTCCGACTATATTGAAACATCTCGTGCTCGTCGCAAATAACAATGATTTTCTTTTTTTTACTTCCTCTTCAACTCCGTCAATTTACATCTTTGTGGGCAAATATTTTCCTCATGATGACGACTCTTGCACAAATTACAGCGTTTGTCTCCAGAGAATTCCTATGCTACGCACACATTAGCATAATGCCCTTCTTTTCCACATTTGTAGCATTTGGGATTCTTGTTTACTAATTTACCATCTAGTTCCTTGCGTCTGTTCAAAGATATGTGGTCCTGCTTCGCTTTCCTTGGATGGGAAAACTCTCTTTGGTACGTATCATTTCCCTTTACTTGGCTAAGGTATTTATATAGGTGCTCCGGAGTTTTGTACCCACCTGACATTGCTCTTGTCTTAACGATGCGATCGTCAATACCTCCTATTATGCACGAAACTGCTTTCTCTCCACCAATATCACAAGCGTTAAGCAAGGCCAATTTTCCGTGGAAGTATTTAACGTACGGTTTATCAGTCCGCTTTCTACGCCTCAACATCTCAGTAAGTTGCTCATAAAAGTCTCTTTTTGATGGGAGAGCTTCTTGGAGTTTTCTGTACCATTCACCCCATGAGTAACTTAAACTTGGAAGTCCCTTATACCATAACTGAGCAAATCCCTTTAATTTGGACAATGCAAAGTATATTGTGGCTTTTTCACACCACCATAAAATTGTACGTAATTCATCGACCTTGTGGCACCATTTGATCGATGATTAATTTTTATCTTCTGGGCTAAATTCTGGAATTGCATCGCCCTTGAGGCTAGGCCCATAGTTACTGTTACTAGCCCGGTCTAAGAGTGCAGTTATTGTTTCTGTGAATTTTCCAAGGGACTGCTCAGTTTCCCTTGAACCTGAAACTCGCCCTGTTTGTTCTTTTCTTTAACGTTTTTCTTTTGTTATACTTTGAAGCCTATCTTCGCTCTCACTTTCATAAGGGCTTTCCTCCCTGTAATGTTTTTTTTCGAATGTCTCCCCATTCTGTGTTTTCAATTTCAAAAACAATATATAAAGAGCAATAAAATATGCAAACTACAATAAAATAAATGTCGGAGTTGCCAGAAACCGAATTGGATATTTATCCCACTTCTAAAATATAAGAAAGAGTAAAAACTTTTAATAAAAAGATATTGTAATACGGTAATTTTTTTTTTTTTTCATAATTTGCGCGTGCCAAAGGGATTATTAATACCCTTATACTGGTTCTCAGGGCACGGGCGGATAGGAAGAGGGGGGAAGAAGACAGAGGAGTTGCCGGTTTGCGTTGGCTTAGGAAATACAGAGGCTGGTAATTCGTTCCATAAACGTGTTGTTCGGCTTATAAACGAATCCCTATATTTGACAGTACGTCCGAAGATGGGCTTGAGGGTGAACTGATGTGCATTCGAAGCATGACACGTATTGCGGGTGAAGTTTTGAAGGGGAGGAATGCAGCTGGCTATTTCGCTGGAGCATTTCTTATAAAAAAAGCGATAAAAAAGAGAAAGACACGAGACATTTCTACGATGTTCAAGTGAAATTATGGAGCTCACGATGTCTCTATCACCTATCAGTTTTAACGCGCGATTCTGTACCCTATCTAGAATGTGCAGAACGGTCTTGGGTGCACCAGACCAGATGTGGGCGTTATATTCCAGCTTTGGGCGGATGAATGCCTTATAGATGGAGGCGAGATCAGACGGGGTAAAATATTTCTTGCACCGCTTAAGGAATCCTAGATATTTGCAGCATTTTTGGCGACTTCGAATATGTGATCGTTCCATCGAAGACGGTTATTGATGCACATACCGAGAATGGCAAGTCTTCCGGATTCAGCGATGCAAGTACCATTCATGGATAATGGTTGAGGGTCTTGGTTTCGCTTGAGAGACAGAAGACAGCATTGAGTTTTGGATGCATTAAATTCCACCCTATTGATTGAACCCCATTTGGTTATGCTGTCCAGGTCGGAATTTAATGTGTTTAACATACGTTGTCGTTCCTCTTCTACGGCCGAAGAGTAGGGACGTGAGTTAGGGAACGAATATGAAAAACTGAGGGTACTGTCATCAGCGAAGGAATGGATTGGATTAGAAGTTGCAGACAAGAGGTCATTTATAAAAATGAGGAAGAGAGTCGGAGACAAAATGGAGCAATGGGGAACACCAGCATTTATTTGCTGAATTGCAGACTTGAAGCCGTCCAAGACAACCTGTATGGAACGGCCCGAAAGGTAATTTCTAATCCATTGAAGAAGAGACTCATCGATGCCATATGCACGCATTTTCGACAAAAGAGCCTGATGCCAAACTCTGTCAAATGCCTTAGAAATATCGAGCGCAACCATTTTTGTTTCGCCGAAGTGATGGAGAGATTGGTTCCACTTCTCGGTGAGATATGCCATCAAATCACCAGTGGACCTGTTGCTACGAAAACCATACTGCCGGTCATTGGGGAGTTTTCGTGAATCAAGATATTTCATAAACTGACGATTTATCAGCGTTTCCATGACCTTGGAAAGAAGGGACGTAAGTGCAATGGGTCGGTAATTGGACGGGGAGGAAGAATCACCTTTTTTAGGGACGGGCTGGACAAATGCTGTTTTCCATCTATTCGGAAAGAGCCCAGAAGAGTAGGACAGACAGAAAAGCTTACGCAGAGGTTTTGCCAGCGTGGAAGAACACCTCTTCAGAACTATGCGGGAGATACCGTCTGGACCAGCGGATTTGTGTATGTTAAGACCTTTGAGTACTCCTGCAACTGTACGAGTGCGAAAGTGGACTTATCCCATGGAAAATTCGACGCTCTCAAGTACAGGCGGAGACAAAGCACTATCTAGCATGGTGGAGTTGGCTGCAAAGTGAGCAGCAAGCAAATTAGCTTTGTCTAAGGAGCTTGCAGCTGGAATGTTATTGTAAATGAGCGCTGGGATGGGACGAATGACCAAAAATGTTTACTACCTTTGGGACATTGTAGAATTTTTTGCCTCAGTTTCTGGTCATGTAAGAATTTTACACGTCGAATGTGGGCATTGCAGTCATTTCTGGATTGTTTAAACTTCTTTCGGTTTTCCTCAGATTTGTTGGCTTTATAAGACCGAAAACTTACTTCTTTCAACCTGATAGTCTCTTTACAGCTCTGGTCAAACCATGAGTTTGCCTTAGGTTTGATGCTTTTTATTCTGTTAGGAATAAGAGAATGGTGTCAGTAATCATATCGGCGGCGGCATCCACGTCGCTATCGAGGAAGCATAGCGACCAGTTAAAACTCCTAAAGAAACTATTAAGGCCGCCCCAATTGGCTTTCTCGTAACGCCAATTTAGCCGATACGATGTTGTGGTCAGACCGGCCTAGAGGCGCTAACACATCAATGATGTATTTATCAGGGTGTGAGGTAAGAAACGAGTCCAGAGTGTTGGCAGAATGACTTGCAATGTCCGGTATGCGTGTAGGCTCATTTACAAGCTCATTTACATGAAGACAATTCGTGTAATGGAATGGGACAACGCATCAAACTCGTTAAAAGTTGAGTTGCTATCCGCACTAGGGCTTCTGTAAATAAAACAGTAGTGAATTATTTGCTTACGGACAGTGAATTTTAGCCATTTGTAATTAAATTCCGGATTGGAAAAGTGGCCATACTGTGGTGGAACTTGATAAGCTATATCACTACGGACGTAAATGGCGAGGCCGCGATGGTGAAAGAATAATGGCACTAAGTTATATCCAGGCAGCTTTAGATCGGATGATTCTTCAACCACCTGTGTTTCACCAAGTGCCAAAGCAGCTGGTTTGTGGGAATGAGCGTGGGCGTATAAGTCAAAGAAATTTGTTCTAAGCCCACGAATGTTAGTATAGTCAACCCAAAATTCCCTCATCATTACAACACAAAAAGACACAACTCTGACGCTACTAAGCAGGGCCGTGAAGTGTAGATCCTAAGTATAACTTTCCACAACAAACTATCGCCAGTGTTATGCCCAAACGACAGTCAGCTGTGGTCCGCTATTCGGAAAAACACTTACGGTCCGCTATACATCAGATGTTACGCTCTCTCAATCATCGCAATTGAAAGCATGTACAGAACATGCGACAATTGCAATGACTAAGAAGCGCAACAACGAGTGAGTTGGGGTGGGAAAGATGGAGTGACCCGGCACTAATATTTTTATTTTAAACACTGCACTTCACTGATGTAGAAGTAATTCGGCGCGCACGATTAATGAAAATTGATTTTGTTATTTGTGATTTCAATTTTATTGTTGGTATTTGATGGGTGGTGTAGGGAGAGACTGATATTTTTTTATTTATTTATTTATTTTTTATTTTTTTATTAATTGGGGTGCACTATTTTATTTTTGATGGTTGTTTGGTGGAGAGCAGGAGATTTACAAAAAACGCGCCCGCACACTATTATATTATCCTTTAATATAAGCCAATACTGGCAATTCCCTTTCCGGCCGCTGTGGTTCTGCCAACTCCGATCCTGGAACGACAAATTTAGACAAGAGCTCTGTGAGTCACCTAAGGAAGAATAGAGACAACATAATACAACCTAAAAATAATGTATGGCAAATCACACACCATTGCATCTCATATTTTCATAGAAGACGTTCCTTCACCTACACCAGCCTCACACGCCGTCACATCTTATATGATCAGGGGAACTGGCAACTCAACCAACACACGGCAATGCCACAATCTACAGCACATGTGTGCAACTACTTCTAACAATTGCGACAAAGCGGAACCAGGAAGGCGTCACATCTTATACAATCAGGGGAACTGGCCACTCAACCAACACACGGCAATATCACAATCTACAATACATGTGTGCAACTACTTCTAACGATTGCGATAAAGCGAAACCAGGAAGACGCCTCACACGCCGTTATATCTTATATGATCAAGGGAATTGGCCACTCAACCAACACACGGCAATATCACAATCTACAACACATGTGTGTAACTACTTCTAATAATTGCGATAAAGTGGAACCAGGAAGGCGCCTCACACGCCGTCACATCTTATATGATCAAGGGAACTGGCCACTCAACCAACACACCGCAATGCCACAATCTACAGCACATGTGTGCAACTACTTCTAACGATTGCGACAAAGCGGAACCAGGAAGGCGTCATATCTTATATGATCAAGGGAACTGGCGACTCAACCAACACACGACAATATCACAATCTACAATACATGTGTGCAACTACTTCTAACGATTGCGATAAAGCGGAACCAGGAAGGCGCCTCACACGCCGTCACATCTTATATGATCAAGGGAACTGGCCACTCATCCAACACACGGCAATATCACAACCTAGTGGAAGTGGAACCAAGAAGGCGCCTCACACGCCGTCACATCTTATATGATCAGGGGAACTGGCAACTCAACCAACACACGGCAATGCCACAATCTACAGCACATGTGTGCAACTACTTCTAACAATTGCGACAAAGCGGAACCAGGAAGGCGTCACATCTTATACAATCAGGGGAACTGGCCACTCAACCAACACACGGCAATATCACAATCTACAATACATGAGTGCAACTACTTCTAACGATTGCGATAAAGCGAAACCAGGAAGACGCCTCACACGCCGTCACATCTTATATGATCAAGGGAACTGGCCACTCAACCAACACACGGCAATATCACAATCTACAACACATGTGTGTAACTACTTCTAACAATTGCGATAAAGTGGAACCAGGAAGGCGCTTCACACGCCGTCACATCTTATATGATCAAGGGAACTGGCCACTCAACCAACACACGGCAATGCCATAATCTACAGCACATGTGTGCAACTACTTCTAACGATTGCGACAAAGCGGAACCAGGAAGGCGTCACATCTTATATAATCAGGGGAACTGGCCACTCATCCAGCACACGGCCATAGCACAATCCATGGGAATTGAGGGGAACCAGCGCCGTTGATTCTACACACACACTCACCCATGTACGAGACGAACCAGCTGTCCACCTCACACGCCGTTGAACAAACTGCTCGCAGGGGAACCAGTAGCACTAACAACAAGCATCTCGCACATAAGCAAGACAGAGAAAACAACCCGCAACGCATGCCTTTTGTTCCCACACACACACACTACTAAAATACAACAACCCAAAACAACTGTGCGAAAAGTACTTATAGAGATTGCGAAAATTCGGAACCAAGAAGGCGCTTCACACACCATCACATTTCATATGCTCAGGGGAACTGGCCACCCAACCAACACACGGCAATATCACAATCCATGGGAATTTAAGGGAATCAGCGCAGTTGACTCTACACACACACTCGCCCGTGTACAAGAGGAACCTGTTTTAGCCCACCACGCACTCCGTTGAACAAACTGTTTGCAGAGGAACCGGCAGCACTAACCACACGCCTTTTGCACACAAGGAGGAAAGAGAAAACAACTCGCAACACATGCCTTTTCTTCCCACGCACAAAATCCGTAACTTCTACCAAGTGCATCTATATATTCAACTAGTATTTTCTACTTTTCTACACTTTTAACCATTAAATACTGTAGCATTGACGACTGCAGGATGGTTTGTGTACCAAAAACTGAAACACTGTATCTCAAACTGTAGCAACTATTGCAAAACATTCTAGCAGTAAATATTCCAACCTGATGTGCTTACGTTCCACAATTGTTCCACACAATATCCCAATATTCCATGATCCTCAATTCACCCGGAGAAACATCAAGTATGTTCTAGAACCCCTAGCTTTTTCCTATAAATACCCATACCACAACCATCGTGGAGACAGTTGTTCATAAGTGAATACAGCGATTACAAGAGATATTCGACCAGTGGTGAAAGCAAGCGACATTGTGAAAATAAGTCTGTAGCGACCGTTTGATTTGAAATAATAAAGTGATTGAATATTGTGTTAAAGTGAAGTTGGTATTTGATAATAAATAAACGATTAAAATACACAAAAGACGGTTTTATTTAAAACGAACCCCAGCAAGAATATTACAATACATAATACTCTAAATCTACTACCTCAGGTAACTCAGTGATCTTACTCACATTATTATTATTTTCTTTGCTCTTGTTTTTTTCTTTACTTACACACTATGACTACACACTTTAAGGGTTTCTATGAAACTGAACATACTACGCACTACATCTCCCTCTTACGCTACAGGACTTCTACTTAAATACTTGGGTATTGCCAGGCATACATTCTAAAATCAACGACCTATTTCTCTTACACAACTATGTATGTAGCCGAAATGAAAGCAAAATTACAAACATGATACCAAATCATACGTAATAATCAGAGAATCACGAAGGAAAGATCAAATTGTACTACGATCACAATTGTAAGCAAACTAGCTGCAATGCAAGTGACAAGATACTACTCGAAATAAAAAATAGGTCAAACAAGAAGCTAACTCCAATTTACGAATTACCATATCACATAGTAGAAATTATATCCCCACAGAACTCAAAAATAAGAATATGTAGAAACTTTTTTTTTTATATAATAAACCATACATACACAGAGACTCACCAAATGACTAGAAAGGAAAACTGCAACGATAATAATCTTTTCTTTTCTCGTTCATTATTACCTTATTCCAACTCAATCAGGAAATCTGGTTTAACCCAGTAAATAAAAATTCATAAGTTTACGTGTTACCGAAATCCTCAAATGTAAAAATTCTATGCGGCAACACGCCACAAACCCTAAAACTATCTGATAGCGGACTTCTAACGACAAATCAATATTGCAAAGCAATGACTGAAGAAGTGTTCGTGCAAGCCTCGAACGAAATTTACGATTCCGCTCCGACTATTTATCACTTCGAAGACCTGTTGCCAACGGAAACACTCGATATCCCTGCAAACCTATCCCAAATATCACCCCAATCTGTACATACTGTAGCATTGACTACAGGATGGTTTTTGTACCAAAAACTAAAACACTGTATCTCAAACTGTAGCAACGACATCTATTGCAAAACCGGTTAGCAGTAAATATTCCAATCTGATGTGCTTACGTTCCACAATTGTTCCACACAATATCCCAATATTCCAGCATCCTCGATTCACCCGGAGAAACATCTAGCATGTTCTAGAACCCCTTGCAATTTCCTATAAATACCCATGCCACAACCACCGTGGACAGAGTTGTTTATAAGTGCATACAGCGATTACAAGAGGGAGATTCGACTAGTGGTGAAAACAAGCGACGTATTGAAAGTAAATCTGTAGCGACAGTTAAAATAAATAAAGAGTAAAGTGATTGAATACTGAGTTGAAGTAAAGTTAGTGTTCGATAATAAATAAACGATTAAAATACACAAAAGACGGTTTTATTTAAACGAAACCCAGCAAGAATATTACATTGGTGTCAGAAAAGTGGAATAAAACAAATTTTGTGTATTGCTGATTGTGTAAGTGAAAAAAAAAAAATAAAAATAAAAAATGGTTCGGAAATTGCTAGAAGATTTATCAGTGCCGCAACTAAAGGAAGTACTGAGCAAGCGGGAGCAACCTACGACTGGTACGAAAAGAGAATTAATTATTAAGTTGCGGAAAATAATGACGGACGAGGGTACAGATCCTGAAACAGATTTGTTTGACGTTGAAGAAGAATAAGTAGGTACGACAAATGACATGTCGGCCTTGATGAAATTCCTTTCTGAAAAATTCGACGAGCAAAAGAATTCTCTAGAAGCTAAGATTGACGAACAAAAGAATTCTCAAAATGAAAAATTCGAGAAGTCAGGCAATTCTTTAGACGAGCAGAAGAAAAAGTTCGAAATGGTAGAAAATTCCTTGGGTGATCAAAAGAATTTTCTAGATGCAAAGCTCGATGAACAAAAGAATTCTCTCGAAGGCACATTCGATGAACAAAATAAAAGTTTAGAAATAAGATTCGGAACAATTGACGAGAAGATTGAAAATGTAGAAACCAAAATAGAGACATTTGAAACAGCCGTTGAAGGACGACTCGAAAATGTTGAAACGAAGTTGGAGAATGTTGAAATAAAATTCGAGAATGCTCAAAGGAAAATCGAGACTGTTGAAGGAAGATTCGAGAATTTGGCAAAAGAACTCGAATGCGTGAAGAAACAGAAAGTTCGGTAGTATTCAACCGACTGCCCGAGAAGGAAAGAGATGCTGCCTCCCGTCTTCGATGGACAGACATCATGGCCGATATATAAGAGGCAGTTCGAGCTGATGACGAACAACTGGGACGATGAAGAGAAGTCCATTGCCCTTACACTTGCGCTTAGAGGTTCAGCTGCAGAGCTTCTGCAAACTATTCCCGACGACAAGCAACGCAACTACGATAGTCTGGTAAAACGTATCGAGATGCGATTTGGGGACGACCACATGCAGCTAGTATATAGAGTCCAGATGCGCAGAAGAGTTCAGGTGAGAGGAGAAACTCTCCAGCAACTGCAAGCGGATATCGAGCGACTGGCACATTAATCCTATCCAAACGCCGGTGAGGAGATCATTAACGAGATGGCAACCGAAGCGTTTACCCATGCCATAGCTGATGCGAAACTACAAATGGCGGTAAGAATGGCTGGAAAGAAAACGCTCGCCGAAGCTTTGGCGTTTGCTCTGACAATGGAGGCTGCAGACCAGGCCTGTCAGGGAATCCACCGCGTGAGGGAAGTAGCCGCCATCGAATGCTCTTACCAGAGGATGGACGTCGAAGACCGAAACAGCGCTCGCGGAGGGCAAATTCGTCGCTGGAACTGGAACGAAATAGGACACCTACACCGGCAATGCAGAAATCCACCCAGACGCGAAAACTGTCCACATTGTGCGGATAGGCGACGCAACGAAGAACCATCCTACAGGGAGAACATACATCCTCTTGGCCAGGCTTCTCGCAACCAAGAGTCGGGAAACGCCTAAGAGCCAGCTTCGCGGGGCAGAAGTTGGCTAATGGAATCGACGCCCCCAAGACCACCATCCAGGTCTCCCAAACCAAACGATGCTAAAAGAGCCTTACATCGGCAAAAACAAGTGCGTGGCTACTATCGATACCGGTGCCACGGCTTCCATTGTAAGAAGAGATCTCGTCCGGAAGTCTTGGCTGCACAACACCAGCTGCTACTGTCTTAGAACTGCGACAGGGGAAGCGGCGAAAGTATACGGAGAAGTTCGCCTCACGTTACATCTAGCAGGGTTGGCCTTTTCTCATGCGTTCCTGGTGGCCGACATTTGTAATGAATGCATCATCGGAGTGGACTTTATGAAAGAACATGACGTAATCATCGACATCGGGATGCAAGTTCTGCGGTACCGGAACGTAGACATTCCAATGGTGTACGGAAACGAGAATGCAGCACATTTAAGGACAATACTCAGCAAGGACGAAGTCTTACCACCATCTTCCGAGACTATCATTTGGACAAAACTAGAGGGTGATCCTGGGAGTCACCGATTCTACATATTGGAGCCAGATTAAGGAAGAGATTCCCCAAACTACATCGTGGGAAAAGTTTTAGTGGAGCCAAGGCTCATGAACTTAAAGAGCCACAGCGCTAAACTATTGATATGTTCAATTTCGACAATAACCGAAAAGGAATCTGCGAGGCCCGTTTCATCAGTCAGGTTGGCCGAAGTAAGGGACATGATCCTCAAGCACTGCGAACTGGATCAGGATCAGCGAGCCATGGCAGAAAATCTAATCGGAGAGTACGCTGATATACTTGCCTCACAGGATGGAGAGTATGGCCGAACACATCTGGTGCAACAGCGCATAGACACTGGGGATGCCAGACCAATTCGCCAGCCTGCCAGACGACTACCATTGGCAAAGCAGACGGAGGTTGCGGATATGGTGTCGACGATGGAGAAGGAAGGGCGCATCGAAAGTTCTAAGAGTCCGTGGGCCTCACCTGTTGTACTGGTCAAGAAGAAAGACGGCAGCACTCGATTCTGTGTGGACTATCGCAGACTTAATGACGTCACCAAAAAGGATAGCTACCCTCTGCCACGAATCGATGACACATTAGACACACTCTCAGGAGCTCGATGGTTTTCCACCCTTGATTTAAAGAGCGGTTACTGGCAGGTACAGATCCATCCAAAGGACCGAGAGAAAACTGCGTTCACTGCAGGAAATGGGCTGTGGCAGTTTACAGTAATGCCATTTGGATTGTGCAACACTCCGGCAACTTTTGAGCGCTTAATGGAACACGTCCTGTGTGGATTGACCTGGAAAACTTGCTTGGTGTATCTGGACGATGTGATCGTGATAGGAAAACCATTCGAGGAACATCGCAACAACCTAAAGAATGTGCTAGAACGGCTTCGAAGCGCTCACCTGAAGCTGAACCCAAAGAAATGTGACCTCTTCAGATCCGAAGTCAAGTACCTGGGCCACGTTATCTCGTCAGAAGGAGTACGAACCGATCCGGACAAAGTGAAAGCTGTGAAAAACTGGCCAGTTCCAAAAGACAAACACCAACTCAGGAGCTTTTTGGGTCTCGCTACGTACTACCGACGATTCGTAAAGGACTTTGCCAGAATCGCGACGAGCTTGCACCAGCTGACGGAAAAAGGAAGGCAATTCAAGTGGTCAGGTGAGTGCGACAAAAGCTTCAAGAACCTTAAGCAACAACTATGCGAAGCACCAACACTAGCATATCCCATTCCCGGAGAAATGTTCATCGTGGATGCAGATGCAAGTAACGTCGGTGTCGGAGCGGTTCTTTCGCAGGTACACAACGGCCAAGGGAAGGTAGTAGCATACTTCAGCAAAGTGCTCTCCAAACCGGAAAGGAACTACTGCGTGACCAGGCGAGAACTTCTGGCGCTGCTTCTGGCGACAAAACACTTCCATAAACACCTCTACGGCCAAAAGTTCCTTTTGCGCACAGACCACGCGGCTCTAAAATGACTGCTGCAGTTCAAGAATCCGGAGGGCCAGGCCGCAAGATGGATTCAACGGCTGCAGATGTACAATTATGAAATACAGCATCGTAAAGGGAAACTTCATTCTAATGCGGATGCCTTATCCCGTCGACCTTGTAAGATCAAATGCAAGCATTGTGTGCGACAGGAAGAGAAGAACCTTCTTTCCATCCAAAGGGTAAGAGCTGAGTCTATCGCCGGTTGGGGTGCAGAAGAAATCCGCAACGCTCAAAAAGAAGACCCAGACATCGAGCCCATATAAGCGTGGAAGGAGTTTATGGAAAAGCCAAATGGACAAGATATCTCGGACAGGAGCCCCACTCTCAAGGCATACTGGGCTCAGTGGGACTCCCTTCGTGTGCAAGATGGTGTGCTGAAAATGAAATGGGAAAGACCGGATGGGAAAGATTTCATAATGCAGCTTGTTTTGCCGCGATCAAAAGTACACGAGGTGCTACGGGAGATGCATGATGGAGCATCCGGAGGTCATTTGGGTGCAAACAAGACGCTGGAGAAGGTGCGAGAACGTTTCTATTGGCTCAGCGCAAGGGAAGTTGTAGAGAGTTGTTGCCGAAAATGCGTCGTGTGTGCTGCCAGGACCCAGAACGAAAACGCGAGGCAAGATGCACCAGTACAACGTGGGCGCACCCTTTGAACAGATTGCCGCTGACATCGCTGGTCCATTTCCAGAAACCGACAATGGTAACCGTTACATCCTAGTCGTCATGGACTACTTCAGCAAATGGCCGGAAGCGTTCGCCATCCCTAACCAGGAAGCGAAGATCATCGTGGAACAGATCGTCAGCAACTGGGTGAGGCAGATTAGCATTGACTACAGGATGGTTTGTGTATCAAAAACTAAAACACTGTACCTCAAACGGTAGCAACGACATCTATTGCAAAACCTGTTAGCAGTAAATATTTCAACCTGATGTGCTTGCGTTCCACAATTGTTCCACACAATATCCCAATATTCCAGGATCCTCGATTCACCCGGAGAAACATCTAGCATGTTCTAGAACCCCTTGCAATTTCCTATAAATACCTATACCACAACCACCGTGGACACAGTTGTTTATAAGTGCATACAGCGATTACAAGAGGGAGATTCGACTAGTGGTGAAAACAAGCGACGTATTGAAAGTAAATCTGTAGCGACAATTAAAATAAATAAAGAGTAAAGTGATTGAATACTGAGTTGAAGTAAAGTTAGTGTTTGATAATAAATAAACGATTAAAATACACAAAAGACGGTTTTATTTAAACGAACCCCAGCAAGAATATTACAATATCAATTTTCTTAATCGTATCTCATTTATATATTTTTTTTGCACCACTGGATATCTCTTGTAATCGCTGTATTCACTTATAAACAACTGTGTCGACGTTGGTTGTGGTATGGGTATTTATAGGAAATTGCAAGGGGTTCTAGAACATGCTGGATGTTTCTCCGGGTGAATTGAGGATCATAGAATATTGGGATATTGTGTGGAACAATTGTGGAACGTAAGCACACCAGGTTGGAACGTAAGCACATCAGGTTGGAATATTTACTACTAGTAGGCAATAGATGTAGTTGCACAGTTTGAGATATAGTGGTTTAGTTTTTGGTACACAAACCATCCTGTAGTCAATGCTACACGGCCCCCCTCTTAAACTTGTTCGTCCCGAACAAGATCATCTGGATTACTGCCATGGTAACGATGAAGACGATCCAGGTGGACAATTTTCATCTTGCCTCTTACTCCACGCTGGACCCGGAAGATGACGTCATTGATGCGTGTGACCACTTTATAAGGGCCCTCCCAGTCCTGCTGCAGCTTGGGTGACCTCCCCTTTTGCCGGTGTGGGTTGTACAGCCATACTAGGTCTCCCTCGTGGAAGCTGGACGTTGTTGCCTTTGTGTCGTACCTGGTTTTCATGCGGTCACTCGCTATCCTTATCCTCGTCCTGGTCCTCTGATGTATGTCTCGGATCCTTTCCCTGAGGTCTGCCGCATAGTCCTCTTCACATTTGGGCTTATCGTTAGGGGATCCAAACTTCACCTCACTAGGTAGCCGAACTGCTCGACCAAACAAGACTTCGGATGGAGTATATCCAGTAGTACTGTGCACTGCATTTCGGTAGGCCATCAAGAAAAGAGGAATTTGTCGATCCCAATCGCGCTGGTGGTCTTCTACGACCTTGGAGAGATGTTCGTTTAAGGTTCTGTTGAAGCGCTCTACCATCCCGTCGGATTGCGGATGAAGCGGGGTAGTTCTCGTCTTTTTGATTCCTAGTTGTTGACATACCTCTTGGAATATCTTCGATTCAAAGTTTTGTCCCTGGTCAGAATGCAGTTCCATGGGCACGCCAAACCTGCTCACCCAGTTGTTGACGATCTGTTCCACGATGGTCTTCGCTTCCTGGCTAGGGATGGCGAACGCTTCCGGCCATTTGCTGAAGTAGTCCATGACGACTAGGATGTAACGGTTACCATTGTCGGTTTCTGGAAATGGACCAGCGATGTCAGCGGCAATCCGTTCAAAGGGTGCGCCCACGTTGTACTGGTGCATCTTGCCTCGCGTTTTCGTTCTGGGTCCCTTGCTGGCGGCACACACGACGCATTTTCGGCACCAACTCCCTACGTCTACCCTTGCGCTGAGCCAATGGAAACGTTCTCGCACCTTCTCCAGCGTCTTGTTTGCACCCAAATGACCTCCGGATGCTCCATCATGCATCTCCCGTAGCATCTCGTGTACTTTTGATAGCGGCAAGACAAGCTGCATTATGAAATCTTTCCCGTCCGGCCTTTCCCATTTCCTTTTCAGTACACCATCTTGCACATGATGGGAGTCCCACTGAGCCCAGTATGCCCTGAGAGTGGGGCTCCTGTCCGAGATATCTTGTCCATTTGGCTTTTCCATAAACTCTTTCCACGCTAATATCGGCTCGATGTCTGGATCTTCTTTCTGAGCGTTGCGGATTTCCTCTGCACTCCAGCCGACGATAGGCTCAGCTCTTACCCTTTGGATGGAAAGAAGGTTCTTCTCTTCCTGCCGCACACAATGCTTGCAGTCACTCTTACATGGTCGCCGGGACAAGGCATCCGCATTAGAATGAAGTTTCCCTTTACGATGCTGTATTTCATAATCGTACATCTGCAGCCGTTCAATCCATCTTGCGAACTGGCCCTCTGGATTCTTGAACTGCAGCAGCCATTTTAGAGCCGCGTGGTCTGTGCGCAAAAGGAACTTTTGGCCGTAGAGGTATTTATGGAAGTGTTTTGTCGCCAGAGGCGGCGCCAGAAGTTCTCGCCTGGTCACGCAGTAGTTCCTTTCCGGCTTGGAGAGCACTTTGCTGAAGTATGATACTACCTTCTCTTGGCCGTTTTGTACCTGCGAAAGAACCGCTCCGACACCGACGTTACTTGCATCTCCATCCACGATAAACATTTCTCCGGGAATGGGATATGCTAGTGTTGGTGCTTCGCATAGTTGTTGCTTAAGGTTCTTGAAGCTTTTGTCGCACTCACCTGACCACTTGAATTACCGTTTCTTTTCCGTCAGTCGGTGAAAGCTCTTCGCGATTCCGGCAAAATCCTTTACGAATCGTCGGTAGTACGTAGCGAGACCCAAAAATCTCCTGAGTTGGTGTTTGTCTTTTGGAACAGGCCAGTTTTTCACAGCTTTCACTTTGTCCGGATCGGTTCGTACTCCTTCTGACGAGATAACGTGGCCCAGGTACTTGACTTCGGATCTGAAGAGGTCACATTTCTTTGGGTTCAGCTTCAGGTGAGCGCTTCGAAGCCGTTCTAGCACATTCTTTAGGTTGTCGCGATGTTCCTCGAATGTTTTTCCTATCACGATCACATCGTCCAGATACACCAAGCAAGTTTTCCAGGTCAATCCACGCAGGACGTGTTCCATTAGGCGCTCAAAAGTTGCGGGAGCGCTGTGCAATCCAAATGGCATTACTGTAAATTGCCACAGCCCATTTCCTGCAGTGAAAGCAGTTTTCTCTCGGTCCTTTGGATGGATCTGTACCTGCCAGTAACCGCTCTTTAAATCAAGGGTGGACATCCATCGAGCTTCTGAGAGTGTCTAATGTATCATCGATCCGTGGCAGAGGGTAGCTATCCTTTTTGGTGACGTCATTAAGTCTGCGATAGTCTACGCAGAATCGAGTGCTACCGTCTTTCTTCATGACCAATACGACAGGTGAGGCCCACGGACTCTTAGAAGTTTCGATGAGCCCTTCCTTCTCCATCGTTGACACTATATCCGCAACCTCTGTCTGTTTTACCAATGGTAGTCGTCTGGCAGTCTGGCGAATTGGTCTGGCATCCCCAGTGTCTATGCGCTGTTGCACCAGATGTGTTCGGCCATACTCTCCATCCTGTGAGGCAAATATATCAGCGTACTCACCGATTAGATTTTCTGCCATGGCTTGCTGATCCTGATCTAGTTCGCAGTGCTTGAGGATCATGTCGCTTACTTCCGCCAACCTGGCTGATGAAACGGGCCTCGCAGATTCCTTTCCAGTTAATGTCGAGATTGAACATATCGGAACACCATTTACCAATAACCTCCTCTTGTTTCAGTTTCACGCTGCGGCTCTTTAAGTTCATGAGCCTTACTGGGACCAGGCTGTTCTTTGGCTCCACTAAAACCTTTCCAACGTTGTAGTTTGGGGAATTCCTTCCTAAATCTGGCTCCAATAGGTAGAATCGGTGGCTCCCAGGATCACCCTCTAGTTTTGTCCAAATGATAGTCTCGGAAGATGGTGGTAAGACTTCGTCCTTGCTGAGTATTGTCCTTGTATGTGCTGCATTCTCATTCACGTACACCATTGGAATCTCTACGTTCCGGTACCGCAGAACTTGCATCCCGATGTCGATGATTACGTCATATTCTTTCATAAAGTCCACTCCGATGATGCATTCGTCACATATGTGAGCCACCAGGAACGCATGAGAAAAGGCCAACCTTGCTAGTTGTATCGTGTGACGAACTTCTCCGTATACTTTCGCCGCTTCCCCTGTCGCAGTTCTAAGACAGTAGCAGCTGGTGTTGTGCAGCCAAGACTTCCGGACGAGATCTCTTCTTACAATGGAAGCCGTGGCGCCGGTAGCGATAGTAGCCACGCACTTGTTTTTGCCGATAATTGCTTCCACTGTTAGACTCTTGTTGCATCGTTTGGTTTGGGCGACCTGGGTGGCGGTCTCGGGGGCGTCGATTCCATTAGCCAACTTCTGCTCCGCGAAGCTGGCTCTTAGGCGTTTTCCGACTCCTGGTTTCGACAAGCCTGGCCAACAGGTATTGTCCCTGTAGGATGGTTCTTCGTTGCGTCGCCTATTCGCACAATGTGGACAGTTTCCGCGTCTGGGTGGAGTTCTGCATTGCAGGTGTAGGTGTCCTATTTTGTTCCAGTTCCAGCGACGAATTTGTCCTCCGCGAGCGTTGTTTCGGTCTTCGACGTCGATCCTCTGGCAAGAGCATTCGATGGCGGCTACTTCCCTCACGCGGTGGATTCCCTGACAGGCCTGGTCTGCAGCCTCCATTGTCAGAGCAAACGCCAAAGCTTCGGCGAGCGTTTTCTTTTCAGCTATTATTACCGCCATTTGTAGTTTCGCATCAGCTATGGCATGGGTAAACGCTTCGGTTGCCATCTCGTTAATAATCTCCTCACCGGCGTTTGGATAGGACAAATGTGCCAGTCGCTCGATATCCGCTTGCAATTGCTGGAGAGTTTCTCCTCTCACCTGAACTCTTCTGCGCAACTGGACCCTATATACTTGCTGCATATGGTTGTCCCCAAATCGCATCTCGATGGCTTTCACCAGACTATCGTAGTTGCGTTGTTTGTCGTCGGGAATAATTTGCAGAAGCTCTGCAGCTGATCCTCTAAGCGCAAGTGTGAGGGCAATGGACTTCTCTTCGCCGTCCCAGTTGTTCGTCAATGCCGCAGCTTCGAACTGCCTCTTATATATCGGCCATGATGTCTGTCCATCGAAGACGGGAGGCTGCATCTCTTTCCTTCTCGAGCAGTCGGTTGAATACTCCCGAACTTTCTGTTTCTTCACGTATTCGAGTTCCTTTGCCAAATTTTTCGAATCTTCCTTCAACTGTCTCTATTTTTGTTTGAACGTTCTCGAATTTTGTTTCAACATTCTCGAGTCGTCCTTCAACGGCTGTTTCAAATGTCTCTATTTTGGCCTGTAGGTTTTCGAATTGTCCTTCAATTGTTTCGTATTTAGCGTCCATAGAATTCTTCTGTTCAGGAATTTTCTAGTACCTCGAACTTCTTGTTTTGCACATCCAGCTTGGCATCTAGAGAATTCTTTTGTTCGTCGATCTTAGCTTCTAGAGAATTCTTTTGCTCATCGAGCTTAGCATTTAGAGAACTCTCAAATTGATTATTCTGTTCAACGAGCTTAGCATCTAGAGAATTGTCTAGCTTCTCGAATTTTTCATTTTGGTCATTCTGCAAATTCTCGAAATTTTCGAAAAGTAGTTTCATTAAGGCCGATATGTCATTCGTAGTACTTACTTGTTCTTCTTCGACAACAAACAAAGCTGTTTCAGGATCCGTACCCTCGTCCGCCATTATTTTCCGCAACTTAATAATCAATTTTCTCTTCGTACTAGTCGTAGGCTGATCCCGCTGACTCAGAGCTTCCCTTAGTTGCACCAATGACAAATCTTCTAGCAATTTCCGAATCATTTTTTTTTTAACTTACAGAATAAGCAATACAAAAAAATTGTCTTATTCCACTTTTCTGACACCAATGTAATATTCTTGCTGGGGTTCGTTTAAATATAACTGTTTTTTGTGTATTTCACTGTTTGTTTAGTGTCAACTACTAACTTTACTTCAACACAATATTCAATCACTTTATTCTTTATTTATTTCAAATTAAACTGTCGCTACAGATTTACTTGCAATATGTGGCTTGTCCAGGAACGTTGCGGATGTAGCGGAACTGGTTGAGCAAAGTTCTGATCCTTGGATCGCCAAGATGATCACGAAGGTGGAATCGAACCCTTTAGCCTATCCGGCCTGGAAGGTCGAAAGAGGGGTTTTGTTTAAGTTTGTTAGGGCCAATCACGTGGTTGTTCATGACAATAATTCGGAATGGAAGGAGGTAGTTCCAAAGGTAGATAGAACTAGGGTACTTAGGGAATGTCATAACAACCCATTAGCTGGGCATATGGGGGTAAGAAAAACTTTTGCTAGTGTAGGTGCTCGGTATTACTGGCCTAAGATGAGGTCAGATATTACCAAATATGTTAGGAATTGTAGGATTTGTCAGAGTGTGAAACCGGTGAATGACCAACCAGCGGGTTGGATGGTCGAGAGAAGAGGGATTTCGAATCCCTGGGAAATGATTTGTGTGGATTTAGTAGGCCCTCTTCCAAAGTCGAGTAGGGGTTTTATTTATATTCTTACGGTCGTTGATTATTTTACTAAATTTCCCCTTTTGTTTCCCCTGAGATCCGCTACCGCGAATGCTGTGTATAGGGAATTGGAGGACAATGTCTTTTTATTGTTCGGCATACCATCGGTGGTCGTCTGTGACAACGGCCCTCAGTTCAAAAGTAAAGAACTGCAAGCGCTAGCCGAAGCGTACGGGTCACAAATAAAATTTACTGCACATTATCACCCGCAGGCTAACCCTGCGGAAAGAATCAACCAAATTATTAAAACATCGTTACGGGCTTATGTGTCCGAGAACCATGTGCAGTTAGCAAAGGTCGCGTGCAGCATCCGCACGTCCGAACATGATGTACTTCGCGTTACTCCGTATTACGCTAACTTTGGTAGGGAAATGGTGACTTACGCGGGCAGCCGAGTAAAGACCGTTTCAAACGCGGAGAGTTCAAACGCCGGGAATAGTAGGCAACAAGATTCAAGAACTTGGGAAACAGACACAGAATCAGGGTATAGGGACATTAACGTAGGAGATAGGGAAGAAAATACAACCGATAGGGGAGCAGATTCAACAGACGGGGAAATCGAACCAGAAGATAGGGTCCAAGATATGCCAGAAGTGGAAGGTAAATTTAGAAAGCTTAGAATCCGCTTAATGTTAGGGGAGACACTATAATTTGGCAATCATGTGTCAAATATCTAGGAGTTTATCTTGACCAACGACTAACTTTTAGGGAACACTTCGCAAAAACAAATCTGAAAATTCAAATTGCAACTAAAATGCTCTATCCGTTTATCAATAGAAGGTCCGAATTAAGCTTTGAAAACAAATTAATTTTATACAAAGTGATCTTTCAAGCAATATTACTTTATGGTTGCCAAGTATGGGAAGATTGTGCAATGTGCCACAAAAAACAGCTGCAAGTTACCCAAAATAAATTGCTCAAGATGATGCTTAATCTTTCCCGTTATCACTCCACAATGAATTTGCATTTTCAGGCGGATGTTGAATTGATTTCTGATAGATTGTGCAAACTAAAAGACAAATTTTTAAATAACTGTGATATACCAGATAACCCACTAATTAACCAACTAAACATGTAACTTTAATCAAAACTTAAGGAAATTTGTCTATATCGATGCTTTATATCATTTATTATATATGTATTATGTTATGCGTTATTTGTTACTAATTATTATTTTATAATTTACTATGTATTATTTGTTATTTATTACTTATTATTTATTGTTCATTATTTATTATGTGTTAATTGTTATTTGTTAATTATTATTTATTATTTATTTTGTATTATTTATTTTTTATTATTTATTATTTATTATTTATTATTTATTATTTATTATTTATTATTTATTATTTATTATTTATTATTTATTATTTATTATTTATTATTTATTATTTATTATTTATTATTTATTATTTATTATTTATTATTTATTATTTATTATTTATTATTTATTATTTATTATTTATTATTTATTATTTATTATTTATTATTTATTATTTATTATTTATTATTTATTATTTATTATTTATTATTTATTATTTATTATTTATTATTTATTATTTATTATTTATTATTTATTATTTATTATTTATTATTTATTATTTATTATTTATTATTTATTATTTATTATTTATTATTTATTATTTATTAATTATTATTTATTATTCGTATTATTTTTTAGTTGTTACTTATTAATTAATGTTATTATATATTATTTATTAATTGTTATTTAGTAAATACTTATTTATTACTATATGTTAATTCGTTTTTCTTATTAACTATTTTACCACTTGTTGTTTTATAATCCAGTCTTTGTTAACAATTACTGATGTTATTTATTTCTAATTTAATTATTTCTAAAATAATTTAACTTTTTTTTTTTTTTTTTTGTTTGCATAAAGGTTTTTCTCGTTATTTTCCTTTAAAATAAACTTGCATATCCATTATAAAAACTTAAAATGTATAAAAGACAATGCTTCAGTAGAAAGATAAAATAAAGATATCAAATCTCTGTACTACTATTGTAAATTGGGCTATAACCTATGTAAAAATCTTATAACGAATAAATTATCTATCTATCTATCTAGAAAGCTTAGGGAAGATATTCGCAAAAAGCTAGCGACCGCGATCAAGAAGGCCGCGCAAATCTACAACCTCAGAAGAAGAGATGTCCAGTACCTTCCGAATGAACTGGTCTGGCGTAGGAATTTTGCGCTTTCGAGTGCGGCGAACTATTACGCGGCAAAATTGGCGCCGAAGTATATCGGCCCTTTCACGATAAGGAAGAGAGTATCTCCATGGACGTACATAATCCAAGATGAGAATGGAAAAGAAAGAGGGACATGGCACGTCAAAGATCTAAAGCCATATAACCACGATCCAGAAGGAAGTTTAAGTGAAGACATAAGTCGCGCCAGAGGATCCAGAAGGCGCTAAGAGTAACTGAGAGCATCTCGCTCTGTGATGTTGCCTAACTATCGCCTAGTGCGATCGAGGTCGTCGTCAGTGGCAGTACATAGTTGTTCCTCCTTTGTTGTGTTGTTTACCCCGGGGAGATCAATTGTTGTTATTTATTTCGGCCTTTCTTTCGAAAAGCCTACTTCTCCTCTATAGAGGTAAGGGTGGGATTTGTTGCGTCCAACTTTGTTGCAAAGTTCCTGATCCCCTCCGTCCCTCCTTTTCTCTCATCTCGTTCCCTTTTTGGTCTTATCTTTCTCTTTCCTCCGTTATCTTCAAAGAGCGATGGGATCGTTAAGCGTTCCTGAACTGGTTTCCAGCTCGGTGCTTACACTTTTCCAACTGCTCCGAGGTGATAACAAGGCAGGTACTCCCGGAACCAGAGCCCAACGGATCGTTGGCAACACTGATGCGGGTGGACCGCCCGCCAACGAGAACGCACGTTGAAGGAGACAAGAACGAGAAGACCAACCACGAAGACAAAATACACCCATACCAGAGAGAGAAGGGAACGAGATGATCCAGTAACACTAAACACACAACAGCATCAACAAACTACAACACAAATACGAACATTCAACACAACACCAGGCCAAACATCAGACGACCAGCACCAACAATGGCCGAGAGCCCAACCTAACCCATGACCTTTTGTATGGGGTGGCACGTCGTCGGCTAGTCCCTTTCCCCAGATCTGCGTGAAACTCCACAGGGATAACTAGTGTTCGCGGATTTAATAACGTAATAATAGGAATACGACTTGGTACTCAGGTTTCCTCCTCAGGAGTGTCCGACGCAAAGCGTTGTTTGACACATCTATATTTTAGATTCAATAACCTCTTTTCTGCCACGCTAGGTCCAACGCCAAGCGTTGTTTGACAAATTTCCTTTCTTCTCATGTTCCTTCGTCGATTTTATATTTTTCGCGATACTGTCTGGTTATTTCATTTTGCGTTCACTAGCCCCTCAATTGCGAGCGCTTGCTGTCGATGTGGCACCAGGGTAACGAGCGAACTCAGGAAATGCATAACCCGACCCTCTGAACTGCCAGTTGCTGGGGCGATTTCAGAGAGAGAGAGCATTGGAAGACTGGAAAGAGCTGCTAGAAAGCGGCGTTCAAGGAACGGTTGCATGCTTCAGCAAAAGAGCGGAGTACTGCACATAAGGCCGTCCTTGGGCTGTAATGGCTGAATAAGCGGTAAGCCAATTTTGAGAGAGAGGCTTTTGGTCAGTTGAACAAAGTACTGAGGGAAGTTCAGCACTTCTTGGTTAGCTACGAGTGAGTGCAAACAAGCGCTAGTGTTTTGAGGAGTTTTTTTTTTTGAAGTGAGCTAAGTAGCGAGTTTGGCTATATTTTTTGAGTTATCGAGTCCAGAAGGGGACTACAAAGATTGAATATACAGAGAGGAAGGAACAAGAGAGGAAGAATTTAGGAAAGGAGCAATAGGAAGAATCGAGGGACATCATATTCTGGAGACGAGGATTAGGAAGTCAAATACCAACTCAGGAAAAATAGATAAGTTGCATATTTTCTTTACTAAGATTCTTGGTGCGAGTAGCGAAGGTTTATTTTGTGTGCGATAAATCCCGGTAGGGTTTCATTCCATTCATTTCCCGGTGAAAGCGGGACACGCGACCGTTAGCTTTACGTTAATTTTTCTGTTGTTCGGGACCGGTGAAAGCGGGCCACCCCAACGGCTGTTTACCTTTATTTTTGTGTCGTCCGGATTTTTTTTGCTTTTCTTTTTTTCTAATTTCCAATAAATTGGCCGTGCTCCAAAAGAGCCATTATAACGCATGTTCGTTGTTTTTTTTTCCTTTTTTTATTATTTTGGTTCGCAGACTTTCAGGTTTCCCCACCCCATTCATTTTCCCCAAAAAGGTTTCTAGATTCCATCAAAATCTAGTGGCGCCCATTTTTTTTGTATCGTGTGTTACAAAAACAAAATCCATTCTCGATTCGCTACGCGAAATAAACGCACCCCCAGCTGAGCAACCGGGAGAGCTGTTGTTGCACTTTCCCGATCCTCTTTCGATTATCTGTCACTTTCGAAAGGGGGTAACTTTCGCGTGCGCGGCCGGTTTTACTTTTGTGTTTCTTTTTTGTGTACTTAAATTTTATTTTCGGGAAAAATTAGTGCGACAAATTGATGTCCATTCGTTCTATATGTCCTAGCCATCTCAGGCGTCCAATACGCAGTTTTTCGACTAGATCGATGTCGCTGTACAGCTCGTACAGTTCGTGATTGAATCTTCTTCTCCAAATCCCGTTAACGCAAACAGGACCGAAAATCTTACGAAGATTTTTTCTCTCGAAACCACCAAGGATATCTTTATCCTCTTTTAATTAAGTCCATGTTTGAGCGCCGTAAAGCAGGACTTGGATGATCAGGGTCCTATACAGGGTCTCCTTAGTTGTTTGAGATAGGACTTTTCTGTTGAATTGCCTTATAAGCAGAAAAAAACAGCGATTGGCAAGAGTTATTCTTCGCCTGATTTCTGCGCTGGTCTTGTTTTTTGAGTTTATAGCAGAGCCAAGGTAGACAAGATCCCTTACTACCTCGAAGTTATATCTGCCCACTGTGACGTTCTATCCAGTTGGTTGGTGTTGGCTGTCCCTTCTTGTTGACAACATATACTTGGTTTTGGCCCCGTTTGTCGCTAAACCCATTTTGGCCGCTTCTGCTTCAATGCTTACAAACGCACCGGTGACAGCCCGCTGAGTTCTTCCGATAATGTCTATATCGTCGGCATATGCAAGCAGTTGTACAGACTTGTGATAGATTGTGCTTCCGGTGTTGGCTTGTGAGTTTCGCAGAATCCGTTCAAGTACAATATCAAAGAAGTCACATGACAGCGCGTCACCTTATCTAAAACGTTTTTTGGCATCAACGGTCTCGGTGAGGTCATTACCGACCTTGATGGAGCAGCGAGCGTTCTCCATCGTCAGCCTGCACAGACGGACCAGTTTGGCAGGGATGTCAAAACCAGACATGGCTCTATAAAACCCTTCTCTATAGACGCTGTCATAGGCGGTCTTGAAATCTATAAAGAGGGGGTGAGTATTGATTTGGAATTCTTGGGTTTTCTCCACGATCTGCCGAAGTGTGAAGATTTGATCGATGGTGGACTTTCCTGGCCTGAAACCGCAATGACAGGGTCCAATCAGGCTGTTGATAGAAGGTTTCAGGCGTTCACACAATATCACAGAAAAGACCTTGTATGCGATGTTGAGGAGACTGATGCCTCTATAATTGGCGCAGTTGAGGGGGTTTCCTTTCTTGTGTATCGGGCAAACGATGGTGAGAATCCATTCATCAGGCATACACTCGTCTGACCAAATCTTAGGGATGAGTTGGTGTATGCACTCTACCAATTCATCACCAGCTGCCTTCAAAAGTTCAGCCGGTAAGCCGTCAAGTCCAGCAGCCTTGTTGGATTTTAGCTTGGATATTGCTATCCTCACTTCGTTTTGGTCAGGTGGGCAGAAATTTTGATTATCATCGTCTATGTTGAATGGTTCATTCTGCCTGACAGCGGGATGTTGGTCTTCGTCGCCGTTATACAGTCTGCAGAACTAGTTTTCCCATATTCTCAGCACCGACTGTGATTCTACTACGAGGTTTCGAATTTCATCTCTACAGGTTTCTGTAAGGGTATTGCTTCTCTGACACGTTCTTTTTACCTTTTGGTAAAACTTCCGTACATTGTTCCTGGAGTATAAACTCTCGATATTCTCAAACGCGCGCTTCTCATGCTCTTTCTTCTTCTTTTGGAGAAGCCGATACTCTTCCCGTCTCTTTTGCTCGTAGAGCTCACGAGCAGCTATCGTCTTCCTTTGCAGCGTCGCTTTGAATGCATGCACTCGCCGGCATTCTTCGTCAAACCAGGGATTTCGCAGTGGTGGTCGAGCGATACAGAGCACATCAGTCGCGGTGTTTCTGATAGCATGTTGGCAGCGTTGCCACTGGTCTTCGGTACTTGATGCTGGCGGCAAAGGGGCGATTGAGAGATTTCGGGATACGCGTTCAGCGAAGAGTTTGGCGGTCTGTTGCGATTGTAGCTTTTCGAGGTTAAATTTCCTCACAGTGATGCTTCTTTGTTTCTCAGTTTGGGATATCCGCATTCATACCTTGGCTACAACAAGTTAATGATCCGAGTCTATGTTGGCCGTTCGGAAGGTCCGGACATCAAGAATACTGGAGGCATGCCTTGCGTCGATCACAATGTGATCAACTTGGTTGATCGTTACATGATCGTTGGACCGCCATGTCTGCTTATGAATATCGAGATGAGGAAACCATGTGCTTGCTATGACGAAAACAATTAGCCTTAGTCCGTTATCAGACGTGGTGTCACGTAGTCTAAAGAAATTGCCAAAGAGTAATTTGGCACCACCGACAATCAAGGGTCAGTCGGTATTGCAAACACACATGTGGGTTTCGCATACTATCGGGGGTCACCAAAGTGACGCCACATGCTTTACGTAGAACACATGTGATGTCGATCGAGAAGCATTAAGGTGAGCGAGCGAACGATGAACAGAGAGACGAGTGCCAACCACAAACCAAAGAAGACACAATAGCTCGTTTTCATTTCTTTCTCATTACAATAAATAAATCTATAACTAAAAACAATGTTTTACTTTGTTCAAGTCAAGTTGTGTCGTGATATTTTTCCGTTCTGCTCTCGCGACAGAACACTATGACGAAGTCGAACAGTAACTGACTCTTGTTATTAAGGAAACTATTATGCTTCATGAGGGTAATACCACACTTATCACTTCACAGAGCCAAAAGTACAGGCAGTTTTACATATTATCCTCATCAAAACCCAGTGATATTCTCAGTGCGATGGCCCTTGCTCATTAATAAAAGGAAATTAAGCCACGTTATGTTTTGCCTATTCCTTTAGCAATCGGAATGGACAGCTAGCTAAAATAACAAGTTACCCTTTCTCTAATTATCGCATTTATAGTAAAGTTCAACCCGATCAACTTCGCCCTATATTGACTCCATAAAAGTTGATCCATCCATGATTTGTTTACGTGTGAATCATTTTTGCCGCATGTCAACCGATAGTTAGCAGAAAATATAATAAAACTTGTTATAGGCTGTTAAATTTATAGACAATCCGTCCTTTGTTAAACCAGTAGATAGACCGAACCAAGTTACATCCAAATGCATGAAGAATATTATCAATAAGAATGCTTCTTTCTTTATCCTGCCTGGTCTCAATACTTTTGGTGGCATTGTTAATTTGATTTCCTACAAGAATTCAATGCGCAACTTTACCTCAGTAAGGGGATTTTACCCTACAGTGACGGAGAAGAGAAGTTATTATACTTCACTTCCATCTTTTGATCAGTTTAGCTCTCTTTTCCACATCTTCCCTATACTTTTTACTCTTGTAACGAAGTAACATATTTCTCTGCCACCACTGTAACCCTAGTCACACATCAACACCCAGCGAACCAACGAATATTGCTTCCATCCATAGCACACACCTAAAACACCCATCCCTCACCCCGCGTAGGAATCACCAATAACCGCCGGCCGGCGACCGAAAACTGATTGTATCATTCTTCCCCTTTCCATCTCTACTTTGCGCAGCCAGTGTTACCAGATTTTCCAAATGAAGTTTCCCTTTTTTTTTGTCGCCTTTTGCCTTTTTTCCCCTTTTTTATAGTCTATCTTTCCCGCAATAAACCCCCTTTTTTAAAGAAAGGAAAAAACACAAATTTGTCGTTTTAAAAAGCCGTGCTTTAATAAATACGTTTAATTCAAAACCAGAAACGAAAATTTCATTCAGTACTTAAAATATTATACGAAACTAACTCAGAACTAATAGCAAACCAAAAAATAAGTTAAGGCTTAATAAAACAAATCAACACAATGTCAATAAGACCACAGGTATTCATTAAACATTTAAAAAAAAAAGAACATGAATAACATCACATAATTGAGTATCCGTTCACAATAAATCCTGAAACGTTAAAAAATCCGATGGGAACGCGTATCATCTTCCTAGTATCCGTCTTCGAACAGAAATTATCAATGTGTATTAACGCATGGACTTTACATAAGACATGAATTTAGGTAGATGATCGTGGGTCCGAATTAGGGCTGTAACAAACCGTATGTATTCGTTACTTAGTACCGCGTATTTTATTTCATACCCAATACCGAAACGTTACTCCCCAAACAATATAGTTACTCGCATCATTTCGTTACTTTTGCATAAGTACCATACCCTAAGCATATACCAAACGAAAACATCCACACACAAATGAATTCGCATCCAAGAAGTAACGTTTCTGTTATCTTTTTTGTGTGTATACTGTAGGGCTGTAACAAAACGTATGTATTCGTTACTTAGTACCGGGTATTGTATTTCATACCCAATACTGAAACGTTACTCCCCAAACAATATAGTTACTCGCATCATTTCGTTACTTTTGCATAAGTACCATATCCTAAACATATACCAAACGAAAACATCCACAAATGATTCGCATCCAAGTAGTAACGCTTTTATTATCTTTTTTGTGTGTATACTGAAGTGTAATGGTGGTGTGAGTTCGCAGCCGAAGGTTGTTTCGCAGGTCCCAAAGCCGAGAGCACCGGAGGCTGAACCTGATTTGTTGGCTATCTTGCTCTCTATCCAGGGGCAGATGGGTCAACTTCAGCGACAAATTCAGGAGCAGGCGACGCGGGTGGATTAAATCTACGCGCTTCTGCCGGGCCTAACGCACCACCAATCGTAATAGGTACGAACATGGCGGAGCAACCCTTAAAGATCCTTGCGGTGAATGTGAATTCACTGATTAGGATCGAACGTAGAGCCGTACTTTTCAAGTTGCTTGAGGACCATTCTCCCGATGTGCTTTTGGTTAGCGAAACTAAGCTATCCCAGAAACACAAGTTGAGGCACAGTAGTTATAATATTATAAGAAGAGCCCGACCCAACTCAGTACAAGGAGGAGGTGTTGCAATCTTCATTCAGAGTTACGTCATAAAGTAGTGTACTGCGGTGAAGTGCATAGATTCCGGGAGCTGGAAGCATGTATCGTGTATATCCCTCTCCATAGTGGAAAGAGGATGTATATGGTCGCAGTCTATGCTCCTGAAGCTACTCAATCCACTTGTTTCATTTCAGAGCTCGAGATACTTTTTCGAATACTTAGGCTGGAGTCGCAAGAGAACTTTTACATTTTAGCCGGTGATTTAAACGCCAAACATATAGATTGGGGAAATAGAACACCAAATTCTAGAGGGAACCTACTATTCAATTGGTGGGGTCGGTACAGTGTTGAGTATCGACTAGATTTAAAAGCGACGGATAGTCCGTCGTATCCTAGAAGCGGATCTTATCTGGATCTAATGCTGTTCGACGTACGGTTACAACTGACCGACATGGACCGACAAACGATAAACTGCTTACACAACGAAATTGCGGAATTGGAGGAGTTTGTCCAATTGCAGGCCTACAATTACAGTAGAACGCGTTGGACTCGCTTCTCCAGACAGTTGACGAGAGCACTCTCCTCGAACTTGCTCAACCTACCGTCAAATAGGAATCTGTCAAACGAGGAGATTGGTAGATATCTAAAACAAATGGACGAGACAATAAAACGAACGATGGACAGTACGATACCCCGGTATCAACACACTGACAACGTGGACATATACCGCAATGCAATGATTGACGCACTGCACGAACATAAAAGTAGACTACTGTCGAGATTAAAAACCTTGTACAGACAGTTTACTGACAGACAGAACTCGGAGGAGGTTAGGACGCTGAAGTCGTTGATTAAAAACCTCTCGCAATTAATTAAAGAAAATTACAGACTTTCTGTAAATTTGCACTGGGACAGGAAAATTCGGGCTGTAAAATCCAACAACCCGAGTATGTTCCCGAAAATAAACAAGATCTTTCGGAGGAATAATCAAAACGATCTTCCGCGTCTTAAAATCCCCCGAACTACGAACAATGTACAAATACTAGTGACAGCAGGTATAGTTCCAAATAACGCGGCTGAGGATGACGATTTCTTTGTGATCGAAGATCCGCAGGAGAAGGTAGAGGCTATAGGAGCGACCTTCCAGGACGTGTATAAGGTGAATGATAGTGTTTGCCCGAACCACGACCTGGAGAATCGGGTCCTTGTGCACAACTTCTGCCTTCGAAATGACATGGAGCACTGGCGATCTGAGAACACTGGTTTCACCGTGTTCAATGAAAGATACATGGCAAACAATGCCGTCGCCGATGAAAGGGTACATCCCCCGTTCATTTCGAAGGCAGAGCTCCAAGCGATCTTCGAATCACTGAGGAAAAAGAAATCCGTGGGAATCGATGGTATACCCAACATTGTGCTTAGACATCTTTCTCCAGAAGCGGTGAACATTTACACCATCCTGTTTAATAATGCAATGAATAATGCCCATTATCCTGCGCATTGGAAAACAGCGGTGGTGCAGCCCATTTCCAAAAGGGATAAAGATAGTTCCAACCCGGGGAATCTCCGGTCGATAAGTCTACTTCCGAACATCAGCAAGGTATTCGAAAAAGTGGTCCATAGAGCCCTGACAAAGTGGGTTGAGGGCATGCACATAATTCCAGATAATTAATTCGGTTTCAAGGCGGGGCATGATACAATTCATGCGGCGTCTAAACTGGTATCGGATATCCAATGGAACAAAAGCAAGAAGCAATGCACGGGTGCCTGCCTGGTTGACTTGGAGAAGGCCTTCGATACCGTATGGTTAGAGGGACTCTTTTACAAGTTGAGCAGGCTAGGCATAAGTAAACCACTGCTGTACATACTTTATGACATGCTCACCGGTAAGAAGTTCATTGTGAAGAATGGCAATGTGACGTCTGCTGGAATTTTTGAAGTAAAAAATGGTCTGCAACAGGGCGCGGTTAATTCGCCGATCCTTTTCAATATTTGCACGAGCGATCTCATATGTTCACTTCACCATGCCATAGCGTACGCAGACGTTCTGGTCGCGTACAGATTAGGGCCTAAGATTGAGGTAATTGCAATACTCTTGCAGCGTGACTTCGATAAGATCAAGATATACTGCGACGACTGGAAGTTGAAGATTAACTTTCAGAAGTCGGAGACCATCCTGTTCAGAACGCCGTTGTCTGGGGCCTCTAGGGACACCAGAAAGAATTGGCGAAAGTTCTCTATCGTGGGACAGCATGGACAGCCACTTGCGAGTCGAAGTGTAGTCAGATACCTTGGGGTCTGGCTAGATCAATATCTATATTTCAACAAACATATAGATGCTGCTCTGGCCAGAGCCAAAGTTGCTTTCGCCCTTACAAAGAGACTGTTTTATAGCAGCCAACTCGATGCGAGCGTGAAGGTAATCTGCTACATGGCCCTCATTCGGCCTATGCTCGCATATGGATGTCCTGTGTGGTTCAACGTAGGGCCAAGCTTATTGGAAAAGATGCGGGTGTTTGAGAGGGCTTGCCTTCGTTTGTACAGAACACCAGAGTCTGAGTACATAAAATTCTATCCTAATGAGGTCCTGTACAACAGGGCGAATCTGATCAGAGTGGATAATTTCATGATCAAGATGATTCGAAGGCACATTGCAAGAGCAATGACTTCGATGAATAACCTGATCTTTGGGGCTTATTACCCCAACAATCTCTATCACGAGAGTGTGCGCCTTACAGAGAGGTCTGATCCAGGATAAGTTAGCGGTGCCGCTAATCTTCCACGTTGCCAGAACAGCTGTGGATAGGCGACTCAACTACGACCGAGACGTCGCACAGAGTAGTGCAGAGCGTCTCCGGTACAGTAGGGCGGTTTCCAACCGCGACATTGAAGACGTTAGTAGGCAGCATGACCAATTTTGGTAGCTTAGAGAAGAAGAGGGAACGCCGTCGTCGTTTCTCCCTAATCCGGGTTAGCCTGTAGCGTAGGCAGAGCGGGTCGTCTTTTTTATTGCCATGGCCGGCTTACATAGTTTTAAGGTAGTCTTAAGTTTGTATAATATAAAAAAAAATAAAAAAAAAAAAAAAAAAAAACAACAAAAAATCAAGCACAGCATTTGGATTAAAAAAAAAAAGAGTGTATTTAATTACACTTCGTAGTTAAGTTAGCATAAGTTTATTTTTAAGGTAGTTATAAGTTTTATCTAATAACAAAAAAGTCCATTTACTAAGTTTTTTTTTATACAAAACCATTTTTCTTAGTATTTAATCATTAGTTAAGATATAATAAATTCATTAAGTTAGGTTACGTTAAGAAATAATGAATTGAATTAATAAAATGCATTAAAAATGAAATGAAATGAATGGTGGTGTGAGTTGATTTATTTTTCTACTCATTTGGTTTAGTTTGTGTATTGCGCGAACGCATAAGACGACAAGTAAATCTTATTTTTGTTTTAATACAAATCGTCTGCCCGAAATTTAGGTGCGTTGTATTTATATATGTTTTCTGAGTGTTTGAATTCTAAATTTATTGGAAATTGAAATCAAACCGAAAGTAATCGCTTTTACAATAGTCTTCATTGTATTGCGGTATACTTGTTTCAACAAAAACAACGTGATAAGCGTATAAATCAAGTAAAAGCAAAAGTAACTAAAGTAACGAGTAACGATATTTTTGTAACGGGTACTCGGACCTGAAGTAACCCATACATACGAATATTCATTTTACCTCTACTTTTACAGCACTAGTCCGAATGCGTTGTTGTTAAAACAGAAGAAAAACGCTAAAAAACTGTGCACTAAGAGGTATATTAAAACCACCGAACAATTCGACGTTATAATAAGTAGTGTAGTTTACTGTTATAAATTCATCTTTTTGTATACAATAAATAATAGTACATAAAGTTGAATAGTTTGACATTTGCCATTTGTGTAGACTTCTCGGGGGCGTTGTTGTCATCAGGGCGTGCCCGAAAGGTAACATCTGTTAAGACATTGTTTATGTCTTAAACATTCTCCCCCCTCCTGTCCTATTTTCAGCTGTGGTTGCTGTTTCAACCACTTTGGACGTTGCTGGAGACGTGCGAGGTATTCGGTCTGCCACTGGTGCCAGAACGATTGCAAATGTGCTTGTACCATCTTCCATCGGCCGACGTAATTCATTTTGCCGACGGTCTGATCTGGTTCGGGAACAGTAAACAGTGTTTCGCCTATAAGGAAATCTGCCGGTGTTAATGCTTTAAAGTCGTCGGGGTTTTCGGATAACGGACAGGGATAGAAGTGTGCTGACCTCTTCGTAGGTTAAGGTCCCATTTCCGACGATCCATCCGAAGTGGAAATTAACACTCTTTACTTCCGCTTTCCATAGTCCGCCGAAGTGAGGGGAAGTGGGAGGAATGAAATTCCATGTAGTTCCTTGATAGGCCAATGTATCTGTAATTTACTTCCAATCATGGCTGGCCGATTTCATAAGACGCCGCAGTTTAGCTCCGGCTCCCACAAAGTTCTTCCCACAGTCGCTATAAATTTGAGCACGAACTCCTCTTCGTGAAGTAAATCGCCTGAAAGCGGCTAAAAAAGCTTGAGCCGTGAGATCACTCACCGCTTCTAAGTGAATCGCCTTAGTAGAGAGGCAAATAAAAATCGCTAAGCAGCCTTTATAACATTTAGCTCCACGTCCTTTCCAGGCCTTTACGTTAATAGGACGAGCGTAATCTACCCCTGTATGGGAAAATGGTCGTGAAATTGTGACACTGGGAGCCGGTAAATCGCCCATTAGTTGATGCGCTGTTTTGCTCCTGTATCTAAAGCAAATGGTGCATTTATGGATGCATTTCTTGATGGATCGTTTTACCGAAAATGTCCAGTATTTAGCACGTATATGTTCGAGCATCTGCTGTATACCGCCGTGTTGAGTACGCTCGTGAGCATCACCGATTATTAGTGTAGTTAGATGGTGTCCAGGGGTCAGTATCACGGGATGTCGTTGATCGTAGGGAAGTTGTGAATTACTAAGTTTCCCACCTACTCTAATTAACCCTTCGTTGTCAAAAAAGGGGTAAGGGGTCGTATACATTCTAACTTGCTGATACCGTCTGGAAACATTTCCTTTTGACTACAGCGAATAAGATCCTGGTAGCTATTTGTATTTCATTTGGAGACAGCGTTCCCAGGGTGCGTTCGACTTTTTTCACTCGTGCGTTATTGATAAACCTTTGGCAATATGCATCCGTTTTGATTAGCGATGCCAAAGATGATTTTCGCCTTATCAGTAGGTTGATGAGATCCTCCTCGATTTCCAATCGATGTACGTGAATGTGTTTCCTCCCTGCGTTAGTGGTGAGATCTTTTGGCTTTTTTGGAATCTCAAACTCCCATGAAGAATGTAGGGATGAAGGACCGTTCCACCATAAGCGCGCGTGAATTAATGCTGAGGGCAGTACTCCTCGGGATGCCATATCAGCTGAGTTGAGCTGTGTGGAGATGTGCTTCCAAACGCGCCAATCGGTAAGCCGTTGAATCTCACTCATTCGATTTCCTACAAATGTCTCCCAGCGGGATGGTGGTGATTGGATCCAACACAGCGTGATGGTGAAATCTGTCCAAGCATGCATGGGTTTATCGGTGAGTCCGAGAACGTTAGCGGCATGCTGTAGAAGTCGTGCTAAAATTACAGCACCACATAGTTCCAGACGGGGAATGCTGACTGGTTGGAGAGGCGCTACTCTCGTCTTAGCCAGAAACAGTTTCACATGCACTCGACCTCCTTCGTCTTGGACACGCATGTAGACTGCAGCACCTTCTCTGATGCATCGCTGAATCCGTGCAGTTCAATGTGATCAGCTCCTCTTCTTGTTTGCACCCAACGAGGTAGACGTATGCGGTTGATGGCTTGTAAGTCACGAAAAAGATGTTCCAATCCTTCAGAATTTCTGGATCAAGCGGTTCATCCCACCCTTTTTTCTGTATCCAAAGTAGCTGCAGAAAGCACTTAGACTTTATCACGCATGGCGAAATCCACTCCATGGCGATCCGGCTCGAAGCACCAAAATGATCGCGTCTATGTGCGAGGGAAACTCGATTTATCGTGGGTCCGAATGCGTTGCTGTTAAAACAAAAGAAAAGCGCTAAAAAACTGTGCACTAAGAGGTATATTAAAACCACCGAAAAATTCAACGTTATAATAAGTAGTGTAATTTAATGTAATAAATTCATCTTTTTATATACAATAAATGATAGTACATAAAGTTGAATAGTTTGACATTTGCCATTTGTGTAGACTTCTCGGCGGCGTTATTGTCATCAGGGCGTACCCGAAAGGTAACATCTGTTAAGACATTGTTTATGTCTTAAACAGTAGATGAAATTCAAAATTCACAGTTCGAATAACATTTACTTCACCTTTTATATCGAACAACTTTTCCGCAATTCCGTTCCGATCGGATACCACGATAAGGCTAATATTCTACTTTTATATGTACATCTTGAATTCAACGCAATTATCTTTTAATTTTTTTGCAAAGTCTTTGAATATAGAATTCGGCACAGTGTATGATTCTGAAGTTTGTTTCTTTTTAGTTTTATTTAAATTAAGAACAGAGAAAGTACGTTCGGAAGACAGAAAATAAATTCTACAAGTTTTTAAGTTGTGGAAACATACTCTTATCCTTCTTGCAAATTTTCGGAACTAATGTCAGGTATGTTAAAAGATATCATTTAATTCACTGCCAGGAAACATATTTGAAAAACATTTGTATAAAGGTACAAGAAAAGAAAAAGTCTTATTTTTGAGCACAGTGAGCACATAATTCGAAGCCAAGAACACAAAAAAAAGAGTTACAATGTAACATGAGCTATTGGATAGATTCAGTGCACAATTATACTTTCGTACGCTATTCGGTAAAACAAATCATTTGTTGACAACGAAGATTTATGTATGCTAGTGTCTTAATATTATAAGATTTTATGATTTCGGAAATAATATTTCAAATACGCGTTTCCGCCTTTTTTTGATACAGTTTCCCTTTCCCCCTTTCCACTCAAAAAGCGCCAAATGTGGCGCTTTTCCCTGCAATCTGGGAACACTGAGCGCAGCACACCGACCAACCGGCGCTGTGGTTACTTCATCGAATTTGCAATAAAACACTGACCTTTACGTTATAAGTACTTCTTGAATTTATTGGTTGAGGAAATAGCTCCGAGCGCTTGTAAGTCTAACTAAGGAATGCTTTTACAATTTTGTTTAAATTAAAGGGAAAGGCGAACTGTGGGTGTGTGGTGAATATGGAAATGGTTAACAATGAGTGGAACGGTGAACATCTTTATTATTTGGGACAAATTCAAATGTTTGGCGCCAACATTCCGGCCACGTTGATGTGTCGTAGACCTTCAATCATCCTCTAAAGGCAATGGTGCGATCTTTGTCATGGGACGTCGATAACTTCCGGAACTGGTCTTCAGCTGGACTACACGAACTTTTCCGTCATCGCCGTTGATGGTTTTGGTCACTCTTGTTGCACCCATTTGTAAGGGGGTACGTTGTCTTCGTGGACGATTACCAAACTTCCTTCTTTGATGTTGTGTTGAGCAGTAAACCACTTAGCCCGCACCTGTAGATTTTCGAGATATTCCTTTAGCCATCTCTTCCAAAAATGCTGCTTGATTGCGGATATTCGTTGCCATCTGTTAAGATAAGAAAGTTTCTCAGTTAATAAATTTGTTTCCTAGAATGAATAATTCTCCAATCCGATGAGAAAGTGTTCCGGAGTCAGAGCGCTAACATCGCTGGGATCTGACGACATTGGAGTTATTGCCCTCAAATTTAGGACTCCTTCAATTTCCGCGAGTGATGTCGCCAACTACTCGAATGTTAACAATGCGCTGCCCAAGCTCCTCTGCAAAGCGTTTTTGCTGACTTCACATCATCTGAAGTGAAATGAAAAACATTATTTTGATTAAGTGTTTTAGAAAATTTGTTGCGAAATTCTGCAAATTTTGCCTTGGCACCTACGAAGTTTGTTACATTGTCGCAATAAATTGTGGGTGGACAACCCCTTCGCCCTATAAACCGCTTTAACGCCGCTATGAATGCGTCGGAAGTGAGGTTTGACACGACTTCCAAATGCACTGCCCTGAGGCGAAACAGACAAAGACAGAAATGTAAGTATTGTAGGGTTGTTTTCTGTGAAGATTGGTGCACAGGAATCCACCCCGCAAATTGAGAATGGTCGATTGGCCGTTACCCGATCCCTTGGAAACTTGCCCATAATTTACTCCAACATTGCATTTTTAGTAATGCACACAATTCATGACGACCTGCCTTGCTATTTTCCTTCCGCTAAGTATCCAAAACCGATCTCTCATAAAGTTGAACAAAGCCTGCGGTCCACCGTGAAAATTGGTGAGATGCAAGTGTGGGACATACTTCATCACAAAGGCGTCGTCTTTTGGTAGCAGCATGGGAAATTTCCTATCGTATTCGATATTTGTATTGGCTATCCGACCACCAATTCGCAGGATACTCCAACCTGAACTCTTATCTATAAATGGACACAAACCACGAAGCTTTGTATTTGATGTAGTTCCTTGATCCTCAATTTGTGCAATTTCCGTTCCAAAAGCTAATTGTTGTATGCAAAGTACACTGGCCACCAACGCCTGGTTGAAATTTTCCACGGACATTTTCCTATTTGGTTTTCGCCCCTTGCATCCTCTCGAAATCAGATCTGCAGGATTGAACTCGGATCTTTTTTTTTAAGGTAAATGGGGGAGGAAGGCAGAGAATGACTCCTGGAGCACTGTGACCTAAAAAGATGTTTTGTGCCCTCCCCTGGTTGATTGTTTTGAACTCGTCAACCAGCTGAAATCAAGTTCATTAATGAAGCTAAGAATAGTTCGAGCTGAAAAAGAGATGACATCGTATTTGGACCCTACGTGCCTCCAACAGACACCTGCACTTAACGACTGTGTATGTCGCTGACTCGGTTTGCGACGAAAGTTTCGCAAGCACCTGGAGAAGCATCGAGCCAGCACAGCAATATTGCAGAATCTACCCAAAAATAGATTTGATCGAACTCAAATTCAAACGTCCCCTTTACATTGTTCCAAAGTTTGACAAGCATATGAGCCCTACATAACTCTAACCTTGGACTTTGGATTTTACAGCAATTAGATTGACGGAGACTACGCCGAACTCATTTTCGCATCTGGCGTACAGACAGCATCCGTAGGCCATGGTCGATGCGTCAGGAAACCCATGGATTTGGATGCTCGTACAACCTGCCGGAAATATAAATCTGGGAACCGCTATATAGTCGAGCTTCTGCATGTCCGTGGTATACTCTTTCCAACCGGATTCAAATGTGCTAGGCAAAGGATCGTCCCAATCTAGCTTTTCTTTCCACAACGATTTCAATAATATTTTAGCCTTGACAACAACTGGACAAATTAGACCATGGGGATCCAACAATCTACTCGCTAAAGACAATATGGTGCGTTTAGTGAGCTTCGACGGTGAGAAGGAATCCTTATACGTGTACTAGAAGATATCCTTTGTTTGATTCCACGGAATTCTAAGCGTCTTCGTGTTTTCCAAATCATTGATGTTTATCTCCACATTGGTCGTTTCCATGGAGGGGTCAGATGGTGCATTCGAATGCCATTTATGGAGCTCAAAAGGACATTTCTGAAGGATTGCAGTAATTTCCCGTTGAATACGATTTAATTTCTCCCGTCAAGAGGCCATCGACATAAAAATCCCTTAGAACAACCTTTGATCCTACTGGAAACCTCTCCCTGCATCTAAGGCCAAACTCATTGAGACAACGAATTGCGTAGAAAGGCAGTGTTCAGCCAAAACGTTTGGATGCGTTCCTTCGGGTTGTCTCGCCAGAGAACCAACTGAAATCGTCTATCGTCGGTATCGACATCGATCCGACGATACATCTTTTTGATGTATGCAGTTAGAACGAACCTATGCGATCTGAATCTAAGAATAATCGTGTACATTTCGTCCTGAATTGTTGGTCCTATCATCAAAATGTTATTGAGCGACACATTAGACGTTGCATGATACGATGCATCGAATACTACTCTAAGTTTAGTCGACGAACTTTCAGGCCGAAGAACGCACTGATGTGGCAAAAAATAATGAGGTTTACTAAAATCTATGTTAGGTGCATTTGACATATGGTATGTCCCAAGTCCAAGTATTCCTTGATGAATTTGGAATATTACACTTTTAAGTCCGCATTCTTGCTAAGTCGCCTTTCTAGGGAAAGAAATCTATTTCTGCCTATTTCCAGAGAGGTCCTAAGTTGAGCTGGGCTACCCTTGAATCGAAGTTTCGCACTAAACCGCCCGCTTTCAAGTACCTTTACATTTTCAATAAAATGCTGTTCGCAAATAAGTTGCTCGGGAGTGCGACTAATTTTATTTTCGATCTTTTCTATCTGCCAAAACCTTTCTACCACTCTTCCTAATCCGGCCGAGGAGTACTTCGATAACGTCTCCAGAAAATTGTATTTTGGAAAATTGGTAGATTTTGACCAAAGTTAATGTGGCCTTTCTGCATAAAATTGAAGAATATATCTGCTCCTAGCAACATATCAATACTTTGAGGCTTGTAAAACAAAGGGTCTGCTAAATTAATGTGGAGCGGAATGTTCCAATCCTTTATTTGAAGCCGATGTTGAGGTTGAAACTCCGTGATTGAGCGCGATACAAAATTCGATACTCCTGGGGAAGCCGTCAAACCTTGACCTGACTGTCGTCCTAGTTTTGGAATGCACCTTTGCGTTGATGTCTCCCACACCGCTTATGATAATAGGACATTTGATCATCTGTCCAAGTGGTTGAAAGTAAACAGTGCTCCTACAAAAAGTCGGAAAAAACAAAGTTTTTAGGGGTAAATTACGTAATTTTGGTTGGAAACGCCTTGCAAGTGATTACTTCTTCACCCAAAATCAAAAGGTTGCGTAAGTTTTAGCATTTAAGTGAACTAGAGCCTAGTTTATAACCACCTTGAAACTAATCGCACAAAATGTCAGTAAACTACGGTAAGATGCAACGATCACCGGTAAACAAAAGGAGGCACGCCGAAACATTTTCTCAGTCTCCGGCCAAAGAAACGCAAATAGCTGTAGGTGATATGTCAGCTCAGGATTTGATGAAACTGTTCCAAAATACCATGGCTTCCCTACTCGATGATAGACTACAAAATTTACCAACAAAGTCGGAAACAGAGGGTATCAGCAACGAAGTCCAATGTCTTAGAGAGACCAATGAGTCGCTACAAAAACAAATTCATCAAATGACAGATAGGTGTAGTGCACTGGAAAAACAATTAGAGTTCTTGGAAAGGAAAACCAACCAGCGCAATATAGTAGCCCATATCCCAATGGAAAATTGCTCTGACGCTTCGGAAAAAGCAAAGGAGATATGTCTGGATTTGTTGGAATCGAATAACACAACACTTATAGCCTTTGCAAGAAACCTCAAGACCAACAACAAAATAACGAATGTTTTGGTGCAGCTGACTAAAAGCGAGGATGTAAACCGCGTTTTGAAGTCTTCGGGAAAACTTAGAGGCACAGGCATCACACTACACAGAGATCGTTCGTTGGTAGAAAGATAAAAAAGAAAACGTCTACAAACACTCAAAAGGGAAATCACATCGAAGAATATAAAAATGCAAGTACAAATAAAAGGACAAAGACTTTATGTGGGAACTAAAAAAAATTATTTTTATGTAAACAATAATCTCATGTGTGACGGCGAATGTGCATTGACATTTATCCAGCAGCTGACGGATGGCAACTAATGGAGAACTTCAATGGGTGCATCCAACGCGCTCATGGGTGGAGATATGTCGAAACCAATCGCAGGCTCTCAAACTGTTGGGGGGAATTTAAAGAAGCGTTTTTAATTGTAAAGCCGTCTGCCAAAATAGTATTAATCAATTAAATTTTGCTACATATAAAATACTTTCATATAGTATATCAGGTTTAGGGAATAAGTCTTTATTTAACGATTTCTATAATTTTATTTTTGAATACGATATTATATTTTTATTTCAGACCTTCGTAACTGCAAGCAACTTCGGCTTCTTTGAAAATAAATTTTCGAAATATAATTTTAAGTGGATACCAGCGAGCAGAGTACATGATAGGGGAAGAGCAAGTGGAGGCTGTCTTTTTGGATTCAAGAAAAAACTGGAAGGTGTCATCTGCAATTTTCAAACTGTGGATGAGAATATCATTTTGAATCTGGAGTTCGGTGATAAATTATTTCGAATCGTGCCAGCCTATATCAATGGCAACCATTGGGAACAGAATATCCGAAACTTTGAAGAGATCATGCTATGCCATTTTACCTCGAACATTGCAATTATAGGAGATCTTAAGGCTAGAATTGGAGAAGATGCATGACTCGAGAATTCCATAGCCGGCATATCCGGAAAATCGAAAGACGGTATCTGCAATGCGAAGGGCAGAAAGCTCCTGGAAATGTGTAACACATTTGGACTTCGAATTTTGAATGGAACAAACGAAATGGACGCATGCGGCGAATTCACATTTGTGGAGCAGCAAGGAACCTCAGTCATAGACTTGGGACTCATAGAGGAGACTGGCGCAGCTTTGTGTTTGATTTCGAAGTGGGGCAAGTTCCGTACTCAGATCATCAGCCGATAGAAATAACTTTCGGAATTAACGTACAGGAGAATAACATCCACCTGAAAGAAATGGCTCTCCTGCCTAAATTAAAATGGAGGCAAAAGAGAAGGATTATATATAATCAGAACCTTGATCGACTTTTGGAAGAAAGGCAGCCTATAGATTTCGGTCAACTGGGAGATGTCATCAAGGCGGCGTACCAAACAAGCATACATAACATAGGAAATAGACCAGCTAACGACAAACCATGGTTCGACGAGGAATGCAAAAGGGCAAGAAAATACTCATTCGTTTGGCTGAAAATATTTCGAAACTCTAGCGAGCATTTTTTCAGGAGATTTTATGTAGAAGCAAATTCAATAATGAGGTTTTATATTAAAAGGATATTCCGTTTACCACCTAACACCCCAAACTATGCCATAATGCAAGAGACTGGACTTTCTCCACTGGCTATAAAGACGCTCAAACTGCAGGTGGACTATATTTTAAAGGTATTCAATATGCCTTTGGAAAGATTACCAAGAAGAGTTGCACTGGAAGCACTACGATGCAATAATGGTTGGTACAGAAATTGGAACGAACTAGCGCACGAGCGTGGAATAAGCTTGGATTTGGATGAAGCAAGCACGGAGTCATGGAAGCCAAATCTATAACAGTTGTTAGCAGCAGTAGATGTTAACTTCAGACAACAAATTGAAAGAGAAGCATTAGAGTCACTGCATCGATCTATTTATGGATCATAATTTGGGAGATCGAAACTACTTTCACGATGGTAATAGCTGCGAAGAAATATCACTTATGCTAAAACTGCGAGCTGAACTACATCCATTAAATTATCAACTGCATAGAGAAGATCTACCGGTCTTGTGTAATATATGGTATGTAACATGGCGGAGAGGGAGGATATACCATATTTCATTTCGTGGGAAGATGTCCTACGCTCCGGGAAACTAGACGCCACTTGTTTGGAGTAGATGAAATTTCCCATGAAGAAATCATAAGTAAGCTCAACAAACCGCAAACGTCTCTCCTGGTAGCGTACTGTAAAATAGCCCTAGAATTGTAAATAATTAGTGAATTAATAAAATCTAAATCTAATCTAATCTAATCATATTGGTCGCATGGAGACAGAGATCATTCGCTAGTGACTCGGTTATTAAATTGATTTGCGAACCGGAATCCAGCAAAGCTCTAGACGAAACAAACCCTTCTGCCTGATTTCTAACATTCATCACCACTGTTGCCATTCTGGGATTGCATACTTGCTACGATGTAGATGGTTCATATGGGTCCCCATGCGTATTGTACCTGTGTAACAATAAACGATGTTGCACAATGACAATCGTTTTGCGTCTTTAAACCGATCATACACGTTCAAATGTTTAAATTTGTTGCAATCGGCAATTGCGTGATGCGGCGATTTGCAAAAATGACACGCCGTGTTCGTGACAGGCAAGGATATCTGCGACGGCTTTCGATACTTTGGCTTCTGTTCCAATTTCCCACTTTCAGCAAATAGAGATTTAGATTCCCTGCTTTCCAGAAATTGCCAACGCCTATTCAGTGCGTCAGCGTATTCCGACCACTTTGGTAATTTATCGTACTTTAAGGACTCATCCCACTTCACTTGGGTCTCACTATCGACCTTCGACATCACCTAATATATTAGAATAGCATTAGCGATATCTTCATGACTGCCCAACCACGTCAGGGAGTCAAACAGTGCTGAAGCATTATCGACGAGTCCTCTAAGTTGAGTTGGCGAAGCACTTTTCATCTTGGGAAGGTCAAACAATAGCGAAATATACTCTTAAAATATGACACATTTATTGCCATATCGCTCTTCGAGTCTCTTAAGCACCTTCGGCTAATTTTCTTCAGAAATTTGAAAGGCCTTTATCGTACCCAGTGCTTGCTCACTCAAACATGAAACCAAATGATTAAATTTTTCAATAGTTCTGAGCGACGCATCATTGTGAACCAGTGTTGTAAATGTTCCAAAAACATTTTTGTAGTCGCAATATTCGCCCGTAAATCCAGTCAACCGAAGTTGAGGAAGCCGCGAAGGCGGCAGCTGAGGAACGACGAACGAAGCTTCTGGTATATTAACTTTCCCCTGCTTTGCCACCAACAATACAATTTTTGATTTCATTGCGCAACAAAACTCTTCTATTTCACCACGGCAAGTATCCGCCGATGCTAACTTTTCTATTCGAGTTTGATAGCTTAAAACTTGCTTGAAATATGACTCTACGGTGCCTAGCGGACCTTGAAGATCTGCAATCTGCATACTCCATGAAGCTTGATAAGTCAGTGGTAGAGTAATGCTGACTGTCCCTTGGCTTTATTTTAACTTCCGTATTTATACAATATTTTTGCTTACTAACTATTACTTAAATTCCTATAAAGTGGGTTAACAACATATTTCTTGCACTTATGAACTAATTATGATTATTCTGCACATTGATTAATAATATGGGTCATTTGAGTGCATTGCCTATAGTAGGTCATTTGAGTGCAGTGTGCTGGGGTTAATTGAGCAATCATTTTATTGGTGACTAAGATTTGAAATATGTGCAAATGACCTGGACTTTGTAATGCACTCAAATGATTTCTTGTTTATGTCTAAACATTTTCCGGGCCCTCGGATGACGTTTATGTTTCCTTATTTTTTCTTGATAGGTCGTACAACAGGGTGAGCGTTTCCTATGAGTATTGAAGGTAGCTGATGGTGTTTGGCTGATGTGATATATTGCTTGCGTCGCAACCGATATCTGTGGAGTATCAACAGGACTACCATTGCTACTGCTGGATTGACCGATCCTGTTACCGCGTGATGTCCTACCACTTTCCTCAACTAATTTTGTCGGTGGTGTTTGGTCTACAATCTTAATCTGAGATATGTTAAAGGATAACGGGTGGTTATATGTTGCCTTAACAGGGATCGTGTCCATAATTTCTGCTGTTAGTATGTTTCGCTTAGTTTTGATTATTTAACCGCTGTCTATCTGTATTACTCCTATCTCCTTGAGCTCTATGTCCTTGTGTATACCGTTACAAGCAACTGCTGCTATTGTTGGACTGTTGGTGATGAATAACCACGTGTTAACTTGATATAAGTGTTTAAATACTATATTTGGTATTTTGATTTCCCTGCATACGCAACCAATTTGTTCATGCCTCTTATAGATTTCGTCAAATTATGCAGTTAGGATTCGTGCCTATCCTGCTTACTACAGTAGGTGTGCACAGAAAGCTATGTTTTTCTTGACTTATACACTGCCGAAATTCTCTTTCAGACAACTCAAAATATGTTTGGCTATTATAATCCGTGGCTTTGATTGTGTTGACTATGGTCGGTAATATATATATATATATATTTTATGTGTTGCCATTGCTGTCAAGGGAAGGAACCAGTGGGCGATGATGTGTGTTTCATTTCTCTTAGCTGTCATTCGGGTTTCAGGTTTTGGAAGTATTTTAATATTAGTCGGTAACCTTTTTGATGCGTTTTGGATGATTACTATAAGCTCGCCTGGTGTAATACTCTCTATAATTTCTGCCCTCTGCAGTATTATCCTCATTAGAATGTTGTATCTGGCTTCTAGATCTTCTAGCAAGCCTGTGGCTATGTTGTATGCTATCAGTAATTGGACGTCGATACGGTTTATATTGAAGTCCGAAAACCATTCGCCCATTTTATTTATTTCTCCCACCGCTTGGTTCAGTTTGTTCGTGAATGTATTTAGTTTTTCCTGAGTCTTTCTTTCCAAATCTCTTACTTGTGCTGTAGTCGTAAGCATAAGTGTTGTTTGATGCTGGCTTGTTTGTAGTAGGTTTTGTTGATTTTGTGTAAGGGCATTGATGTCTGCATAAACTTCGTCGTTTACTCCGAAGATATTTTGGAGAATATTTCCAAATATTCCTCTCTTTCTTCGTGCTGGAGCAGGATTTTGAAATATTTCTATGTCTCTGAGTATTATGTTTTGTTTTTCTCGAAGGTGTTGTATGAGCATTGAACAACGAATTTCTTCGGCATGTCGTTTTGCGTGATCACAAGTCTTGACCATTTGCGACACTATTGTGTTAATGTTCTTTATGTCGTTAGTGACATTTACCGCATAGTTTACTTCAATTCTTAATGTACCTCTTTGAATCTTGGCTTCACCCATATGTTCAATGTACAGTCCGGGTGAGGGGTATATTATTGTATATTCCCCTTTCCCCAGCTTTATCATTAGAAGTAATAAAATGATACCGAGTAATGTGCATTTTTGTTCGCGCTTCCTTCTCTGATACTCCGCTATAGTAATGTGCCTTTTCGGAGTCGGCATTTTTGTTGTGTGAGGGTTGGGTTCTGCGTGTATTTTTCTTTTCATAGTTCGTATTGTCTCTTCTTTTCGCAGTTTTTCGTTAGGAACGAGATTGCTATAACCACCGACTGGATTAATACGCCTTTTTTTTGGTATTCTGCTATGTTTATATGAGATTTTTTCATGAATATTTTGCACGTGGTGATTATTGATTTGCGTTACTATTGTTTGAACTTCAGCTGCTTCTCTGTCTTTGCCCGGAGTTTGCATATTTTCGTTATTGGTCGCGTAAGCGTTGAATTTCCTGTGCATCGGACGTCAACAACTCTGACTTTGTCGTCTGCACCTGGATGTGTTTTAATGATTCTTCCTAAAAGCTATTTGACTGGGGGTAGATTCTCATCCTCTATAAGCACTAGTTCTCCAACTCGGATGTTGGTGAAGGGATTTTTCCATTTAATTCGTTGCTGAAGTTGGTGTAGATGTTCCAAACGTCTCTAGTCAATCTTTCTACTAATCTCCACCGTTTAAGTAGGCTGATGTGTTTGTTTTCATCATAAGGCTGAAGTGGACTTGCTAATGATGTGCCAATGAGAAAGTGGCCTGGAGTGAGTGCGTTGCAGTCACGTGGATCGCTGGTTAGTTGGCACAGTGGTCGAGAATAGAGGCAGGATTCAATTTGGTAAAGAACCGTGGTAAGCTCTTCAAACGTCAATGAGACTTCGCCGATAACCCTCTTCATGTGGTGTTTGACGGATTTTACTGCAGCGTCCCATATTCTGCCAAAATGTGGAGTCGCAGGTGGATTGAAGTGCCATTGTATGCCATCGGTTACAAAGAGTTTTGCCACATGGTCTTCCGAGTTTTTAATCGCCTTTCGCATATCTTCGTCCAAGTTCCGTTGCGCACTGACAAAGTTTGTTCCGCAGTCGCTTTAGATGTCTGCACATAGTCCCCTTCGGGCTGTAAATCGCTTAAATGTCGCTAAAAGGTATCGGATGTCATGTCACTTACAGTTTCGATATGTACTGCTTTCGTTATCATGCAAACAAAAACTTCTATAAATCCTTTATACGACGAAAGTCCTCTCGTCCTTGATGCTTCTATATTTATAGGACCTGCGTAATCTACTCCGACGTGGGTGAATGGTCTTGATGGGCCAACCCTAGGAGCTGGTAGGCAGCCCATTTCTTGTTCCATTGTCTTTGCTCTAAACCGGGTGCATACTATGCATTGGTGAATATGGTGTCGTATTGTATTTCTTCCATCAATGATCCAATATTGTTTCCGAAGAAATGCTAATGTGGCTTCGTTGTCGCTGTGCATCGTTCTTTCATGGCCATCTCTTACTATTAGTGTTGTTAAATGGCTTTTTCGAGGTAAGATTATAGAGTGAATTTCATCGTATGTTAGACATGATTGTTGTAATCTACCACCGATGCGTAGTATCCCGTTGTCATCAAGGAATGGCATAAATTGCAATAGCTTACTTTTTGGTGAGAGACCTTTGCCCAGCCTTAGTGTTGATATTTCTTCCTTAAAATTGACTGCCTGTGTGGCGCGAATCACTTCGTAATTGGCTTGCGTGATTTCCTCAGGCGTTAGACTTGTAGATTCATAGCCCGTTTCTGTTCGTTTGCATTTATTTATGAACCGATTACAGTAGGCTACTAATCTTAGAAGTCTTCTAAGGTTTGGACATCGTTCGATTATTGGATTACTATCTGCTATGTTCTTTGTGTGTTGAGTCTCGGTATTATTGGTTTCTATTGTAGAGGTTATTGATTGAATTATGTTTTCTACCTCCGTTTGTTTCATCCAGGCTGGACCCTCCCACCAGAGCGAATGATTTTTTAGTACATCAAGATAAATTCCTCTTGAGGCGCAATCTGCCGGGTTTTCATTTGTTTTAACGTATTGCCATTGGTGTGGTTTAGTTGATTGTTGTATTTCACTAACCCTATTAGCCATAAATTTTTCCCATCTGCTGGGGTCGCCTTTTATCCATGCCAGTACTATTTGCGAGTCTGACCACAGGTTGATTGATGATACTGGTATAGTAGTAGGGCGGCGCATAACTCTAGTTTTGGAATCGTTTTTTCGGGTTTTATTGGTGCCACCTTTGATTTTGCTGTTAGCAACTGTATAATTACTTCGCCTTCGGATGTTGTCACCTTACTATAAATGACTGCTGCATATGACTTTTCGCTTGCATCACAGAATCTATGTGAAATAACCGCGTATAAGGTTATACGGGTTGAAATGTTAATATCAATTAAGAATGTAAAACACTCAAGTTAGTTAAACTTAATTTACTGAAGGTTGATGAAAGACTGCTAATTCAAAGTTGACATATATGGGGCATTCACAATAAGTCATCATCTGGCATTGCCAGGTTGATACAACATCCTGCCCCCATTAAGGATTCTTAATTAATTGGAGGTTTCGCTATTTTTACTATCGGTCGCTTTAATTCTCCTCGTCGAGTTCGTAGTGTGACGGCTCGAACCTTGCCGTCCTTTCAAGAATGTAAGTCGACAATTCTTCCAAGAAGTCAGGCTGATGGAGGTAAGTTGTCTTCGTGCACCAAGACCAAGTCATCTTATGCCACGTTTTCAACTTCGTTTCTCTATTTGGGACCCTGGTTAAGCGTGTGTAGATAGTCTCGTGACCACTGCCTCCAATACGATTGTACCATTCTCTGCACTTGTTGCCACCGGTTTATTCTGTGTGGGTTTGTTTCCAGTAAGTTTTTCTCTGGAAGGGCGGCTATGGGTGTGTCGATTAGAAAACGGCCTGGAGTCAACGGGTCCAAACTGCTGGTGTCCGAATCGCTTATGGGAGTGAGTGGGCGGGAGTTGAGTACGCCTTCGATTTGTGTAAGCAGCGTTGTCATCTCTTCAAAGGTGAGCACAGAATCACTTATTACCCTCTTGAGATGCGTTTTAACAGCCTTATCACCTGACTCCCACAAACCCCCAAAGTGTGGTGCAGGAGGCGGAATAAAGTGCCATTTGGTGCCGGTTTTGGCGAGAAACTTTGACACAATGTCGTTGTAGTCCGTAGATAGAACTAATTTGTTTACTTCCGAAAGCCTTCGTTTTGCACCAACAAAGTTAGTTCCATTGTCACTATAAATTCCGGCTGGAACTCCCCGTCGCACAATGAAACGCTTTAGTGATGCAATGAACGCATCTGATGTTAGATCGGATACCATCTCCACGTGTATAGCCTTTGTACTAAAACAAACGTACAGTGCGATGTATCCTTTTGTAGCCTTTGCCCCGCGTCCTTTGTTGAGTCGTATCTTGATTGGTCCAGCGTAATCCACGCCGCAGTGTAAGAATGGTCTGCTTGGTGATACTCGATGTTCGGGTAGGGTTCCCTTAAGTTGCTGTTGCTTGATGCGTTTGAGTCGAAAACATTTTAGACATTTATAAATGTGATGACGAATTGTGCTTCGCCCTCCAATAATCCAGTATAGCTTCTCATGATGGATAGAAGTAGCGTTGGTCCTGGGTGTAGATATCGATGGTGGTACTGGTCTATCAATAGAGAAGTGATAAGGTGTTGCTTGGGCAAGATAATGGGGTGCATAGAGTCGTAACTAGTAGACGAATTTTCGAGCCGACCTCCGACTCGTGAAAGGCCATCGCCGTTAATGTAGGGGAAAAGTGCTGAAGTCTTGCTCTTATTGGGAACCGAGTTGGTGATGTTGAGACACTTGATTTATTCAGCAAATTCCGATTGTTGAACCCAACGCAGAAGGGTGATTGTAGCTCTTTGGAGTTCGAACAGTGACAGGACACTGAAACGATCAGAAATATGTTTTTCAAGATTTGTTAATTGTGTTACCTTAGACTTTATGTTGCTGATGTACCGCCTCCAGTAAGCTATAGTTCGTATTACTTTCTCGAAGGAGGAAGCGTGAGCCATTATGGCATCCCATATTGGATTTGACGAGCTGGTAGTAAATGCTTGGATTTGATTGCGTTTTTCTTCATTGTTTGTCTGATAGGTTGTTGATGACTTCTGCTCCGGCCAGTTGTTTTCCGATTGGCTGAGCCATGGAGGACCTTGCCACCAAATGGATGAAGAACCCAAAGCTTGTGGTGAAACTCCTCTTGAGGCTAGGTCCGCCGGGTTGTCCTGTGAGGGCACATGTCTCCACCAATGTGCTTCGCTGAGGCTTCAAATTGCTGACGTTCTATTGGCCACAAACGTCGTCCACCTTTTAGGATGTGCATTTAGCCAGCTGATCACTATTTTGGAGTCTGTCCAGGCAACCATTGGCTTGAGTTCTTGGTTGTCGAATGACCTTCTTACAGAGTCGAAGAGCTTTACCAATAAAAGAGCTTCACAGAGCTCTAGGTGCGGTAACGATTGCTGTTTGATTGGAGCTTCGCGGGATTTTGCTGCAACGATGTTGATGAAGAAGTTCCCCTGTTCCAGAGTTCTGCTGTAAATAACCGCCGAATATGCTGCTTCCGATGCATCACAGAATCCGTGGAATTGACACTCTGTAATACCTTTTGCATGTATCCATCGAAGAACCTTGATGTCTTCAAATTTCTTAAACTCTCGAATGAAGATACGCCATCTGGAGGCCAGTGGTTCTGGTATCATATCATCCCGACATTGTCCTCCGTTTGGTTTTTGGTTGACGAGTCGGTGATAACCTACAGAGAGAATAGGTTGTACTGTTTTTTTCTTAACATATTTTGGCGCAGCCGGAAAACGAAATTAAAACGTTCCACACGAAGACAGATCGAAAAAAAATAAATTAATAAATAGGTGTAGATACGATTAAAAATAATATTAACGTGAAACTTAGTTTCACCCGCGAAAATTCGAATCTTTATCTTTTTTTCTCGCCATTATAAAAAAGAATATAAACCTATATTAAATAAATAAACAGTGCCACAGTGCAGTTAGTGCGAAATCTATAAGTGTTTTGAAAAGTTAAAGAAAAAAAGAAGAGCTTAAAAACGAGAGTGTTTAATAAAATCGAAAAACAAAAGAAACAGTTGAAATAATTTCTACATTTCATCGCGGTTAAGAAACAAAAACTTACATACAAATAACACATGAGACGAAGGAGCAGATCGCTGGATGGAGGAAGAACGAGGTCAGGCGTACATTTTAGGAGAACCACCACAAACCAACAATAACAACAACCACCACCACAAACAACAGAACAACTGGAACAGCGAATAGAAGCGGTAGAGCAACAGACAAATAAGAGAAAATAAACGAATTATTTAAGTTAGAAATAGAAAAATTCAAAAACACCCCGTTAAGTAAAAACACAATTGTAAACAATATTCCAACCAAAGTATTATCGCTATCACCCTCCATATCGCAAGTTGAGAAAGCAATAAAATATTTAAAAATTGATACAGTAATGGACTACGAAAAGGTAGCCCGTTTAGTTTCTACTCTTGTCCCCACTTTTTCTGGTGCTTATCATCCAGGATTGGCTTTAGAATTGCAAACTTTTCTTGGCTGTTGCAAACAAGTTTTGCGGCTAGTCAAACGGTAGTGCATGCGATCATATGAAAACACAAGCGTTTTCACTCAGCTGAGGCCTACCAACTCCTACTCTCAACCTCCACGCGGTGACAGCCGGGTGCCTAGTACCTTAATCCAAGAAATGGGTAACCAACCCCGTTTGGCGGATTCTTGGTGGCTTTTCTCACTAGAGCACTTCTTCCTGTTCCAGGCGGCAGCGGACGAATTCCCTAGACGGAGTCAACGGTGGCGTCTATAGTTCCAGTTAGGTTGAACTTAGTGAATACCTTGCGCGAGCTGCTTCGACGTATTCGGATCACAGGTCGGTAAGGAATTTCCAATGTTGGTCAGGACATTGGAATAGAGATGGTGGCAGAGGAGCCCTTAATGGGCCAACGGCAGCGCTCATACTCCCGTAGTGGACTACTGGCACCGGTGTACCCGGCCCCTCGTCCTAGGGGAATAATTAAGGAACTGACCCTCCAGGTTGGGGGTTGTGCCGTCGGGGTAACTTCCCTACCACGTAAAAAACGCATGGTTCCGAAACAACCAAAAGCCTCGGATAAGGATGACCCAACTAATGACGACCCCAGCAAACGAAATAAGGACAACGACCTTCGGATCTGTACGTGGAATGTTCTGTCCCTTTACAGACCACGTGCAGCCGAACAACTAGCAGAGGCGCTAGACTGCTATAAAGCAGATATTACCGCCATCCAGGAAGTGCGATGGGATGGGCCAGGCAAAAAGAGGATGAAAAACTGTGACATCTACTACGGTGATTGCTACAGAGGCAACAGGCAACGCTTATTCGGATGCGGATTTGTCATACGCGGCAGACTTAGGCAAGAAGTCTTAAGCTTCCGACACGTGAGCGAGCGTATTATGACTATCCGGATCAAGGCTAAATTCGCTAACATAAGCCTAATATGTGTTCATGCCCCAACAGAAGAAAAGGACCCTGCCTCCAAAGAGTGTTTCTACGAGCTCCTCGACAAAACATACGAGCAATGTCCTAAATACGTCGTTAAGATCGTATTGGGCGATTTTAACGCCAAAATAGGAAATGAGGACGTCTTCGGTAGAGCAGTCGGTAAGCATAGCCTACACGACACCACGTCTGATAACGAACTAAGGCTAATTGATTTCGCTGTGGAGCGAAATGTCACCATAGCAAGCACATGGTTTCCTCATCTCGATATTCATAAGCAGACATGGCGGTCCAATGATCATGTCACGATCAACCAAATTGATCATATTGCGATCGACGCAAGGCATGCCTCCAGTATTCTGGATGTCCGGACCTTCCGAGCGGCCAACATAGACTCGGATCATTACCTTGTTGTAGCCAAGGTACGAATGCGGACATCCCAATCTGAGCAACAAAGAAGAATTACTGTGAGAAAATTTAACGTCGAAAAGCTACAATCGCAAGAGACCGCCAGACTCTTCGCTGAACGCGTATCCCGAAATCTCTCAATCACCCCTATACCGCCAGCATCAAGTGCCGAAGACCAGTGGCAACGCTGCCAACATGCCATCAGAAACGCCGCGACTGATGTGCTGGGTCTCGCTCGCCCACCACCGCGAAACCCCTGGTTTGACGAAGAATGCCGGCGAGTGCATGCAGCAAAACAAGAGGCATACAAAGCGGCGCTGCAAAGGAAGACGAGAGCTGCTCGTGAGCTCTACGAGCAAAAGAGACGGGAAGAACATCGGCTTCTCCAAAAGAAGAAGAAAGAGCATGAGAAGCGCGCGTTTGAGAATATCGAGAGTCTATACTCCAGGAACAATGTACGGAAGTTTTACCAAAAGGTAAAAAGAACGTGTCAGAGAAGTAATACCCGTACAGAAACCTGTAGAGATGAGAATGGAAACCTCGTAGTAGAATCACAGTCGGTGCTGAGAATATGGAAAAACTACTTCTGCAGACTGTATAACGGCGACGAAGACCAACATCCCGCTGTCAGGCAGAATGAACCATTCAACATGGACGATGATAGTCAAAATTTCCGTCCACCTGACCAAAACGAAGTGAGGATAGCAATATCCAAGCTAAAATCGAACAAGGCTGCTGGACCTGACGGTTTACCGGCCGAACTATTCAAGGCAGCTGGGGATGAATTGGTAGAGTGCATACACCAACTCATTTCTAATATTTGGTCAGAGGAGTGTATGCCTGATGAATGGAATCTCAGCATCGTTTGCCCGATCCACAAGAAAGGAGACCCCTCAACTGCGCCAATTATAGAGGCATCAGTCTCCTCAACATCGCATACAAGATCTTTTCTGCGATATTGTGTGAACGCCTGAAACCTTTTATCAACAGCCTGATTGGACCCTATCAGTGAGGTTTCAGGCCAGGAAAGTCCACCATCGATCAAATCTTCACACTTCGGCAGATCCTGGAGAAAACCCAAGAATTCCAAATCGATACTCACCACCTCTTTATCGATTTCAAGCCCCCTATGACAGCATCTATAGAGAAGAGCTTTATAGAGCCATGTCTAGTTTTGACATCCCTACCAAACTTGTCCGCCTGTGCAGGCTGACGATGGAGAACGCTCGCTGCTCCATCTAGGTCGGTAATGACCTCACCGAGACCTTTGATGTCAAAAAAGGCTTTAGACAAGGTGACGCGCTGTCATGTGACTTCTTCAATATTGTACTTGAACGGATTCTGCGGAACTCACAAGCCAACACCGGAGGCACAATCTATTACAAGTCTGTACAACTGCTTGCATACGCCGACGATATAGACATTATCGGAAGATCTCAGCGGCTGTCACCGGTGCTTTTGCAAGCATTGAGGCGGAAGCGGCCAAAATGGGTTTGGCGATAAACGAGGGCAAAACCAAGTATATGCTGTCAACTAGAAGGGAAAACCAACATCGACGAATTGGACAAAACGTCACCGTGGGCAGCTATAACTTCGAGGTAGTAAGGGAGTTTGTCTACCTTGGCTCTGCTATAAATTCAGCAAACAAAATCAGCGCAGAAATCAATCGAAGAATAACTCTTGCCAATCGCTGTTTTTTTGGGCTTATAAGGCAATTCAACAGTAAAGCCCTCTCTCGAACAACTAAGGAGACTCTATATAAGACCTTGATCATCCCAGTCCTGCTTTACGGCGCTGAAACATGGACTTTATTAAAAGAGGATGAAGATATCCTTGGTCGCTTCGAGAGAAAAATTCTTCGTAAGATTTTCGGTCCCGTTTGCGTTGACGGGTTTTGGAGGAGAAGATTCAACCACGAACTATACGAGCTGTACAGCGACATCGACCTAGTCAAAAAACTGCGTATTGGACGTCTGAGATGGGTAGGACATGTAGAGCGAATGGACACCAACGCTCCGGCCCGCAGAGTCTTCGAATCTAACCCCGAGGGACGACGCAGTAGAGGGAATTATCGCCGTAGGCGGCGCGCACAAGTTCAAGGGGACCTCGACCAACCGAGCTAAATGGAGAGGCCTGTTGGTTGAGGCCCAGGTTCACCCCGAACTGTAGCGCCACCTAAGTAAGTAAGTAAATAAGTTTTGCAATACATGAACGAAGAAGAGAAGGTAACTTACAACAACTTGTTAATCACAAGACTGAGAGTCAATGCCTTTGTGCTAGCCTCAATGCACCCGATAACCTGTATAGAAGATTTAGAATAAACTCTTAATCAAAATTTCCTGCCTCGGAAAACCTATATACAGGTAACGAATGAGCTACACAATGTCGACAATTCCCTGAAAGAGAGTTAGTAGATCCCTATTTGCCTGGCATGGCGTACATTGGAAATCAAAGTTCAGTCAATGTAATGCCGCAAATCAACCCTCTTCTTCAGCAATACCAACAACCTCATGACCAGCTCACAGGGATGACACTATTTGGAAATTTAAATCCCTACGGGACAGATCAAATGTTTCAGTACCCAAATACTATAATGCCTGCTAATAATCCAAATGTCTCTTTTCCCAATCAGTTCAGTCCTAACCCTACACAAAATAGAAACAGTACTCCGACGATAAGGTGTGGCTTCTGCAATAAGAATTATCATACCTACGATGAGTGCAGAATAAGAAAAGCCACGACTTATTGCCCTAATTGTAAAGTATGTGGGCACAATGTTGCGACCTGTAGCAGAAGGCAACAGAACCCTTCTTCTTCAGTTATGACAATAAACAATAACCACAAACAAAATCGCCAAATGAAAGTCCACCGAAATCATCAACCAAAGTGCGATTTCCGTTTAAGATCGGGACATGATATATCTGAGTGCTATACAAAGAAACGATGGGATGAAAAAAATGGAACCGTTCATAACAATACTCTTTTAAGTGAGCAAAAAAACTAGATAGCTGTTGGGTGCAGGAAGAAAATACCGTTTCCTCGCTCAACAAACAATTCACAAAAAATTCTACTTTAACAAAAGACGGTATAGTAAAAATTCCAGTAGGCGTAGGCAAAACTAAATACTTAAACTTTCTGGTAGACACAGGGGTAGACGTAAGTCTCATAAATCACGACGTTTTGAATACAAGTGCAAATCTTAATCTAGCTGATTCAATGGATATTGAAGGGGTTTACTCTAAAGGCACTACACTTGGCTCTATAGAATGTAATATTTTGTTAGATCCACACATAAAGTGTAAGCTACATGTCAGAAAAAATTTCTTCTCTACCGTGCGATGGTATTCTCGGACAGGATGTTCTATATACTTATACAAACATTGAGGGGCCGAACCGATTACTAAAGTTTCTACACTCAAAAGGAAACAATTCAGATCACAAAAACTTAATAAATAATACGGGAAATCATTCATCAGGTTTATTATCCGCAAATATACTCCCAATTATAAATTCTGGACAACTACCATCTTCGCACGATGGTACGTCATGTGATGTGGCGGGGCGTTCAATCCACTCGCTTAAAAAGCCATCTTCGACGGATGGCTGCCATGTACAGTTAATAGGTGAAGAATTTTTGGTTGAAAAGTTATGCGAAGAGATAGATAGATATCTGAACCAATTATTAGTTATATTTCTGTCACAATCCCATCAAGATGTGAGTTAATTCTAGAATGCCCAGTTAATTGCAAGAACGGCTCCGAGCTTTTATGTTTATCAGCTGAAATTGTTCCAAAAGTTTTTGTAGCCTCATCAATAGGAAAAGTAAAAAATAAAGCAGTAGTATTAACCATAGTGAACACTAACGTAAATGAAGTCTCAAAAATGCACCAATAAAACTAAATTTTTTAACAGATTATAAAATAATTAGTTTAACAAACCAAACGAACAACATACTGTAGCATTGACTACAGGATGGTTTGTGTACCAAAAACTAAAATAACGACATCTATTGCAAACCTGTTAGCAGTAAACATTCCAACCTGATGTGCTTACGTTCCACAATTGTTCCACACAATATCCCAATATTCCAGGATCCTCAATTCACCCGGAGAAACATCTAGCATGTTCTAGAACCCCTTGCAATTTCCTATAAATACCCATACCAGAACCACCGTGGACACAGTTGTTGATAAGTGCATACAGCGATTACAAGAGGGAGATTAGACATTGTAGCGACAGTTTAATTTGAAATAAATAAAGAATAAAGTGATTGAATATTATGTTGAAGTAAAGTTGGTGTTTGATAATAAATAAACGATTAAAATACACAAAAGACGGTTTTATTTAAACGAACACGAAAGAATACTACATTGGTGTCAGAAAAGTGGAATAAAACAAATTTTGTGTATTGCGTTTTGTGTAAGTGAAAAATAAAGATGGTTCGGAAATTGCTAGAAGATTTGGCATTGCCGCAACTAAAGGAAGTACTGAGCCAGCGGGAGCAACGTACGACTGGTACAAAAAGAGAATTGATTATTAAGTTGCGGAAAATAGTGACGGACGAGTGTGCAGATCCTGAAACAGCTTTGTTTGACGTCGAAGAAGAACAAGTAAGTACAACGAGTGACATGTCGGCTTTAATGAAATTGCTATCTGAGAAATTCGACGAACAAAAGAATTCTCTAGAAGCTAAGATCGACGAACAAAAGAATTCTCTAGAAGCTAAGATCGACGAACAAAAGAATTCTCAAAATGAAAAATTCGAGAAGCTAGAAAATTCCTTTACTGAACAAAAGAATTCTCTAGACGCCAAGCTCGATGAGCAAAAGAATTCTCTAGACGCTAAGCTGGATGTGCAAAACAAGAAGTTCGAGATACTAGAAAATTCTTTGGCTGAGCAGAAGAATTCTCTAGATGCTAAGCTTGACGAACAAAGGAACTCTCTGGAACATCAGCTATTCGATCAAAGGAGTGTTCTCGAAAGCAAATTCGATGAGCAAAATAAAAGTTTGGAAACAAGATTCGGGACAATCGACGAGAAAATTGGAAATGTAGAGACCAAAATTGAGACATTTGAAACGAAATTCGAGAACGTTCAAACAAAATTCGAGGCTGTTGAAGGAAGATTCGAGAATTTGGCAAAGGAACTCGAATGCGTGAAGAAACAGAAAGTTCGGGAGTATTCAACCGACTTCCCGAGAAGGAAAGAGATGCAGCCTCCCGTCTTCGATGGACAGACATCATGGCCAATATATAAGAGGCAGTTCGAAGCTGCGGCAATGACGAACAACTGGGACGATGAAGAGAGGTCCATTGCCCTCACGCTTGCGCTTAGAGGATCAGCTGCAGAGCTACTACAAACTATTCCCGAGGACAAACAACGCAACTACGACAGTCTGGTGAAAGCCATTGAGATGCGATTTGGGGACGACCACATGCAGCAAGTATATAGGGTCCAGTTGCGCAGAAGGTCCCAGATGAAGGGTGAGTTGCAAGCGGACATCGAGCGGCTGGCACATTTGTCCTATCCAAACGCCGGCGATTAAATCATTAACGAGATGGCAACCGAAGCGTTCACCCATGCCATAGCTGATGCGAAACTACAAATGGCGGTAAGAATGGTTTCAAAGAAAACGCTCGCCGAAGCTTTGGCGTTTGCTCTGACAATGGAGGCCGCAGACCAGGCCTGTCAGGGAATACACCGTGTGAGGGAAGTAGCCGCTATCGAATGCTCTTGCCAGAGGATGGACGTCGAAGACCGAAACAACGCTCGCGGAGGACAAATTCGTTGATGGAACTGCAACAAAATAGGACACCTACAACGGCAATGCAGAAATCCACCCAGACGTGGAAACTGTCCACATTGTGCGAACAGGCGACGCAACGAAGAACCATCCAACAGGGACAACATCCATCCTGTTGGCCAGGCTCCTCAAAACCAGGAGTCGGAAAACGCCTAAGAGCCAGCTTTGCGGGGTAAAAGTTGGCTAATGGAATCGACATCCCCAAGACCACCATCCAGGTCTCCCAAACCAAACGATGCAACAAGAGTCTTACAGTGGAAGCATTCATCGTCAAACATCGTGGCTACTATCGATACCGGCGCCACGGCTTCCATTGTAAGAAGAGATCTCGTCCGGAAGTCTTGGCTGCACAACACCAGCTGCTACTGTCTTAGAACTGCGACAGGGGAAGCGGCGAAAGTATACGGAGAAGTTCGCCTCACGTTACAACCAGGGTTGCCCTTTTCTCATGCGTTCCTGGTGGCCGACATATGTGATGAATGCATCATCGGAGTGGACCTTATGAAAGAACATGGCGTAATCATCGACATCGGGATGCAAGTTTTGCGGTACAGAAACGTAGAGATTCCAATGGTGTACGGGAACGAGAATGCAGCACATTTAAGGACAATACTCCGCAAGGACGAAGTCTTACCACCATCTTCCGAGACTATCATTTGGACAAAACTAGAGGGTGATTGTGGGATATATGATATATTTGCCTCACAGGATGGAGAGTATGGCCGAACACATCTGGTGCAACATCGCATAGACACTGGGGATGCCAGACCAATTCGCCAGCCTGCCAGACGACTACCATTGGCAAAACAGACAGAGGTTGCAGATATGGTGTCAACGATGGAGAAGGAAGGGCTCATCGAAAGTTCTAAGAGTCCGTGGGCCTCACCTGTTGTACTGGTTAAGAAGAAAGACGGTAGCACTCGATTCTGCGTGGACTATCGCAGACTTAATGACGTCACCAAAAAGGACAGCTACCCTCTGCCACGGATCGATGACACATTGGACACACTCTCAGGAGCTCGATTGTTTTCCACCCTTGATTTAAAGAGCGGTTATTGGCAGGTACAGATCGATCCAAAGGACTGAGAGAAAACTGCGTTCACTGCAGGAAATGGGCTGTGGCAGTTTACAGTAATGCCATTTGGATTGTGCAACGCTCCGGCAACTTTTGAGCGCCTAATGGAACACGTCCTGCGCGGATTGACGTGGAAAACTTGCTTGGTGTATCTGGACGGTGTGATCGTGATAGGAAAAACATTCGAGGAACATCGCGACAATCTGAAAAATGTGCTAGAATGGCTTCGAAGCGCTCACCTGAAGCGAAACCCAATGAAATGTGACCTCTTCAGATCCGAAGTCAAGTACCTGGGCCACGTTATCCCATCAGAAGGAGTGCGAACAGATCCAGACAAGGTGGAAGCTGTGAAAAACTGGCCAGTTCCAAAAGACAAACACGAACTCAGGAGCTTTTTGGGCCTCGCCACGTACTACCGACGATTCGTAAAGGACTTTGCCGGAATCGCGAAGAGCCTGCACCAACTGACAGAAAAAGGAAGGCAATTCAAGTGGTCAGGTGAGTGCGACAAAAGCTTCAAGAACCTTAAGCACCAACTATGCGAAGCACCAACACTAGCATATCCCATTCCCGGAGAAATGTTCATCGTGCATGCAGATGCAAGTAACGCCGGTGTCGTAGCGGTTCTCTCGCAGGTACACAACGGCCAAGAGAAGGTAGTAGCATACTTCAGCAAAGTGCTCTCCAAGCCCGAAAGGAACTACTGCGTGACCAGGCGAGCACTTCTGGCGCCGCCTCTGGCGACAAAACACTTCCATAAATACCTCTACGGCCAAAAGTTCCTTTTGCACACAGACCACGCGGCTCTAAAATGGCTGCTGCAGTTCAAGAATCCAGAGGGCCAGGTCGCAAGATGGATTGAACGGCTGCAGATGTACGATTATGAAATACAGCATCGTAAAGGGAAACTTCATTCTAATGCGGATGCCTTATCCCGGCGACCATGTAAAAGCCACTGCAAGCATTGTGTGCGGCAGGAAGAGAAGAACCTTCTTTCCATCCAAAGGGTAAGAGCTGATCCTATCGCTGGTTGGAATGCAGAAGAAATCCGCAACGCTCAAAAAGAAGACCCAGACATCGAGCCAATATTAGCGTGGAAGGAGTTTATGGAAAAGCCGAACGGACGAGATATCTCGGACAGGAGCCCTACTCTCAAAGCATACTGGGCTCAGTGGGACTCCCTTCATGTGCAAGATGGTGTGCTGAAAAGGAAATGGGAGAGGCCGGACGGGAAAGATTTCATAATGCAGCTTGTCTTGCCGCGATCAAAAGTACACGAGGTGCTACGGGAGATGCATGATGGAGCATCCGGAGTTCATTTGGGTGCAAACAAGACACTGAAGAAGGTGCGAGAACGTTTCTATTGGCTCAGCGCAAGGGACGACGTAGAAAGTTGGTGCCAAAAATGCGTCGTGTGTGCAGCCAGCAAGGGACCTAGAACGAAAACGCGAGGCAAGATGCAACAGTATAACGTGGGTGCGCCATTTGAACGGATCGCCGCTGACATCGCTGGTCCTTTTCCAGAACCCGACAATGGCAACCGTTACATCCTAGTCGTCATGGACTACTTCAGCAAATGGGCGGAAGCGTTCGCCATCCCTAACCAGGAAGCGAAAACCATCGTGGAACAGATCGTCAACAACTGGGTGAGCAGATTCGGCGTGCCTATGGAACTGCATTCTGACCAGGGACGAAACTTTGAATCGAAGATATTCCAAGAGGTTTGTCAGCAACTAGGAATTAAAAAGACGAGGACGACTCCGCTTCACCCGCAATCCGACGGGATGGTAGAGCGCTTCAACAGAACCTTAAACGAACATCTCTCCAAGGTCGTAGAAGACCACCAGCGCGATTGGGATCGACAAATTCCTCTTTTCTTGATGGCCTACCGAAATGCAGTGCACAGTACAACTGGACATACTCCATCTGAAGTCTTGTTTGGTCGAGCAGTTCGGCTACCTAGTGAGGTGAAGTTTGGATCCCCTAACGATGAGCCCAAGAGTGAAGAGGACTACGTGGCAGACCTCAGGGAAAGGATCCGAGACATACATCAGAGGACCAGGACGAGGATAAGGGTAGCGAGTGACCGCATGAAAACCAGGTACGACACAAAGGCAACAACGTCCAGCTTCCACGAGGGAGACCTAGCATGGCTGTACAACCCACACCGGCAAAAGGGGAGGTTACCCAAGCTGCAGCAAGACTGGGAGGACCCATATAAAGTGGTCACACGCATCAATGACGTCGTCTTCCGGATCCAGCGTGGAGTAAGAGGCAAGATGAAAATTGTCCACCTGGATCGTCTTCATCGTTACCATGGCAGTAATTCAGATGCTCTTGTTCGGGACGAACAAGTTTAAGAGGGGGGCAGTGTAGCATTGACTACAGGATGGTTTGTGTACCAAAAACTAAAATAACGACATCTATTGCAAAACCTGTTAGCAGTAAATATTCCAACTTGATGTGCTTGCGTTCCACAATTGTTCCACACAATATCCCAATATTCCAGGATCCTCGATTCACCCGGAGAAACATCTAGCATGTTCTAGAACCCCTTGCAATTTCCTATAAATACCCATACCAGAACCACCGTGGACACAGTTGTTGATAAGTGCATACAGCGATTACAAGAGGGAGATTAGACATTGTAGCGACAGTTTAATTTGAAATAAATAAAGAATAAAGTGATTGAATATTATGTTGAAGTAAAGTTGGTGTTTGATAATAAATAAACGATTAAAATACACAAAAGACGGTTTTATTTAAACGAACCCCAGAAAGAATACTACATTGGTGTCAGAAAAGTGGAATAAAACAAATTTTGTGTATTGCGTTTTGTGTAAGTGAAAAATAAAAATGGTTCGGAAATTGCTAGAAGATTTGGCATTGCCGCAACTAAAGGAAGTACTGAGCCAGCGGGAGCAACGTACGACTGGTACAAAAAGAGAATTGATTATTAAGTTGCGGAAAATAGTGACGGATGAGGGTGCAGATCCTGAAACAGCTTTGTTTGACGTCGAAGAAGAACAAGTAAGTACAACGAGTGACATGTCGGCTTTAATGAAATTGCTATCTGAGAAATTCGACGAACAAAAGAATTCTCTAGAAGCTAAGATCGACGAACAAAATAATTCTCTAGAAGCTAAGATCGACGAACAAAAGAATTCTCAAAATGAAAAATTCGAGAAGCTAGAAAATTCCTTTACTGAACAAAAGAATTCTCTAGACGCCAAGCTCGATGAACAGAACAAACTATTTGAGAATTCTCTAGAAGCTAAGCTCGATGAGCAAAAGAATTCTCTAGACGCTAAGCTGGATGTGCAAAACAAGAAGTTCGCGATACTAGAAAATTCTTTGGCTGAGCAGAAGAATTCTCTAGATGCTAAGCTTGACGAACAAAAGAACTCTCTGGAACATCAGCTATTCGATCAAAGGAGTGTTCTCGAAAGCAAATTCGATGAGCAAAATAAAAGTTTGGAAACAAGATTCGGGACAATCGACGAGAAAATTGGAAATGTAGAGACCAAAATTGAGACATTTGAAACGAAATTCGAGAACGTTCAAACAAAATTCGAGGCTGTTGATGGAAGATTCGAGAATTTGGCAAAGGAACTCGAATGCGTGAAGAAACAGAAAGTTCGGGAGTATTCAACCGACTTCCCGAGAAGGAAAGAGATGCAGCCTCCCGTCTTCGATGGACAGACATCATGGCCAATATATAAGAGGCAGTTCGAAGCTGCGGCAATGACGAACAACTGGGACGATGAAGAGAGGTCCATTGCCCTCACGCTTGCGCTTAGAGGATCAGCTGCAGAGCTACTACAAACTATTCCCGAGGACAAACAACGCAACTACGACAGTCTGGTGAAAGCCATTGAGATGCGATTTGGGGACGACCACATGCAGCAAGTATATAGGGTCCAGTTGCGCAGAAGGTCCCAGATGAAGGGTGAGTTGCAAGCGGACATCGAGCGGCTGGCACATTTGTCCTATCCAAACGCCGGCGATTAAATCATTAACGAGATGGCAACCGAAGCGTTCACCCATGCCATAGCTGATGCGAAACTACAAATGGCGGTAAGAATGGTTTCAAAGAAAACGCTCGCCGAAGCTTTGGCGTTTGCTCTGACAATGGAGGCCGCAGACCAGGCCTGTCAGGGAATACACCGTGTGAGGGAAGTAGCCGCTATCGAATGCTCTTGCCAGAGGATGGACGTCGAAGACCGAAACAACGCTCGCGGAGGACAAATTCGTTGATGGAACTGCAACAAAATAGGACACCTACAACGGCAATGCAGAAATCCACCCAGACGTGGAAACTGTCCACATTGTGCGAACAGGCGACGCAACGAAGAACCATCCAACAGGGACAACATCCATCCTGTTGGCCAGGCTCCTCAAAACCAGGAGTCGGAAAACGCCTAAGAGCCAGCTTTGCGGGGTAAAAGTTGGCTAATGGAATCGACGTCCCCAAGACCACCATCCAGGTCTCCCAAACCAAACGATGCAACAAGAGTCTTACAGTGGAAGCATTCATCGTCAAACATCGTGGCTACTATCGATACCGGCGCCACGGCTTCCATTGTAAGAAGAGATCTCGTCCGGAAGTCTTGGCTGCACAACACCAGCTGCTACTGTCTTAGAACTGCGACAGGGGAAGCGGCGAAAGTATACGGAGAAGTTCGCCTCACGTTACAACCAGGGTTGCCCTTTTCTCATGCGTTCCTGGTGGCCGACATATGTGATGAATGCATCATCGGAGTGGACCTTATGAAAGGATATGGCGTAATCATCGACATCGGGATGCAAGTTTTGCGGTACAGAAACGTAGAGATTCCAATGGTGTACGGGAACGAGAATGCAGCACATTTAAGGACAATACTCCGCAAGGACGAAGTCTTACCACCATCTTCCGAGACTATCATTTGGACAAAACTAGAGGGTGTGGCTGGGAGCCACCGATTCTACCTATTGGAGCCGGATTTAGGAAGGAATTCCCCAAACTACATCGTGGGGAAAGTTTTAGTGGAGCCAGAGAACAGCCTGGTCCCAGTAAGGCTCATGAACTTAAAGAGCCATAGCGTCAAACTAAAACAAGGGGAGGTTATTGGTAAATGTGCGCCGATATGTTCAATTTCAACAATAACCGAAAAGGAATCTGCGAAGCCCGTTTCATCAGCCAGGTTGGCCGAAGTAAGGGACATGATCCTCAAGCATTGCGAACTGGATCAGGATCAGCAAGCCATGGCAGAAAATCTAATCGGTGAGTACGCTGATATATTTGCCTCACAGGATGGAGAGGATGGCCGAACACATCTGGTGCAACATCGCATAGACACTGGGGACGCCAGACCAATTCGCCAGCCTGTCAGACGACTACCATTGGCAAAACAGACAGAGGTTGCAGATATGGTGTCAACGATGGAGAAGGAAGGGCTCATCGAAAGTTCTAAGAGTCCGTGGGCCTCACCTGTTGTACTGGTTAAGAAGAAAGACGGCAGCACTCGATTCTGCGTGGACTATCGCAGACTTAATGACGTCACCAAAAAGGACAGCTACCCTCTGCCACGGATCGATGACACATTGGACACACTCTCAGGAGCTCGATGGTTTTCCACCCTTGATTTAAAGAGCGGTTATTGGCAGGTACAGATCGATCCAAAGGACCGAGAGAAAACTGCGTTCACTGCAGGAAATGGGCTGTGGCAGTTTACAGTAATGCCATTTGGATTGTGCAACGCTCCGGCAACTTTTGAGCGCCTAATGGAACACGTCCTGCGTGGATTGACCTGGAAAACTTGCTTGGTGTATCTGGACGATGTGATCGTGATAGAAAAACATTCGAGGAACATCACGACAACCTGGAGAATGTGTTAGAACGGCTTCGAAGCGCTCACCTGAAGCTAAACCCAAAGAAATGTGACATCTTCAGATCCGAAGTCAAGTACCTGGGCCACGTTATCTCATCAGAAGGAGTGCGAACAGATCCAGACAAGGTGGAAGCTGTGAAAAACTGGCCAGTTCCAAAAGACAAACACCAACTCAGGAGCTTTTTGGGTCTCGCCACGTACTACCGACGATTCGTAAAGGACTTTGCCGGAATCGCGAAGAGCCTGCACCAACTGACAGAAAAAGGAAGGCAATTCAAGTGGTCAGGTGAGTGCGACAAAAGCAATATTGTAGTATTCTTGCTGGGATTCGTTTTAAATAAAACCGTCTTTTGTGTATTTTAATCGTTTATTTATTATCAAATACCAACTTCACTTTAACACAATATTCAATCACTTTATTATTTCAAATCAAACGGTCGCTACAGACTTATTTTCACAATGTCGCTTGCTTTCACCACTGGTCGAATATCTCTTGTAATCGCTGTATTCACTTATGAACAACTCTATCCACGATGGTTGTGGTATGGGTATTTATAGGAAATCGCTAGGGGTTCTAGAACATACTTGATGTTTCTCCGGGTGAATTGAGGATCATGGAATATTGGGATATTGTGTGGAACAATTGTGGAACGTAAGCACATCAGGTTGGAATATTTACTGCTAGAATGTTTTGCAATAGTTGCTACAGTTTGAGATACAGTGTTTCAGTTTTTGGTACACAAACCATCCTGCAGTCAATGCTACACTGCCCCCCTCTTAAACTTGTTCGTCCCGAACAAGATCATCTGGATTACTGCCATGGTAACGATGAAGACGATCCAGGTGGACAATTTTCATCTTGCCTCTTACTCCACGCTGGATCCGGAAGACGACGTCATTGATGCGTGTGACCACTTTATAAGGCCCCTCCCAGTCTTGCTGCAGCTTGGGTGACCTCCCCTTTTGCCGGTGTGGGTTGTACAGCCATACTAAGTCTCCCTCGTGGAAGCTGGACGTTGTTGCCTTTGTGTCGTACCTGGTTTTCATGCGGTCACTCGCTACCCTTATCCTCGTCCTCGTCCTCTGATGTATGTCTCGGATCCTTTCCCTGAGGTCTGCCACGTAATCCTCTTCACTCTTGGGCTCATCGTTAGGGGATCCAAACTTCACCTCACTAGGTAGCCGAACTGCTCGACCAAACAAGACTTCGGATGGAGTATGTCCAGTAGTACTGTGCACTGCATTTCGGTAGGCCATCAAGAAGAGAGGAATTTGTCGATCCCAATCGCGCTGGTGGTCTTCTACGACCTTGGAGAGATGTTCGTTTAAGGTTCTGTTGAAGGGCTCTACCATCCCGTCGGATTGCGGATGAAGCGGAGTCGTCCTCGTCTTTTTAATTCCTAGTTGTTGGCATACCTCTTGGAATATCTTTGATTCGAAGTTTCGTCCCTGGTCAGAATGCAGTTCCATAGGCACGCCGAATCTACTCACCCAGTTGTTGACGATCTGTTCCACGATGGTCTTCGCTTCCTGGTTAGGGATGGCGAACGCTTCCGGCCATTTGCTGAAGTAGTCCATGACGACTAGGATGTAACGGTTACCATTGTCGGTTTCGGGAAATGGACCAGCGATGTCAGCGGCAATCCGTTCAAAGGGTGCGCCCACGTTGTACTGTTGCATCTTGCCTCGCGTTTTCGTTCTGGGTCCCTTGCTGGCGGCACACACGACGCATTTTCGGCACCAACTCTCTACGTCTACCCTTGCGCTGAGCCAATAGAAACGTTCTCGCACCTTCTCCAGGGTCTTGTTTGCACCCAAATGACCTCCGGATGCTCCATCATGCATCTCCCGTAGCACCTCGTGTACTTTTGATCGCGGCAAGACAACCTGCATTATGAAATCTTTCCCGTCCGGCCTCTCCCATTTCCTTTTCAGTACACCATCTTGCACATGAAGGGAGTCCCACTGAGCCCAGTATGCCTTGAGAGTGGGGCTCCTGTCCGAGATATCTTGTCCGGTTGGCTTTTCCATAAACTCCTTCCACGCTAATATCGGCTCGATGTCCGGGTCTTCTTTTTGAGCGTTGCGGATTTCTTCTGCACTCCAACCAGCGATAGGCTCAGCTCTTACCCTTTGGACGGAAAGAAGGTTCTTCTCTTCCTGCCGCACACAATGCTTGCAGTCGCTTTTACATGGTCGCCGGGATAAGGCATCCGCATTAGAATGATGTTTCCCCTTACGATGCTGTATTTCATAATCGTACATCTGCAGCCGTTCAATCCATCTTGCGACCTGGCCCTCTGGATTCTTGAACTGCAGCAGCCATTTTAGAGCCGCGTGGTCTGTGCGGAAAAGGAACTTTTGGCCGTAGAGGTATTTATGGAAGTGTTTTGTCGCCAGAAGCAGCGCCAGAAGTTCTCGCCTGGTCACGCAGTAGTTTCTTTCCGGCTTGGAGAGCACTTTGCTGAAGTATGCGACTACCTTCTCTTGGCCGTTGTGTACCTGCGAAAGAACCGCTCCGACACCGACGTTACTTGCATCTGCATCCACGATGAACATTTCTCCGGGAATGGGATATGCTAGTGTTGGTGCTTCGCATAGTTGGTGCTTAAGGTTCTTGAAGCTTTTGTCGCACTCACCTGACCACTTGAATTGCCTTCCTTTTTCTGTCAGTTGGTGCAGGCTCATCGCGATTCCGGCAAAGTCCTTTACGAATCGTCGGTAGTACGTGGCGAGACCCAAAAAGCTCCTGAGTTGGTGTTTGTCTTTTGGAACTGGCCAGTTTTTCACAGCTTCCACCTTGTCTGGATCTGTTCGCACTCCTTCTGATGAGATAACGTGGCCCAGGTACTTGACTTCGGATCTGAAGAGGTCACATTTCTTTGGGTTTAGCTTCAGGTGAGCGCTTCGAAGCCGTTCTAACACATTCTTCAGGTTGTCGTGATGTTCCTCGAATGTTTTTCCTATCACGATCACATCGTCCAGATACACCAAGCAAGTTTTCCAGGTCAATCCACGCAGGACGTGTTCCATTAGGCGCTCAAAAGTTGCCGGAGCGTTGCACAATCCAAATGGCATTACTGTAAACTGCCACAGCCCATTTCCTGCAGTGAACGCAGTTTTCTCTCGGTCCTTTGGATCGATCTGTACCTGCCAATAACCCCTCTTTAAATCAAGGGTGGAAAACCATCGAGCTCCTGAGAGTGTGTCCAATGTGTCATCGATCCGTGGCAGAGGGTAGCTGTCCTTTTTGGTGACGTCATTAAGTCTGCGATAGTCCACGCAGAATCGAGTGCTGCCGTCTTTCTTCTTAACCAGTACAACAGGTGAGGCCCACGGACTCTTAGAACTTTCGATGAGCCCTTCCTTCTCCATCGTTGACACCATATCTGCAACCTCTGTCTGTTTTGCCAATGGTAGTCGTCTGGCAGGCTGGCGAATTGGTCTGGCATCCCCAGTGTCTATGCGATGTTGCACCAGATGTGTTCGGCCATCCTCTCCATCCTGTGAGGCAAATATATCAGCGTACTCACCGATTAGATTTTCTGCCATGGCTTGCTGATCCTGATCCAGTTCGCAATGCTTGAGGATCATGTCCCTTACTTCGGCCAACCTGGCTGATGAAACGGGCTTCGCAGATTCCTTTTCGGTTATTGTTGAAATTGAACATATCGGCGCACATTTACCAATAACCTCCCCTTGTTTTAGTTTGACGCTATGGCTCTTTAAGTTCATGAGCCTTACTGGGACCAGGCTGTTCTTTGGCTCCACTAAAACTTTCCCCACGATGTAGTTTGGGGAATTCCTTCCTAAATCCGGCTCCAATAGGTAGAATCGGTGGCTCCCAGGATCACCCTCTAGTTTTGTCCAAATGATAGTCTCGGAAGATGGTGGTAAGACTTCGTCCTTGCTGAGTATTGTCCTTAAATGTGCTGCATTCTCGTTCCCGTACACCATTGGAATCTCTACGTTCCTGTACCGCAGAACTTGCATCCCGATGTCGATGATTACGTCATGTTCTTTCATAAAGTCCACTCCGATGAAGCATTCATCACATACGTCGGCTACCAGGAACGCATGAGAAAAGGCCAACCCTGCTAGTTGTAACGTGAGGCGAACTTCTCCGTATACTTTCGCCGCTTTCCCTGTCGCAGTTCTAAGACAGTAGCAGCTGGTGTTGTGCAGCCAAGACTTCCGGACGAGATCTCTTCTTACAATGGAAGCCGTGGCGCCGGTATCGATAGTAGCCACGATGTTTGACGATGAATGCTTCCACTGTTAGACTCTTGTTGCATCGTTTGGTTTGGGAGACCTGGATGGTGGTCTTGGGGGCGTCGATTCCATTAGCCAACTTTTGCTGGTTTCGAGGAGCCTGGCCAACAGGATGGATGTTGTCCCTGTTGGATGGTTCTTCGTTGCGTCGCCTGTTCGCGCAATGTTTCGCGATGGACAGTTTCCACGTCTGGGTGGATTTCTACATTGCCGTTGTAGGTGTCCCATTTTGTTGCAGTTCCAGCAACGAATTTGTCCTCCGCGAGCGTTGTTTCGGTCTTCGACGTCCATCCTCTGGCAAGAGCATTCGATCGCGGCTACTTCCCTCACACGGTGTATTCCCTGACAGGCCTGGTCTGCGGCCTCCATTGTCAGAGCAAACGCCAAAGCTTCGGCGAGCGTTTTCTTTGCAGCCATTCTTACCGCCATTTGTAGTTTCGAATCAGCTATGGCATGGGTGAACGCTTCGGTTGCCATCTCGTTAATGATCTCCTCGCCGGCGTTTGGATAGGACAAATGTGCCAGTCGCTCGATGTCTGCTTGCAACTGCTGGAGCGTCTCACCCTTCATCTGGGACCTTCTGCGCAACTGGACCCTATATACTTGCTGCATGTGGTCGTCCCCAAATCGCATCTCAATGGCTTTCACCAGACTGTCGTAGTTGCGTTGTTTGTCCTCGGGAATAGTTTGTAGTAGCTCTGCAGCTGATCCTCTAAGCGCAAGCGTGAGGGCAATGGACCTCTCTTCATCGTCCCAGTTGTTCGTCATTGCCGCAGCTTCGAACTGCCTCTTATATATTGGCCATGATGTCTGTCCATCGAAGACGGGAGGCTGCATCTCTTTCCTTCTCGGGAAGTCGGTTGAATACTCCCGAACTTTCTGTTTCTTCACGCATTCGAGTTCCTTTGCCAAATTCTCGAATCTTCCTTCAACAGCCTCGAATTTTGTTTGAACGTTCTCGAATTTCGTTTCAAATGTCTCAATTTTGGTCTCTACATTTCCAATTTTCTCGTCGATTGTCCCGAATCTGGTTTCCAAACTTTTATTTTGCTCATCGAATTTGCTTTCGAGAACACTCCTTTGATCGAATAGCTGATGTTCCAGCGAGTTCTTTTGTTCGTCAAGCTTAGCATCTAGAGAATTCTTCTGCTCAGCCAAAGAATTTTCTAGCTTCTCGAATTTTTCATTTTGAGAATTCTTTTGTTCGTCGAACTTGGCGTCTAGAGAATTCTTTTGTTCATCGAAAGAATTATTTATCTTCTCGAATTTTTCAGATAGCAATTTCATTAAAGCCGACATGTCACTCGTCGTACTTACTTGTTCTTCTTCGACGTCAAAAAAAGCTGTTTCAGGATCTGCACCCTCGTCCGTCACTATTTTCCGCAACTTAGTAATCAATTCTCTTTTTGTACCAGTCGTACGTTGCTCCCGCTGGCTCAGTACTTCCTTTAGTTGCGGCAATGACAAATCTTCTAGCAATTTCCGAACCATTTTTATTTTTCACTTACACAAAACGCAATACACAAAATTTGTTTTATTCCACTTTTCTGACACCAATGTAGTATTCTTGCTGGGGTTCGTTTTAAATAAAACCGTCTTTTGTGTATTTTAATCGTTTATTTATTATCAAATACCAACTTCACTAAAACTCAATATTCAATCACTTTATTATTTCAAATCAAACGGTCGCTACAGACTTATTTTCACAATGTCGCTTGCTTTCACCACTGGTCGAATATCTCTTGTAATCGCTGTATTCACTTATGAACAACTCTATCCACGATGGTTGTGGTATGGGTATTTATAGGAAATCGCTAGGGGTTCTAGAACATACTTGATGTTTCTCCGGGTGAATTGAGGATCATGGAATATTGGGATATTGTGTGGAACAATTGTGGAACGTAAGCACATCAGGTTGGAATATTTACTGCTAGAATGTTTTGCAATAGTTGCTACAGTTTGAGATACAGTGTTTCAGTTTTTGGTACACAAACCATCCTGCAGTCAATGCTACAATATCTACATTTAATGCAAGAACTGGAGATAACATAGGTGGGAAAAATTGTAGACTGACTAAACTATTCAACGAACTTAGCTTACAGAACGATCTCAATCCTGAAGAAAGACTATCAATAGAAGCAATCTGTACTAAGTTTTCCGACATTTTCATTTAGAAGGTGAAAAATTATCATATACAAAAGCTATATACCACAATATTCCCACCGATTCCAACAAGGGACGCATTAACACGAAACAATATCGGCTCCCAGAATCACAGAAACAAGTAATAAATGAACAAGTGCAGCAAATGTACAAGGACAATATTATCAGAAATAGTAAAAGTCCTTGGAATAGCCCGCTTTTAGTAGGACCTAAAAAAGTAGATCAGTATGGTAAAAAGACGTATAGAGTTGTTGTAGATTTTCGAAAACTTAATGATCTTACTGTAGGTGATGCTTTCCCTCTGCCTCGAATTGACGAAATTCTCGATCAACTAGGAAACAGTCGATATTTCACAACGTTGGATTTAGCGAGTGGGTATCATCAAGTGCCCATCAACAAAAATGATAGAGAGAAAACTGCTTTCAGCACTGATACAGGGCATTATGAATTTCTTCGTATGTCATTTGGTTTGAAAGGGGCTCCGGCTACCTTTCAACGACTAATGAATCATATACTTACTGGATTGCAAGGCACTAAGTGCTTCGTATACCTCGATGACATTGTAGTGTACGGAAAAAACCTTCAAGACCATACGGAGAGACTTACATGTATTCTTGAAAGAATTAGACAGTTTAACCTTCGTCTGCAACCACGAAAGTGTAACTTTCTTCGACGGGAAATTATTTACTTAGGATACAATATAACCCAAAATGGAGTACCCCCCGACAGAGAGAAAGTTAAATGCATATTAGAAATAACACGACCCAAAACTTCTAAAGAAGTACAATCTTTCCTCGGAATGGCAAACTTCTACAGGCGTAGTGTGCCTAGTTTTTCGACTTTCGAAAAACCTCTACGGGACATAACTCATAAAGATACCCAATTTTGTTGGAACACTGATTGCGAAGCAGCTTTTAATATGCTTAAATTAATTCTCACCAACCCACCGATACTTATTTATCCCGACTTCAAAGAACACTTTTTCCTTACAACGGACGCCAGTGGAACAACTTTAGGAGCAGTCCTTTCTCAAATCAGGGATAGTTCAGATCTGCCCATTGCATTTTCAAGTCGAATACTTAGTTTTACTAAACGTCGCTATTCCACGATTGAAAGAGAAGGATTGGCAATAGTATCGGCCGTTCGTAATTTTAGATGTTACTTGCTTGGTAGAAAATTTACATTATATACAGATCATCAGCCGCTAGCGCACTTTTTCAAGATATCCCAGGAATCAAACAGGTTGGCAAACTTTAAATACAAGCTTTCAGAATTTGATTTCGACATTATATACAAGGCAGGGAAGCAAAATGTGGTGGCGGATGCTTTAGGTCGCATTCCCAAAGTAAATAGACTTTCAGACAAAAGCAATATTCTTGCAGTCACGCGAGCTCAGGCTATGAATGCACACGCTAAGAGCGAAGAAAATGTTCTGAACAAAAAACAAACGAAAAGAAAAATCTAGTCGAGAGTTGACGGTCAGTTGAATGGCAGCCACGAAATTAAATCCGATTGCGAAGTTGAAAGCGATGACGACTTTTTGAATAGAAAAAACGTCACTCAGAAGGAAAGTGATAGTAAGACAATCCCTCTTATTGAGAGCGAGGAGATAAACCAAGCTATGAAAAATGATCACAGTACCCCTTTTGGTGGACATCAAGGTATTCTAAAGACTTACTTGCGCTTAAGGCCCAATTTCAAATGGAAAAATATGTTTGCGGATATAAAACGTTTCATTAAAGAATGCAAATTATGCCAAATCAACAAAAAGTCTAAACGGACTTTAATGCCTATGATGGTTTCCCTCATCTCTAAAAAACCCTTGGAGAAAGTATTCATGGATATCGTAGGACCCTTACCCACAACTACCCGAGGAAACAAATTTATACTTACCTTCGAGGATGACTTAACACGGTTTATCGATTGCTACCCACTACCAAATACGGAATCGGGCACTATCGCCAAGGTATTCTACGATGAAATCATTAGTAGATATAGAATACCAAGGCAATTACTATCGGATCGTGGATCCAGTTTCTATAGTGATCTCTTCAAAAAGTATGTAAGTTCTTGCACATAAGAAAAATTGAAACCACCGCTTATCACCCACAAACCAACGGGGCTTTGGAACGAAATCACGGTCCTTTGGTTGAATATCTGCGGTCCTTCTCAAAGAATTACCCAGCTGACTGGGATGACTGGCTACGATAAGCCATGTTTGTACCCAACAATACTCCGCACTCGAGTACAAAATTAACCCCTATGAAATTCCTACGTCGGAAATTCCTACGCCGGAAATTCTTATAAGTATAAGAAGACCAGCCACACCAATTTATGACCACGAAAATTATTTTTATGAACTCAGGCACAAGCTACAAAAAGCTTATCAAATAGCTAGAACTAACATAGATAATAGCAAATTAAGCCAAAAGAGTATTATGATAAGCAGGGATAGGATTTTGCTAACTTTGCCTCTTTTTTTTGTTTAATCGGAAGATAGTATCGACTTTACACAAACACGTTTCATGTCCTCCTGATTCCAAATATATTGTAATATTCTTGCTGGGGTTCGTTTAAATAAAACCGTCTTTTGTGTATTTTAATTGTTTATTTATTATCAAATACCAACTTTACTTTAACACAATAGTCAATCACTTTATTCTTTATTTATTTCAAAATAAACGGGCGCTACAGATTTATTTTCACAATGCTTGCTTTCACCACCGGTCGAATATCTCTTGTAATCGCTGTATTCACTTATAAACAACTGTACCCACGGTGGTTGTGGTATGGGTATTTATAGGAAATTGTAAGGGGTTCTAGAACATGCTAGATGTGTCTCCGGGTGAATCGAGGATCCTGGAATATTGGGATATTGTGTGGAACAATTGTGGAACGTAAGCACACCAGGTTGGAACGTAAGCACATCAGGTTGGAATATTTACTACTAGTAGGCAATAGATGTCGTTGCACAAAGTACCTGACGATGTACTTGATACTACACTGGCCCCCTCTTAAACTTGTTCGTCCCGAACAAGATCATCTGGATTACTGCCATGGTAACGATGAAGACGATCCAGGTGGACAATTTTCATCTTGCCCCTTACTCCACGCTGGATCTGGAAGACGACGTCATTGATGCGTGTGACCACTTTAAAAGGGCCCTCCCAGTCTTGCTGCAGCTTAGGTGACCTTCCCTTTTGCCGGTGTGGGTTGTACAACCATACTAGGTCTCCCTCGTGGAAGCTGGACGTTGTTGCCTTTGTGTCGTACCTGGTTTTCATGCGGTCACTCGCTATCCTTATCCTCGTCCTCGTCCTCTAATGTATGTCCCGGATCCTTTCCCTGAGGTCTGCCACATCCTCTTCACATTTGGGCTCATTGTTAGGGGATCCAAACTTCACCTCACTAGGTAGCCGAACTGCTCGACGAAACAAGACTTCGGATGGAGTATATCCAGTAGTACTGTGCACTGCATTTCGGTAGGCCATCAAGAAGAGAGGAATTTGTCGATCCCAATCGCGCTGGTGGTCTTCTACGACCTTGGAGAGATGTTCGTTTAAGGTTCTGTTGAAGCGCTCTACCATCCCGTCGGATTGTGGATGAAGTGGGGTCGTCCTCGTCTTTCTGATTCCTAGTTGTTGACAAACCTCTTGGAATATCTTCGATTCAAAGTTTCGTCCCTGGCCGGAATGCAGTTCCATGGGCACGCCAAATCTGCTCACCCAGTTGTTGATGATCTGTTCCACGATGGTCTTCGCTTCCTGGTTAGGGATGGCGAACGCTTCCGCCCATTTGCTGAAGTAGTCCATGACGACTAGGATGTAACGGTTACCTTTGTCGGTTTCTGGAAATGGACCAGCGATGTCAGCGGCAATCCGTTCAAAGGGTGCGCCCACGTTGTACTGGTGCATCTTGCCTCGCGTTTTCGTTCTGGGTCCCTTGCTGGCGGCACACACGACGCATTTTCGGCACCAACTTTCTACGTCGTCCCTTGCGCTGAGCCAATAGAAACGTTCTCGCACTTTCTCCAGTGTCTTGTTTGCACCCAAATGACCTCCGGATGCTCCATCATGCATCTCCCGCAGCACCTCGTGAACTTTTGATCGCGGCAAGACAAGCTGCATTATGAAATCTTTCCCGTCCGGCCTCTCCCATTTCCTTTTCAGCACACCATCTTGCACATGAAGGGAGTCCCACTGAGCCCAGTATGGCTCGAGAGTAGGGCTCCTGTCCGAGATATCTTGTCCATTTGGCTTTTCCATAAACTCCTTCCACGCTAATATCGCCTCGATGTCTGGGTCTTCTTTTTGAGCGTTGCGGATTTCCTCTGCACTCCAGCCGGCGATAGGCTCAGCTCTTACCCTTTGGATGGAAAGAAGGTTCTTCTCTTCCTGCCGCACACAATGCTTGCAGTCGTTCTTACATGGTCGCCGGGACAAGGCATCCGCATTAGAATGAAATTTCCCTTTACGATGCTGTATTTCATAATCGTACATCTGCAGCCGTTCAATCCATCTTGCGACCTGGCCCTCTGGATTCTTGAACTGCAGCAGCCATTTTAGAGCCGCGTGGTCTGTGCGCAAAAGGAACTTTTGGCCGTAGAGGTATTTATGGAAGTGTTTTGTCGCCAGAGGCGGCGCCAGAAGTTCTCGCCTGGTCACGCAGTAGTTCCTTTCCGGCTTGGAGAGCACTTTGCTGAAGTATGATACTACCATCTCTTGGCCGTTTTGTACCTGCGAAAGAACCGCTCCGACACCGACGTTACTTGCATCTCCATCCACGATAAACATTTCTCCGGGAATGGGATATGCTAGTGTTGGTGCTTCGCATAGTTGTTGCTTAAGGTTCTTGAAGCTTTTGTCGCACTCACCTGACCACTTGAATTACCGTTTCTTTTCCGTCAGTCGGTGAAAGCTCTTCGCGATTCCGGCAAAATCCTTTACGAATCGTCGGTAGTACGTGGCGAGGCCCAAAAAGCTCCTGAGTTCGTGTTTGTCTTTTGGAACTGGCCAGTTTTTCACAGCTACCACCTTGTCTGGATCGGTTCGCACTCCTTCTGACGAGATAACGTGGCCCAGGTACTTGACTTCGGATCTGAAGAGGTCACATTTCTTTGGGTTCAGCTTCAGGTGAGCGCTTCGAAGCCGTTCTAGCACATTCTTCAGGTTGTCGCGATGTTCCTCGAATGTTTTTCCTATCACGATCATATCGTCCAGATACACCAAGCAAGTTTTCCAGGTTAATCCACGTAGGACGTGTTCCATTAGGCGCTCAAAAGTTGCCGGAGCGTTGCACAATCCAAATGGCATTACTGTAAACTGCCACAGCCCATTTCCTGCAGTGAACGCAGTTTTCTCTTGGTCCTTTGGATCGATCTGTACCTGCCAGTAACCGCTCTTTAAGTCAAGGGTGGAAAACCATCGAGCTCCTGAGAGTGTGTCCAATGTGTCATCGATCCGTGGCAGAGGGTAGCTGTCCTTGTTGGTGACGTCATTAAGTCTGCGATAGTCCACGCAGAATCGAGTGCTACCGTCTTTCTTCTTAACCAGTACAACAGGTGAGGCCCACAGACTCTTAGAACTTTCGATGAGCCCTTCCTTCTCCATCGTTGACACCATATCTGCAACCTCTGTCTGTTTTGCCAATGGTAGTCGTCTGGCAGGCTGGCGAATTGGTCTGGCATCCCCAGTGTCTATGCGATGTTGCACCAGATGTGTTCGGCCATACTCTTCATCCTGTGAGGCAAATATATCAGCGTACTCACCGATTAGCTTTTCTGCCATGACTCGCTGATCCTGATCCAGTTCGCAGTGCTTGAGGATCATGTCCCTTACTTCGGCCAACCTGGCTGATGAAACGGGCTTCGCAGATTCCTTTTCGGTTATTGTTGAAATTGAACATATCGGCGCACATTTACCAATAACCTCCCCTTGTTTTAGTTTGACGCTGTGGCTCTTTAAGTTCATGAGCCTTACTGGGACCAGGCTCTTCTTTGGCTCCACTAAAACTTTTCCCACGATGTAGTTTGGGGAATTCCTTCCTAAATCTGGCTCCAATAGGTAGAATCGGTGGCTCCCAGGATCACCCTCTAGTTTTGTCCAAATGATAGTCTCGGAAGATGGTGGTAAGACTTCGTCCTTGCTGAGTATTGTCCTTAAATGTGCTGCGTTCTCGTTCCCGTACACCATTGGGATCTCTACGTTCCGGTACCGCAGAACTTGCATCCCGATGTCGATGATTGCGTCATGTTCTTTCATAAAGTCCACTCCGATGATGCATTCATCACATATGTCGGCCACCAGGAACGCATGGGAAAAGGCCAACCCCGCTAGTTGTAACGTGAGGCGAACTTCTCCGTATACTTTCGCCGCTTCCCCTGTCGCAGTCCTAAGACAGTAGCAGCTGGTGTTGTGCAGCCAAGACTTCCGGACGAGATCTCTTCTTACAATGGAAGCCGTGGCGCCGGTATCGATAGTAGCCACGCACTTATTTTTGCCGATGAATGCTTCCACTGTTAGACTCTTGTTGCATCGTTTGGTTTGGGAGACCTGGATGGTGGTCTTGGGGGCGTCGATTCCAATAGCCAACTTCTGCCCCGCGAAGCTAGCTCTTAGGCGTTTCCCGACTCCTGGTTTTGAGGAGCCTGGCCAACAGGATGTATGTTGTCCCTGTAGGATGGTTCTTCGTTGCGTCGCCTATTCGCACAATGTGGACAGTTTCCGCGTCTGGGTGGATTTCTGCATTGCCGTTGTAGGTGTCCTATTTTGTTGCAGTTCCAGCAACGAATTTGTCCTCCGCGAGCGTTGTTTCGGTCTTCGACGTCCATCCTCTGGCAAGAGCATTCGATGGCGGCTACTTCCCTCACACGGTGGATTCCCTGACAGGCCTGGTCTGCGGCCTCCATTGTCAGAGCAAACGCCAACGCTTCGGCGAGCGTTTTCTTTGCAGCCATTCTTACCGCCCTTTGTAGTTTCGCATCAGCTATGGCATGGGTGAACGCTTCGGTTGCCATCTCGTTAATGATCTCCTCCCCGGCGTTTGGATAGGACAAATGTGCCAGTCGCTCGATATCCGCTTGCAATTGCTCTCTCACCTGAACTCTTCTGCGCAACTGGACCCTATATACTTGCTGCATATGGTCGTCCCCAAATCGCATCTCAATTTCTTTTACCAGACTATCATAGTTGCGTTGCTTATCGTCGGGAATAGTTTGCAGAAGCTCTGCAGCAGATCCTCTAAGAGCAAGTGTGAGGGCAGTGGACTTATCTTCGTCGTCCCAGTTGTTCGTCATTGCCGCAGCTTCGAACTGCCTCTTATATATAGGCCATGATGTCTGTCCATCGAAGACGGGAGGCTGCATCTCTTTCCTTCTCGGGCAGTCGGTTGAATACTCCCGAACTTTCTGTTTCTTCACGTGTTCGAGTTCCTTTGCCAAATTCTCGAATCTTCCTTCAACAGTCTCGATTTTTGTTTGAACGTTCTCGAATTTTGTTTCAACATTCTCGAGTCGTCCTTCAACGGCTGTTTCAAATGTCTCTATTTTGGCTTCTACATTTTCAATCTTCTCGTCAATTGTCCCAAATCTTGTTTCCAAACTTTTATTTTGTTCATCGAATTTGCCTTCGAGAACGCTCCTTTGATCAAATAGCTGTTGCTCTAGAGAGTTCTTTTGCTCATCGAACTTAGCTTCTAGAGAATTCTTTTGCCGGTCGAATATCTCTTGTAATCGCTGTATTCACTTATAAACAACTGTACCCACGGTGGTTGTGGTATGGGTATTTATAGGAAATTGTAAGGGGTTCTAGAATATGCTAGATGTTTCTCCGGGTGAATCGAGGATCCTGGAATATTGGGATATTGTGTGGAGCAATTGTGGAACGTAAGCACACCAGGTTGGAACGTAAGCACATCAGGTTGGAATATTTACTACTAGTAGGCAATAGATGTCGTTGCACAAAGTACCTGACGATGTACTTGATACTACAATATGTATTTTATTTTGCCTTTTTTTGCCTTTTTATGTCATTATTGCCTTTTTTTGCCTTTTCTCGCCGTTGTTGCCTTTTTCTGCCTTTTTTGCCTATTTTGTTTTTTTTTTTCAAAGTTTGTTCGCTAAAAAAAATGTAAACAAATCCGCGTTTGCATGTATGTATGTATATCTGTGCAAACATGCATCTTACTCACACTACGTAATACGCATACCTAAATTCCTAGACGCATTAAAATTTAAAACGTCTACTCTGTGGGGAGAGTCAACATGGAAATATGTACATGCCCGCAGATGGTTTGCACTTGTATGTGACCGCAGACGTTACTGTGTATAACTCTATTACATATTTCTTGTTTGTATACAATACATATTATGCGGATTATTTTGTTCGGATTAAAAAAATCGTCAGCATTCTTGAAGACGATGCAAGCTGTGTTGTTGTTTGCAAAGGAATTGATTGAAGATGAAGCAGTACAAGCGCAGCTGGCGTACATCAAATTCAATTTTAGGTTTTTAGACCACCCAAAAAAACGAATTTTCGAAAACTTACAAAAAACAGGTATTTTTGAGAGTCTGTACTTATAATCTTAACTAGCATTATTCTGATCAAGGAACATCAATTGGCGAAGTGTGCCGGTTTTAAAGAACATTCAGCAAAACTTAAAAAAGCAAAAGGGCCTATTGCAAAGGAAGTCCTGAAGAAGCTGAAGTAGAAAGGTCATTTAGCTCCTTAAAGACGCTTCTAAGAAACAACCGGAGAAGATTATTACTAGAAAATTTCAATAAGCTCTTGGTAGTTTAATGCTACTATAACTAAATGTGCATTTAGTTTCCTTTTCTTATTTTTTAATAAATGCCTTTTTTGCTTTTTTCTACTTTTTTATGTCAACAAAATCCTAACCCTGATGATAAGAAAAGCAACCCACACGCTTTTAAAGTAGGCGACAAAGTTTTTCTACAAGATATGGCCCGAAAAAATAAACTCTCCTCACTTTTCACTGGTCCTTTTGAATTCAAACATATACACAATAGCGTAAATACCACCATTCTACGTGGGAATAAACTAGAAAAGGTTCATAACAATAAACTGAAAAACATCGGGAATCGGGTGTGTTTCTTGGACGTTAGGACAAAAGATTACAAGATGTTCTACTGCGGAACGGAAAATGCTAAGAACGGAATCGGTATCATCCTTGCGGCAGAGCTACTTGGAAACGTCTTGAGCATTTCGAAGTCCAGCGACCGTTTGATGTCTCTCAAACTAGTAATACAAGGAGAGGTGTGAAATATTGTCAGTGCATATGCTCCCCACAATGGGTGCAATCAGGAAGATAAAGATGCATTTTGGCTAGATTTCCACAATCTTCTTAAGAACATCCCAAAGGAAGAATTTCTGTTTGTTGGAGGAGATTTGAATGGACATGTCAGGAAATCAAACAAAGACTATGAACACTGCCATGGAGGACTAGGATATGGCACCAGGAACCTTCCTGGTGGAGACATCCTAAGCATGTGCAAATCACACGGTCTTATCGTGTTAAATACCATGTTCATCAAACAAAGCCGACACATGACCACTTACAGCAGTGGTGGAGATGAAACTCAGATTGACTACCATTTGGTAGGCAGTTTCATGAAGCCTCGGGTAAAAGATTGCAAAGTGATCCTGGGAGAGGCAATCGCTCGGCAACACCGTCTCCTGCTAACAGAAATTTTTATGAAAACACCGAAGAAAAGCAAACAAACAAGGGTCTCTCAGAAAATCAAGTGGTACAATCTGCACAAAGAAAAAGGCGAGGCTTTTGTTTTCGTAATGAAAAATTACCTCTCTCACACCATCAACGGAGCTGAGGATGAAAAGTGCAGAGCACAAAATATGTGCGATTCCCTACAGCGAACTTGCTTAAAGAAGGCCAAATCACTGCTAGGAGATTCAAAAGGAGTGATGAAGCTAAGAAAGTGATAAATGAGAAGAAAGCGGCTTTCAAAGTTTGGTCAAAGTGCCCCTCTAATAATAATGACGAAAAAGTTCGCCTCGAAATGGAATACAGATGCTGCAAGAAAAAAGCTGATGTCACACACCATGAAGATCGTTGAGCGGGTATTAGGTGGCCGACTGCGAAAAATAATACGGCTATCTGATGATCAGTGCGGGTTTGTCTCGGGTAAATCAACCACAGATGCAATCCAAAGTATAAGGATCATAATGGAAAAACATCGTGATTCCTTAAGGGATTTGTATATTGTATTGGTTGACTTTGAAAATGCATTCGACAGACAACCACGAGATCCGATATGGGTGGGGCTAAGACATCGAGGGGTTCCAGAAACCTATGTACAGATGATCATGGACATGTACGAAGGAGCAAAGATAAGAGTAAGATGCCCCCTGGAGTAACCGAAGAGTTCCCAATAAAAGTCGGGGTACACCAGGGAAGCATTTTAAGTCCTTTGCTCTTTATTACAGTCCTTGATTATCTGCTTGAAGGTAAAGTGATGGACCCGAAGGTACATCAGTTATTCTTTGCTGACGATGCAGCCATCATAAGTGAGGATCCTACATCCCTGCAACGAGCACTTGATGTGTGGGTCGACGATCTGGAGGGAAATGGGTATCGCATTAGTTCAGAAAAGACAGAGTACTTGTGCTGCCCGTTCTCTGATCCACTCAGGCCTATTCCAGACATTTATTTAAATGGAACAGTGCTTCCTAAGTGCCAAAAGTTCAAATATCTGGGATCTATGATCAATAGCAAAGCAACTTGTGATGACGACATCAATCATCGTGTAAGCGTAGGATGGATGAAGTGGCGACAAAATTCCGCTATCTTCTGTGACAGAAAAATGTCCCCTAAGTTGAAAGGAAGGCTTGATCGAATAAGAAGTTCGAAGATCTGTGGAAGCTTTCACATCAAGGAAACCATCGTACAAAAAATAGAGCGCGACCGGCTCAGTTGGTATTGCCACGTTTAAAGAAGAGATCATTTGAACCCTGTTAAAAAGGCAATATCAATGCACGTTCCAAAGACATCGCGATGTAGGAAAGGTAGGCCTATAAACGCCTGGATCAGACATAATGCGACGACATCGGCATTTCATTGGCCTCAGTAACCGAGTGATCCAAAATCGGCAGGCCTGCCGATATTTTCTGAGGTCAAATAGGCGAACCCCATAGGCGGATCAGTAGAAATGCGGTGAAGTGGGAGGGTTCTGATCCCTTTTTTTCGGATCATAACCTCGCTGATAAGAGGAAGAAGAAAATAATGTTACTACCTTAGTGCTACTTTATTACTATTATTTAATAAGAACCAACCGAAATATTATGCCATAATATGTAGTTTTTTTTTTTATTTATTTATTTTTGCTTCTCTTCTTATTTTTATACAATGTTTACACTTCTTGCTATCAGGATTGGTGGTTTAGATGGTGCACCTTTTTCAAAAGAGATAGTTGACATACTTTCTTTTGGGACGATGGTTGACATTTGGAAGTTAGTGTCTGTAGTGGCTTCGTCTTGTACGGAGCAAAGGGAGGTTGCTGTGTTTTTGGAATCATTCCTAGGCCTTCGTGAAGAGTTCCTTTTTGCCTTTAGTACTTTATACATTTTTATACCAAAATATAAGAGCAAACTATAAGTTAGGAAAAATAACACTGATCCGTTTGTAGCTGCTTCAATTCCTCAAGATCTTTACTTAGCATTGTTAGGTGATTTGTAGAGTCTGACGACTTCACTACTTGAAATGCAAAAGAATGCTTAGCAACTTTAAGTGAACCACGTGTCTTAAAATCGAGGTGGTGACCATTTTTTACGAGGGCTGATTGAAATGCTGAAGAAATGTTGCTACTGTAGGAGGTGTGTAGATAAAACTACAGTGTTTGTGTGCAGTTTACATCCAGTTTCAATTTGTATAATCCCTACATTTTTGATTTCGTGGAAACTTGAATTCTGTTCACAAATGTATTTTACCCGATCTTTAGAAGGGGAAACAAAAATCCACGAGTTACTGTCTGCTAGTTCGAAAAATACAGTGTTTTTAATAGTCATTATTCGTGGGCAACAGAATTTTGGAATGTGATCCTTGGCCGCCATTATTTCGAAATCGCAGCACTGCTTAGCATAAGATATTTGGAGCGACCGAATGACCGAACAAATGTATGACTTGTCTTTGATTGTCAAGCATCTGTCTAGGTCCACTTTGTTCATTAGAACATGAAAATGTTGGTCACTTCCAACAAGTAGAAGCTGCTTTGTGGGAATGGTTGAAAAAATGTTGTCTCCTACCGGAACTGGGATCGGAGTCATCTGATGAACTGAAAAAGGTTTTCCCTGTATGACTGGGACTTTGATAAGAAAGTGGATGAATGAGGATTCTATTAAAAAACTTAGAAAAGAGGTGGAAGATAAATTAGGTGATGAGTATAATGCGGTGGTGCCAGCGTTGAGAAAACCTAGAATTAAATTAGTTAACTTTTCAGAAGAATATTCAATAAAAGAGAATTTAGTAACCCAACTTAAAAAGCAAAATGAATACTTAATAAGCTGTGATATTATAGTTAAGGTAATAACAAAAAATAAGAATAAATACGACCCATATAGTGCAATAATAGAAATAGATAAGGAAGTGGCTGAAAAAGTGATGTCTGATGGTTCTGTAAGGTTAGGATGGAAAAAGTGTCGTGTATTTGTCGCATATTATGTCAAACGGTGTTATAAATGTCTCGGTTTCTATCACGATTCGTCTAAGTGTACCGCAAAAATGGCATGTGCTCACTGTGGTGAAGAGCATTCTTCCAAAAACTGTGACAAAATTGGTGTTCTTAAACCTAAGTGTGTAAACTGTACTCATGTAAATAGAGAATATAGATTAGAATTACCAACTGACCATAATGCGTTCGATAAAACATGTGGTGTCCTAAATAAAAAACTTGAAAAAGAGAAAAACAAGCGAATTTAGCAACCAACTTCTAAAATGAGGTGCATTTACTTAAATATTCAAAGTACTATGTCCAATATTGAGCAATTAGAAGTCATCATTGAGGAGCAGGAATTTCCGAAAATAATCTTACTCAGTGAAACGCGTGTTACCAAGGACATTAAAAAGTGTGAATTTGAAATAAGTGGATATTCTCCAATAATAACTTATTCGCAGTCAAGACATACTGGGGGGACTATGATATATATAAAAGGATCACTGCAATATATAGTCATTTAAGTGAATATTTTATTGACAAAGTTATGTGGATTACGGCAATAAATGTATATCTACATAAAGATAAGTGGACTATCTCTGTAGTATATAAATCTCCTAAAAGCCCAGTAAATCTGTTTATTGACGAATTGGAGCGATGGTGTGATATTTATTTTAAAAACTCAGAAAATATTTTGTTAGTGGGTGATTTTAATATTAATTATTTTAAAAACGATGGATGCAAAAACAAAGCATTTAACTTTATGAACGACAGAAAACTCAAACATTTGGTGGAGGATCCTACTAGGATTACTTCAAGTACAAGTTCGTTAATAGACTACGCTATTTCGAATGTTAGGAATGGGGCAATAAAAGCAACAATAGAAAAGCGTTTTAAAATAACTGACCATGAAACCATACTTATAGATATTGTTTGCAAGGCCTTTGATAGGAAAGATAAAACTATAATTAGACGACTTAAGTACGATAAAAGGACGTTTGCAGAGCTTTGGAGAGCTGAGTCTTTGACATATTCCAATTTAAATGAGGAAGTGCAATACTTTAGTAATAAACTCAATACTGTTATTAAAAAAATTACAGTGGAACGTTCAATAAATACTGTACATAATAATTAGTGGTTCAACGAAAATCTTCGTCAGCTAAAGAAGATAAAAATTAGTGTTTATAATAAAGCTATACATTCGCGAAATATTGATGACTCGAATGACTATATACTCTGTAGAAATAAGTATAAGACAACTGTTAAAAATTGTAAATATAAATTCATTCAGAATGAACTAAGTGTCCGAGCTGGTGATCAAAAGGGTCTTTGGAAAGTGTTAAAACGTTTCGTGGTAGGCCAAGAAAAAAGTGCAATAAATGAAATTATTATAAATGGTGATACAATTAGAGATAAGAAGCAAATAGCTAATATATTAAATAATTATTTTATCAGTAGTATTAAGGACATTAACAAAGCAATTCCATCTGTGATATATAACAGTTTAATAAACCCGGTTTCGTGCAATTTTAAATTCTCTTTGATTGAGAATAAGTTTAAACTGACAAAGATTCTAAATAAAATGAATAAAAAGAAAGATATATATGGGGTATATTGCATATATGTATATATATTGCACTATTATATTTTTAAAAAAACTTAGATGTACTTGGTGACCAGTTGTTAATTGTGTTAAATAGATCGTTGTCCGAAGGTGAATTCCCTACTTGTTTAAAGCAATCTGTGATAATACCTGTGCAAAAAGTTTCAAACGCGAAAACCCCTGACAAGCTCCGGCCAATAAACCTATTACCAACTATTGAAAAAGTGTTCGAAAAAGTCGTATCAGAGCAATTTATAGAATATCTGGAACATAATAATATAATATGTGAACAGCAATCGGGTTTTCGGTCTGGAAGATCTTGTGAAACTGCCCTTATGTGGATGGTACACGAATGGAAAAGTATTATAGACAAAAGAGAAAAAATTTGTGCAGTGTTCCTTGATTTCCAGAGAGCATTTGAAACAGTTGATCACGAGATTCTGTTAGAAAATTTAAAAAGCTATGGTGTTAAGAACAAAGAGCTTAAATGGTTCAGATCTTATCTAAAAAATAGAATACAATTTACGAAAATTGATACTGAAATCTCTAGTCCGAGCTTTGTGGAGCTAGGTGTCCCTCAAGGCTCAGTTCTCGGTGTTGTCTTGTTCCTGCTGTATATAAATGACATATCAAACGTTCTGAAATTTTGTAAAATAATGCTGTTTGCTGACGATACACTCATATATGTAAGTGGTAATAACTTAAATGAATTAAAAGTAAAAATTGAAGAAGTAGGTCTTCTTCAGGTTCTTCTTCATCAATCTAAATACGTGGTTAAATAGTAAGAAATTAAAGTTAAATGTAAATAAATCTAAATGTATGATCCTAAACAGTGAAGTCGACATAGAAATTAAAATTAACAATGATAAACTCGAGAAAGTGAAGCAAATTAAGTATCTTGGTGCAATAATAGTTGATAAGTTAGATTTTAAGTGTCATGCAGATTATGTTTGTTCCAAAATTAGTAAAAAAGTGAATTTTTTGTATAGGATAAGAAAGAAAGAAACTTAATAAGGATTGTGCAATTACTATATACAATACAATCATATTACCACATTTTGATTATTGTGCAACAATACTTTTTACGTTTAATGAAACGGACAAAAATAGATTACAAAAATTACAAAATCGTGCAATGAGGGCTATCCTAAAAGTAGATTTCTATACACCAATAAGTTCTATGTTAAGATCATTAAATTTTTTAAGTGTAAAGCAAAGAGTAGTTGTTAGAAATTTAATATTTATTTTCAAAATTAAGCACAATATTCTACCGGAGTACCTTAGCAGAAGCTTATCCTATGTTTCGGATAGACACAATTACACGTTGAGGAACAGAAGAAACTTCGACATACCAAGAGCAAATCTTTCAAGAACACAAAATCAAATTTTTATTAAAGGACTGCAATTGTTTAATGCACTGCCAGTTAATTTAAAAACTCAGACGAATATAAATATTTTTAAAAAAGATTTAATAGTGTATGCCAAACAAAAATTTTAAAGAAAAACTTATAGACATACAAATGTTTCTTTTTATATTTACTATTTAAGTGATGTTATAAAGTTTTTTATAAACTAATAAACTAATAAAATAAAAAAAAAATAAATAAATAAAAAAAGTTTAAACAGTGTTCTGTAGTATATGCAACAGGCGACATTAATCTAAATAGGTAATTAACATTGTGCATCGTCAATGGCACAGGCCACGAAGAATCGCTCCCAAAGTTCTTCTGTATCTCTGACAATTTTCTTAAAAGTTCCTCCGGAGAAATTATATAGGGATGGATAACCCACTGCCTAGCAGATTGAAGAATGTCAAAAAGGTGTGTAGTTAAGATAATGGTTAGCTATAGCTTGAAATTCCTCGAGATTTTCTAATAATAATAATTTGGCTTCTTTTTTGTAACCTTCTTGATAGATAGTCACACTCATCGCATCAAGATTTCTCTCAATTAGTTGAAATCTAGCTTTAATTCTTCCGGAACCACCAGCTGTAGCATTCAATTCAGCCACATTGTTCTGAAGAATTGTTGTTTGCTTTTTTAGTAATTCAGAATGGACTTGTACATTTGATTTCAAACCGTCTATCATATTATTATAATACTCTGCATCTGAGCTATCAAGTGTTCCGAAGAGATGTTTGGACAAAGTTCCAACAGCATTGAATAAACCCCTCTTGACCCTATTACTCTCTGTTTGAACATTTCTGTCGGAAAACCCTAAGATGTTAGTTGCTATTTTAAAACGTTTGTTTATAAACTCCATAGTGCTATTAAACAAGTGCATAAACCTATCACAACTAGGTCGTGCGGACCTAATATCTACTTTAGTGTTCTCACAGTAATTACTTAGCGCTTGGTGTAAATAGTTAAGATCGCGGTGTTGGTCTAAGAACTGCTCCAGATCTGAATGAATGATGAAGGTCCAGTGTGATTTTGATATACGTACTTCGCTTATTTGTTCATAGTACAACCCCCAACTATCTTTTATTTGGGTTATCATTAATGCCATGCCAACGCTACCACCGATTGCCAATATTACGGATGCGCCAATTATAATGCTCATCATGATGGTTTTCCTGTGAGATAATTGAAATGTGCTTCTTTTTATTTTAAACGGTTTAAGTTTTACAAGAACGTACACTATCTAACATGAAAAAACAAATAGAAATTGAGACTCTAATTCGATATCATTAACCTGAGTTACTTGTATTAATTCTTTTCATAATACGCCTTCAGTCTTCTTCTTCCCTTTATCAGCGAGGTTACGATCCGAAAACAAGGGATCACAACCCTCCCACTTCACCGCATTTCTACTGATCCGCCTGTGTGGTTCGCCTATTTGACCTTAGAAAATATCGGCAGGCCTGCCGATTTTGGATCACTCGGTTACTGAGGCCAATGAAATGCCGATGTCGTCGCATTTGTCTGATCCAGGCGCTTATAGGCCTACCTTGGAACGTGCATTGATATTGCCTTTTTAACAGGGTTCAAATGATCTCTTCTTTAAACGTGGCAATACCAACTGAGCCGGTCGCGCTCTATTTTTTGTACGATGGTTTTCTTGATGTGAAAGCTTCCACAGATCTTCGAACTTCTTATTCGATCAAGCTTTGTCACTCCTGCTGTCATGCGAAGCATCTTCATCTCAGCTGCCGTTAATTTACTCTCATACTGTTTGTACATCGTCCAACATTGTGAACCGTATGTGAGCGCTGGACGTACAACTGCGGTGTAGAGCCTTCCTTTCAACTTAGGGGGCATTTTTCTGTCACAGAAGATAGCGGAATTTTCTCGCCACTTCATCCACCCTACGCTTACGTGATGATTGATATCGTCATCACAAGATGCTTTACTATTGGTCATAGGTCCCAGATATTTGAACTTTTCGCACTTGGGAAGCACTGTTCCATTCAAATAAATGTCTGGAATAGGCCTGAGTGGATCAGAATACGGGCAGCATAAGTACTCTGTCTTTTTTGAACTAATGCGATACCCATTTCCCTCCAGAACGTCCACCCACACATCAAGTGCTCGTTGCAGGGATGTAGGATCCTCACTTATGATGGCTCCATCGTCAGCAAAGAATAACTGATGTGCCTTGGGGTCCATCACTTTACCTTCAAGCAGATAATCAAGGACTGTAATAAAGAGCAAAGGACTTAAAACGCTTCCCTGGTGTACCCCGACTTTGATTGGGAACTCTTCGGTTACTCCAGCGGGGCATCTTACTCTTGTCTTTGCTCCTTCGTACATGTCCATGATCATCTGTACATAGGTTTCCGGAACCCCTCGATGTCTTAGCGCCACCCATATCAAACCTCGTGGTTGTCTGTCGAATGCCTTTTCAAAGTCAACCAATACAATATGCAAATCCCTTAAGGAATCACGATGTTTTTCCATTATGATCCTTTTACTTTGGATAGCATCTGTGGTTGATTTACCCGAGACAAAACCGCACTGATCATCAGATAGCCGTACATTTTTTCGCAGTCGGCCACCTAATACCCGGTCAACGATCTTCATGGTGTGTGACATCAGCTTGATCGAACGGTAGCTATCACAGTTTCGCGTATCACCCTTCCCTTTGTATACAGGGAGAAGGTAACTTTCCCCCCATTGATTCGGCATTGGATCACCTCTCACGAATTTGGAGATGAGAATTCTGAGCCATCTGAACCCGACGTCTCTCATCTTTTTCCAGAACTCAGAGGGCATCTCATCTGACCCAACCGCTTTTCGTTTTTTTGAGTATTTGACCGCCTCACTAACTTCTTCGACTGTAATGTTGGGTATTTCTTCACAGTTAGGGGTGGCTCTTGGAAAGTATAGCCGGGGAAACTGTTCATTTAAAAGCTCTTCACAATACTGACGCCACTTCTTGTCGTCATCCACAAGAAGCTGGCCATGAGCATTGCTAATGAACTTTGGCAACCGAATCTCCTGAGCATTCCTTCCTCTTTGGGCGGCTATTTTGTAGATAGTGGCGCTCTTGTTCAGCTCCTGGATAGCCTGGTTTGCATCAGCAACCGGGGAAGCTATTTTCTCCAGCTCCCGATACAGGCCCTCCATACTCTCTGCTTGAAGCTGGGCGCACTTCTCCTTCGCTTTTTTCTAGCAGCATCTGTATTCCATTTCGAGGCGAACTTTTTCGTCATTATTATTAGAGGGGCACTTTGACCAAGCTTTGAAAGCCGCTTTCTTCTCATTTATCACCTTCTTAGCTTCATCACTCCACCACCATGTTTCTTTGGCGTGTTGATGGTGGCCTCTTGAAGCTCCTAGCAGTGATTTGGCCTTCTTTAAGCAAGTTCGCTGTAGAGAATCGCACATATTTTGTGCTCTGCACTTTTCATCCTCAGCTCCGTTGATGGTGTAAGAGGGGTAATTTTTCATTACGAAAACAAAAGCCTCGCCTTTTTCTTTGTCCAGATTGTACCACTTGATTTTCTGAGAGACCCTTGTTTGTTTGCTTTTCTTCGGTGTTTTCATAAAAATTTCTGTTAGCAGGAGACGGTGTTGCCGAACGATTACCTCTCCCAGGATCACTTTGCAATCTTTTACCCGAGGCTTCATGAAACTGCCTACCAAGTGGTAGTCAATCTGAGTTTCATCTCCACCACTGCTGTAAGTGATCAGGTGTCGGCTTTGTTTGATGAACATGGTATTTAACACGATAAGACCGTGTGATTTGCACATGCTTAGGATGTCTTCACCAGGAAGGTTCCTGGTGCCATATCCTAGTCCTCCATGGTAGTCTTCATAGTCTTCGTTTGATTTCCCGACATGTCCATTCAAATCTCCTCCAACAAACAGAAATTCTTCCTTTGGGATGTTCTTAAGAAGATTGTGGAAATCTAGCCAAAATGCATCTTTATCTCCCTGATTGCACCCATTTTGGGGAGCATATGCACTGACAATATTCCACACCTCTCCTTGTATTACCAGTTTGAGAGACATCAAACGGTCGCTGGACTTCGAAATGCTCAAGACGTTTCCAAGTAGCTCTGCCGCAAGGATGATACCGATTCCGTTCTTAGCATTTTCCGTTCCGTAGTAGAACATCTTGTAATCTTTTGTTCTAACGTCCAAGAAACGCGCCCGATTTCCGGTGTTTTTCCATTTCGTCTCTTGGACACACAAGATGTCCACCCGCCTTCTATTCATCATCTCTTCCAGCTCGTAACTTCGACTGGTCATGCTTCCAACGTTCCAACTCGCGACCCTCAAATTTCTTCCAAACTGTTTCATTATTTTGCTAGCCCCCGGAATCCGTATAGCTCTGACCCGAACATTTCTGCTCGGTCCAGGATCAGTACCATGCACAGCAGTGGTAGTGCCTGGCGGGGTAATGCCTTTCCTTGCAAGTATTACCATAATGACACAGTTTTGCAATATTACCATATTGCAATAGTGTTTGTTGTTTGACACGTGCATGCCCCTGCTTTAGTATTGTTTGATCTTTCTTCTATGACACCGGTGATCTCCAGTCGTGTCAACCCACGGACTCGCATGCACACTTGTGGGAGGGTTTTTAAGGTAGTGTATGTGTCGCTAGGCTCACTTGGGTGTTATATTGCCTAGATCTGATTTGTCCCCTTAGTCGCTTTTTACGACAAGCGCTGGTTGTTGGAGGGCGCTGCAGTGATATTCTTAACCCGTCCCTGCAAGGTAGTAACATTATGCGATAGTAAAAGAAAAAATTAAAAATTAAATTTAACCTAGAATTAAATACAAAGTATGAAAAAAAAAAACACATGTGATATATACGTATATAAATATATATAAAAATTAATAAAATCGTAGTAAGTAAAGGTAATATGTCTAGCGTTATTTACTATATTATTACAGCAGAATGTCTGTCATGTTCTTTTTTTTTTTAATTCAAATAATTAAAATGTATTCAAACGTATTAAGATTGTTAACAATATTTTATGCCAATATTATTTCTTATTTCATTTCTTTAAAAAAAAATTATGTTATCTTACAATTAATTAAAATGTATTTCTTTCATATATATACAAGTGTAAACGTACTCGACAATAAATAATTAAGACTATATAGGTAATGCAATACATAGAATGTAAACTTTTATAAATAAACATAATCATGCGTAGAAGTAATATTAAGCTAATAATAATTTGTAATAACCATTCTAATTTTGTTGAACATTTTGTAAATAGTAAAAAAAAGTAAAATTGTTTAACAAAATAAGCCTACGAGCTTTCCGAAAAAGGGGGAGGGAATGTGGTGTAAAATGTCGATGTGCTATCGTTTTCTGTCTGGGTCTAAGTAACGAGACCCCGACTGAACACGATGCACGCAGGCGACAGATGCAAATGTATAATTTGCACAACTTGCATAAATCACCTCATGGGAATTCTAGTTTTCCCACGATGTGTATGTACCTGCCTTCGCAACTGACACCGACATTGTCCTCCGCTTGGTTTTTGGTTGACGAGTCGGTGATAACCTACAGAGAGAATAGGTTGTACTGTTTTTTTCTTAACAGCTGTCTTCTATAGCAACTGCATTTGCTGGAATCTTTTGCATGTGCCCCAGCGTGATGTACTCTTGCATGAAATTGTGGTATTGCTGACGAAGATCGGGATCCTTGGCTAGACGGCGTTCCAATGAGAGAAGACAGGACACTGCTGTTCGTTTAGAGTTGCCAAGTTGTTGCGTTGATTTAATAAATGGAAAGAGGACGATGAAATGACCATCAGAGTCAATGCGTAGATGAGTTTTAAAGTGAGTCTCACAGTACATTTCCTCTTCGGTCAGATGACATTTTGGTGTCATTACTGTTTCTAACTCCCAGAATTTAGTTAGAGCCTTGTCGATGTCACAGTCCACTGTTACTTGATGTGAATGCGGAGCTTCTATGTTATCCCTAGTTTGACAGTGTTGGCCTGCTACCACCCATCCAAACATAGTGTTCTGTAGAATAGGATCTTGGGGAGAGTTCTGAATTTGACCATCTTTTAAGACTTGGAAAAAGTAATCTGCTCCAATTAGTATGTCGATATTCTGACTCTTGAAAAAGAAAGGGTCGGCTTATTTGAATTGGTAAATCCAAGGCCACGCATTAGTTGGTATATCGATTGACGGTATTAGTGAAGTCACTTTTTGTAGACTGTCTTCCTCTTCGGAGCGAAGTTGAAGGGAAACCTCCCCTTTGGTTGTTGCTACCTCGACTGCTGACAGACCACAAATAGCTGCGTGATGATGAGTCCGTTTGAGGCCAAGTCCTTGAACACATGACTCGGAAATGAATGATACCATAGATCCAGAGTCTAATAAACATCTACAGGGTCTGGAGTCGCCTCGCTTGTCTTTTACTTATACTAGTGCAGTTGAAAGTAGTGCTGAGCTGCTTGAGATGGCATCAGTCTGTGATGGCTGCATGGATTGAGGGTGGTTTACTTAATGACATTGATGGTTTTGGTTTGTTGTTGTTTGTGTGTGCTTTTCATATATGTTGTTTGTTGTGCACTGTGAAGTGTTATGCGATGCTTTTGCATTTGTGATGGCATCTTCTATTGAATTGTTTGGGGAACCATTGCCTGATGAAGCGTTGGTTTGATTGCTGAATGTAGTGAACTGCTGCGTCTTCTGATTGGCATTACTTGCGTGATGACTTTGGAGTGGTGTATGTTGATGAAGTGACGAATGGTGTTTTTCATTGCAGTAGTGACATCGGAACGTTAAACTACATGATGAAGTCTGGTGTCCATCATGCAAGCAATTAAAGCACAGCTTGGCGCGTAATGCCAATTTTCTTCTTTCGGACGTGGAAAGTGCTTTGAAGTTAGGGCATTTGAATAGCGGGTGATTACCGCTGCACTTGGGGCACCGACCTGATGCCAAAAAGAGTAATCTTCCTGTTAATTGTTGTTGGGTTGCGCGCTGCTGGTGCGATGAAAAGTCAGACGTGTATGCTTCTAAAGCGTCACACCTTTCATTGATGAATTTGATGAAATAGTTGAACGATTGAAATGTCTTGTCAGCTGCCTTTGTTGCCCATTGTTGCCTTGTTCCTGCCTCAGTTTTTTGTAGTAGTAAGTAGATTAGCCAAGGGTCGCGTTTTTGTGCTTCAGCCCCTACTGTCTCCAAGCCCCTGATGATTTCATCTGATGTGTCTGCTAAACGCCGAAGTTCAGTAGCACTTGTGCGGTTGAGTTGTGGTTGCTCGACAAAAGTTTTAATGTAATTATTGACAATTTGCTTTTTTCTATCGTATCTTTCTACTAGCTTTTCCCACGCTGTCGCAAAGTTTTCTTCCGTGACGAGTATGTGACGAGTTTGCCAAGCAGCTTCTCCAACCAACAAGCCCTTTAAAGACTGGAATTTTTGAATGTTTGATAGCTTGTTGTTTGTATGCACTGTAGATTTATAGATGTCTTGGAATGAAGGCCACTCTGCGTACGATCCATCGAATGGCGGAATGGTCAATAGAGGCATTTTGAGCTCACTCGAAGGCATCGAAACAGCACGATCTTGAAGAACATCTAGAAGACGTTGGTTCTGTGCAGTTAATATATTCAGTGTTTCATCGAGATTTGATGACTGCTGAACTGGCCGCTCTTGTTGGTTGTCTTGACTCCAGAGATGACGTTTAAGCGCAGCTTCAGTTGTATAGAAGATTTCTTCCACCGTTTCTATGTGTGATGATTCATCTGGTGTCAAGGCAATTTGATCATCATAAATACAGAATTCACGAAAGGCTTCATGAAGTTTGTTGAGGCGAGTTTCGCTGTCCGCTTCGTCAACGTTTTCAGGAATTGATTGAGTGTACGCTTTGATTCTGGAGATTGTGCCCTGCGTTCTTGCTCTCTTTTGTTTTATGACTGTAACTAATTCTGCCATGTTATTTTATATTTGTTAAATTTGTTGTAGATACGATGAAATCGTTGAATTTTTGCGAGCGGTAAAGTGTGCTGTAAAACTGTGCTCTAGTTTGACAGTTATTGATTACGGATGAAGTTGGTGTGTGCGCGTGTGTATGTGTATCAGCTTTTGTTGCATATAGCTTTTGTGTGAAGTGTATACCACCTTGATCAAAAAGTTCCCGGAATAAAAACCGTGTGGCGCTCCCATCGTTCCGATTTAAGTTCTGTTTTCTTTGTTAAGTTGGTACATCTGTTGTTGATATTCCCTCTAAATCTTAGCGTCATAGCTTAACATTTGCAAAAGTTACGTAGCCAAGAGTACATCTATCTCTGTGTGTGTTGGCGATTTTTTACAATTTTAGAAATGGATTTAAATTTGCAACAACGAACTTGTATTAAATGGTGCGCGAACGTTGGAAATGTTGGAAAAGTGTTTCGGCAACGATTCTCTTAAGAAAACGGTCGTTTACCAGTGGCACGAGCGGTTCAAAAGTGGTCGTGAGTCAATCGAAAATGATGAACGCAGTGGCAGACATTTTCAGTCAAAAAAGAAGGCAATGCTCACGGTTTTCATGGATTACAACGGTGTAGTGCATCATGAATTTTTGCCAGAAGGCCAGACAGTAAACAAAGAGTATTATTTGGGCGTTATGAGACGTTTGCGTGAAGCAATTCGCCGAAAGAGACGAGAATTGTGGGCAGAAAACTCGTGGATTTTGCACCATGATAACGCACCGTCGCACAGTGCCATCATTATTCGTAATTTTTTGACGAGAAATGCAGCAAATACCATCCAACAGCCACCGAATTCACCTGATTTGGCTCCCTGTGACTTCTTTCTGTTCAATCGAGTTAAAAAACCATTACGGGGAACGCGTTTCAGCAGCCGAGAGGAAGTAATGGAAAAATCGCAGGAAGCACTGATGGACATACCGAAAACCGAATATAAAAAATGTTTCGAAGACTGGATCAAGCGCTGGCATAAGTGTGTTGCAGTCGATGGGGATTGCTTTGAAGGGGACAATATAGATTTAGATGAATAAGCTTATATTTTTAATTTTCTGAATAAATTCCCGGAACTTTTTGATCAAGGTGGTATACTTATGTGTGGTATAATTGTGTGTAGAATCGTTGTAGGTGAGAATTAATGCACTGGTGGACTTCGATTTGTATGAAATTAAATCGACAAATGATAAAAAAAATGTGTGGTTTTAAAATGACAAATATTGGGATTTCTTTCCTAATTCTCTGAAGGACCATGAAATAACCGCGTATAAGGTTATACGGGTTGAAATGTTAATATCAATTAAGAATGTAAAACACTCAAGTTAGTTAAACTTAATTTATTGAAGGTTGATGAAAGACTGCTAATTCAAAGTTGACATATATGGGACATTCACAATAAGTCATCATCTGGCATTGCCAGGTTGATACAACACCATGTAACTCGAATTTTGAGTGTTTCGAGTCTGTGTGGATCCACCTGGCTAAAGTGTTCTTCTGTAGTGTGGGAAGCGTTTCCCTAAATTTGGTCCATTTTCGAAGGAGGCTGTCGGGAATTGGATCGTCCCATGCCAGTTCTTCTTTCCATAGTTCCTGCAGCATTTGCTTTGCTGTGATTATGACGGGTGACAGCCATCCTAACGGATCGAATATTTTCGCTATGTCTGACAGAAATAATCGTTTGGTTACCTTACTGTTGCTTGGCAAGGTTTTAACTTTTATTTGGAACTGGTCCATTCTTAGAGACCAGTGAATTCCTAGTGCTTTTACTGATCCGTCATCTTTTATTTCCAGGATGAAATTCTCCTTATTGCTGGTTGCTATTGTACTTAACAGTTCGGAGTTGTTGCTTGTCCATTTTCTTATGGAGAGGCCTCCTGCGGACATCAAGTTGCATAGTTCACGTTGCAGAAGTTTTGCTTCTTTAAGCGTGTCTGTTCCTGACATCATATCATCCACGTAAAATTCTTCTCGTACTACTCTGGCGGCGTTTGGATACTTTTTGTTTTCATCTTTGGCCAATTGAAGCATGGTTTTGATTGCCAAGTATGGCGCAGATGACGTCCCATAGGTTACTGTGGTTAACGCGTATTCCTTAATGGGTTGGTCAGGTGAGTTTCTCCACAATATTCGTTGGTAGTCTTGATCTCGTTTGTCAATTTTAATTTGCCGATACATTTTATCTACATCGGCTATAAATACATACTTTTATCTTCGCCACCGTAGAAGTATTGTTGACAAATCGGATTGTAGGCGAGGGCCGGTAAGCATAGTGTCGTTTAAACTTGCTCCACTTTGGGCTTTGCATGAAGCATCAAAAAACAACACACAGTTTTGTGGTTGTACTATCTGCCTTAATTACAGCTTGATGTGGCATATAGTATACTTCTTCGGTTGATCGTTGGACGGCGATCGGTACCATGTGTCCTAGCGCAAGATATTCCTTCATGAATTTCCTATATTCTTTAGCGAGCTGTTCATCTCTTCTGAACGTTTTTTCCATTTGTAGTAGTCTGGCTGTTGCACGCTTCCGTGAGTCACCCAGCTTCTGTTTATTTGGCTTAAATGGTATCCTGACGGTGTATGTGCCATCTTTATTCCTCCTGTGGGTTTTTTCATAATGTTGTTCGCATGTTTCATCTTCAATCTTATGGACCCTTTCCGATTCTGGCTCCTCGAGTTTCCAAAACCTTTTTAATTGTTTATCCAGCCTGGTAAGATCTAATTTGGAAATCATTGATATTACTTTGATTTCATTTCTTTGCATAGGAATTCTTCCGGAGATGACCCATCCTAGTTCTGTATTTTGAGCTAGTATTCCCTTTGATGTTTTTCGAATACCATCACGAACAATGTACGTGTAAACGTCGGCTCCTATTATCATATCAATTGGCCCAGGTTGATTAAATGTTTGGTCTGGCAGTACACAGTCCCTCCACGGTAATGCAGAAGTGAAATGCATGTTTGGCAGTTGTTTCGTAAGTTTCGATAATATCAGCGCCTCAATGCTGGCTTGAATGATGACGGAAATTGCGGTTGGATTTGAAGGCGTACTTTTCCTAAGGCTGTTGCAGCGTTCGTTTCTCCCAGTCCCGATACCTTGGCGTATGTTTTAATTCCAGGAATTGACAGCAATTGCACGGCATGCTCTGTAGTAAAGGAGACTTGTGAACCTGTGTCGAGAAGAGCACGCAGTAATTCCTGTTCTCCGTTTAAGGATGTTGCTTTTATTATTGCAGTAGCTAGCAGTACATCAGAATTTTGTTCAGCTACCGTATTCTGAACCCGAATGGGTTTGTTGGGATTATATGGTTCCTGGTGGATTAAAATATGATGGTTTTTCTGGCATTTGCTGCACGTTCGTCGGCTATGGCAGCTTTCGTTTGTTGTATGGTTAAGACAGTTTCGGCATAAGTTAAGACGTCTTATAGCGTCAATGCGTTGTTGATTATTCATCGCAAGGAAGGCGGTACAGTTGTAAATAATGTGTAACTTTTGGCAGTATCGGCACCTCTGTTCAGTCGTTATATGGTAGTTTCGCCCAGATGGCCCTCTGGAAGAGGTCATTTGTATAATATGTTCCCGCCTTTTATTTTCTTCGAAGGCTTCTAAGGCGTGGAACCTGTTTTTTAGGAAGTGGTGAAATTGTTTAAATGTTGGTATTTGCTTGACGTTAGGAAGTGATTGTTCAAACGTCTTTACGGACTCAAAGTCTAGTTTTTTGGATTAATAGGTGAACGACTATAGGATCCCATGAAGCTGTGTCAATGCCCAAGTTGCTTATTCCATGTAGGCATTCCTTAGTTGTGTCGTGCATTTTCTTCAGGATGGTACTGGACTCTACCTCCACTTTTGGTTGTGTGAGCAAAGTTTGAAGGTAGCTTGATAGTATCTTTCTGTTGTTCTCATATCTTTCTTTAATTAGTTTCCAGGCTACATTGTAATTGGAGTTGCTGACTTCCAGATGACTTACCAGTCTTGCTGCTTCTCCTTTCAAATTGCTCTTCAGGTATTGCATCTTTTCAACGTCTGCTAGTTTTTTATTCGTATGAATCAGTTGTTCCAATATGTCATGGAATTCGACCCAATTGTTAAATTTGCCTTCAAACGCAGGAATCTGAAGACGTGTAAGTCTTACGTCGTGCTCTGCATGACTAATTGTTTCAATGTTTTTCATCTCCCGCATTGAGATCACGGTATCGTAATACCGTCGTCGAAGATTCTCTACTTAAGTCGTAATCACTTTTGTTTTGCTGACGTCATCAATGTGCATTAATACTTCCTCATGAATCGACTCAATTTCCATTAGTTTTATTTTCGTTTTAAATTCAATACTGGCATTACTCATACGACTACTGTTGTTGCTATTGACGAACTCCAATTGTTTCGTAAATAACATAATACGAATCTGTGCTAGCTTGCATTTTGGTGAATCTATGTCACTGGGTATGGGTGACGATTTCGTTCGTTCAGCTGACAACGTTAATTTCACCTTGGGTAATTCGTCGTCGTGTTTTGCCTCACTTGTTATTGAAGGCTGGTCAGTTACCTCCAATGCGGCTGCATATTGTAGCATTGACTACAGGATGGTTTGTGTACCTAAAACACTGTATCTCAAACTGTAGCAACGACATCTATTGCAAAACCTGTTAGCAGTAAATATTCCAAACTGATGTGTTTACGTTCCACAATTGTTCCACACAATATCTTAATATTCCAGGATCCTCAATTCACCCGGAGAAACATCTAGCAATTTCATATAAATACCCATACCACAACCACCGTGGACACAGTTGTTTATAAGTGAATACAGCGATTACAAGAGATATTCGACCAGTGGCGAAGACAAGCGACATATTGAAAATCAGTAGTGACAGTTTAATTTGAAATAAATAAAGAATAAAGTGATTGAATATTGTGTTGAAGTAAAGTTAGTAGTTGACAATAAATTAACGAACACAAAAGACCGTTTTATTTAAACGAACCCCAGCAAGAATATTACAATATGATGCAAGTTTTTGGAGTATTTTATGTTTAATTTGCTTGACTTGGGCAAAGAATTCCTTTCTAAAATACTCGTGGTCGGGTTGGTTAAGCCTTTTAATTTCCTCGTGTAGTTGAAAAATATTACCCATAGGCGCTTAACTTCTTCCTCCTTCTTGATGATGAACTCAGGTGTCCTCCTTGCTATCGGTTCTTTTCCGACTTGTTCTAGGAGTTTGGTCATGGATTTCTGATCTCTTCCTGTTGGATGGTTAAATTTTCCATGGTTCCTAGGTTAAGTTTCTCGTACAAAAGGGGATATGTAAAGGATAAATGAAAGGTTAAACGTATTTAATTTAGGAGACTGGGAAATTTGGAACAGGGTGGTTTATCCATAGGTTGCCGGTTCAAATCGATCCGCCTCGAAGGACCAATGATAAGTCAGTGGTAGAGTAATGTTGACTGTCCCTTGGCTTTATTTTAACTTCCGTATTTATACAATATTTTTGCTTACTAACTATTACTTAAATTCCTATAAAGTGGGTTTACAACATATTTCTTGCACTTATGAACTAATTATGATTATTCCGCACATTGATTAATGATATGGGTCATTTGAGTGCATTGCCTATAGTAGGTCATTTGGGTGCAGTGTGCTGGGGTTAATTGAGCAATCATTTTATTGGTGACTAAGATTTAAAATATGTGCAAATGACCTGGGCTTTGTAATGCACTCAAATGATTTCTTGTTTATGTCTAAACAAAGCTCCTTTAAGCAATTAACTACGCAAATGCGTTCTGGTATTCAATTTCCACGAATGTAGGAAATACTTTACGCCTCAACGCCGATACCGACAACGAAGTGGTAGATTCCCTTCAAACAATGGGTATTGTGTTCGATCTGTGTATGTTCGAATGGATAATGATCGATACGATTTATTAAAATTTTTGAAATAGTTTTGGATTGCTAGTTGGGTGGTAAATAAATGTAAGAAACGATACAGACTCATCAATATGTATGTCGCTCGTAGCTGTTCCTGTTGCAGTATAGATGACTGCTTGATACCGTTTATTACTCGTACGCGATCGCGGAACCGTTGTCGAACACTTTTAACGGGATAATTAAATTTGAACTTTGGCCGTTGTTCAATTTCCCGAAACTGTACAAATTCAAATGTTCGGCGCCAACAGAGCACATGTGTTCTGTCACACGCTTGTGGCAGCATTGCCAGAGATACTCACCAAAAGAGGTCGCCAGAATCACTTTTACCAGTATTAGTTTTTGTCAATAACGGTTAGAAAAAACATATTCATTGATTCCTATTTTATCGTTGCAACAAGCAACAGCATTTTTATTTCGTGTCGTAGTTCATTTGTTTTTTGTTAATAAAAGTAATTTTTAAGTGTGTAGTTGTCGTCTTTTAACTTTATATAGTTCCGACAACCACTACAACTGGTGACCCCGACGACAAAACTACACTTAAACTTTTTTTTTTTTTTTTGGATTGCGCCAGGGATGTGTAATCTTCATAGATACTAATAGCCCGAGTGCTACTAGCATGCACGATTCGCAAACCTGAGTAATCGATTTCAGGAATACGCCTACGTACTAAACACCCTACACACTTCAACCACTCTCCCCGCGGGACTGCCGTTAGGTATTACTTCGCGGGGCTGGTTAGCAATTTATGCTATGCTTCTTGTGTCAGCTTCTTTCGCTGCTTCAGCTGCTCTTCTTAGCTCTTCTATTCTCCGCAGCTCTTTTTGTAGAGTTGTTACGAAGGAACATATTGCCATCCAATTCTCTTCCGACTGTAACATATGGTCGAGGAGTAGTGACGGACTTGGCAGAGTAATTCTCCATGCGCACATTCGCTCACCTCAAAGTCCCCTTCGACAAAAGCAGACACGAGCCAAGTTTTCCTTACTGCGCACAATTGCTCATCCCAAATCCCCAACGAGAAAAACAGACACGAGGTAAGTATTCTTTGTTGCGCACGTTCACTTACTCCACAGACATCGACGATAAAAACAGTTTTTCTTTACTGCGCACATTCGCTAATTGAGTTCAGTTGGTTACAATGGCAGAAAACGACGTTGCAGGAACATCGAGGGGCAGTTCTACTCCTGTCCAGCAATCGCAATCGGGAAACATATCCAACCAACCTGGTCCTACAACTCAATCTTCACAAGACATCGATGGGCAAGAAATCTAAGCGCTCGGAAATGTGAGAATGCCTCCGTTCTGGAAGGTTAATCCGGCACTGTGGTTTGTCCAAGTGGAAGCTCAGTTCCATAACCACAGGATCATCTAAGACAACAATAGATTCAACCTTATCATCGCCACGTTAGACCCAGAGAGTTTAAACGAAGTCTCCGATTTAGTCCAGTCTCCACCGGAAAAAGAGAAGTATTCTACATTTAAACTTCAACTAATTTCCAGGTTTTCCGAATCAAAAGAAAGACAGATCAACACACTCATGACTGGCCTTGAACTGGGGGATAGGCGACCATCTAGCCTTCTCAGGGAAATGCGAAATTTGGCAGGTGAACACGTGGCACACGAAATGCTTACAACTATTTGGATGAATCGCATGCCCAGCCATGTCCGAGGGATACTGTCTGCAAATCTAGGGATTACTCTCAACGCTGAAATCACAGATCGGATCATAGACAACATGTCTACAGCAGCTGTTTGCGCTATGAATTCACAGGAGGAAGCATCCTCGAACGACGTACATCATCGCCTACGCACGATCGAAACCACCCTATCCAACTTGGCCACGCTGGTTCAGGAACTAACTGCTGGTCATAATAAACCAGTTGTTACGTGGCGGCGTAAATGTGCCCATGCGGGACAATGATGGCGGAGATAACCCTGCTGAATCGACGACGTATAATAGAACTCCCAATGAAAACACGTATCTGGCACGTTTAGAATGCTTTCATTTACGTATGGAACGTGTAAACGTTTGGGAATGGGGGAAACGTTTATTATCTATAAAGCCAGGGTTAATAATAAATACAAAAAAGGATTTGAAGCACTTACTACTTTTTAGTCGATTCGTGGCGGCTGCATGGGTCTCTTTGTTTGAAGCTTGCCGGAAATGCAAAGGAAAAATGGTGGAATGGATGGAGTTCAGTGAAAATCCAAACGTCAATTCTAGATCTGTTTCATTCTACTTAGAGAGATGCCATGAAACCGCCAGAACCGTCACATCAATTCAAATATTTTAAATAAAAACTTAACACCAGTCATTCGTCCATCCGGTTCCAGATCAAGAGCAAGCTCCTCCGCTAGATCATCAACACCACAAGGAAAATCTAAGGCATGCTTCTTCCGAAGGAAATTTGGCCAAGATGCGAGAAAGTGTTCGAAATCATGTGGCTATGAGAAGTTAAACTAAAATCGCAGGTGTCCGCCTACTCGTTTACAATAATGATACGCGTCAAAAATGTCTCATCGATTCTGGTTCAACAATATCCGCACTACCCTGTCCATCTAACTGCAAAACATCTTCAGGGTATCCCATTCTTTACGTTGCAAACAACTCTCCCATCCAAACATATGGACAAAAAGTACTAACCTACGACTTCGGTCTACGGTGCGTGACCAAATGGCCCTTCATCATAGCTAATGTAAAGATAGCAATAATTGGAGCTGATCTACTTGCTCACCACGGATGGGTCAATGATCTTAAGTCAAAGCGCCTTATTGACCCAACTTCATCGCTTACTGTATAAGGGGAAAGTACCTCCAGCTGCTGTATGTGGTTTGTCTACAATTGACAGCCGGCAACCATACAGCAAAATTCACACACAACCGAACGCTAACATTGTGCAGCATCACATCATTACCAGCGGTCAGCCGATAGCCGAACGTTGTCGTCGACTTGCAGGCGAAAAGCTCAAACAGGCAAAGGCAGAGTTCAAGGTTTTGGTAAGAACGGGTATCTGTAGACGATCAAGCAGTCCATGACCAAGTCCTCTTTACCTAGTGGAGAAAAAACTGGCGGGTGGTGATGCTGCGGTGACTATTGTCGCCTCAACGCTCAAACGGAACCAGACCGGTACCCGATACCTCATATTATGGATTTCACCGAATCGCTCAACAGTAAAAGTGTTTTCACCATATTCGACCTAGACAAAGTGTCAGAATCTTCCTGTATCTGCAACTCAGGTTATTGAATAAAAGAACGCAACAGTAGATTAAGAAAAACGAATGTTTATTCGTAGACAAAAGATATAGAAACGATTAAAGTGTAGAGACGGCGCCGATGGTTGTTCGCAGTGAGCGAGAAAAAGTTCAAGTGGTGAAATACGAATAAGCTGTGCAGTCTGACACGAAACGATGATGTCATGCGCACAGTGATGCCAAGTACGGTGATGACAGGCGCACTGTGATGCCGTGTTTATGGGTTAATACTAACACTCCCCCTCGTTAAGTGGCAGGATGAACCAGGCCTAGGGTATTGAGGCACCTCCTGTGCTTAGGCCCGGGCAATCCCTTGGTGAGTACGTCTGCTCCCATGTCCTCTGTAGGCAAGTATCGTAGGCTAATGTTGTTGCTCGGCAACGCCTCTCGCACGAAGTTATAGCGAATATCGATGTGCTTTGTACGAGAGTGAAATATCGGATTTAAAGCCAGCTTCTGAGCTCCCATGTTGTCACAGAAGATAACCACGTCCTTGACGAGTGCCTCGAATCCCAGCTCCTTATGATATCTTCGCAGATGTATGCCCTCTTTAACGGCTTCAGTAAGGCTCATATACTCCGCCTCGGTCGATGAGAGCGCAACAGTTCGCTGTTTCCGCGATTCCCACACGACGGCGCCTCCAGCCAGAACGAAAGCGTAACCACTATATGACCTCCTGTCCCCAGGGCAGTTTCCCCAATCCGCGTCGACCATCCCAACAAGTCCTGTGTCCGATGACGAATACATCAGACAAACGTCCCTTGTTCCCTTCAGGTACCTTAGAACGCGTTTAGCCGCAACCCAATGCTCCTGCTGATGACGGTCGTTGAACTGACTCAGCCGGGTGCTCACTACGGGTGCTCACTACTTATCGCCTTCGCACCCACTGTCATTGGAGTAGACACTGGTTTACTCTCCGACATTCCAAACCGACGTAGCACATCTTCAATGTACCCCTTCTGATGAATGGAATAGCCGTTGTTTCGTTTGACAAATTCCACTCCAAGACAACATCGAACTTCGCCGAGATCCTTGATCGCGAAGACCTTTGATAATCCGTCCTTGATCTGCTTGATGTTCCCTAGGTCACGGGAAATCACCAGGATGTCATCCACATATACCAGCGCCAAAGTCAAGTCTCCCCCTGAACCGCGAAAATATACGCAGGTGTCAGATTCGGTAGGACGTAATCCCAGACATCGTAGCTCCCGGCCTAGTCTCTCGTGCCAGCATCTACCGGCCTGTCGCAAACCGTAGAGAGCCTTTTTGAGCAAGCACACCCTGTTGCCTTGATGAAGATCTGAAAGCATCCTCCTGGCCTTGTTCGTAAGCGAATCATCTTTTTCAGTTCGAAGAATGTACTGAAGAATCTCCTCGGTCTTATCTGGAACATCCATGTATATTTCCTCCGACAACTCCCCGTTCAAGTATGCTGTGGTTATATCCAGCTGTTGGATTGTCATTCCGTATTCAGATGCCAGTGCCGTAGCTAAGCGTATGGAACTCAATCTTGCTACCGGAGCGAATGTCTCATCGAAATCAATACCAGGCCTCTGCGCGAAACCCCTCGCAACGATTCTCGCCTTCCTCCGTTGTAGCGTCCCATCTGGTCCGTATTTGTTTCTCAATACCATCCGGCTGCCTATTAGACGACCTGCGCACGAACGATCGACCAATGACCACGTGCCACTCTGGATGATGCTTTTTAACTCCGCAGCCATAGCATCGTACCATTCCCGAGCGTCAGGACCTGTAATTGCTAAATCGAAATTTTCCTCGGACAGCAGCCCACATTCAAAAGATACATGATTTACCTGTTCTCTGTTGTACACCTTCCTCGGTCGGCCGGGTAGACTCGTCTTAATTTTTCGGGGCCTTCCGCGAGTCCTCTTTGTGGGTCTGTTGACTTCGCGTTCATCCTCAGACTGATCACCACCATCTGCCAACGGATCATCTGTAGGTACCAGATCCGCATCCTCCGTTTCCTCTTCTTCCTTGTTCTTCGCATCGACTTTCTCAGCTGCATCCTTTACGCCATTCGTCGATTGAGTTCGCGTCAATGAAATTTCCACAACCTGGGGTAGATTCGTGGTCCTTGGATATTCCAGACTCTGAGTCTGTGGATTGCATGGCAAAAACTTGACGTCACGTGACACTTCCGCCCGATGGTCTTCCGGAATCCAGATCCGGTACCCTTTACTTTCGTCGGGGTAACCGAGAAAAATACCCTTCCTGGATCTGACATCGAATTTCCCTTTGTTGGGTGATCCCTCGAGGACGAATACTTTACAGCCAAATTCGCGAAGATTACTAACGTCCGGTGCTTTCCCAAATCGGACCTCGTAAGGTGTTTTTCCGTTGAGAGACTTTGAAGGACTTCGATTTCTTATATAGTTAGCGGTTGCCACGGCTTCTGCCCAAAATGACTTTGGAAGTCCAGACTGTATGAGAAGTCACCTTGCCATATCGAGGAGAGTGCGGTTTTTGCGTTCGGCTACACCATTCTGCTCTGGATTGTACGCAACTGTCAGTCGTCGACGAATACCATGTGACTCCAAGAAACCATCAAAGAGGTTATTTTTGTATTCGGTGCCGTTGTCTGATTGCAAACATCTGATGCACGTACCGGTTTCCTTTTCCAACGATGCCTTGACTTTCTGGAATGCTGGTAGAACTTGACTCTTCTTATTAAGGAATCGTACTTCACACCATCTCGAGTGGTCGTCAATGAACGTGACGAAGTACTTTGCCTTTCCGTCCTCATTGTACCGCATACGTCGGAATGCACTAGCTCCAATGGCCTAGTTTTACGCATTGATCGTTTTGGAAATGGAGCGCGCACCATTTTTCCTTGGATACAAGTGTCGCATACAAAGTTGTCAGCGATCTCCACAGACTCGATGCCTGTCATCGCTCCCCTTCGAACAGCTTCGGTGAGATCCTTAACGTTGAGATGACCGAGGCGTCGATGCCACATGTGAAGCATCTCGGTGTCGTGACTGGGTCCTCCAGAGTTGCTGGATGCCATACATGTCTCATTTCCGGTGCGAATGAAATACAGACCATCCTCGCGCTTTGCGGTTAGTACTACCTTTCCATCTGGGTTTATGATTTTCGCAGATTCTCGTTCGAATGTAACGCGGTAGCCCTTATCAGTAATTTTGCCCACTGACATGAGATTGGTACGCAGATCCGGCACGAATAGGGTGTCTGACAATTCTATTTGCTTAGTTGCATTCTTCTCCTGGATTTCAATCAGTGCACTGCCACGTGCCTTAATTTCGGTTGAGGCACTACTCGCTAAGTGCAGTTTTTCCGCATTTACCTCTTTGACGTTGAACAGCTCATCGGGATTTTTGCAAATATGAGAGGTACAGCCACTGTCTAGACACCAAGACTGGTCACGATCGATGCTAGTTGCTTGGAATACGTTACCGATGCCACTGTCGTTCCGTGGGGCTACTGAACTGAAGAATAGAAGTTGTTCCGCGTATTTCGCGCTATGCGATTGCTTCTCGCGCCTTTGTGGACATTCAGATCGCTTGTGACTCATCTTCTTGCAGCGGTAACACACCAACTTCGATCCAGTTGAATTTTCGGGTGACTCGTTTTGGCTCTTGTTCCTATTTTTGGGTTGGCCGAAGTACTTTTGGTTGAATCTTCCTGCAACCATTGCATTTGATACGTCACCATGGATGTCAATCTTACGTGCCTCCGATTCTTCGATGATTTTAACACGCAATGCCTCAGGCGATGGTAAATCGTCCCTGGACTCAATTGCACATCGAAAATTTGCGAAACTTGACGGCAAACTATAGAGAAGCATTATAGCTAATAAATCGGCGTTTATTGTAACATAAATGTCACTTAACTTATCAACCGCATCAAAGAACTTATGGAGATGATCTCGAACATCCTCACTTTCACGCATCCACTGGAGAGTTAATTGCTTTAAAAGCGTCGCCTTACGGGCGGGGCCTTTTGATTAGAAAACGCTCTCAAATTTCAGCCATACGTCCCGGGCAGTCTCGCATCCTTTGACTTGCTTTAATTCCGCTGCACTCATGGATAGAATGATGTCTGATTTTGCCTTTTGGTGAAGGGGATCCAAGCCTCGTACGCCGGAAGCGTCTACGGGTCCTTTGGATCGACGGCTGGCTTCACTCGCACACCATTGATATAATCCCAAGCATCATTTTTAATCAGGAGCGCTTCCATGTGCATACGCCAAGTGTCGTAATTGTCCTTGTTAAGGGTTTCAATTCTTGCGATGCCCGCGGTGTTCATTTTAACGTGTTGAGATGTGTTTTGTCTGGAATGAGGTAAGCTCTGTACAAAAGTTTCTGTCTTTTATTTCTTACGCCTAAAACTGGGCCCATAACCTGTCAGAATCTTCCTGTATCTGCAACTCAGGTTATTGAATAAAAAAACGCAACAGTAGATTAAGAAAAACGAATGTTTATTCGTAGACAAAAGATATAGAAACGATTAAAGTGTAGAGACGGCGCCGATTGTTCGATTTGTTCGCAGTGAGCGAGAAAAAGTTCAAGTGGTGAAATACGAATAAGCTGTGCAGTCTGACACGAAACGATGATGTCATGCGCACAGTGATGCCAAGTACGGTGATAACAGGCGCACTGTGATGCCGTGTTTATGGTTTAATACTAACACAAAGCATACTATCAGATACCCATGGCACCCGAAGATATTGGGAAAACTGCCGTGAGTACTCTCTTTGGTCTATATGAGTTCCTCATTATGCCGTTCGGCTTAAAAAGTGGCACGCAAACTTTCCAAAGGCATATGGATACTGTTCTTCGCGGTTTGGAATTCGTATTCTGTTATCTTAATCCTTTCAGACTCAGAACAACAGCACCAACAACACATCCGAGAAGTTCTACAACGTCTTAAGGAAAATAGTCTTTCCATCAATGCCAGCAAGTGCGTATTTGGCAAATCAGAAGTTACCTATTTGGGCCATACCATCAATAGTTTCGGCAGCAAACCACCAGAAGACAGAGTGTAACCCATTCAACAGTACCCGAAACCTTCAACGATTATGGAACTTCGCCCGTTTCTAGGAATAGTGAATTATTACCGTGAATACATTCCATGGCTGTGCTCTTTCCAAGCTCCTCTGAACGGGTATCTCAGAAACTAAAAAAGAAAACGACAACCGTCAAATACCATGGACGTCGGAGACAGAGGAAGCGTTTGCGTAGTGTAAGGCTAGCATCAGCAAAGCAACCATACTGACCCATATAGACCCCAAAGCACCACTCGTCTTGACAACCGACGCTTCTGATTGTGCAGTTGGAGCGAAGCTGGAGCAGATAAAGCATAACTCTCCCCAACCAATCGGACTGTTTTCCTGTAAACTTTCGTCAGCTCAAAGTCGATACTGCACGTATGATCGGGAGTTACTGGCGATGTATCTTGCAGTCAAATTCTTCAAGCATCTTCTCGACGGTCGCCACACTATTATGCAAACAAACCATAAGCCGCTCATATATGCATTCCAGTAGAGACCGGATAAGGCATCACAAAGACGACTACGTCAATTGGACTTTGTATCCCAGTACACAACGAGCATCGTATATCTCTCTGGCAAAGACAATTCAGTTGCAGATACACTATGGCGAGTTAACGCGATAGGAATGCCACTTAAAATAGACCGTCTAGAACTTCAAACACTACAGCAACAAGTCGCCGGACTACAAACAATTTTAACCGGTGATACATTCCTCAAACTACAAAAACTTACCATAGAACCCGGCCGCAAAATTTACTGCGACATTTCAACCAATCTAATCAGACCTTATATACCACAACCTCTACGTCGAGAAGCCTTCGCTTCTGTCCACCGGCTATCCCATTCTGGTGGAAAAAATACCAGTCAACTTCTTCGCCAAAAATATGTCTGGTCGAGCATCAGGAAAGACGCATTGGTCTCGCACGTGCATACCATGTCAACGCTCGAAGATTCACCAGCACAACCACCTACAGCCTGATGCAATAAAAGTACCTGACAATCGGTTTCAACACGTCCATATCGATCTAATAGTGCTCCCCGTATGCGAAGGCTATAAATACTGCCTAACTCTGATCGATCGATACACCAGTTGGCCCGAAGCCATTCCGCTCAAAGACATGCAAGCAGACACAGTCGCAACTGCTCTTTATACAAATTGGATCGCACGCTTCGGTTCTCCCAGATTCCTAACAACTGACCAAGGAACTCAATTAGAGTCAGCACTGTTTAGGGCTCTCACAAACATGTGTGGAACTAGCAGGATAAGAACGTCACTGTATCATCCTGCATCCAATGGAATCGTGGAATGCTGGCACAGACCACTGAAGGCAGCTCTTATGTGCCACCGGCCGGAGAAATGGATTGAAGCGCTTCCAACAGTGCTGCTGGGATTGAGAACTTCATACAAAGAAGACATCAAAGCATGCGCAGCCGAGATACTATATGGCTCCAGTATACGAATTCCTGGTAAGTTTTTTCTTAATGGGGATCTTCCGTATGACCCACAGATAGTCGTCCAGAAGCATAGCGAAACCATTCGCCAATTTCGACCAACACCAACAGCACACACTCCAAGAAGAAGATTTTCGTTCTCCCAGACCTGTACAAATGCACGCATGTGTTCCTTCGTTGTGACGCCGTCAAGAAACCACTTGAGCCACCGCACTCTGGACCATATCCAGTCGTCAAGAGAATTACCGACATGGTATCCACAATCCTTGCAGAAGGACGAATGCAAAACATTTCTGTCGACAGGCTGAAACCGGGATACTTTGATACAGAGCTGGAAACTGATGGAGAAAATCAACCCGAAACATATGCAAACAAGAAAAAGACAATGACATTTGACAGTTCGTGCCTTCATCACTGGGGGGGAGTAATGTGGCAGCATTGCCAGAGATACTCACCAAAAGATGTCGCCAGAATCACTTTTACCAGTATTAATTTTTGTCAATAACGGCCAGAAAAAAAATATTCATTGATTCCTATTTACTCAATTTTTTTTTTTCAATTTCAATTCTTTCTTTATTTCTTCAAAATAACGTTTCTTCAAATAAGTAATCGTTGCAACAAGCAACAGCATTTTGATTTCGTGTCGTAGTTTATTTGTTTTTTCTTAATAAAAGTAATTTTTAAGTGTGTAGTTCCGACAACCACCACACACTCAACACGGAGGCAGCCATCTATTGGCAAGTAGCGAACCTTGGCGATCACATGGATATAGGGGTACAATCCAATTCCTCACAGGAGAATGTGAGGAAGATTTGGATTAACCTTGACAGGAGTACATTCAAAGGTCTCACAGGAGAATGTGAGGGAAAATTTAGATTGACTCATAATTCACAGTCTCCTGGTGCAGGATTTTATATACAGAAAAGTGCATGGAAGGCAGTAGGGAGAGTTCGATCATCCGCGGATAAGTACCAACCTAGTGTACATGTTTTGTCCACACACACTCTCTGCAATATTTAAGGTTTCCAAAAATAAACGAAATAATTAGCACTCAAATAAAACACTTGTTTCCACTTCGGTATAAATTGAATTATAATTATATTTAGTGGAAATAAAAGTATATAAGAAAATTGACATTTATATTAAGTTTCGCAATTAAGTTTTCTTGAACGCGAACTTTACACATTGATAGATTTAAGCTGAGATTACGTTAATGTTACTTTAATATTTTTACTAATTTTAATTTCAAAGAAAATATAATTTGTGAAGCTTAACATTCCCCCCGGCCGTGAACGAAGTTCTCAAGCTAGTTTTTTGCCGCACTGTCTTACGAAGCTCTCGGGTCATCTTTTAACACACTGTTTTCTCGTCTCTGCCATTTTCGCCATCTTCTACTTTATTTGGCTGTTTGGAAGAATTTCATTATTAGACAGACAAGGACAACACATAGGAAGACAACACGATTGAGAACACAGTGATTAGTAGCGGCCATTATGCTTGTTTACATTTTAGTGCAATTGATTTTGATTCTTTAGTGCCGGGAAAATTTAATCGTTGATCAGTGCGGTGATCAAATAAATTTATTATCGAGATTGTGTTAAGATTTCGTGTTTATTCGGGAGAATTGTTTTTTAGGATTGAGAAAGGTGAGTATTGCTTAATATTTTCAGTTATAATTGCAATCTAATTATTCTACGAGTATTGTTGTTTTGGTGGTGTGTAGTGTAAATGGTTTATTGTTTGTAGATTGGATGGGTGAATGTGTGAAAAATGATTGATTGTGTTGTGTGTTGTGAGATTATATTTTAAGTATTTTATTTGTGAGTATGTTAATATTTATATATTTTTTTTTATTTGTCTTGATTGCGAGAAAGTGCATGTTTGTGTTCAGTTTTTTTTTTTTTTTTTGTTGCGCCAAGGGGTGTGGTAATCTTCTAAGGATACTAGTAGCCCGGGCTATTAGCATGCACGATTCACAAATCCGAATAATCGATGCAAGGAATGCGCCTACGTACTAATCCACTCCCTGCACACTTCTACCACACTCTCCGCGGGACTGCCGTTAGGTATTACTTCGCGGGGCTGGTTAGCATGTTATGCTATTCATCACGCATGAGCCATTGCTGCATCTTGTACTTCTGCTGCATTGCAGCAGCTCAATTTTCACATTCAAATTTCTGTTACTGCGTGAGTTCACTTCTCATTGTGTGTCTTTAACATGTCACTTGCGTTACATTGCATATGTTTGCGTTTTTATGTAACTTTGTCTACCTTCCAGTGTTTGTACGATCCTGCTGCTCGTTCCTCCAGACGTAGTTGTTGCATCATGCTGGTGATGATCTCATTCGCTATGTTCCACGCTTCGGTTTAATGGTTGGAAGCGGCACGGCGCCGTAGTACAATTTTCGTGATGTGCGCATGTGCAAGAGTATATTTTGTGCAGCAATGATTATTTTCTGTGGTGTGTGGAAGAATGTGTCGTGCGAGTTTTGTGTCGTGTACTGTGTACTGTGCGATTTGTGTAGTGTAAATGTTATTGAATATTTTTGAGTCATATGTGTAGTGTGGTATATTGTTTTCTTATTGCGTGAGAGTTTTCCTATTACCGATGTCGATTTGTGTTGAATTTGTAAATTTCGTGGAGTTAAATTCAAAATTAGTATAATTTTTTAGTTTTATGTGTAGAATGGTCTGGGGTGTTATATGTGTAATGTGTTCTTGTATTTATTTATATGGTGTTAGTTGCGATATGTGATGTGTTTTATAAAGGTCTTGGGAGACGGTTTCGCTGCTGGGTAGGCAACCAATTTTCGACTTTCGGGCGAGTTAGTGGTTTTATTGTGACCATTCGTACGAGGTTGTCGGTTTTGTGCTGTAGTGTTGTGATCCGGGCTAAACTCCATTTGGCCGGTGGAAGTGTCTCGTCATCTCATCTTCTGATCTCCTCTTTGTGGTCTTTTCTCGTGGGAGTCTGGGATGACTATCTTCGTGTTGTAGTGGGTCTCACCATCCTTACATGAGAGCAGGTATGTTCTCCATCAACTGCCCCATTGGTTTTGCTTTGTATCTGAAGCATGTTTTGCACCCGTGGACGTGCTTCTCAATGGCATTTCTGATGCCACAGATCCAAAACTTTTGACGCAGCTAAGGGGCCATCTTCTGAACTCCTCTATGTGGTCTTTTCTCGTGGGAGTCTGGGATGACTACCTTCGTGTTGTAGTGTGCTTGTTTCAGAAGATTCGGATTTTTTTTTTTTTTTTGGATTGCGCCAGGGATGTGTAATCTTCATAGATACTAATAGCCCGAATGTTACTAGCATGCACGATTCGCAAACCTGAGTAATAGATGCCAGGAATACGCCTACGTACTAAACACACACCCTACACATTTCAACCACCTTCCCCGCGGGACTGCCGTTAGGTATTACTTCGCGGGGCTGGTTAGCAATTAATGCTATGCTTCTTGTGTCAGCTTCTTCCTATGCTTCAGCTGCTCTTCTTAGCCTCTCTATTCTCCGCAGCTCCTTTTGTAGAGTTGTTACGAAGGAACATATTGCCATCCAATTCTCTTCCGACCGTAACATATGGCCGAGGATTAATGACGGAGTAATTCTCCATGCCGTGAAACGTGTGCAGTACAACACTGCGTGCTCCGTATCTTCATCTTCACCTGGGCAGGATGGTGAGTTGTCGTGTCCAAATCGGTGTAGATATTTGCGGTAGCCACCGTGGCCAGACAGGAACTGCGTCAGATGAAAGTTACAGTCTCCATGCTTTCGACTTATCCAGTCTTGGATTGTCGGTATAAGTTTATATGTCCATCTGCCTTTTATTGTATTAGCCCAACGAGCTTGCCACATAGTTGCTGATGCTGCCCTTTCTTCAATTTTTATCACCTTGATACCAGTGGCGTCGTGATGACTCAATGCTCTTCTGTTATATATCCTCATGGTTCGAAAGCCGCTGCCGCTGTTCTAGTCCGGCGAACAATCAGCGGCTTTCGAACCATGAGGATTAGTGAACGTTTAATTTTTTTTAAGTCTGAAATCCCTTTTTCCATTATTAAGGAGATGTAAATCAATTAGAGGACCATCAAATTCGAGAACAGAATGTAAGGACAATGAATTTATACTATTGTCAACAATGTATGCTTAGAAATGCTCACTAAAGTATCCAACATTCCACTGTCTACATATAAAGTAAAGATCCGACTTGCATACAAGCATAATATGTTCTATTTCATAGAGTGAAATTGATTTCATATAAGTTTTTGTCAAGAAAAAAGTTTCTTATAAAATTTACCTTTAAATTTTATTTTATAAGCACAGCAAATTTCCAATGGACTTATACCTATTATATTATTATTAATTACAGCGTCTAACAAGCTAACATTATACGGATAACTATAAACCATTATCTTCAAAAACTACAATATATATATGTTGTTCAAAGAACGACTGAGTGGGAAGTGAATGTGCAAACTTAAGTGCAGCTTTTAAAGCAAGCGTGTAAGACATACGTATATTTGTTCTTGAATGAGTGGCTTTTGCTGCATTTTCATTTTGTTTATGCAAAGCTTCAAATCGCATACACCACAAGTTGTGAACTCTTTCAATATGCCCACTCTGCTCTCAGAAGGAAATATAACTATAATTGCATCAGTTGCTTTCACTATTTCATTCATTGACATTGTTAGATTGTTATTAGAATAGCTATCTACTATAATAGTTGTCAAAGCATTCTTGTGATACTTATCAAGATGGTCATAGGTCATAAAATTGAAACACTTACTTCGGACTTATTGAGTAGTTCAAGAAGTTTGAAATTGTTGATTGTATTTTTTTTGCTTGTATATGACGATGATGGAGAATAAAAGCTTGACTTGGGTGAAAATGATCAACATGTTGATGGGGAATGCATTTCAATCCATTCTATAGAGGAATTGGAAACGGAAATTGTGCTGGCCTAATCACAAAAAGAAAATAAGAACATTGTTATTTATATTAAAAACCAAAAAAGGACATACGTCTTTCCTCCATAAGTTTAAATGGAACTTAAACTTAGCTCTTAGCTCTTAGTTCCGATTCCGTTGTAACAAGAAGACTTTCAATGTCAAAATCATTTTCTGAACAATCAAAAATATAAAATTCTTAATAAGTTTGTATTAAGGATATAAAATATTGCCTACCAGCGACTCGTTTATACACTATTTCGCCGAACCCAAATCGGTTGCAAATTAGCTGTTTTAATTCATCCTCTTTCGTTTCCTTCTGGATCACCACAGAAGGAGAAGCAGAAGGTTCCTCCACAACCCTTATGATTTCTTGAGATCGGGTGAAGGCTTCAGTCTTTCTGTCCGTCTCCGAACTGTTTATTAGTTCATTACACAGATCGCATACACTTTTTTTTTTATTGTTTTCTTCCACTTGAACATTTGGGACGCATTCTACTAAGCTGTCCATAATATGAATAAAAGAAGAATTACCTTCGCCAAAATTTTCTAAAAAACTATCGCGACTTTCCATTGTATTTCTAGGAAAAACAAAATATACAAAAAATAATATAAAGGGAGGAAAATGGAAAACGAACTACGGTAAAAATTGTACATAGAAAAAACAAAAGCGCTGATAAAACATTTACGACTCAATTTCATTTTAAATAATTTAATAATTTAATATTCAAAATGCACTTCTTCAGAATTTATTTTTTTGCTTCCACAACTTCCCTACTTGATTTTTAGACGCCGAATGCGAAAATCAATAGTATATCTGTTTAAAAACAAGGAAAAATATGATATTATAGTGTATACCATATACTATTAAACCAATATGATATCTAGATTTCTCCCATTAAAAACTTAATATGATGGTACTATTAATAATTTACTACTTCAGACTGTTAAAATAATAGGATGATCTATTTAATTTAATAAGAGGAGTAATATCAGATCTATAGTATTTCTATTTGTATTAATTCTGTACATCATTAAAATAATAAAAATGTCTGTACTGTTAAATCAATAATACACTAACTTTTAATTCAATTAGAAAACTATTAAATATATAGGCAAAAGTGACTAATATCGGTACTATTAAGCCTATAACTGTACTATTAACAAATTAATAGGATACTTTTTTCTGAGTGTACACACCACCAAAACAACATTACTCGTAGAATAAATAGATTGCAATTATAACTGAAAATATTAAGCAAAACTCACCTTTCTCAATCCTAAAAAACAATTCTTCTTCTTCTTCCTTTTATCAGCGAGGTTATGATCCGAAAACAAGGGATCACAACCCTCCCACTTCACCACATTTCTACTGATCCGCCTGTGGGGTTCGCCTAAAAACAATTCTCCCGAATAAACACGGATTCTTAACACAATCGCGATAATATATTGATCACCGCACTGATTAACGATTAAATTTTCCCGGCACTAAAGAATCAAAATCAATTGCACTAAAATGTAAACAAGCATAATGGCCGCTACTAATCACTGTGTTCTCAATCGTGTTGTCTTCCTATGTGTTGTCCTTGTCTGTCTAATAATGAAATTCTTCCAAACAGCCAAATAAAGTAGAAGATGGCGAAAATGGCAGAGACGAGAAAACAGTGTGTTAAAAGATGACCCGAGAGCTTCGTAGGACAGTGCGGCAAGAAACTAGCTAGTTACTAGTATCAAATGCTTTGTCCCTGTAACATTGTGTCATGTTATTCATGGATTCTTGACTCATATCCATTGATCCTAACTTATTTAGGATAAGTGACAAGTGGTGGTAGACGGCCTGACAGAATTCAGGAATCGTACTACTATGTACCAAAGTTGTCATTTGGTACTCGAGGGTTCCTAAATCCCCTTGTCTGCATAATGTAAGGTAAGACGTTTTGACATTTGTTCCCCAATTTAATGGGGTGCTATATGATTCTAGGGTGACGTCTACGTAGGCCGTAACTCTATTTCTGATAACCGATAGTATCCCATAATACCTTTCAAATGTTCATAGATTTTGAGTATATTATCGACACTCTTTTTCCATGAGTTAAATTCGTGTGGCTGGCCAGAGAATTCTCTGAGGCTTTTCACCATATCAGGCATTTTGTCCATGTCGGACAAATTCCTATCGTTACCCAAGTTAATTGGCTGATCTTTGTCGTTGTTAATATCGGACGCGGGGTTCATGATGGAATTAAAAAGTTGCCGTCCCTGTGTTTGAAGGGTTTCGGTCACTAGTTGTGAAATCATCCTAATCATGTCGTCGTTAATTGCATTAGGAGCAGGGGGAGGAACGGGAGCAGGAAGTTGAGGAGCCGCAGCGTTATCTGCAGGCAATTCTAGACGAGCTGGTCGTATTAAATTATTAGGGTTTACTATTGTATTTTTCAAAATATATTTGTTTTGTTAAATGAGGGAATCAGTTATATCACTCGTTCAAGTAATGATAATGGATGTTTTAGTTAACATATTTGCTTCCAGAGCAAGAATTGAACCAAAAAAAATTATTAAATCTATAATTTAAAATATAAATTCACTATTCAGTATTTTCACAATTGTTAAGGTAGTGCAAGTATTTTACTTTTATTCAAATAGATAGAATGTGGTTTATGGATATGGGTTTTATACAAATATTATAAAATATGTATTTTTGTTGTTACTTACGTTGATTACTATTAAATTACAGTAATATAATAATTAATTCTTGTAGCACTTCTTCTAAATGTTTTTGTTTTGAGGGTAGGTTCTGGCTGCTTCTGTTGGTTATTGCGGCTGTCAGAGGAATTTCCTGACTCATTTTTGTTCCTTTGGTTAGTAGAACTACTCGGGAGCCTTTGTTTTCCCTATCACTACACTGCCGTCTCGGTGGTCTGGCTATCCACCTTTTTATTTATTTCACTATTTGGTGGCTTGGTTGTTCACTATTTTTATGAATTTCACCGTTTGGTGGCTTGATTGTCCACTTTTTCTATTTACAACACTATCACTGATTCTAAGCTTGGTTATTGCTTGAGTTCACTCGAGCTTTGTGTTAATTTGAATTTTGGCAGTGTCACAGAATGCAGCCCCACGTTGGGCGCGAGTTAATTGAAATACCACACGATTTACTAAAAAAAATCACAAGGCATAATGCCTCGACCTATATTGCTACGCAAATACTTAAATCTAAGCTGACAAATATTCAATCACTTATATTTATTATCTAATTTTCCCTAATTCAGCTTCTGCTGTTGTTTGCTGTCGTGGGACCGATTCGATGTGCGATTGCACTAGACGCTTGCTCAGCATTTCCGTTCCTCGGGGTTCGCATGTGCAGGTTTTGTTTGCACCGTCTGCTGGTGTTGAGTTATGTTACCTCCTGTGTTGCGGTTATAACACCTCCCGACTCCGGGGTTGCTTGCAATCTCGAGCAGACTAATATTTGTTACAATCTTGGTATTGTCTCTTTTTTAAAGATTTACTATAACATACAGGGTAATACGTTTAAATATTTGATATTCTGAAAATCGTCATGATGCAATTTCTCAAATTAGTATTGCTAATTATGGTATAATTTATTTCATGTATAGGATTAAGTATTATAGGTTCATAAGCATAAATATTTTTAATTCGGATTTTACAATTTTTGAACTTTACTAAATAGTTTCCTTTTATTTCAATATTCGGATTGTTACGGTTATGATACAATTTCTAAGCATTTATATTTTTTAAAACTATATTATTTCTTCCAATTTCAATTATTTCTTCTTTTGCATTTTGGTCGTATTGGCAGTTCATTTTTCATTTAAATAAGTTTTCTATACAGTCGTCTCGGACTGGTCTTAAGTTCCTTATGTTTTTTTATATGGAGTATACTTTTGAATTAAACATTACTTACTTATGTAGCGCTACAGTCCGGGATGGATCTGGGCCTTAACCAACAAACCTCTTCAGCCAGGACGGTTACGAGCCAGCTGCCTCCACTTGCGCACGCCAGGTTTGTTATTTTGTCAAAGCCCATGCCTCTGCGCCAAACGGCAGGACTGGTATGATTGGTGCCTTCCCAAGAGTTACCTTAATAGTTCGAGATAGGGCTTTGCTACTCAACTGCTTTCCTAGTCCATAGAAACACCAATTGGCAAGAGTAATTCTTCGTGTGATATCCCCACTGATGTCATTTGCGGAGCTTAAGTAGACAAAAACTTTTACTACCTCAAAATTATATCTGTCGATTGTGGCGTTCTGTCCTAGACGCCGATGTTGGGTGTCCTTTTTTGTAGAAGGCATATATTTTGTTTTGCTTTCATTGACCGCTAGACTTATCTTTGCTGCCTCGATCTCAATACTCGCAAATGCTCCACTGATGGCCCGCTGAGTTCTTCTGATTACGTCAATGTCATCGGCATAACCGATTAGTTTTACAGACTTGTAAAAGATTGTACCCCCGGTGTTGGCTAGCGAGCTTCGTACAATTTTCTCAAGTACTATGTTAAAGAGGTCGCATGATACCGCGTCAGTTTTTCTAAGACCTTTCCTGACATCGAACAGTTCGGTGATGTTCTTACCGACTTTGATGGAGCAGCGAGAGTTCTCCATTGTCGTTTTGGATAAACGGACGAGCTTGGCAGAAATGTCAAACCTAGACATGGCTCTGTATAACTCGTCTCTATATACGCTATCATAGGCAACTTTGAACTCGATGAAGAGTGGTGCGTATCGACTTTATATTCATGTATTTTTCCCAAGATCTGCCGTAGTGTGAACATGTGGTCAATGGTGAAATTTCCCGGCCTGAAACCGCACTGATAAGGACCTATCAAGATGTTGACGATCGGTTTTAGGCGCTCACATAGTATGCAGACAGGATCTCATACGCGATGTTGAGGAGATGTATACCTCTGTAGTTGGCGCGGCACGATTAAGATTTCCGTGGAAACGCGTTTTGAAGACGCAATTTTTTTCTTCGTAATGAAATAAGCACAAAATATTAAGTACCAAAATTTTCGTTTTCATCTAGTTTAGGAGATATTAAAGTTTAAAAGTTTATTTCTTCCTATGGGATTTCTGATAGAATATTATTTTTTTTAGCATATGGGACCGAATTTTGTTTGCATAGTTTTATGTATGAACATTTTTGCCATAACATGATGTTGCATAACTTTAGAAGTGTCAATATGAAACCTACATGCATAAATCTGAATGAAAATGTAGACATACTTTTAGGAGTAATCAGTAATCCAGGTATATATCTACCATATATTTGTTTGCATATTGATAGATAACTACAAAGTCGGTTAAAGCGATAAAGCGAGCGCACTTTTGATAGCAATACAATTTCTGTTACAAAGTTAAAAGTAACGAATTATTATATAAAAATGTCTACACATCCTCAACTGCAATATTTCAGTAGAAACTACGTCCAGTGTTGCCAATAGTGGGTAAGTGGAGCGCTTCGCGTGATGCATTTATTTGAACTCCGCTTTCCGGAAGGGTTTAGCCGCTCACGCGACTTCGTCGTTCCGCTAAGGGTATGTCAGCAACTGTCAGGCAGGTGCCTGAGGCTAAGTCTAAGTGTCTTATATCCCCTTTTTTGTAACAGAGATCTATAAGAAAATATCGTCAATGGCTGGCAACACTAAAATTTGTTTTTTTTTATTTACTTAATACTCGAAATGCACCGGGTATTAGATCTATTAGAAAACATCAAAACGTCATGGCGCCACGGATATCGTAATATCCCCTCTGAAGATTCAGTCGCGATGGTTTTTTTTTTTAATATTTAACCTGAATACAGTCCTCTTAAGAATTGCTATTTCCTAGCGAAACATTATGTATATATTTACATAAAAGCTGCACATGTGTACATAAAAATAAAACTACTCGTAAAATTATGCAACATTCTTTTATCGCAGAAATAGTGTCGTTATGCTACTTTAACTATGCAACATTTTGTTATTGCAAAAATTGTTCATACCCATAACTGCAAACTAAATTCTGTTCCACGTGCAAATAAATTAATATTCTAAGAGAAATCCCATAGGAAACAATACATTTTCAAACCTCGATATCTCCTAAACTAGGCAAAAACGAGAATTTTGGTACTTTATATTTTGTTCTTACATTAACGAGATCTACACAACTGCGTTTTCAAAACATGTTACCACGGAAATCGTAATATCCCCGTTGGCTCAGATCAGAGGGTCTCCTTTCTTCAGGATCGGGCATACTTTCGTCCGACCAAATTTTACAGGTGAGCTGGTGCATGCTCCTTACCAACTCATCTCCTCCTGCCTTGGAAAGTTCAGCGGCAAGGCCGTCGGCTCCAGCTTTGTTGGATTCGAATTTAGACATCGCTATGCTCACTTCATTCTGATCGGGTTGACGGGAATCTTGACTGTCATCATAACTGTTGAATGGCTCATTCTGCCTGACAGCGGAATATTTGTCATCATCGCCGTTTAACAGTCTGCAGAAGTGTTCCTTCCATATCCTCAGCACCGACTGCGATTCTACTACTATATCGCCATGTTCATCATTGCAGGCTTCTGTTGTGGCTTTGAAACCCCGGCATGACCTTTTTACCTTTTGATAAATTTTTCGAACATCATTCCTGCAATAAAGTGTCTCAATCTCCTCGATCGATCGCTTCTCATGCTCCTTTTGCTTCTTTCTGAGAAGTCGATGTTCCTCTTTTCTTCTCCGCTCGTAGAGCTCACGAGCAGCTCTAGTCCTTCTATGCAGCACTGCTTTGTACGCCTCTTGTTTTGCTGCATGTGCTTGCGGGCATTCCGCATCAAACCAGTGGTTTCGTTGTGGTGGCCGAGAGAAACCCAGTACATTGGAGGCTGCATCCCTAATGGCTTGTTGGCAACGCTGTCACTGGTCTTCCGCATTTGCTGCTGGCGACATAGGTCTTGTCTTCTTAGGACGATCTTCTCGAGAGCGCATATTAGGCTAACGTTGGCAAACTTAGCCTTGATACGAATAGTCATGAGACGCTTATTCACATGCCGGAAACTCAAGGCTTCTTGCCTAAGTCTGCTCCAATGAAAAATCCGCACCCGAATAGACGGTGTCCTTGTTGTCTGTAGCAGTCGCCGTAGTAGATGTCGCAGTTTTTCATCCGCTTTTTGCCCGGCCTATCCCATCGCACTTCTTGGATGGCGGTAATGTCTGCATTGAAACACTCTAGGGCCTCCGCAAGTTGTTCGGCTGCACGTGGTTTGTAGAGGGACCTAACATTCCACGTGCAGACACGAAGATCGTTGTCCTTTTTACATTTGCTTGGGTTTTCAATAGTAAAATCATCCAAATCCGAGGCTTCTGGTTGCTTTTTTTAACCTTAGGTCAAAGAGACCGGATACACCGATGTCAGTAACCCACTTCGGGGATATGCGCGCTGCCGTTGGCCCATTAAGGATTCATCCGCCACCATCTCTTTTTTAGTACCATGACGCAGTATTGAAAATCCTTACAGCTTCAAATATGTCGACGTAGCTCAAGTGAAGTACCCACTGACCTGTAGACGTCACCGTTGATTCCATCGAGAGAATTCATCCGCCGCACGTCCTTCTTTTGCGGAGCTCTTGCTAGACTTCTGAGACACATATTTCAGCCAATCAGGTCAACCAGATATACTTACCCACGTCAGAAAAACCCGGCTGACATAGGAAATATGTCCGTGGGTAATAAGTCCAGCACCGAGCTGCAAATGCTTATAGTTAACTCTATGGCACCACTGCTAGACGAAAAGCGAAAAGATATGCCGACAAAATCTGATCTGGAAGGAATTGCCACCGAAATCCACAAACTAAAGCAGAACAACTTGGCCCTACAAATCCAATTAAAAAAATGGAGGCTCATTGTGTCTCTTTGGAACGTCAAGTTGAGGTCCTCTCAAGAAGAGCGAAACAAAACAATATAATCATGCACTTCCCAGCTCAAATTGGAGTATCTGCAACTGACAAGGCAAAAACACTGTGCTTAGATTTGCTGCAGACACAAAATCAAACAGCAGTTACATCAGTGAGAGCGATCGGTTCTAGAAACTCAAATATCCAAAACGTCGTCGTGGAAGTACGGAACAAAGGTGATGTGCAGCGGGTTCTTAAGTCGGCTAGTAAACTGAGAGGCATGGGCGTATCAATTCACAAGGAACACAAAAAACAAAAACATAAGCACGGAAATTCGCGGAGAAAGACTGAAAGTTGGAGAATATACATTCAATTTTAATGCGGCAAACAATTTGAAGTGTGATCAGGAAGGCGGAATGGCGTTTCTGCAATAGATAACAGATGACAACTACAGTTTCGAAGCCTTAGCCGCAACTATCAACGGTGCCTCCGAAACTGTTAAAAACAGCGACGTTCAGGGAAATAGTTTTTAATATCAATGCCGTCAGCCTTTTAAATAAAAAATTAAATTCTAGTCTAAGTAGTAAAAAAAGTAATTTTCAGTTTAACATAATTTCCTACAACGTAGCGGGTTTAGGCAGTAAATTCATTTTTAACGATTTCTTCAGGTATATAAACAATTTTGATATTTTCCTTTTGTTTGAAATCTACGTTGAAAAAAACATTGAATTATTTGAACCTTTTTTTGCAACTATACCCTTCAGTGAATCCCAGCAACTAGATCATTTACACACGGCCGGGCTAGTGGGGGCTACTTATTTAGCATAAAAAAAAGGATTAGCGATTATATTGGATGTCGATTCATAAGGGAACTTCATCGAATTCTAGTAGAAATTATCGCGGAAAACTTTAGAACCTACATCGTTCCAGTTAACATTAACTCCAATAAGCTGATGTACGACTTTATAAGCCTGTATGATTTCCTGTTGGAATGCGGAAAAGAAGACTTAATAGTGCTTGGCGACTGCAACGCGAGGATAGGGAATACCCAGGTACTAGAAGTGGAACCGGAGCTCTTAAATGGATCAATATGCGAAACGCGCAGAAGACGCAAAAATAGATGCAAATGGTAAAAAGTTTGTAGAAATGTGTGAATCGTTTGGGCTAACAGTTCTAAATGGGAGTTCAAAGAGCGACAACTCAGGGCATTTAACGTTTATCAGAGGTACTGCCTGCTCTACCATCGATTACTGTCTTGTACGCGGGAAATGGATAGATTGCATAACTGATCTAAGCGTGAATGAATTTATATACTCGGACTACCTACCCCTATCAATCTCGGCTAATCTCGAAACACGACCCCAATCATCGGCACCACCAATGCGGCTGTTACCGAAATTCCAATGGAGGAATTCATTTGCAAGCAGATACAAGACCATCCTCAACGGCAAACTCAGCTCTTTAAACAAAACCCATTTGCACTCCATCCATGGTCCAGACGTACTTACTTCCTGTATATTATATCAGCTGCCGCCAAACCTTGTCAAAAATCAAAAAGGTGCAATAGAAAACAAATATGGTATGACTGGGAATGTGCGCCAGCCCGGTAAAAATCATTCGCCTTGTGGCGGTTTGTAAGAGCAGCAGGTACCAGCTTCGCAAAATCCATGTACCAGCAGACCAACAATCCGTATAAAATTATGTGCAAACAGAAGCAAAAAACGTACTCTAACCACCTAGCTTTGAAACTAACGGATATTAGAGACAGTTGTTTATTCTGGAGAATGGCTAGGTCCCTCAACGGTCTGACTTTTGCACGGAGTATCCAAATCGAAGCACCGGTATTAGTTGAGCATTTTAAACAACTACTCAATCCTCCGTGTAGCACAGTTCAACTGCAGTATGCCTTGCCATTCGTGGAATTCGAAGTACTTGATCGTAAAATTATGCCTCAAGATGTCTGCAGGGTCATATACCGAGCTCGCTTAAATAAGGCACCAGGGAAGATCGAATACCATACGAGTTCTTTAAACATGCGACGAATGATTTTCTCGAAAAACTGACAGCTGTATACAATTATATCTTCGAGGCAGGTGAGGTTCCGGCAAGCTTCAGAAAAAATATAATTTTCGCAATGTTTAAAAAAGGAGAGCCTAGCGACCCGAACAACTATAGAGGTATATCATTCCTAAACGCAAAAATGAAATTATTTACGGGAATCATCTTGGAACGTTTGACAGATTGGGTTGAAATGCATGGCATACTAAGCGAGGCCCAAGCTGGTTTCAGAAAAACTATTCCACAGTGAACAATATTTTTACTCTGACAAGTATTGTATATTATATATATATATATATGTTATAATAATAATAATTGTCAGGACCTATTTAGACAAGGGAAAAAAACTATATGCATTCCTTGTGAAATTCAAAGCAGCATTTGACTCCATTGACAGAAAATCGCTTTACTACAAGCTAAGTAATCAGGGAGTCTTGACAAAAGCCCTTGAGGTAATACAAAGTCTCTACAAGAAGAATAAAACAGCAGTCTGGGATGGAAGAAATATGTCTGACTGGTTTGAAACGCTCTCGGGTGTTAAGCAGGGTTGCCTTATGAGTCCCCTACTGTTTTCATTATTTCTAGATGATCTACCAACGTTTCTACCAGGAGGAATCGAGTTCGCGGGCTTAGAATAAAGGTTCTTATGTACGCAGACAACATCGTCATCCTGTCGGAAACCCTAATATCGATGCAAATGATGATCAACAAATTACAGCTATACTGCAGTCTATGGAACCTGAATGTCAATACCAACAAGTCAAAAATAATGGTATTCCGAAATGGGACGGGCCGCTTGGCGAGAAATGAAAAGTGTTTTTTTCAGATACATTATACATTTTTACACTAATACTACGTTTTCTTTATATCCTGAAAGCAATGTCGCTACCCAATCAACGCCTTCCTCATATAGTCGCAAAGCATCTTGTTCATCGTAAACTGCAGTTCTTCAGGGAATGGATTAGATTATGCAGCGAACATGATGTCTTATTGGAGGAAGATAATGCAGCATCGTGGAAGGAAAGCCTACAGGACTTGCGTATAAAAATAGAACTGTCCACCAGTGATAATTTTAAAGCCAAAGCACAGGAAAGCCAAACCCGTCATACGTATCGAACGCTACAACACAACCTAGCGGAGAAAAACTATTTCAACGACCAAAACAGCGTAGAAACAATCTCCACAATTTTTAAGGCTGGAGGCGAACTGCTAAAATTAAATTATAAGCCATACAGATTCGAACGCAACGATGAATGCTCTTTGTGTAATCTACGAGTTAGAGAAGACTTCCATCACTTTATCGGAATATGTCCCATCCTAAAGGAGATAAGAAGAGCGCATTGGGAGGAAAACGAGTTACCGACAAACCAGATTAAAGCTATTCTAAATGGTCAAGACTGGAAAGTTTTGTACAGTTACCTAAGGATTGCTGGAAAGTACGGCAAACAAATATTAGATGAAACCTTTTAAATGAAATTGTATCCTAAAATTAATTTATGTACTGCAATTAGATTATAAAAGTTGAATCTCTCTTTTCTGGCTGACGACAAATGCCAGTGTCAAAATTTGTGAAATTACAAACATTTGTTAAGTTCTTTTTATCGTAAAATAAAATCACAATACTACTACTACTACTACTACTACTACTTACGCAGGTCTGAGTGTTCAGGTACACACATATCGTCAGACTCAGCATACGCTCATCGTTAGTTCACTATCAGATTGCTATCCAGCGGGCACCGCGAGGAGCTGATGATGCGTTTTTGACATGCCTTGAATTAAACATTAGATAAGTTTTATTTTGTATGGCAATTTGCATAATTCCCTTTTTTATTAGGCATGGGCTCGACATGGATGCATTCGTTTTCCTTTGATAATATGGGAATATCAATAATAAGGATAATATTATTATTATATAGGGCCAGTTCTAAATATTTTCCAATTTATCAATGGTTACGTTAATTTGTCTTGTCTCAGTGTCAGTAAGTATATCTCGGCTGAGTATACCTAAGCGTGATGCCAGTATTATCTCTTTTATTTTTAGTATGCCATTGGGAAGATGATGTATATGTATTTTCTTTTGCGTGATTCTGTGCTTGGAAGTTTTTTAGGTCCCTCTCTAGTTCGTTGAGGTTATTGGAATAGGTATTCATATGGTTAGTCGTTTATTATGTTAGACAAGTTTGTTATCTGTTGGTTAGATCGGCTGTTAATAGTTATTTGCTCATTTAAATTGGTAATTACAATGTGAGTGTTTTCCTCAATATTTTTTAATAATTTTCGACTTTGATCCTATCGTCTTCATCCATGGTTTCGAATAGGAGTTTCAAAACCTATCCTCCTAAATTCAGTAATCCTCTCTTATCTATGCGTTAGGATTGAATAAAATACTTCCTTCAAATATGTCATTTGTTTGTTAAGGTCAGGTTTGTAAGGTTAAGGTACAGTTTCAATAATAATTCGATAATTGGTTAAAATAATGATGTGTGTTACGTGAGATTCATTTCATTTCATTTCATTTCATTTATTTCAAACGGTTTATACAAGTAAGACATAAAGTCTTTTATAGTACAATAAAGGGATATTACACAAGTGGTTTGATTTAAATACTAACGAATTACAACTAAAAATTCAATAAAAAATAATAATAAAAATAAGATCATAGAAAGGACATAGGAAGGAAGGAAGGAAGGAAGAAGGCGAAGAAACAGATAGAGAAAGAGAGATGAGAACTAGCGCTGATTAGAAAAATATTTAAATATATAATTTTTAAAACTTGTGAAACCTCTAATTTGTTTGATGTTTACTGGCAACGAATTCCAGAGGCGAATACTATTAACATAAAAGAGGCGCGATGAATTCAGATATTTAAAGTCAGGAGCTACTATGTTGAGTGTTCTCGTAGACTGGCAGAAGATAAGTTTGTTGTGCAAATAGCTTGGTGACTTTGTATGGATAATTTTATGGAGAAAAATGCAATTTCTTGCACTGATGTACTGCGAGAGAGTACAACCTAGGATGTTGGTTTGGTAGGCTGATATGTGGTTATATCTCCGCAAGCCATAGACATACCGACTGATATCGTTAAACGCCACAAGCAGTTTGTGCTCAGAGGCAGAGCATTTTCCATTGTCTGGAAAATAAATGTTCCAACAAAAAAAACAGTAAATGCTAATATTCAATTTAAAATGCCAAATTTATTCAAGTAAAATCGGTTAAGAATCGGGAGAATTACATACATACATATGCATAAGAAAAGAGACGAAAGAGATTTATGTGAAGTATATAATGCGGGTTTTCGCTGTCGCCTGCCTGTTTCTCTCCGCCTGTCGAACCGTTGCCGAATTGCTGTTTGGTATATTATGTGTATGTATCTTCTTTTTTTTTATCATCGCCTGATCGTTGTTGCCGCCACTCTGCGACATTCCGGCCTCCTCTGAAATATTTGCTTCTGAATTCTCCTCGGTGAGCAGGATGCAAATTTTTGGATCGGTCGCTGCCTGGTAAATGTTCGACCCGTTACCCTGTCGTAGTGTTGCATCGTCACAACTCGGACCATTTGATCTTCGCCTGGATGCACAGCGATGACTGGGCCGAGGCACCAGTACGTAGGTGGCAATTTCTCGTCCTTGATTACCACAATATCGCCAATCTTCAAGTTTTCTTCTGTCTTTCGCCATTTACTTCGTTGCTGCAGCGTCGCCAGGTATTCCTGCTGCCATCGTTGCCATATATCCTCCGTCCATCGACGCACCAAGTTCCATTCCTTGACGCGGTTCAATGGTAAACTCATCAATGTGGGCTCGGGAAGTGCAATGATCGGACTCCCCGTACGAAAACCGCCTGATGTTAATGGTAACTTGTCTTCTGGATCATTATGCAATGCCACCAAGGGCCTTAAATTTAAGCAAGTCTCAATTCGAATGAGCAACGTGTTGAATTGCTCATAGCTCATGATGTAATTGCCAACCACTCGAACGATATGCCTCTTTGCTGACCTTACAGCAGTCTCCCAGATGCCACCTTGATGCAGCGCTGCTGGCGGTATGAAATGCCATTTCGTACCGCGATGCGGCAATTTCTCCCTCACGTGTTCGTTATGCGTCTCGCATGCGACGATTCGCGCCTTGAAAATTTGTGCCATTGTCCGAATGAAGTTGTTCACAGGATCCTCGCCTGCTGGTGAGTCGTGCAAATGCGTTGAGAAAAGCCTCCGTAGATAAGTCTGTGGCCAGTTCAATATGAACTGCCTTTGTTGCCAAACAAACAAAAATGACCACGTACGTTTTGGTTGTTGTCCTCGATCGTGTTGCGCCTAATCGTAGAAGGATTGCAATAATCCACGCCACTGATAAGAAATGGACGATGTCGATTTACGCGATGCCTTGGTAGATCGCCCATTCGTTGCCTCGCCACTGCTCCTCGTTGCAAACGACAAATAACACATTTATTGACGTACGACTTCACAAATTCCTGGCCGCCTATAATCCAATGTGTTTGCCGAATGGTCTGTAGCATCAACTGCGCACCGCCATGCAATGTTTCTCCATGTACTTCAGCGACAATCATGTACGCCAGCCTGCCTTCCTTTGCTAAGATAGTTGGATGTTTCTGGTTCGCGTCCAATGCTGCCCATTTGATCCGGTCTCCTACTCGCAGGATGTCCTCTTCATCGGTGAATGGGTTCAATGAACTGAGCGTGGTGCCTTTCGGTAAATTACACGCCTGATTACAGAGTCATATCTCTTACTTAAGCCAATGCCTTTGATCCAAACGTGTCAACGCCAGCATCGCCTGATGTAGTCGTTCGGCACTGCATATGCCGGTACCGTACGCCTTACGCCTTGGACTGTCCGCGTAGAGGATATGTGCTAGAATGCGCTTCATCTTCGTGAGTGAGTACGAACGATCGAGCATATATATCACCAGCCCATCTGGTTGCCTTGTCGTGATTAAACTCGTTGGGTTGACCCGTGCATGTGCCACTACTGCTGCCTTCTCCTCTCGACGTAAGTGTAGTAGATCCTCTCTCGTACATAATGGTTCGCCTGCTGTAGTATACCGATCGCCTCGTTGAAGAAATTCTCGTCCCGTTCACCAGAGCGCATGAGCCTGTAACTGCGAAGTTGTTAGTCCTCGACTGGCGCAGTCCGCTGGGTTCTCTGCCGTTGGGATATGATGCCATGCTGATGGTTCACTATGCTGTTGCACGTAGCTCACTTGATTCGCCACATATGGTTTGAACCTGATGGGAAGTTGTCGTAGCCATGCCAGTACTATCGTTGAATCTGTCCACAGAAAGGACTCCACGTGCGACATTGCCATTGCCTCTCGTACGTTATTCATCGTAGTTACCAATAGTTGTGCTCCCGTCACCTGATGCATCTCGTCGATGGTTCGTACATAGACTTCTGCTGCGTATGCGTGTGATGATGCATCAGAGAAACCGTATAGCGTAGTGTATTGTCCCGGATGCATTCAAATATGTCGTGGTATCTCCAGATATTCTAGTTGGAACAAGCCTTGTCGATACATGGACTGAGTAACTCGCCGGAAATTTCTTCGTCCCAACCAATGCTTGCCAACCATAGCCTCTGCATGAAAATGATTGCCTTGACGCCGACCGGTGCCAATAGTCCCGTCGGGTCATACAGTTTTACAATGTCGCTCAGGCACGTGCGTTTTGTGCATGTCAATGCCTCGTCCAAATTGATTTCAAATGACAGTGTATCGGATGCACTATCCCATTGCAAGCCCAAAGCAAAGATTTCCGTTGAATTGACTGGTAATAGAAGCTTACCTGAGTAACCTTGGCCAGTGATTGCCTGTGTAACTGCATCGATGTTCGATTGCCACTTCCGTAGATGAATATGGCCTTGCTGCAAAACACGATCAACATTCTTCGCTCGGCGAATTGCGATGGTTGGAGTAGGAGCACTCCAAAAGTAGTCGTCAACGTAGAAATCTTTCTCGCTTGATGACCGTATAATTACCTCGAGCACGCTGATGTAGAGTGCGTAGTGCCAAATATGGACCAGAGCAGTGCGAGAAGTGCGTAGCAGATCCGTCGGGTTCTCCCGCCACAATATAAGCTGGCACCTTTGATGGTCTGGATTCACCATTACCTGACGGAATATCTTCTCGATGTCTGCCACCATCGCCACCCGATATAACCTGAATGGCAAAATAATATTCGCCAATTTATCCTGTATCGTTAGACCGATGTGTTGCGTGTCGTTGAGTGATACACCGTTACCTGACTTTGCCGATGCATTGAACACGACCCAAAATTTAGCTGTGACTGCATGATGAGGAATGTACTATGCCGGATCCACCGAACCTGACACCACCCAACCAAGATGGGTATTTTGCGCATGTGGTTGATTCACCTCGCCATTCTTGAGACCGTCCTCTAGGATCAGAGCCCAAACATCAGCGCCTATTAGCAGATCGATCTCACCCGGATTTTCAAAATCTGGGTCTGCCATTGATCCACCCGTATGCGATATGTCGGTAAATCCGCCGTGATTTTCGCCAATACAAAGGCATTGACCCTGATGAAAAACGCCGCCTCATGTCGCGGTTGTATTTGCAACGCCGCCACTCCTCGTGTCGTTGGTCCTCGTATATCAACTGCAGCAGCGATGGACATGCCCAACTTCTGCCTCTTAAGCCGTAGTCGCTGTATGCACCATTCCGTACTGAATGTTATTTGCGAGCCTGTATCGTATAGCGCTCGTGCTGTAATTCGGTTGCCTTGAATATCGAGTATATCGGCAATTGCTGTTGCCAATAATGTCGTGCGGCCATTGTATACAAATACCTAACGCAACAGCCTGTGCCTTGACTGCAGTCTCGCGTCAGGCAGAAGCCTGTAGTCGTAATGCTGTCGAGGCAGCAGCAGCTGTACTGGAAGATGACTCAGCCTGAGTTGCCGTCGTAGTGCAGCATAAAATTGTGTGATGCGCTCCTTGGCACGTCCCACATCGACGTTTCGATAAACGCGCTCGTGTTGCATGACCTGGAGTGAGACAATTATAACACAAATTGGAGTCTTTAACCTTACCAAATCGTTCTGCCGGTGATAATGCTTCCAGTGTCGGACAGCGTTCGATGTAATGCCCGCCATTGCAGTAATAGCAATAGCCACGATCTGTCGTCGGTAAATTCGATCGAGTTAGCCTCGGTGTTCCGCCTGTAGTCATATATCCCTTCGGAGTTGATCCCAATCGCTTTGCTGTATTGTGACCTGCGTTACTTGTTCGTTCAGCCATATGATCAAGACCGCGCGCCCTGCTTTCAATAAATTTCAACAAGTCCACCAATTTTAGCAGCTGTGTGCCACGTTGTTCCATCTCCCAATGGATGATCGTCGCCTTCGGTAGTTTTGACACTAAAATGTGGACCAAAATGTCATCCCACTTATCCACCGGTGGTTTCACTGCAGCCAATGACCTCGTGGTTTCATTCGTCAGGTCGACTTCTCGACGCAAGCCTGTGTTGATTTCCTTTTCGAGCGGCTCCATATTAAGAAAGAAATGAGCCGAGACGATAAGCCGATCGTTGTCGTACCGTGCTTTTAACGTTTGCCATGCCGATTCGTAATTGTCGTCCGTCGGTAAAAAACCCGCTACTAATCGTGCTGCAGTGCCTTTCAATGCCTTCATTAGCCTCGTGTACTTCGCCGCCGTCGAAAGATGCTCTTGTGAATGCACCATTGCCTCGAACATGTCGCAAAATCCAACGCATCGATTAAATTCCCCATGAAACTCTGGAATTACGATCTTCTCCAACCGCACGTCGCTATTGTCGCCTCGTCGACCGTGGGCTGATTGGACGACACTCGCACCAGATGGTGCTCCTTCCCGATCCGGTATCACAGCTTCACGCATGTGTATTTTTCTTCCACTTCCTCAAAAAGCGTCTCATGTGCCTCCAATTCACCTTCCTCAGCGATGCCTACTAATATATAGTGCGCGTCCATAAGCCGTACATAGTGGCCTTCTAAGTTTTCCTAGGTCACACGCTGTATCGCTGATTCTAATTCCGCCAATCTGCCGACCTCCTGTCTTACCATCAATTTCGAGATGGCCGTCGTGGCGCTTGCCCGCACTCGTAACTCCGCCCTAGTCAATCTCGCCTTTTTTCAAATTAAACCCGTCTCTTTACGGAAAGGATGTACCATTGCACAATTCTTCGCCTACGTGTCTTTGCCTGACCGTACACGTATTATCTACATATTTAAACCGTAATCAATTTATTAGGAATATACATATATATTCCTCACAGGAGACACCAAAAATGTTACCTAGAGATTCCATTCCAATAAAAACGTTCCAACAAAAAAAAAAAACAGTGAATGGTAATAGCCAAATTTATTCAAGTAAAATTGGTTAAAATGACAGCTAAAAAAGAGTATGCCGCCAATGTGGTTCGCTCAAAAACCGACGATCAACTGAACTTGAGAATTACATATGTACATTTGCATAAGAAAAGGGATGAAAGAGATTTATGTGAAGTATATAATGAGGGTTTTCGCTGTCGCCTGCCTGTTCCTCTCCGGCTGTCGAACCGTTGCCGAATTGCTGTTTGGTATATTATGTATATGTATTTGTTTTTTTTTTATCATTGCCTGATCGTTGTTACCGCCACTTTTCCTGCACTCTACGACAATGTGCAATATTCTATTATAATTTTCGGTTAATGGTTCTTCTTTTAGTTGTATCATGGTGAAGCCTGGTCCATAATTTAGATCTGTTAATTCAAGTTCCTGTGATGCTACCTGTATCAGCTGAGTTATTGCTAACAGCACTGTTATCGTTAGGACTTCTGCTTTGAACACACTACTGTGGTTCGGAAGCCTTAGTGATAAAGCAATATCAGGTTCCGCTGAGTAGATACCCGAACCCACTCCTTCGTTTGTTTTGGACCCGTCAGTGAAGACTGA